>RSEF01000001.1:201288307-201308070 GCA_003993805.1 Himantopus leucocephalus | reverse complement strand
AGTCTCCCACTCTGGAGACATTCAAAACCCGCCTGGACACCATGCTGCGCAACCTGCTGTAGGTGACCCTGCTCTGGCAAAGGGGTGGGACTGGATGATGTCCAAAGGTCCCCTTCCAACCCTGACCACTCTGTCATTTTGTGATTCTGTGTGATTCTGTGATTCTGTGATATGAGCTTGAGAACAGAGATCCACATCCTCCAGTGCCTTAAATGGCCTTGAGCTGTTAATTTTCAAGGACTGCCACGAATGACACCAGGTGAGGATCCGACACTAATTTACAGCATTTTTAAATGCAATCTCCTAAGTGAATTTGTGATGTAAGCAACAACGGAAGAGGAGGAACTGGGAAGAACTGGGACAATAAAGATGAACGAAATTGCATGTGGAACGATAAAACTGAGAAGGGTCCAGGCAATAAATAATGAGGTTGCTTGTGCTAAATTATGGCACCCAGCTGTGGGTGACTTGTTGCCATGAAGTGGTGTCATAGGTGAACCCAAAATGTGCAGAGGCCTTTACAATTTTTGCTGGGATCCTGTTTCCAGATGTTGCTTCTCAGGGTTCGGGTCCAGCTGGAGATGGGACAACACGAGTTTAAATGCTGCCAGTCACTGATGCTTCTTCCTGGAAGGCTGTGAAGAGCTATTTTTCTTAACATTTCAAATGAATCGTCCTTGAAATGTCGGTAAGTGTGACAGTGTGATGAAAAGGATTTACAGCAGAGCTGCCTGGAATGTGTATGAGGGGACAATGACAAGCAAGGAAAGAAGAAAAGAAAGCAAGCAGAGCTGTAAATGAGTGAAAATATAGGGTTTATTTATTAACACAGAATTTAACATCCCAGTACAATCCAGTTGTTCACTGTTGCACCAGAATATGTGCTATACATCAGCGTCTGCTGCGACGCTGTTTCTCTTAGCAGTGGGAGCTTTTCTTTCCTGCTAGACTTTGAATCTGATTTCCAGATTATCTTAATGACTTTCCAACTGAGTCAAGATACTGGAATGTTTCTTTTGGAATTGTCCAAAATGAGCTTTTTCTTCTTTTCTTGGAGATTCACTTCTATTTCTGTGCAGAGTTCATGAGGTGCCTAGTCTTAAAACCTTCTGCAGCTGACTGGTTTCAATGGCAGCTTTGCACACAAAAAGCTTTGTCCAAACAGACCCTTGGCACTGCTGCAGATGAAATGCATGAAATAATTTTTGTGAAACTGCCTGATTAGACAAGTATTTTCCAGTAAACTTAAAGGGAGGAGAGTATCTAATTTCCCTGAACAAGACTGACCAATTTTGCAGCTATTTCTGTGGTGACAGTGGCTGACAAGAAAAGAAGTGAACAGTGGGGAGATGCATTGAGCCTCTTATCTCTGTCGTGTCTTGATTAATTCAGCTGAAAGGCAGAAGCTGTAATTGAACATGGGGTTCCATGCTGAAGTCACTAACAGACACATGCTTTGATGGGAGGAGAGCAGATAGGCCAAGCTGTATTTGGTACGTGAATATTGCTAAGTATTATGTTTACCTAAGTGTTAAGGAGAAAAAAACAATTGAAAAGAAAAATGGACTCTTGTCCGGGTTTAAAATATTAATCAGAGGCTAAATGATCAGTTCTGAGCTCTGAAAAGCCTCCTTACGTGAATCTTTGATGAAGTGAAGATGTGAACCTTATTTAATGTATCAGTTCCTGGAAGGGGACTTTGGGCTTTTTACTGTGTAAAAACGTTCCCTGAAAGTAACTGCTTTATCGGTGGGATTAGCACCATCCAGAGTTAACTCCCTGCTGAAATCAATGGTCCCTCGTGAGAGGTCCAGGACAGCACTTGGCTCTTGTGAGCGGTTGTCCTTCCTCGTGCAGAGGTGCTTAAAACAGGGAGAACGTAGCTGGGTGACATAGCTATAGTTCATCGGACTGGATTTATCCGTATGCTGGGGAACGAGCTGGTCGCTCTACTTTTGCGTGAGCTGATTTATTTTGCATTCTTGTTATGAATGTAATTCCTTAAGGGGAAAGACTTCCTGACTGCAGTTATATTTGTTCTTATTACAGAGCCATTCCCCATCTCGTTGTGCTTAATTTACTTTCCTAATGCTGTCAAGCTGCTCTCAAAATTAGAATCCAAGTTTCGATATACCGAAAATATCAAACGGGACTCTCCACAGTACAAGTAGTCTGAAGCTCATGTAGAATCACCACCCTGGAGACTAGTGAATTGCTGGAGAGAATTTTTTAGAAAAAGATAACGAATAATAGAGCTATTTTTGGATGTTCTTTTAAAATCAGTGGCTGTCTAAGAATGGTAGCTTCTAGCACAGGCTTCATTGTAACTGGAAAATGGATCCATCCGCAGAGCTCAGTCACACATATATCACACAGGCTGACAGCTCACATTCTATTACCTTCCTTAATGCTGCATTTCTAAATGATAATTATTTTAATGGGTGATTATTCTACTTTTGAGGAGTTCAAGGAATTTTTGATATGGGTAAGCAGGTGTAACTTTTAAAAACCTTTGCTTCACATAAATTTGCCCTATAATCGATCATACAAGTCTGATACAATCCCTAGAAAATGATCTGAGTAAAACCTATCATTTTGTCTCCTTTGAGATACTTAGATCCATTAGACAAGGTTCTCCATTCTCTCTTTAATTATTTGTTCTGGCAATAAAACCTTTGGTGGCTGTTTAAGAAATAAACCTGGAGTTCAAAAACTCCCAGTAGGAACTGTGGTGAATATAATTCATTATACATAGTACAGAAAACATATTCTTCTTTTTGCTGAACCGTTTGTGGTCTATTAGGAGAGTCCTGGAACAGAGAGAGGAAAATGCCTCCTTCAATGGGTTGCAAATTGGATCATAGAATTATAGACTGATTTGGGTTGGAAGGGTCCTTAAAGATCATCTAATTCCAACCCCCCTGCCATGGGGAGGGACATCTCCCACTAGATCAGGTTTTTCAAAGCCCCATCGAACCTGGCCTTGAAAATCTCCGGGGATGTGGCATCCATAACTTCTCTGGGCAACCTGTCCCAGTGTCTCACCACCCTCACAGTAAATAATTTCTTCACAGAGTGTGAGTCTGTGATGAACACATTGCGAAAGGGGAGTTGTTGCAAACCATGGTGTTCCCTCCTTATGGTCACGGGGGAGGAAGGCAGACGGGTCAGGATCTGGTCTCGTCCTGTTTCTTACAACCCAGAGAGGGTGGCCGGGAGGAGGCAAGGCAAGGTGTAGCAAGAAGAGGAGAGGAGTATATGGTTTCCAGGTAGAAAAAAAGACACGTGGGATCTTGACACTTCTATGAACGTACATATCAGCACCAAAGACTAAATTGGCCTATTTGGTATTCAGGAGGCCTTCAGTGTCCAAAATATCCATCATATTTTTCCTATTCTGGTTACTTTCTTATTTCCGATTAATATATATAAAACACAAATTTGTGAAAAACTGGAATAAATGTATTGGTAAGAGAGGACAGCCTTCCCTGTCACAGTAGGACATGATAGGTCAATAATACCTTGTACGTGTTACCAGCTCCTGCTAGACAGACGCTCATAGTCTTTGTTACTGTCTCAATGTGCTCTACGAACAGGGAGGTCTCCAAGTGATGTGGCTAAAGCTGCAGCCTTTGTGAAAAGACAGCTCTCCTCTGGCATGCTATGTCTTGCAAAGATGGACTTCATGTGATTAAAACCAGTATTGAGAAAACCCCCACCAAACGCGGCTGGCTCAGAACAGCGTGATACCAACCAGACATGAAAAGACATCACTGACTGTTCAGGTGAAACAGGTCAGCTCCTGTTCATTGACAAGGACATTTGGAGAGGGCTGATTGCCTGAATGGTTTGGGCTCCTGTGTTGTTTCCAGACACCCGACATGCAAATCTGGATACAGCTCAGAGAAGAAGTCTGGCCCTAACACAGCGTGTGTTTGCAGACCAAGCACTCTGCAGTGCCTCGACATCCCCTGTGCAGCCCTGGGAATGTTTCAGCCTGCATGGTTCTTGGATGAGCAAAAAGTACCTCTTTGGCAGCTCTCCAGGAGGACGGGTGATCTTTTGTCTACGTTCCTAGCTGAGACTCATTCAGTGTCCTGAAGGGCAGAACTCCTTTGATCATGTTTCATCAGCTTGCTTTGCCAAGCAGATTTCAGCCAACTTTTGATCTGTGGCTGGTAATACAGTCCTAATTAGCCAGCAGCCAATTCTGCAGCCAGATGTCGGCCTCTGGCTTCAGGCTTCTTGAGCGGGCACCTGCTGTGGAAAGAGTCTTAGCCTGGGCTGCCAGGACCACAAGCTGCTGCCTTGTCATACACATCTGGATCCACTGTACTCCCAGTGAGAGCAAGTTGGGACATCCTGACAGGAAGAACTGCTTGTGGTCAGCTGCGAGAGCTACACAGAAGCCTGTGGTGAAATCTCAAAAGCGGTGAAAACACCCAGTCAAATGACAGAATTGCTTTTCTTATCTGCAAATGTATTTTCTCTCTGCAGGATAGCATTCCTGAGGCATATGCCATCAGTCCATTCTCTCCATGTCCTTCTTTCTCAGTAGAAGATATCCTCTTCCATGTCACAACAATGGTACATTTGTGCTGGCAGAAAACAGGTGACCTCTAAGTAGAGCTAATGATCATCTTGTAAGTCCTATGCCTGCTGTCACTTCCATTTCTGCACTTCAGTCAAAGCAGAGCAATTCAAAGACTGCAAGGTACCAGACATTTTGGGATACCTTTTTTTTTTTTCCAATAAGTTGGTGACACACACGGAGTTGAGCTCCGCGGTGCTGTCAGATCCACATGTTCTGAAGATGGCGTCAGCCTGCTCCTGCCAGGGGAGTACTGGATGTGGAAGCCAGTGCTTTCTCTTGTGAATCCACATCTGCTCATGTTTAGGTGAGTCCAGCTTCTTGAAACAGTCGTGGCATTTTGCTCAGATGATCACCGAGCATCTAGAAAATAAAGCCACGGACTAGGATGTGGTGAAGGCCACCCTTGATGAAAATTATATTAGGTGGCTAACTGTCTTTCCAAAGATCTTGGATGCAAAAGAAATTTCAAATAATAAATATCTGAGTCTGCATGTTTGAATGCATCTAATAAATGTTTAGAGAACAGCTCAGACATGAGAGGGTGATACCCACAAACTGCCACTGAGTTTAGAATCTTTTTGGCGTCGCAGTTTACCAGGCCAAGTGCAGGCCTGGCTGCGAGCTGTGTTCCAGCTTTCCCTCATCTCTAAGTTGTCAGACACACTCACAGGGCTCTGTCACCATGACAAGGGCACCCACCAGCCAGGAGGCAAACAACCAATTCACCAGCTGGGACCGTGCCATGGACCTGTCTCCTTTTCTGAGCTTTATTGTGAAGGGTTTGTTTTGAGGAATATCAGATAGACTACAGTAGTAAATAACCTACAAAGAAAGAGGATAATTTTCCTAACTGTTACCAAATCTCCTGGGTGGAAAGCGGGGGAAGGAGCAGAGAGGAGAATGTGGGTGCCACTGAGCCTGCCAGGCATGGCTGTTTGTGTGGGTATCACTGTTTTAAGTCCCATGACAACAAAACACATCACATTAAAGCTCCCAATAGCACTGTGTGCTATCAGTCAGCTATTCTGCAGGAACCGAAGCTGTGCAGGGTCCGTTGGCCAGCCATGGCTTGCCTTTGGCTTCTCAGCTTGAGACGGGATTCTCATTAAGCCTCTGTCATATGCCTGGTTCTTAATTTAAATTACAGCTCAGCAGAGGTATTTAAAAAGTTTTAACTCAACAGATGTCTTCCCGCACGGACACCATCTCAAACCACGCTGGTGCCCTGGATACTGGCCCTGGCTGCAGGCTGCAGGGGTCTCTTTGGTACATACCATTTTCTGCCAACAGGCGAGGACTTGAACTGAGCCAGAAGAGATTTGTACATCTTCTCAGGAGTGTCTGACCCTATCGCAGTCTTGGAAAAGACTGTCCAGTCTCTGTATGAAATCTCTCCATTCCAGTGATTTATCCCCTCTTCTCCCAAGAGGCAAGATGTGTGTCTAATGGCCCTTCTGTCCTTTATCACCTGAGCCACTGGAATAAGGCAACTACTGCTGCACCAGATGCATACAAACGTTGTTTGGTTTTGCCTTACCGTCAGCACAAGCTGCTTTTAGCTTGTTTGGAAAAGCTGCTGCAGATGCAGGTTAATGCTGACATTTCTTTAACTGTTGGCATCAAGTAATAACATGGTTGATGTTGCCTAGGGGATTAGCTGGACCCTGCAATGTCTCCTGCTGCTTCTTGGTGCTCTTGGCTTGTGTATCTGCTGTAATTGCTTTCCCTGGCATCAAATCAGTGTCAAGCTACGGCCTCTCTGACACACAGTGGTCTCTCTCACAGCAAAAAATAAAAATCATTCGTGTAACATTTAATCATAAAACCTGCTGGTGAATTCTTCACACTGTGCTGGGGTGCACAGGGCTGTGAAAGCCTCTTCAATAGAATCAACCTTGCACCACGAAAAAAAAAAAATCCTCTCCCATGAAATATTAATTCAAGCTGCCAGCATCAGCATTCTAGGATTTTGCTTTCTCAAAGTCATCAGGTTGAAGGAAAACATATTTTCAGCCCTTGGCTCACCAAGTACAGAACTGAGTTGTTCTGAGAGTTGTTTGTCAACCTCATCCTTGCCTAAACTGCTTGAATTTTATTTTCCACCTGGTCTAATCATCCCCAGCCTTGAAATGAATCGTTCTGGAGCCAGTATCTGGCAGTGGGAGCACCCGGACCTCACAGGCATTGTTAGAGCTGGGTTCCTGCAAAGACTGTTCAGAGAACTCCCTCATTCTCTGCCCAAGTTTGTTTCCCCACTGTCACCATATAGCGTTTTCTCGTTTAAATAAAAGCTGTCCATCTGGTCTGGTCTCTGCAGTGTGCTTCTAGTCAGCTTTTAGCAAACCAGCCTGACGAAGTGCAGCACTTTCTGGGAAAAATCCCAGCAACACCCCACCCCCAGCCAATAAATCAAAGCCCGCACTCCAGCACCCTCTGGCAGGAGGGGGCAAAAATGGTTATTACTGCAAAGGGGGAAGGAATCCCAGGAACACACAGAGAATAATAATAAGGGGGGAGTCATGATTAGGCATTCCTCAGCAATAACAGTGTTTGAGAGGCTCTTGCCAGAGCTGCTTAGGGCACACTGCAGTGCTGCGCAGAGGCTCCTGCTACACAGTGCTAAAAAGCTAATGATCAGCTAACGCTGAAGGGAGCAGCCTCCATCAGCTGCCTTAGCTCTGCGTGGTTACTGAACGCCACGTGGTACCACATGTGAAATAAAATGGAAAATACCCAAAGTGAAGGAGGGAAGCCGTTCAAAAGAAAAGACACAGCACAAGGAGCTGCAGGCCCCGTGGCAGACACCACAAACAGGGACGAAGCTTGTCATTTGGAAGGAGATGCAAAGCCTGCAGCGGCTCGGCTCCACCACTTTGCAGAGGTTGCCAACAGCTTCAGAGCACAAATGGGTGATCAGCCCCAAACCAAATTGGATATTTGTTAATTTTAAATTGGATACAGATGCCCAAATCAGCATGATGGCAGAAACAGTCTTATTAACACTGGAAGAGACACCATAGATAACACAAGATGTGCAGTAAACCCTAGAGACTTAATGAACTAATCTTTACCAAGGGAGGGCGTAAAATGCAAGCTCAGGTAAGTACCAAAGTGAATGTAAATTTGTTACATTCAGGAATGCATATGCGCAGGAAACTNAGGAATGCATATGCGCAGGAAACCGAATCTCTGTATTACTTGGGAAATCTTACATGCTGGATTTCAACGGAAAGGATGGGCACCGATGAGAGAGGAGGCTGGAAGAAATGAGATATCAGAACTGGGGAACATACAAAAACCTCTGCTGATGGAGAGGTTTCAAAGGATTCCTGTAAACGTGTTGGAAGGGAAGCCTTTCACTGCATGCAAAGGGAATGTTTTCTTAAGGGTATACTTGATGCCAGATATTTTTCTACACTTGACGCTCCAGCATCAGCACGTCCCTGGCAAGACCATAAAAACCAGCATGTTTGTTCACATTCAGCACTCTGTTTGGGAGATATTATTTTCTCCAACTACCACTGAATTTGCATTCAGCAGCCCAGATGTTCCATCAGGCAAACCAGCCATCTTTTGCTTCTCTTACTGCAGGGTGGAATGGAGACTGCTTTCACAGGTCTTTTAAAGAGCGCATCAAGCAAACGGCTATCAGGTGTGACGCTGGTAAAGCTGATGCTGCATTTGGGCTAAGAACTTAGAATCATAGAACGGTCAGAGTTGGAAGGGACCTTAAAGATCACCTAGTTCCAACCTCCCAACTTGACACAAGGCCCCTTCATTCTGCATTTTTTCCTATACTAAGACCTGGGAATGCACAGTAGAAGAGGTCATGCCAACACACCAAGCCGCTCTGACACCAGCTGGAGCACTTAGGCTAAAGCAAAGCGATGGTAATGGAAGACAGCTGCAATATGCTTGTCCTACCGGGTAGAAAGATTTACAGAAAAACATGTGCCATGTCTTCCTCAAGCAACATGTGGAAGCTGCACAATGCAGAGACTGAAAAAAATGGAATGCAAGCCTTATTCAGGGGGAGAAACTGAAGGAATCACCTGAAGTCCTGCTGTAAGGGGAACAGCAGGTTGGCTGTGGGAACTGTGGGCAGAGCCAGGGGATAGGTTTGTCCAGGGTGCAGAGAGCTCAGCACAAGCGCCGACACATACACCTCTGAAAATCAAGAGGACATTTTTAAATCAGTGGGGTTGTTTATTTATGCTGGAAGCTATTGCATTATGATCATCTTGATTGTTCCTTGCTGTTACATTTGGCTTGGGGAAAAAAAGGAGTGGGGAGCTGCCTCTTTAAGGAAGCCTGGCAAGAGCCAGGCAGAAAGAGCTGTGCTTGCAGAGATGTGTCACGCAGCCCTGAGCAGCTAGACGTCAGGCTTTGAAAGGAGCGTGTCCCCATCAGTGTCCTTTGCTTGGACTGATTGCAGAACGTATTTAGCTTTCTACCATTTAAATGTACAAATGACTGCTCTGTGACTCAATTAATAGCTCCAGCGCTCCTGGCCAGGCTCTCTCCCTTGAAGGGCAAAAGGCAGCTCTCTGTGACTATTAATGCTCCTATAATGCTGCAGACTTGTTCTGATTTTCGTGGTCTCCAGACCCAGAGCTGATGCCGGCCTCCCAGCTGGCTCTCCTGGACCTGCCTACCCACCGTGCTCTCTCTGCCAGGGCAGCACGTCACACATCCCCTTCCTCAGGGACAGACAAAGGGCCAAACTCTTCTCTTTGTTTTGGAGGAAAATTCCTACTGTTTCTGATAAAACTGAAGTCACTAGGAATCAATTAATTGCCTCTGAGAAAAGGGGTGTTCCAGTGGACACCCATCTCCTCTCCAGGCAGTGGGACCCGCTCTTGACTTCTACGAGCTATTCTCTGCCACCCTACCGAGTGACTGCGGGGAAGCATCAGAGAGAGCCTGGTGCTCCTCCTGTCCCTGCAATTAATGATCACCAATGTGAACTGCTCTGAGTTCTTTCATGAACTCCTGCAGTCCCAGGACATCATTGTGTTGTTGGGCGGGAATGCGGTAGCTTCGTGGTCAGAAGGGCAGCACTGGCTGAGGGACAGTGATGGTCCTGTCAGGCTCAGTGAACCCTGCTCAAGGTCAAGGCCATGGGCCAGGTGGTGGGCCCCCACAAGCACAGGCTTTCCCAGTGATGAGACATGTTTTCATATAGCACTTTTTTGGCTTCCAAAGACCAGGAGAACCAGACTTGTTTTGGGTGAAAACATTGCATAAAGTCATCAGGTATTTTCTGACTGAGTTTAACTTTGCCAGAACCTGAGAAAGGAAACGCAATGGGAGAAGCTAGAGACCATGAACAGCAAGCTGCTACATTTCAGAAACAGTGAGGATCCAAGAGGACAGAGTAATGATCAGAGCAGCCTCTACTGTCAGAAAGACAAATGTTGTTTATTGAGAGACCGGAGGATGAGATTGTGCTTTGGAGAAAAGTATTAAACACTATCAATGGGAGGGAGAGGCTGGGGGATTTCTAGATGGCACCGCAACTGGGGTGGAACATAGAAACTCCTCTGGAAAAAAACATAAACAACAGCCAACCACCATGATGCCTCAAGGGACTGCATCCAAGACCTGTGCATTAAAATAAAGCCATATTACAAACTTAGAACTGGGAAGTAAATGACTAAGAACATGTAAAGTCTCCTAACGCTGCAGAGGAACGGGTCACATTAGGATAGCATAAAGAGAAATCACCACGTGCACATAATTCCATGATGCATTTTCATTGTCATCCCCAAGTATCCTGTAAGGGTAGCACTTGAAACTCCCTGAAAACTGCATGAAAATGTTCCTTCTTGATTTCCTGGTTGGAGGTAATCATCTCAGAACAGGAGGGAGACAGAGCGAGAGGGAGTGGGGGAAACCCACGAGCAAGCAGAAGGCACAGATTTCGCAGGAAAGGCAGTGAGCAGAAACACTGGAAACATGTTCCTGTCTGGGAAAGTTGTCCATATCTGCTTCTCACTGCTTTGGTATGGCACAGCTTGAGGGAAGGAGGGAATAGAGGGAAGCAATCTCAAAGATGCTAGCTTGGGAGAAACCGGTTTCAGGCCACAGCTGATCTAAGGCAGTTTATCCTGCACCAGAAGGGCAGAGTCCTTGATACAGTCCTGAACTGTCTCATAATGGCAGGGTTATTGAATACAGAAGAAGAAAGATTAGGTCTGAAGGGCTGGAAAAGGCTAAAAAAAGCCATCTGAAGGAGAGGATCTGCTCTGAAGCTTTTGAGCTTATATCTTCAAAGACTCAAGAAGGAACAGGAGCAGGGTCCTTGCAGGGCCACCTCCAGCAACACTGAGGGCACCCCTACTCACTGCTAGTGGCTGTACCCAGGAAAATGTAGGACCTTGTGCAGCAACAAGCAGCAAAGAAAGACAACCCCCCACACCTTTTTGACCCCTGGAAGAGGTGTGGACAGTCAACCAAAACTGAGGGACTTCCAGTATCCAGCCTATGGAGTAGCTGCAGAAATAGTAAGGGACGTAGAGTGTCTGGGAGCACAGCCCACCTGTTGTGGTTTGAGAAACCCACAGCAATTTATTTTCCTTTAGACAATTATTCTATCACCCGATAACCCCTCCCCACCCGGGAACAGGAATTGGGGAAACGCTAGGAAACACGAGGGTTGAAATATAAATAGATTTAATACGAAAAGACTAGATAATTACATTAATAATACTAAAGAACCAGTATTGATCCTGATACCAATATAAAATATACAAGGGTTATACTCAGCCCATTCTATCAGTAGGAAGCCGTGCACTCCCAGTGGTGGACAGCATATGTTGGACACTGTGAGCGCCACGGCTTCAGGAGGAAGGAAAGTCCTCAGAGGTCCAGCATCGGGGCAACAAGTTCTCTGGATCACTTCCATCAGGGGAGAGAGAGCACTACAGAGCAAACTTTCTCATTCATATTGAATGTGACGTTCATGGTATGAAATAATCCTGTTGGCCAGCTTGGGTCAAGTGCCTGGGTCTCGCTCCTCATCCCTGCACCTGGCTAGCTCGAAAACACTGAAACCTTGAAACCCACATACCATAGTTGGCTACAAAGTAAATATTTTCACAAACTTTAGACACTAGAGTCTTCTAAAAGTGCAGTTTTCCCAAGCATTAGAAGAGAAATTAGTCCTGTGTCACTCAAACCAGGACACCACCGCAGACACTGAAGAGGAAGGAATTGTGATGCTCCTTCAGTGATGGGGACCTCAATGACATATACAAGGTGGCTTTGCCCAGATACGGGCTAAGATGACCAGGAAGACTAGGAAGGTCCAGGCTGCTCAAGGTTGTGAGCTGGTAACCCCAGATGACATGTTTTGACCGAGAACAGAAGGTGCCTGGTTCAAGGCGTGGCAGAACTGTAAACACAGGGAAAGGTACTGGCCACTTAAGGCTCTTTCAGGGAGGGATTTTAATCATGGAAATGCCTTGGTATGCTAAAGGTGATGCTAGAAGGAAGGATGAAGCAAGGAAGAAAGCAATGAGATCTGAGATCCCAGGGGGAAGGTTTGCTGGAGGTGTCAGAGGAGATAATCTGACACCTTTTAGGGTAGGGGAAGTGGTGTAAGACTTTTGTGGGAGCTAGGCCAGACCGTGAACCTGGAAGGATCTACTTTTCCAGACAACTGAAACAGTTTTCTGAAGGACAGCAGGGTGTAGGCAGGGGAATGCAGGCAAAGAAAGAGCAGTTATCTCAGAAGAACAAAAATCTGAGAACGAAGAACAGACTGCAAATTTGTAAGCCCAAGAAAGAAATGGCTGATATGCCTGAGGTCCAGCAGCAAGGGGCAAGAACATGAGCTGCGGAGGGCACTGAACCCCACTCCTCAGGGACCAGTGGGAAGAGCAAAATGATTTTTCTGGATGGTGTGTAATTTTTGTGGGGGAGAGGACTGACAGATGTCAAACTTCAAAGTCTGTGTGTCCTCTGCTATAATTAACCGGGTTCAAGTAAAAGCTGCAGTAATGGCCTCTTTTGCAGGCAATACGCCGTCTTTGGGAATCTTTGAATATCGAGGAAGGTGCTCTTCACTCAGGAGCGTTCTTCAAGGCCAAATCCAGGAAGACTGCTCTCATGACACCAAGAGCCAGCCTTGGGACAGTTTGATTTCAGCAGGTGCCCCACTGTGTTGTCCATGTTGGAGGCGTTAGGAGGACTTGGCAGTCTGCCTGCTCAGCATCTGACTTGGCCAAGGCTTGGCAGACTGCGTTAGCCCCACCAGCACCTTTCAAACTGTTTGCGTCTTGTTTAAGCCAACCAAAACACCTAGTCTCACCAGAGTACAGGCTTTGGGTGGGAATGGTTTTCCCCTTACATGTTTACGGCATTGTGTCATGGGTGTGACATAATTTCTGGTCGAGAAATACAACCACCGCCTCTAAAGAATGCAAGTGCTCAACAGTTACAGAGGTTGGGGTTTTCTCGTTGCTTTATTTTCATGTCAATAAAGGGGAGTTTGTAGGGGTTTTGCTGGGGAGTTTCTCCATCAGCCCAACGGGAAATTCCACCTTGGCTGAAGACTGTGGAAAGATATTAAGACCTACAGAGATATTTAGGTACCAACATCCCACTGAAATAATCATAGAATCATAGAATGGTTTAGGTTGGAAGGGACCTTAAAGATCATCTAGTTCCAACCCCCCAGCCATGGGCAGGGACACCTCCCACCAGACCAGGCTGCTCAAAGCCCCATCCAGCCTGGCCTTGAACAATTCCAGGGATGGGGTATCCACAACTTCCCTGGGCAGCCTGTTCCAGTGCCTCACCACCCTCATAATGGGATTTAGGTACCCAAATGTCTTTGTGGGTTGTTTCCTCCTTGGGAAGAGGAAGATTTGGGAGCGGAAGGTCAAGCCAGGGAACCAAGGGGCTGTCCTCCTTAAAGACAGCAGTGACTCCTGTTACAGGAGCCCTCCACAACCCCTGGGGATCTCAGGAGAGGGGACACCTGGGGTCTGGCCCAGGGGGTTGTCTGAGGAGAAGGTGGAGCCCCAGCACCGCCCACTGCGAGCCAAGGCCTGAGCCCCGCGGAGCAGCCGCCCTTCCCGGGATCCGTGTGGGGGCTGGAGGCACCTCTCCCCCGCGTCCCCGTCCCCTGCCCGGCCCCGGCTGCCCGGCCCTCCCCGCCGCGGGGAACGGGGGCGCCCGGCAGCGCCCAGGCCGCGGCGCGGGCCCGGCCCCGCCGGGCGCAGGCGGGAAGGCCCCGCCGGGGCCGCACGGGGGCGCCGCAGGACGGCGCCTGGGGCCGGGGCCGCCGGTGCGGGCTCTGCCGGCGGGGGCGGCCCGGGCGGGCGGGAGGACCGGCGGGCAGACCGGGCCTGCGGGCGGCTGCTGGCGGCTCCTGCCTGGCAAACCCCTGGGGTTCAAGGTGGAAAGAAACACGCCCTTGATCCCGACATAGTCCAGCCGGGACCCACTTAATGGGTTTCTAATAATTTGTATTGTACTTAGCACAGCAAGCGCGGTCACGGGCACAGTCTCCTCGCTTGTGCTGTGGCTTTCCTGTTTGTTTTTTTCTTTTTCACAGACCTTGGTCACATACCCAGAAACCACCATATAGACCAGTGGCAGAGGGACTGTAAGAATTTATTTGGCTTATCCTTGGCTGCCCGGGTTATCAGGAGAGACGTGGAAATGAAGCAAGGCCGCTCGTTCCTCCCATACGGAGGGTGTGTGTGGAGCCCTACTATCAAAGTGTGGTCCCGTTCAAGACGGGACGGTGTCTATTTCCATCAAAGTGTGGTCCCGTTCAAGAAGGGACGGTGTCTAATTCAGGTAGTCTAATTCAGTAATACACAGAAATAACAAAATCCGTGTATTACTGCAAGGATTGAGCTGGAAAAAGAGAGAAGCAGCAGAACAGGGCGGAGGGATGTATATGGGCAAGGTGACAGAACCATAGAAACAAGATTAGAGTATGGAAGAGTATGTCACATAAAAACACATATGCTGGCTCAGACTGAGGATTTGTCTTCCAAAGTACCCTGCTTCCAGCAGCAGCTATGAGGAGATGCATGGTGGAAAGTAAGAGCAGTGCAAGTATATGTGTATACACACACACACACACACAGATGTTTGCTGTACTCCCCTGGGAGTACTCTCCCAATCTCCATCTCTTTGCAGTCAGGGGATTTCCTGAGCCCAACATAGTTTATCCATAGGTCTGATGGATCCCTCTGCCAAGCACTTGTCCCATGGCCCTGCACACATTTTGCATCTCAAGCACTGTTTGCTGAAGGGCTCCACAGAGACACCAGGCACCGTGAGAAGGGCTGCTCCTTCTTAATTTTTTTTAACTGGCTTACCTTCATTTGATGGCTCCTGGTTCTTGTTCTGGAGGAGAAGCGAACACCCTCCCTATTGACTCATGGGTTCCACCTTTCCCAGTCATCATTTTGCAGCTCTGTTATCGTATCTTCTGAAGTCAGTTATCTCTTTCTGAAGCTGAACAATTCAAGCCTACTCAGCTGCTCCTTAAATGTAAATCATTCCATATCTTTAATGTTCATCTTGCACTTCTCTGAACTTTTCAGGTTCTGGTATCTGCTTTTGGAGATGTGGGCACAGTTCTCAAGATATGAGCAAACCAGAGCTATAGCAATGCTTTCTGTACTGTTCTCTCTTCCTTTCCTAATGATCCCCTACATTGGATTTGTCTTCTTGATCACTACTGAATGATGATACAGTGACAGACAATAAAACTGAGACAAAGCAGGAAGAAAACAGAAGAGTTGAGTCAAAATCCTCTGGGACAGGATGATGAAAGGGAAAAGTAAGATGGTGTTAGAGGCCTCTCATAAAACCCTAGACCTTTAAATGTCTCTTTAATATCAAGAATAAATATTACTATGAATTGTCAGTATGCAATAATTTAATGTTTCACCTACAAACTCAGGAATAAAGGGATGTGATATTACACTTGCTTACCTCCACAAGCAAAAGGGGATGTATTTTGAATGTAGTTTTAGTAGTGAACGTATTATAGAAGAACTAGTTACAGTAAATAATTCTGGATCAGAGTGCTGATAGCATTAAAATGGAATGGGGAAAAGGATAAAAAATATCTTTCTGGTTTGTTCTTTTTTTTTTTCACAGGGAAAATTTCAAGAAATTCAAGAAAAGCAGTGAGTGGAGTTAACCAGTTTGACAGCTCAGGGTTTGCATATGAAGCAGTATAAGACTTTACATCAGAGGCAGAAAATCTGTCTGGAATTTGCATGCTAAACAAGGGAAAAATGAATGAGGAAGTTCTCCAGAGTTACCTGGATGAATGACTGTCCGAGGAAGGATGCTAGGTGTAAACAGCCTATGGGAACGGATAAAGAGGTCAGTCGGTCTAGGCAGCTCTGTTTTGAAGGTCAGAAAACGTTGGAATGCAGCACCAAGTGCCAAAAGTCAAGCTGAGTTAGACCTTGCAAAGATCTGTGAAGATAAGTGCTGAAAGGTTTGGTAACTGTATAAATAGAAACAAAATTAAAAAAGGAGGAAGGAGGGCTGCTGTGTACAGAGTAGGAGGCTGAGATCAAACAGTATTTGGATCACACTTAGATCAAGGGCCAGACCCAAGAGGGTACACAGGGCTGTAATGCCAGGAAGTTAATTTGGCTCTGGGAACAAAATTCACAATGTTGAGGATGATGTCTTATTCCTTTGTATAGAAAATGAGAGAAAGTTACTTTCCCAGGACTAAAATCTACCACAACCGGTGGTGTTCTGTCCGAGCTGCTCATGAGGAAATGCCAAAGACACCTGTCCAAAACTCTGTCTTGGCTGATTCTAGGTCTGTAACAAAGCTTCAGGCTCTCTGGCTACACCTATGTTGGTAAATAAAACATTGTGAGGTTTCAGGATGGTGTACCATGCTTGCCTGTGCTGTTCAATAATTCCTGCTACAGGTATGGTCTGTGCGAGACAGCCCTTTCCCAGGCAATGCCTGGGCACAGTTCATGGAACAGCATGGGATTGCTCTTCCCTGTGAGCAGTTTGGAGGTGACCACCTTGCTTTGGACTTGTTTTGGAGAAGAAGATGGTTTTGCTGTGTGGATGCAAGCTGTGCTGTGCACCTTGCCCTCAAGGACAAAGAACAGGACACAACCCATCGTATTTAGTAGCATAAGTCTAGCCTCTGAGATTGGGATGATCTAAATGACTGAGATGTTACTGAGATAGAATCATAGAATGGTTGGGGTTGGAAGGGTCCTTTCAAGGTCGCCTACTCCAGCCCCTCTGCAATGAGCAGGGACATCTTCAACTAGATCAGGTTGCTCAGAGCCCCGTCCAACCTGACCTTGAATGTTTCCAGGGATGAGGCATCTACCACCTCTCTGGGCAACCTGTGCCAGTGTTTCACCACCCTCACCATAAGAAAAAAATTCTTCCTTATGTCTAGTCTGAATCTACCCTCTTTTAGTTTAAAACCATTACCCCTTGTCCTATCACTACAGGTCCTATTAAAGATATCCAAGATATCTTGGCTGACCTCAGTCGTGTACTGTCAGGGGCCATTAATGTCTGGATAACTGTTTCTTTCTTAAATTGGTAGGAATCTCCTGTATAGTGTATTCAAGGTTGCTTGTATATAACCTAACCTTAGACCCTTCTCAACTTAATGTGCTCTTCTCTGACTTGCTGGTAGAGTTCTCTAGACAGCAGGATGCATGGCACTTCATATCCACCCATTTAAGCAGAGCCCCTAGGTTCAGAGGAGTGCAAGATTCCTGTGTGGAAAAGGAGAGCAAGAGAGAGGCAACATGGCGCTTTCTCTGTGATAAGGGCAGTCAGATTGGCAGAGGAATTCTTGGTGTCCAGTTGCTGCTTTAGAAAGCCCTGCCAGCATCATCTGAACTCAGCACTCACACTTTCTGTTCTCCAAGTGTAACTAGGTCTTTGGTACTAAGGGGAAGGTGAGGGTAATTTGATCAGATGGCATCTGAGTTAATCAGCCTCCATAAGTTTGGAAGAAGATTAGGACCACTGCTCTGAATGCCGGAGTTGCTCTGAACTGAAGTTGCATGTTGGGATGCCAAGTCCTTCTTTAGATTTTTTCCTAACTGGGCAGCAGTTCCAGCAATGATATTGAGAAGGGCAAATCAGCATTGCTGTCGGGAGCAGGGATGCGCACAATTGATGATGAAACTCTTAGAAGAGAACCTACAGATTTTTTTTAATGTACGCTGGCAGATCTTCTCCATCCCAGAGCTGTGAAAAGATGTGAGCACGTAATTGAAAATCTGGAAGTAAAGATTTTTGTTACAATTCTTTTAAAATTAGAGACCTGTGGAGAGCGAGTGGGAAAACCACGGGGCTTGGATGTAGCCTGTGAGCTGACAGCAAGGGAATTAAACTGTTTCTTCTCCAAATTCACATTGAAATTTTTCAGGATATGACTGTAGATGAGGAGGCAAACTGGAACAGGAAGGACTTTCTGTTGTTTTAATAATTTAGTTCATCCTAAAACACAGTTTTGGCAAACTTAAACACACAACCAGATGAGTAGCAGTCATGGGACTCTGATTTTAGTAGTATACAAGGTCTTAAGACACTTTTGAAGTGAAGCTATATAAAAGTATGGATTTAAATAAAAAATGGAACACAAAGGCAAGCAAGTTTGCAAAAGGAGATAATTGGGTCTATCCGATTAAAGCAAATAACTTTCTAGACACGAGAAACGCAGCATATCTAATCTACTCGGATTGCAGTAAAGTAAATGATACAGTGCTATCTTGCAAACTGGCTGAACTGAAGAAAGGGTTAGTACATGAATGAAGTGTCAAGGAAGATGGGAGGTGGTAAGGAACTAATGAGAAGGAGATGACGTTGACTGTGTTGAAAGAGGACTACCAACCTGGAGGAAAGTTACTAATGGAGTTCCTTCAGGATCCATTCTGGCATCAGTTTTATTTTGGTATTTCTTTTAATGGATTTAGCACCAAAAAATAGATTGCGTTGATAAAACTTGCTTAGATCAAAGTTGGGAGATGCCATAAAGTGAACAGTTTGGAGTTCATGATGACAGTTGTATTGATTTGACTGGGATCCTTCAGTTCCACTGATTTGACTTCATCCTATGAAGAAAGGAACTTACTAGCTGGAACAGTGCTTGTTATTTTTAATGCTATAGCACCAAAAGACTTAGCCACAGTTGTGTGGCATCATGGTGGATCGGAGGTGGAAATCAATCTGTAAATACTAAAAGCGGTATGAGGACCTGCAAAGCCTTGGGCAGTACAGACCAGCAGATGCTGTTTGATACAAGTTACGAAGAGAGAGAGTGAAGGGCTGCAAAGAGAGAATCATGAGGTCAGTACACCAGGCTAGGAAATTTTTTTTTTTGTATTTTTGCAGCATTTTGGTTGGGTACGAGCAGGGCATGTCAGCGTTTGTTAAGGCACAAGAGAAAGCTCTTACAACAATCAAGGAACAAGGCAGGAAATTAAAAGTGTAAGAAATCACATGTGTCACTGGCTTCAGTCCTCCCAGCCACGAGAAAAAAATTCCTTAGTCACCAGCATCCAGGAACGCGAAGAACGCCCAGTCAACACCTTCCACCTTCACACACACACACACTGTAAACACTGGTGCATACTGTAAACCACAAAGCACCCTTTCCTCCTCCTGCTAGTTTCCCAGATGAGAGTTTTACCTGTGGAGAGCGAGTGGGAAAACCACAGGGCTTGGATGTAGCCTGTGAGCTGACAGCAAGGGAATTAAACTGTTTCTTCTCCAAATTCACATTGAAATTTTTCAGGGTATGACTGTAGATGAGGAGGCAAACTGGAACAGGAAGGACTTTCTGTTGTTTTAATAATTTAGTTCATCCTAAAACACAGTTTTGGCAAACTTAAAACTCTTCCTATGCATAATTCTGGGCTGAAATTGATTTGGGTCTTGAGACACTCAACATGACCAGGCAATGTGTGCTCACAGCCCAGAAGGCCAACTGTATCCCGGGCTGCATCCAAAGAAGTGTGGCCAGCAGGTCGAGGGGGGGGATTCTGTGCCTCTACTCTGCTCTCCTGAGACCCCACCTGGAGTCCTTCATCCAGCTCTGGAGCCCGTAGCACAGGAAATACATGTACCTGTTGGAGAGGGTCCAGAGAAGGGCCACGAAGATGATCAGAGGGCTGGAGCA
>RSEF01000001.1:201222716-201288207 GCA_003993805.1 Himantopus leucocephalus | reverse complement strand
AGGGCAGGTGCCTGGGAAGGGGAGGAAGGTGGGAAGACGATGTGACGTGAGTAGCTTGTCGCAAGCCTGGAGGCAGCACAGGTAGCGGCGCTGGCCGGGCTGGGAGAGCCAGGGCGGGCACCTGTGGCCGGGATGGTTTGATCTCAGGCGAGAAGTGTGTGCCCACCGCCCTGCCCATGGTGAGGGATGGCTGAAGGGGTGGTGCTTCCTCACAGGCCAGGAGCTGAGTGTGGTGTCCATCAGCTCTGGGTGTGCTAGCTGCACTGCCGGAGGGGTGTTACCCTCTGCCTCAAATTTGGGGTGGCAGGTGGCTTTTATCACCTCCCCTTTCTTTCTCCTTCACACAGCCCCATGCTTTACCTCCTCTGCTCCTCCTCTTTGCGCCGTCCTTGGCTCCTGTTTTCCCGTGGGTGTCTGTCTAGACTACACTGACGTGGACGCATCCTGTGGTCCTGGCAGCCAGGCTCCGTGACTGCCCTGCCCAGCCCAATTCCCATCCCAAAACAACACTTCCTGGTGAGGAAGGCATGTGTCATGGACTGGTGGGAGGGTGGTCATTAACCATCAGGGAGTTGGGACATTGCCCTCTCCCAGTTATGCTGAAAGTGTTGCCACACCACCAGTGCTCAGCATCTTCCTCTGCTTTGGTTTGGGCTGCCCAGGCTGCCTCAGTTAGGGCGTCGTGCTGTGAGATGCTCTGCTCCTCGTGCTGTTCCCAGGCAGCCAGGGCATCAGTGGCCCCTCCGAGACATGCGCTGTTGGCTCCTTCTGCACTGAGTGACCCTGGGCAGTGGGTGTATCTGGTGAAAGGGCAGCGCTAGTTTGAATGGATGGTAACATGCAGTCATTGCTATTAATCCAGTGTGTGTCAGGGCACTGTCTGTCACGGGAAGGTCTTCCCAAGGAGCTCTCCGGTGGGAATTACTTGTCTGCTAGGCAGCTGTCAAGAGCCAGCCCTGAAACTGCAGGCACGCAGCATCCTTTCGGCTGCAGGAGAGTACGTGGCTGCAGGAGAGTACAGGGCTGTGAAGTGCTTGTTTGTACCTGCAGTGACGAACAGGTGGGGCTTGGAAGGAGCTGATCCCTCCCCAGCCCTTGAATTATGGCTGGAATGCAGGAATACTGGGTCTAAAAGCAAACATTTTAGCTCCCTTCACACTAGGCTTCTCTTTGGTGTGCTGTAAATCATAGTCGCAAAAAAACTTTAGTATTGGGTCCATAGTCATGCAAGTGCCCTCAGAAGGTTGTAATGTATCTTTGAATGCAGCTTGCTTGCTTAGTGAGAAATTAACTTCGGTTTCTTCAGAAAAGGGAAGCTTTTCTTAATTCTTCCGCTGTGTTGAATCACTATCCAACAGCCACATCAGGGTGCAGGGCTGACAGGTCTGACTTGGAGGTCTGCGTGGGGCAAGCCCTTGAGAATGGCCTCCAGCTCAGCAGAAAAATGCCTGGATTAATGAAAACATATTCTAATTACTTTCTAATGACTTTATTTTGACTACGTAGGCCCAAAGGAGTGATGTAGCATAATTTGATATTTGGTAGAATCTTAGAATGTTTTGGGTTGGAAGGGACCTTTGAAGATCGTCTAGTCTAAGCCCCCTGCCATGGGCAGGGATGTCTTTCACTAGACCAGGTTGCTCAAAGCCCTGTCCAGCCTGACCTTGAACGCTTAATTTGCAGACACAGTTACCCGAGGACAGCAAAACCTTTCTCAGAAGCCTAGAGTCATCTTGGTGTAAGGCACTGGGAGCTCTGTGACTTGTCCCCTTACAATTTCTGCTCCCCTTCCTCCCTGAAGGAGTGCATGTCCAGCGTGGGCTGAGCTCTCCCTTGTGCGAGCAGTTCCTCCAAAGTTTGTTACAGAGTGTTTCCTCTAAAAAAGCTCTTCAAACACTTCCACCTCTTGCACAGAAGCACTGTTCCTGCTTTCTCAGTAAAGGAAAGGGTTCCTTTGCTTCGAGTTAGTACCTGTTGTGGTAACAGACGAAGTTTTTAATTGGGACAGCAGTGTGGTGATAAGCCGTGCACCAGTGCTGAGAGCGTGCCTGTTTGAGAAACATCTGACCTGCAGACGCTCCAGGTAGCCAAGCCCTGGTCCCCGGTCCAGCATGTTGCTCAGGTAGGATGCCCATGGGCTGCTGGGCAAGGGTGACCAAGGTCTGCTGCTGCCACGTGGCCCTGCCTCCAGCTTGGAGCTTCCACTGCTCACCATGAGCTACCTGCTGGCTTGCACCTGCTCCCTGCTGCTCAGGGATGTCGCAAAATCCACTGATTTATATCCACTTTGATCTGCCTCTTGTCCACACCTGAAAATCCCCACTCAGCTGTGCCCTTCCTCCTGGTGAAATGATGGTGTTTGGGGAAGTTGTCTCCTTCCTTCAGTCTCTCTCATCGGGTGTGTCCCATGTCTGTGCAGGATGGTGTTTGTTGTTCTGCGTGAAGGTTGGGGCTCTCAATTTTTTATTTGTTTGTTTCTCCACTACTGTTTTAATAACAAACCAACTTCTGTCTCTGTCTAACTTGCCTCCTTATCTCCTAAAGGCCGTTTCCCACCTTCTTCCAAGGACTATGGCTGGAGCATGCTGAATGGCACGACCAGGCGTTTTGGCTAAGCAAAGCTTTGTCATCATTTTATCTGGGTTTAAGAAGACAGAAGCTTACTTATTTAATAGTTTCCCAGAGCGTGATTATTATTTTTTTTTTTTTTTTTCAAGNTTTGCAAGATACCAAGGCTGAGTCCCTGGTAGATTATGGATGATGTGTCACTTCGAGTAGATCCCTGGCAATTTGTTTCAGGCTTTCATTTGGGAAGTCTAATTATCAGTGAAGATCCCCTCGGGTTTTATGACAAATGAAGGGAATTAAATCAAGCAGTTTTCTTGCAAAGTGTAATTTGGAGCCATACTGAGGAACTATTTGAGGAGACTGTACTAGAGCTGGTGGGAAACTTTTCAATTAGATGCTTTTTCACCAGAAAATAGTGATTCATGTAATGAGAGAGGTGTGACGCCCTTTATCAGCTAGGCAAGATGACATCTCCTTAACTTTTTGATCCCTGAAGAGCTGCCAATGGCAAATGTGACACTGTCCTCCTCCTCCTCCAAACACCTGGGTGCTGTTTTGAGTTGCTAGAGGGTCCTCACCAGCTGAAGTCTGAGGTATGGGCTAAAAGGGTGGAGAGCACCTAAGGCGTCTTTTGCTGGGTGGTACTTCTCAGGTGGGAATCCGTCCTGGAAAGTGACCCATCCCTCTCCTCTCCCTTGGCTGCTTGCTGGGGTGGCTTGCCACCCAGTTTGTTGTAGGCACAGCACTGGGTTTGTTTCAGTGATGCCATTTGCAGCACGATTCCCCAGGTGGTTATTCTGGTGCAGCTACAGGGGTGATACACGATAGCCTGGGGAGAGGAACCTATCTGGTTTCATGGTTTAAACCTGACAAAATAAACATACTGTTGGCTGCACCTGAGTCTTCCCTGCTGTTGACGCAGGATGCACTATATCCAGTTTGGATCTAAGAGATGTTCCTTTAACCTCTTCTTGCAACACTTGGGTGGTGGAGACTCATCTTGTATCCTACCCCAGCCATTTGTGGTGCCTGCAGTTGGAAAGGGATCGTAACATCAAATTCCCCACTGCAAATTAAGCCTAATATATTGTGTGTTTCTGCATTATCCAAGGAGGGGAGTTATTGTCTATCCAACCTTTTACCTGTTGAATGGCTTACTGCAAGCCACCTTTGCCGTTAATCACGGCTGAAGGTTTGTGGAGAAGAATGGGCATCAGTGAACTTCCATTTTGGAAATCTTGAAGCTTGAATTCTGGGAGGTTGAAGCATTCCCCTTGGGACCTTCAGAGCATGAACCTCCCTCCTTTATTTTGGTCGAAGATCACTGCTCATTTCAAAATGGGTTTCATGTCTCATCACAGATACCTGCAGAAAACTCAATCTGGGTTATTGAGACAAAACATTGAAGCTTGCCTGCTTTGAAATTTTGGGGAAGTTGAGACTTCTTCTCTGGACTTGGGGGAAAGGACAGTCTTTGCCATCTTAGAAGTTGTCCTGGGGTGGGAGAGGAGTTTCTGACCTTGATACAGGCAGTAGCTGTCACAGTTGGGAAAGCAGGAGGGTGAGCTGCAGCATGCCGCCGTTCTCCAGAGGCAATACTGGAGCACCAGCACCTTCTTCATGTCCAGTGGGACTTGGTGTTCCCCTTTCAGTAACTGATTGTGGGTAAGTGGGTGACACAGGATTAGAGAGAGCACCTCATTGCTCCCTTTCTAATGGAAGAAATTCTCCAGGGCTATGAGACATGTGGAGAAGAGTGGGAGATGCTGCCTTGGAAATGTCCCTAATGCTTGGGAGCTTGAGGAACAGAAACCTGCAGCATCACCAGCTGTCTGTGACAGCGGGTTGGTCCCCCAGCAACACCTCCCATGTGTTGTTAAAGCAGCTGCGCTCAACAGGGGGTAATATCGTCCCCTTCGTATGGGCAGTGTGTCTTTAAGCAAGTGATTAAGATTGTGTTTTGTATACGCTGCACACCCACAAGTGTGTCTGCTGTTATCTCTGTTTAGTGTGTAGTTTATATTTAACTGGATGGCTTCCTTCTTTTGAGTAGCAAATGCCTTGCTAGTGGCTGATCTTGGTTTTTAATGACCAAATTGGCAAAGAATATAACATTTAGGATCCATATATAACACTGATGTAATCTGCATTTCTGTAATGTGTATTGAGTTATATGCATACATATGCCCATGTGTGAAAAATAAAAAATAAAATTATGACAATCAAGAAGGAACCATTTGACAGCACAGGGAGAAGACATTCCTTGCCTGGTTAAAATACTTCAGCAGGACAGCATCCCTTTACACACAGTGAAACTAATGCAAAGAATTCCGGTTACTTTGGTGGCTTTTGGCTTGCATTCCTTGCTGTGACTGCTGCTATGGTGGGATATCTTCCAGCTTCACATGATGCTAACGCTTGGTCATGCCCTTGTTTTCATCGGCCTTCTTGCTGGTGGCAGGCATCTGCAAATAGCTATGACCACAGCCTGTGAGTCAGTTCTCACCACTTGTCCCAAACCTGTCCTCTCTAAACTGCCTGCCTTGTCCAGCACAGCTGCTGGGGACACAGCCAGACATACCTTAGGGTCTGATGCCACGTCCTTTGCTTCTGTTTCTACAAGTCTTGGGATAGGTGTTCAAATGTCTGTGGGGAAAGTTCAGCATCTGCTGTAGCTGTCTTGTCTCTACTCTGTCACTTATTTCAGACTAATGTAAGAAAACATTGGAGATTTTCCAAGGCAAGACACTTTGGAAGGGCATATCTGACAAGATTCCTGTTTTATACTGTAATGGATCACACCTGGGGCTGATGTGCCTCTGTGACTTGACTTTTTTCCTTGTATTTCTGAATGATGCTTCAAGAAGCACTCGGTGGTTCTGGTTTGGTCCCTTGCAACATAACCTCTTTGCATCTAGGAGTCTGCAGTCAAATCTGACACCCCCAAAATATCTGTAATGCTAATGGCAGTAGTAGGAATTGAGTTTTTCCACCTCTTCTTTTTCTGTGTAGGACTTCTCTGTGAGTGGTGCTACCTTGGGGACAGAAGTACCAAAATCAGCCTTTTGGAAAGGGTTCCGGAATGGGTTTGTTACCTGTGTGTTGATCTAAAAGTTGGCATCATCGCTGCATGCTTGTTCAGGGAGCTGACCTGTGTTTAAACTGAAAATAGCGGGCCAAACCCATTCCACACTGTTTGCCAAACATACTGACGTGGCATAAGCACGAGCTGTTTGTTCGGCAGAATAGTAGCAGTGGTGGTACAGCTGTGTGGGAGAGACATTTGTTGAAGACCAAAAGGACGCTGAGGAAGAATAAGAGCGTCCACAGGATGTCACTTGAGAGGAGTACTGATGGCGGTAGAGGTTTTCACATGTTTCAAAATGGATATAAGCGTTTGTGGGGCAATGTTGAGTGGGGATTTCTGCTCACACTTCCTCTGAGGAGGTGCCTGGGGAGTTCATTGGGCACGTAGCAGGCTCAGACTTGGATTTTCTTCTTTCCTTAGCAGAAAATGGCTCGTTCTACGTAATTGGCTTTAATTTTATGCTCTTCTGCAAATTGGAGAAGAAAATTCTCAGAAGCAGCAAGGCCTTGAAATAGATAAGGAGTGTTTTTTCAGAAACTGAAACAAATTGTAATTGTTTAGGAAGTGATAGTACTGCTTATGTAAAATGGTGCCCTGTCAGCTTATTTTTACACATGGTGTTTTATGTTTAGCTGGACAGATGTTTGTTATGGTTTACTTTTTGCTGTTAACCAGATGTAAGATTGCTTATTTTCTTATGGGATTGTTTTGAAGAATGTCCCTTTTTAAAATGTTGTTAATGGGGAAGGAAATCTATCAACCTGATATAATAGGTATGTTAACCATTAGATAAGAGGAGGAAGAATATTTTATTTTCTTTGAAAATACAATACAGTCAAGGCACAAGAATTTGGACAGGGAACAAAAGTAACAAACATAAAAATGCATTGTAAATAAAAAGACAAGGACCAGTAGCAGTGGGTGGAATTCGGCCCCTATTGAAGTCGGTGGGAGCTTTGCCATCGACTTCAGTGGGACAGGATTTCACCCGAGGATGTGGCCCCTGCCCCAGGGTCCGCCCTGCTAGGTTGTCTAGGTGCGTCATTGCTTCCCACCGCTCTCAAAGCCCTCAGCTCCTGCTGAAACATGAAGGTGCTCAGAGACTTGGGGTGAAGCCATTTCCTACCCAAGGTCTGAGTGGCTGGGGCTTGCAGCTCGGTCTTTCTCGTCAGAGAAACCGGAGCTAAAGCAGGGGTGAGAGCTAGGTGTGTGCAGAACAAAGCTAATCTACGTTCATTCAGATCAAGTTTCCTCAACTTGAAGGTGGATATGTACCATCTGGTAACATTTCTGGAATAATTTATATTGGTTTATGTGATTAAGACTGCGTTACGCCACAAGAGTACTGACCGTACATTCAAAAAAAGGCTCATCGTTTCAAGTATGGTTGGGAGTGGGAGTGAGAGGAACCAGCCCAGAACACATTTCCTCACTTCAAAGGCAAGAATGTCTGTTTCAGAAAGCAAGATCACAGCCGGATCCAACTTCTAAGGAGGGAAAAATCATAATCTCCGCCAAAATCACCCTTTGATACAACTGCGAAGATAACAAATGATATCAGAGGAAAGGTTTTGGGCAGAGGTGTAACGGCCCCTGTACTGCATCCTGCTAAACCAAAAGATTGTTCTGAAAAAAAATTCCACTTGTCTTTATTGAAGGTCTCTTTGCCAAGCTACAGCGAATATAATTGAAAGTGAAAGGTTGATTTGGTACCTGGTGTTTCAAAAGCAACGAAAACATGTAAGAGATGCTTAGGATGTTGATCAGTCGTCTGTGAGATGAAGGACAGCGCTGTGTGCGAGGGATGCAGAACACGGCTGCAGCGTGGATACCGTGCCCTGCACCCAGCTCCCCATCTGGTATCTGCAGGCCGTAGGAGGCATTTGATTCACAAGAGAGACACTCGGACGTTCTGATGCTTTTCGGGACAGGACGAAGTTGATATCTTGATCTTGAGATCAGCCAGAAGAGCACTGTCTGCTGGCATTAAGCCAATTGCAAGATGTTGGCCTTAATTTCTAGGTCTGTCATAATTAAATAGCCCTTTTTCTAAACAAATTATCCACAAATAGCAGTTCTGCTTTAGTCTTGATAGCTGTAGTAGAGCTGTGAACGCCTGTAGGTATGCCTGAGGGACCTTCAACCTGAAATAGTTTTGAAATATGTTTATTGTGGGATACTCTTGAGTTATTTATAAGCTTGAAATAATTCACTAGAATTATTTTTTTTTTCTTAATTAATAAATCCTACGTTTCCCGACTGCTGAAAACCTTGCCCAGTGGGTACTCTGATCCTCCATCCCTGCAGCGAGGGGCTGTTTCTCTCCTGGGGACGTTGCCCCTCTCTAGTAGCGTTCTTGCCCAAGAGGCGATTTGTTGTGATGTGTGTGGCAAGGGTACCAGATCTGCTTTTGTTTTCAATGCAGAGATAAAACTCCCATTTGTTTGGGAACACGAAGCCACGTTCATTTTGCAAGACACCATTTAGTGAAATGGCTAGGTAGGAAATGAAAGGCCTACCGTTATTGTTAGGCAGTATGTTTTGGAAGCAGAGGCCTTGAGCCAAATCCTGGAAGAGACTTAGGATCTGCAGCTCCTTGGGTGTCGGTGGTGGTGGAAGGAGGAGGGAGAGCAGCTCTCACCTGTGAAGAACCTTGGTCCACCTGCACCTGGAGGCACTTCTTAGACAGAGATAACATCAGGCTGCACAGCATGTCCTCCTTGGACCTTTGTGTGGAACACAAAACAGTGCATAAGTCACTGGGGTTTGGGGAGGCCTGGACCTGTAGCCTCGCCCAGGGTGAAATGTCTCAGGAAGACCTCTGAGTTTCTCCAGTATTCCCTTATGGTTGGTCCAGCTCAGCCTCAGGGGTCCATCCGGGCCTGTGCAAAGATCCAAGGGTCCATCTGTGCAAAGATCCCAGCTGCACTGCGTCTCTGCAGACCTCCCTGGCTCATCGCTCAGCTTCTTGCTGAGCTGGGCCATCTTTCCACCTCCTTTCCATTTTCTGTCTTTACTAAGAGCCTCAGCTGGGACTCTCCCATATTCTTCTGTGTTGTGTTGAACTCCTCTGTTCAGGCCGTTGAATGTCTAAACCTTGCCATAAATACTGACTTAGCAAGAAGTAAACTGTTTTCCACCAGTCCTTTGGCATCTCTTAATGTTTCTGTGCCTCAGAATAAACCCGTCTTTGTCCTGAAATCCAGAGTTTAGTTTTTAGTCAAACTGGTCTTGACTTTCACACTAGCTTTGGAAAATAAATCCATTAACACATCTCCTGTGGGTATCTTGCTCATAGTTGGCTGTGGTTTATGGCAAGGATTTCTTTGGGGATTTTTTTCAGAGGGATTTTTTTCTATCTTCTGTAGCATTTTTTTTTCTTGGTGCATAGCACTGGGCTCCTCCCCATTTCCTGGAGCTCCAGACTGAGTGTCAACCAGCACCACCACCAGTACTGGGCAGGGTGGATGAGTTAACTCCATCGCTGTGGTCTTAGTGGGATGCAGGCATCAATAGGATCTCTGCATCACTCTGGTGGCAGTTAAGCAAAGCCTAGGACTTGTGTTGTCCTAGAAAGCAACAAAATTCATAGGGGATGTGCCAGTGAAGCGCTCTTGTTGTCATCTTACCTCAGTTCAAAGTTTAGGAGTGCCGTGTCCCTGCTTTTGGGGAGGTGGGCAGGTGTCCAGCTGAAAGCAACCCTGGCTGACATGGATTTGGGTAAGGTTCAAGTGGGAAGGAGACTGTGTGAGCCAATTGACGTATGAAGACACTTTAAGTAAACAGGTCTGTCTTCCTTCTGAAGGGAGAAAGTAGTTTTCCCTCTCTGTGTGCGTTGGGATTTCCCATGGTTCACCAAATGAGAGTTTTGTAAGATTGGCCTGAGGCCTGCCTTTCTCCATCAGTCTGAATCCGTGTCCCTCGGGAGCCTGTTTGGGAGCTGTCGGTGGATGAGACAATTCCTGACACGGTGGGACTTGTAAATCCTCAGCCTTGTTCCTGCAGTTGTAATTACTTTGTCATAGTAGGGGAGTTAGCGTAAGGCCAAGAGGAAGGGATTTAAGCCAGAGCTTATGACTGGTGTCTTGGAAAAGTGAAGAGGATTTTTGATTTTGTAGTTGATGCTGTGGGGACAAAATTGAAGCATTGGATTTAATAGCTCACTCAGTTAATTAAGTTTCTTAGCGTGTATTTTCCCACCTTTTATGCTGGGTTTTAGCTGAAGCCGATGAAGTACCAATCTCACTTGACCATACTGTAAATTACATTTAGTAATATTTTTTGCCTGCAGGTTATTCTCAGCATGCTATTGACGTTAGTGTGCAATGTATACTGCTGTTCCATTTTTGGTACACAAGGTGCTATTCATTGGAAAGTTAATGCCTCAGTCCAGCATCGCGTCTAAATAAAACAACCTTTCTCCTTTTCCATAATTAATGAAGAAACATTTTGAAGCCCTGCTGCTGAAGCCGGGCTTAATGGTGCAGTGTGGATATCAGACTGGGGCTTCTTGAAGCTACACGATGCAGTCTGAGATGGAAGATGACTTTCATTCTTGGAGGCTGCGTCCGCATGTGCAAGTAACACAGCCCATAGATTTGCAGAGCAAAGCAGTTGCTGCTGAGAATTTGATGTCTGCATGACAGGGGAGGTTATCCTGGAGTAGCTGTTCCTGTGGGCTGAGCACCCATCAGGTGTTGGGGTGCGTTATGTATGCCCCTTACGTCCTCAGGTTTAGGTTCACCCTGGTGCTGTTGAGTTTGTGCACTCCACAAGTGCTCTGCAGCATGAACCAAAACGTGGTAAATGCGGACAACTGGGGCATTCACTTTTAAAGTACTCTCATGGTCAGAACAGAAATGCTAATGGGCATTGAATAGTTGAATGCAGGTCTTACAGTACTGATTTTGGTGCCTGGAGCCAAATCTGTAAACACACGGTAGGTTGTTGTTGATGCCAGCTGTTACTCTGGCTTAGGTTGCCTGTGATCTTTGGTTGGAGTGTGGTTCTGTGGGGACGTTCAAAGCTTCTTGGTGCTTGTCACTAGTGTTGGGCTTCCTCAGCTCCCCCTACACTGTTTTATTTTAGTATGTGTTTTTCTGTGTATATGAATTAGGAGTAATCCAGCAGGTCCTACTGAAACATCCTAGCTGTGGAGAGCATCATAGTGTCCAACTGCCAAATTCTGAATGAGGAGTATGATGCTGGCATGAAGGTGGGATGGCAGAGTGTGGGCTGAGGAAAATGGCTGCAGCCAGTGGGAGCAACACTCTGAGGAGGAGGGTCAGGGACAGGTAATTAGAAAGAACCAGGGAGTGAAAATGGCGGTGAACCAGCAAAGTGAAACCTCTGTCAAAGTAGGAGGTGGTGCCCATTGACTGGAGAAGGTAAGTGAGAGAAGAGATAAGTGAGTTTACGTATAAGAGATTGACAGATTCACCTGACAGTTTTATTTGATAAGAGGCACACGAAAAGTGGGCAACTATTGGGGTTTTTTTCACTTTTAAGGTTAAAGGGAAGGATGGGGTGCCGCACACGAAGCTATTTAAGAAGAGGACTAGTAGGAAACTGGAACAGTGCAAAAGGGACTGTTTAGTGAGAAGTCGGGGAAAACAGGTATGTCCTGGTAGAGGAGATACCCACTGGAGTTCTTAGTGGTTGCTCTTGGGATGCTCTTGTTGCTTCTTCTGATGGTTTCTCTTGATGCAACAAGTAGAAGGGTGCTAATGGGATATACTGCTGCTCAGGGGGTGATTCAGAGGTGAACAGTTGCAGACAGGGCAAGGAACTGCCCATGGCTTTGGGGCTTGGATTGCTTACCTTTGCAAAGTGAAGGCTGAGAGGTCATGACTGATCTCTAAAGGTACACCAAGGTCACCACTGGAGCAGGGAAGGGCTATTCTTGTCACAAGAGCATGTGAGTAAACGCTGCCTACTAAAGCATTTTGGCTGGAGACTAGAGGAGTGTTGGTGGAGCTTTCCAATGGTGGAGATAAGGCACCTAGAAATTTTTAAGGGAAGGCTTGATGTTACACCATGGTTGCCTGTGACAACCGGGGCTAGACTTGGCAGTGTAAAAAGCAAGAAATTCCTTCTAATGCCGTGCTCATGGATTTAGGTAATGCTGTGAGGAGGAGCTCTGTAGCTGTTCTCTAAAGGCAAGGACAATTTTGAAGCAACATACTTAATTTTTTTCAGAAAGAGTAAGACAAAACTTCCATACCTTGGTTGTGTCCAAGGGCATAAATCTTGAAGGGACAGACTCCCTAACGGTACTGGTTCCACAGATGTCTTTGAGGAGCTGACCCCACTGCTGGCCATGCTGGTTTGACCGATTGTAGCTTTTAATGAGTGCTGTTACTGTCTATGTTAGGTGGACACCTATGCAGATGGTTGAATTTGTAGGCTTGATGAGTTGCATAGCAAAATCTTCCCATGGTGTAGCACTGCAAGATACTTGTCTCTCATGGGAAGAGAAACTCCAGAAGGATTTCCTAAGGGATCCCCTCACAGAGAGGGGTTTGCTTTACCCTCCTGCTAATCTCCTCATCATGTCCCAAGCAGGGGAGCTGCACCTGAGCTGCTCACACGCTGAAGCCGCTGCACGTTGCTGTTTGAGCGTGCCAGGAGGTCCATCCACAGGAATGGTGCAGTTGCTGAAATGGGACCATGGCTGGAAACCCTGCCCCATGCTTTCATTAAACACCCCCGTCCTGTAGTGCTTCCATCCTGGGTGGGACAGGGGCATTCAGGGAGCCTCACTGTGCTCTCACTTCAGTCATTGCAAATACAAAATAGCTTGAGCCTTTGCCTCAGCGTATCCAAGTTAAATAAAACTCGATTCTGTGTGTCCTTTTTCCTAAATTATATCTGTTTCAGCCTGCACAGTTGTAGGCAACAGCAGCCTGTGCTGCTGCCAGTGACTGGAGCTTAGAGAGGGGAAATGTCCCCACGGGTCTGTTTGACTGCAAATTGTGTCACTGACTGTGGCACGTGGTCATGTTGTGCTGCAGGGAGAGTAGCATGTGTGCAGTCTTATTCTGGGATGTAATGCTCAGTTCGTAGTTTACCCCAAGACTTAAAAAATATATGTAAGTACATCTCTCTCTATATATATGTATCTGTCTCTTCTTTTATTTCCTAGCCCAGGAAAACTGCTCTGAAATCTGAAAGATGGGCTTTGTGTTTTTGGCGTGGCCACTTGTCTGTGGACTGGGTGGTTGTGGAGTGGGGTGGGTGCTGGGGTGGAGTGCCANCGGGGTGGGAGCTGGGGTGGAGTGCCATCTCTGCTAGGATTGTGTCGGCTTTGCAGTGTGACTGGGAGCAGGAAGCAGAAAATGCTTTGGTTTTGTCTGTTTTAATTCTCTGTGCTAAGCCTAGGTAAAATGCCAGAGGAGACATTTTGCCCTGTAAAAAGGTGGAAAGTGGGAAGATACATTTGTTGAAATGTAGCAGGGCTGTAGCACCGTACCTGTGCAATGATGCTGTTTTGGGGGGTATCCTGGTCCAGGGAATAACGGCAGCATCTTTCTTGCAGGCCCAAAGACAAAGATGGAGTGTCAGAAAATTATCAATTTTGGAAACCAGCTTCTTCGCCGAAAAAATGTGGACTGCACTCGAGAAGACAGTCGGCTCTCGCGATGCCTCAACACGTTTGACTTAGTGGCTCTGGGTGTAGGCAGCACTTTGGGTGCAGGTGTCTACGTACTGGCTGGAGCTGTGGCACGGGAAAACGCAGGACCTGCCATCGTTATCTCCTTCTTGATTGCCGCCTTGGCTTCAGTGCTGGCCGGACTCTGCTATGGAGAATTCGGTGCTCGAGTTCCTAAGACTGGATCAGCGTATCTCTACAGCTATGTGACCGTGGGCGAGCTGTGGGCCTTCATCACAGGGTGGAATTTAATCCTCTCCTATGTGATCGGTGAGTATGGGGGGTGCACTGTGAGACCCTAGCTTTAGTCCAGGGTGGCAGCCTAGTTTGTAAGATCAGCCTTGTTTGGGTGCCTACGTTACTGTTACAAAATAGATGCTGCACTCTTTGTGCTCACCGAGGATTTCGGGACTCGTCTGCGGGGTGCGTTGTTGGTGGCTTCTGTCAGTCGGCGACGTGAGTGGTGTGCTGCAGGCTAAGGGTTTGTCCTGAAGCTGGATTATTGCTGGTGTGACTTCCTCTGGGTCTCCACGTCATCCCTTTGGCATCCCCTGGCCGCTGCACACTTGCCAGGGAGCAAAAGCGTGTCCCCTCTGCTGAGAAAGAAGCTGCTGACGGAAGGATGCTTTTACACAGCAGCTCATCAAGGATTAATTCCTGGTCCCTTTGAGACTTGTTTAAAGTTTCTGGAAATCAGACTGTTGTCTCGTGAATGGCTGCAGGATTAAGTTTAGGGTGATCTGCTGATTCACATTCTCTGAAATGTCCAAACCAAATCCCTTCTAAGCCCTGGACTCCCACTAGGAGAGGCCTTGGATTAAGCTCGGATCATGCAATGTACAGCTCAGCTGATACGTTAAAACTAAGCTGCACTTTGCTAGTTAAGGATTCTTGTCTTTTCAGGCACATTCTGGGCAAGCTGCTTGTCATCATGCCTGTAATTAAGGCTGCAACCAGCTTGCCAGTTGAAAGTGAAGACTTACTAGTTAAAATGAAAACCGATGTTTTGCTAAATTATTAAAGAGAGTTTTTTTTTAAAAAAAATGCATTTTATGGGATGTGTGTTACCTTGGAGATTCGTTCCCATGGTGCTGGGGAGGGTAAGATCATATCAAGAACGATATAGTGACGCAGCAGCTGCTTGTCTGAGATTGTGCTGGCTCTGCTCTGCGTGCTACCTGAAACCTTTTCCTCTTCCTCCTTTTATTTTTTATTTTTAATAAGAAATGAGAGGATGAAAAGCCAGAGTCAATTAAATTCATCTCCTTAGGAAATCTGAGTCCTGCGGTTCTTTCATGAATCAGGTTCACTGCAAGGAGGGGATAAAAATAGTTTTTAAAAAAAAGCAAGCATATAATTTCCTCCAGACTTCTAAAATGGACTCTGCTTAGGCTACATGTAGAAAAATTGAACAGACTTCTTGGTGATTTACCTTCTGTTCCCGAAAGGTAATGGTAAATCGTCTCCTCCATGCTCCTCATCTAGTTAGTTATGTGGCCCTTCCCACCATGATACTGGACCACCAAAATGACTGACGTACCCATGGATGCTGTCCCAGAACCTGATTCTGCAACTGCACGATGAAAAGATTTGCATACTGAAAGTTACACTCCCAGGATCTCTGGGGTGAGGCTGGTATTTCTGAGACTTTTATTTTTTTTTTGTCCTCTTATAATGGCTTTTGAACAACTGCCTCAGTTTTTATTTGGTTGCTCAGTGTATTATCACAAGACAGAAAACTCAGTAAAAAAAAAAAAAAAAGTAGATATTATCCATTAATGTGTTCAAACACAACTTTGTTACTTTTAATTCACTCCTGTGACAAAACTGCCTATTTGCAACTGGCTTCCTCATAATTTGGGAGGAAGGGTGGCTAAGCAGGAAAAACAACTGGGGGAGGATATGAGCTATATCAGGTCTCTTTTCTTTATCTTACCCAGCCTTTCTCACTGCGCTAATTGCCCCTCTTGTGAGCAAGGACAACTCCCAGCCGCTTTCGGGGGTGTGGAGGAGAAAGATACCTTGGCAGGCACATGCTGCAGTTCAGAGCCGGGGGTTGAGAGGGGCAGAAAGCCAAGTGTTTTTTTCTCAGTCGTGCTGCAGAAAATGCCAAGCAGTGCCACCAAAACCAGGCGGGGTGGTGGGAGCTTGCATCTGTAAGGGTCTCGGCCAACTTGGTGTTTTCGCACTGAGGTTCTCAGACATCTGTTCAGAAAGCGTTGTGGGGGTGGAAAAAGAAATCCTGGGGTCCCGGGATGGGCGGCCAATAGCTTGTAATTAATGGAAGGGATTTGGCTTGGGGTAGGACTGGTGTGGGGTCTTGGAGGTGGGTGAGGAGCAAAAATGGGCGTGCAACTGGTTGGTCGTGATCTAGACAGAAGGAAGAGGGTGTCCATGACCAGGATCTGGTGTGAACTTTCTTCTGGGATGATGTGGGTTTGGGGAACCGTGCCAGATTGTGGGAAGTATTTCAGGAACTTGGAAGGTGGTGGGAGCTGGTAATGTGATGAGTAACAGCATCCCTGGAGAGTAGCTGCTGCGGGAGTTTCCTGGGGCAGGCGGTGACCTCCTAGCCTGCGCCAGTTCCTGCAGGGAGCCCTGCACCGGAGCTCAGCAGCTCTCCTGGGAGCCGTGCGCTGTGGGCAGGAGCCAGCTCCATCTGGCAAGGTTATACTGACCCAGAACTAGTAAATCCTCCTGGATATGAGCAGAATGCCTTTGCGCTGTGCTGTCTAGCAACAGTAAGATGTTATCCAGGTGTCTGCTATGTTGGAAGAATGTCAGATTCCCCCTGCTCCCTCAAGGCTGCTGGTTACAGAGAGTTCGGGATAAATGGCTGATAGTTACATGGAACTGGCATCCAAGCAACTGGCATCTAATATAGCACATGCAGGAGCTGGTTGTTCCTGTCCTAGAACATGGAATATTAGAGCCAGGACAAACAAAATAGCACTAAAGAAATAGTCTCTTCCCTCAAATCGTGCCAAAGTCAAGCTGAAGAATTGTAATGTGGTATACAATAACTTTTGTAGTTCTTCAAGATTAAATTGATGGCGCTGGTGTCCCACCTCTTTAAAAGCATTCACACTGTGCGCTTTGCTGTCTCAGTGAACAGAAGAGTCTCCAAACAGGTCTGTTCTGCAGCTTATTTTAATACTGTCTCAAAGCTGGATTGAGGCGGCGAGCGTTCCCAGCTTTGCTGCAGGTGCCGCCTGCCGCTGCCGCAGAGGGTTTAGCTGTGGGTGAGCAGGGACGTTGTTTGACATGACCGCAGGTGCCGGCGTTGGGACCTGAGCAGCCGCCCGCAGGTGAGTGTGTCAGGACAAACTGTTCGAGGTAGAAGGAGGCCCTGACGGCATCCCCTGAGGAACTGCTCTGCAAATCAAAACCGAACCAACCTCTTTTTTTTTAACTAGGTAATTATGTACAGTAGTAATTATATCATGCAATTAGGTGCTATTATATATAGTATACTATATAAGACATCGGTAGCGTAATGATAGCCACTTTAAAGCAGGAGAGGAAGAAATTGGCTGTTACCTGAACCTACTTATTTTACACGATGCTGTCACTGTTTGATGGTAGCTCTTCGTTGTTACTACTTCAGTTCTCTGAAATGACTCTTCTGGCCCAGACAGTGTCCTGGACTTGGTTATCCTGAGACCCCCAGCAAGCTGTGTGTGTGGCTTGGTGCTCTCGGGAACTGCAGCAAACAGCAGCCTCGGATGGGGGAAAGTCTAAGCAATTGCTGCGGTCAGGAGTCGTGCTGCTTGCTGGGATCATCACCAATGTCATGCAATAGGCTGACTTACACTCAGATAACCTGTAAATTATATCTGAGTCTTTATCCTGCTGGGATGCTCTAGCACTGGGGGTTGCAGTAGACCTGCATGTTGCTGGAGTGCAGAGCTTACAGAGCTGGGGGAGTGTTGTGGTCCAGGCTCTGTTGCTCCAGCATCCCGCTGCCGGAGGCCGGCTGGCTTCTGTAAGGTCCCTCTGCCTGGGCTGCAGTCACCCAGCCAGAGCTGCCAGGGACATCTGCTGGTATGAAAAGGGACTCAGACCTCTCTAGTAGCAGAAATTACCAGGTTTGGGGGAAGTTCGGGCTGCTGGGTGCATAAGGAAAAAGTCAGTCTAGGCTGTATCTTAAGGCAAAGTCAAGATTTACTAAGAAGCCAAACCACTTTAAGGATTTTTTTATCTTGTCAGCTGAGCATGAGTGTGAGACCCACCACTTGGGTGTGTTACCATCAAAGCAGATGCCAGGCAGGAACACAGGCTGGATCTGCAGAGGAAAGGCTCCTCCCAGCACCTGGGAAGCACACACAAGGTTGCTTTGAGGCCCTCTACGGCCGAAAGCCGTGCAAGGTGCCCCGTGTTTGGAACGTGTGCCAACCACGAAGGGTGATCTGCGTCCTTTCTGTCCTCTGGCAGGAACCTCGAGTGTGGCCAGAGCCTGGAGTGCGACGTTTGATGAAATCATAGGCCAGCACATTGAAGAATTTTGTAAAAAATACATGACGATGGATGCTCCCGGAGTGCTAGCAAAATACCCAGACATCTTTGCCGTGGTGATAATCATCATCCTAACAGGTAAAACCTTGGAGAGGTTGCTGAGCCTTGGACCTCCTTCTACTGTAATTTCATTGTTTGCTTTTGGAATAGGCACAAAGTCCTGATTTATTTTGGACAACATATTAAAGACCCTTTCTTTGCTAGAAGTTTTGGATTGACCTATATAGCTGCTGTGGAGTTAGCACAGGGCATAGCCTGGTTATAAAATTTTTAATTAAAGGGGAACATTCTAGATATTTTTTGAGCCGCTTTTAAAGCCTTCAATCAAATTTTATATAAGGAAGAAAAGAAGAGATGACTTGTTATCCTCAGTCAGGTATGGAAGTTTAATCCTTCCCGCCGCAAATCCTATTACACAAGAATTTCATTCTGTTGCTTTATCAACCTTATTCCCCCTTTGATAATCTGTCAATTTTTGGTGCCTTGAGCCAGGAAAATGAGGAAAAAGAGATGAGACTCAGTAACAATCTCATGTACTACTGCTTTGGGGTTTTTTTAAATGTATGTGGGCTTCAGTTTGCAGGAGTGACTGCTCCAGAGAAATAAATGTGTGATAAGCAGTCAGGTCCTCTTTTTTTCTAAAAATGTGCCAAGGCCTTGATCAAAATTTGGAAAAGTTTTGAAAATTTGTAAAATTAAAATCCTTCTGAACTTTTACCTCTACTCCAACTAGATCTTGCAAAGCATTGCCAAATTTAGGCAAATAAAACCAATTCCGCTTCTCATGTACCTCTCTGTGGTTTCCTAGAACGCAGAAGCTGCAGTGTCACCCCCAACAAGGTTATCCCGACATTTCCCACTCTGATCAGGACCGCTGTCTCATAGCGTGAGCTGTGCTCGTGGGGACAGGCTTCAGAAGCAAGGGATGCTTTGGCATCTGGGTTTGCATTTGGATCTAGCACTGTATCGAGGACTGCTGAAGTCAATAGCAGCCCTCTGTTTTCAGGACTACATCTCAATGGGAGAGAAGATTTTCCTCTTTGTTCATCTGAATATAATATGAATTGCTCTAGTTTGAAATTAGAATCTGGTCTTTCACCTCAGATATAGTTTACATATTTTAGGACTCCTCACCCTAGCACTACCAAGGTGTGAAATGTCACAGATTACCAGTGGCTTTATTCCCCTGCATGGAGCAAATTCCCTTTATTTTAATAAAAAATGCAAACCATTCTTTTCTACAAAAAGCTGCTGAATGAGCAGCTTTAGTCCCAAATATAAGCACTACAAGTTTATTTCTGCTTGCACTGTCTTGAGTTTCAGATTTCTTAAAAGTTTTCCTGGGCCGGTACGCAGTTTTCTCAAATGCTTCCTTGGTGTGGCTGTTTTAGCATATTTCCTATTTTAAAAGAAGGAAAGGTGGGTGAACAGGGTGCTCCCCTCTCCTTGAAGTGCTTTGAAGTAGCAGTAAGGAGACCCTGTTGTGCTTCTCTTCTCCTTCAGGCCCCTGTGAAGTTTTTTTACCTTCTCCCTCAGCTGCCGCCTTAGATTTGGGTTAAAGGTTTTGGTTCTTAAAAATCAGGCACCTAAAAAGCAAACACAAGTTACCAGAGCTTGTCATTCTGAGAGGCCAAGCTACGCCTCAGCGAGACGCTGGTTGCCAAAGCCTGTAAACATGGTCTTCAGATGGATGCTCTGAAGACCACGGGCTGAAATCCCGCTCTTGCTGAACTCACTGACAAAGCTCCCATTGATTGAAATAGGAGCAGGATTCCCAAGATGCCACCTCCTTCTCTGTCTTCAACACTAGAAGTAGCTGTCCTCCTGGATTCAGTCCCTGCTCATATTTTGCCCTGCTTCTAAGGAAAGCTGGACATTGTTCATAACTTCTGCCTGTAGCCAAGACCTCTAAGACAATGTTCCTTCATGAAAAACCAGCTGGGGTGCTTTGTCCACGTCACTGGGTGGAGTTTGAGGCTGTGTCTAGGTGGCACAGCATAGCACCCTGAGGTTACCAGAGCTGGCGTTGAAAGTGCTGGAAGCAGCTTATCTGTGTTAGCAAAGCGCTTTACCAGGGGCACGTGCCAAATGGGCATGCTGGGTGGGAAGCTGTGTCACATCCCGCAATAATAATGTCTGGGCTGGAGTCCTCGTCCTCCTCCTGAGTGAGTTAATCCTGACCTACCTGGCTTTGTGGAGAAATGAGGTGTGGTAAGTTGGGCAGAGCACAGCATGAACAGAGCTGGGCTACCTCTGCAAGTCCCCAGCACCTGCCGCTGGTGGCAAAATACCTGACTGCCTATCTGCCTTTTTTTTTTTCCACAGGGCTTTTAATTTTTGGCGTGAAGGAATCTGCCCTGGTGAACAAAGTGTTCACCTGCATCAACATCCTTGTCCTCGGGTTCGTCATGGTCTCCGGCTTTGTGAAAGGGTCTATTAAAAACTGGCAGCTGACTGAACAGGACATTTACAATATCAGCCACGGCATTTACGGAGCCAAGTAGGTTGGATCTTTTCTTCTCAGCTCTGAAATTGATGCATTTTCAATGGCAAGTTTAAAGGGAGGTTTGTGGAGTGATTTAGAAAACCAGTGAATGGGATGGCTCTGTCCTTTGCCAAACGCCTTGGAGGCAAAGCTGGTTTTGGTGGACGTTTCTGAAAGCAGGCTGTGCTGATGGGCTGAAACGGATAGGAGGTAGGCTGTGTCAACGTGGGCCCTGCTGCAGAACTGACCATTTCAAGCCTCATGACCAATACAGCATCCAAATTCAAGAGAAAAGAGGTTTTCAGACAACTTGCTACTCAAGGCTACAGCAGGCTGGCTGTGGTGCCTGTATGATGCCATGACCGAGCGTACCGCTCTCGTTTCTTTGGACGCTTGGGCAATATCCTTGAGACACCGTTGTACCTTTTGGAGACCTTGTCCCAGATGCCTCAGTAAAATGAAGCCAAGTTGCGAATTATTTTAAAGCATTGCAGCGAGCATATCACAAATCCATTTTTAATGACATTTATTTGATCAAAATCGTGTCTTCCTATACAAGATCAAAATTAAAGCGCTTACGAGGGTTGCCAGTGATACAAGGCTGTTCATTTTTGCTTGAGACCGTACAACACAGAATGAGGGCCTTTAAATATCTCTATGTACATCAGCTCAGTCCTAGATTGCTGTCTAAAGCCTTTATGCTGGCCTGCAAGGAAGCACAGTTTGGCAAAAACTGGAGAGATTCATAAATGCTGCATGGGTCAAGTTTGGCTTGTGTACAAGCTGCTTATTGAGGCTCTGCAAAATTCAGCCTGCTGCGAACAAACTGCTGCTGTAGGAAGGGTCCCCCCTCCTTCCCTACTGCTATTCCCATGCAAGGACCAATTAGTGTAAGAGCTTCGAAGTGTAACTGTAGCTGCTTGACCCATAGCACTTACTATTTTTGTAAAATCTGCCTGGGGTTTACTTTATTTTATCGTTATATCCAGAGTAATCCATGTTTGCGCTGTGCTATTTCTGCAAGTAACAGGCCAGTTTTCATCTAAGTCTCAACAGAGCTTCTGTGAGAGAGTTCAGCTGTTTACGCCTGATAAGACTTGCAGATTTGGGATTTACTTTAATTTGATTGCCTTAATTCATCTTTACAAAGACTTCTCCCTGAAAAATTAACCTAAGTCACTTGCACTGAAGGGTATGTTATACATGACTCAACACGGGCACATGGATCTGGGTTCCTGGTCCAGAGTGCACTGGCATCAGTCCGGGTCTGTCTATTGACTTTAGTGAACTTCGGCTGAGGCTCAGCAAAGCATTTGGTGCATCAGGGCTATGGGCTCCTTTCCTCCCTTCAGGGTCACAAACATGGTTTGGATATGAGCTTGGCACAGGGAATTTTGAAGTTGAGAAGGGAGGATTGGGCAAATTTTAGACAGTCCTAGCGCCCTGATGTCTACTCACCTGCAGTTTATCTGAGCCCATCTTAGGTGAAAAGTGGATGGTTTACATGTTTCTCAGGCTTCAGCTTTCAGGATTACGTTGTGCTTTTTCAAAAGCTTATGTTTAAATGAATATATATATCTACACACATGCAGTAATATTAGGAGAGGAATTTTAATATTCATGCTATTTTCTCCCTGTCTTAGCCAAGACATTTTTATCCACCCCAAAAAACAGGTGGTGGGAACAAACCGTGAAGCATTTTTATTCTGTGCATTCCCCAGGCTGTTGCAGACCAGTCCAAAGCTCAGCAGTGGGTAGGGCTTAGCATTTTGCCTGGTATTTGTATGCAAGCGTGTGAAAGGGAGAGCATGTTCCCTCAAACTCCAACTTTGGGGTTTTTTTATGAACTATGTGAATGGTTTTGTTACTCCCACCTAGGCAGGATGACTGCTAACCCAGTGCCATGCCTTTTAGTCAAACACAGGAAGAAAAGCTCTACGGTGTTGGAGGGTTTATGCCCTATGGATGGAAAGGAGTCCTCTCAGGGGCAGCCACGTGTTTTTATGCTTTCGTGGGATTTGACTGTATCGCTACTACAGGTAAGAGGGAAGATGCCTTCATTTCGCTTATGAACCTGGTTGCTGGTAGTATGGCTTTCAGTAATGTTGCACAGCCAGATAACGAATAATTCAGGACACTGCATTCATCATCCATCTGAACCTCAGCCCAAAACAGCCTTTTGGCTCAGCTGCTCCTAATAGTCAAAGTGCTATGTCCAAGTCCCTGGGTGCCCTGGGTGTTGACCTCTAGTTGCTGTGGCAGGCAGCTAGACCATATAACCCACAAAACAAGCTTTCTCCCTTCATCTTTGCCTGCAAGGCCCAATCTCATGGATAGTCTCTGATGACACTAGCCAGGTCAGACTCCACAGAAAACATGTCCAGCTTTACCAGTTAGGCAAACAGGGAAGGCCCAGGTTCAGATGCCTTGTGTGACTGGTAAAGTTTGAACCCCTGACTCCAGATGATGCTTTAATCAACAGGTTATTCTGGAGTAGGATTCTTCAGTGCCTTCAGCTGAAGAAGCTCCACTGTCTTGGAGTATTTAAAGAGCCAAAGAGACTATTTAAAGAGGGAGCCTCTGGGGAATCATCTGCCCCCAAAAGCTGTGCCTCAAAATCAGGGGGAGTATTTATCTCCAAAAGTCCAGAGATCTTCTGAGAAAGAAACCATCAGCATTGTCATATTTCTCCTGGCTATGAAAAATCTCAATTCCCTGGAGAAAGGAAGGATTATCCTTAATTTCCCATTTGGCAAGAACTGAGTTGCTTCAAAGCTGGACCAGAGGGAGGAAATCATCACAGACAGATAAAGCAGTACTGCCTTTTGTTCCAAGGAGTTTGAGAAGTGCTGGATCCATTAATCCAGCCAGCCCTAGGGGCTCTCCTTGGAGGAGAAACACGTTCGTCTGCCTTTGACTTATAGGTGTATGGGCCTCTGCTTACCAGTTCATCCTTCTGAAATGCCAAACCTCAGGATCTCCTGCTTTCAGAGAAGAGCAGCTTTGTAGGACAGGGAAAGCTCAAAGCTGTTTCTTAATTAATCCATGCCTGAATTTTGAGGATTTTTTTTTTGTTACACATTCATCCCAACTTGGTTGTTGAAAATCCTTCTTAAAAAAAGGACTCCCTCTAGTTTTTATGGAAAATTTTCAAAGTTCTGTATGATTTCCAGGTGCTGTGTGAAGTCTGCCTTTCCCTGGAACCGGGCACCTATGGTGCCGTGTTCACTGTGTAGTAGTTCCAGTGGCGATACTAACTGAAATGGTCACCCAAGGGTTTGCCCTACCACTGGACAATAATTTCTTGTCTCGTCATTTGTGATCGTTGAACTCTTCTTGGGGCTTCACCATCAGTGGGATAGCAGAAGTAATTGGACGTAAAAATAATTCTTTTTGGGGGAAGGACTATTTAGAATCCAGATTGTTTCTGTGCCTGAGTTTACAAGGCCTACACAAATGTTTGTCAGAAGGAGTGACAGGAGCAGCAGAAGTGGGAGCAAACAGGCTGTGATACGCTAGGTGGATGGGGCAGACCTTCAGCAGCATCATGGTCAAACAGCACCTGACTGCCCATGAAGCCTTTGAAAGCCCCAGCCAGCATGCGCTAGGTTGGGATAAAGTTCTTGCTCATCATTCAGCTGATATTTCAATTTCTTTCTTCTAGGCGAGGAGGTAAAAAACCCTCAGAAGGCCATTCCTATTGGCATCGTGGCATCTCTGCTCATCTGCTTCGTGGCTTATTTTGGCGTGTCAGCTGCCCTGACACTCATGATGCCTTACTACCAGCTGGATACCAATAGCCCTTTACCCAATGCCTTTAAATACGTGGGTTGGGATGGAGCCAATTATGCAGTGGCTGTCGGTTCCTTGTGTGCGCTTTCCACCAGGTGAGTCACTGCTCTTCCTTTGTGTGTGTCTCAAAGCAAACACGTATCTCCAGCTCCTTTAAAAAATGGTGCATGTCAGGGCTTTGCCTTCACTGTGTGCCCCTGGGTCAAAGGAGCCGAGACCGGGGATGAAATTCAGAGCTATTCAGGATTTCACCCTGTGATAGATTTCGGAGATGCACGTGACCAGTATCACTTCAGAAACTCCCATCTTATCAGCAGACACAGCAGGTGCATCTCTGGTATATAAATCTGGATTGAGTGACTAAGTCATGGAGGCAACTCCACAGTGCAAGCATGGTTTGATCACGAGACATCCTGGCCTGCTGGGTGGAGAGCAGACTTGTGTCAGGTAGTGCAGCGTGCATCTTCTGGAGCATATGGGGCTTACCAATCCAGGGCTGTCTGTCTGCAGGTTGCCGGCAGGACAGCCATCTGGATGGGAGGCAGGGCAGGCTGGAGGCAGAATATGTCATCTTCTCCTGCATTCTGGAGGCCTGTTGTTTCAGGTCAACTTAGACATATTCAGTGAGGGGAACAACTCATGGAGGCTCATAGAAGTTACAGCTCTTTTGCTGCCTGAAAGTAGGGCTGTTTTCATGCCCCATGGCTAAGTTTAGGTATCCAGAGTCTTAAAGCTGCACCTCAGTTGCCAGCTATCAGCAACGTGGGTGTGCAGAGCAAGCCTTTGAAGAAGCTGAAGTGAATGAAAGCCACCTGTTCTGTGTTTGTACTGCCATAAACTTGCTTTTGTTTGTGTGCCTGTGCTCAGCAGGAGGTGATATAAGTAGATTATTTCCCCCCTTCTGTGTCCTTAGTCTTCTTGGCTCCATGTTTCCGATGCCTCGAATAATTTATGCTATGGCAGAAGATGGACTTCTCTTTAAATTTTTGGCTAAAGTCAACGAGAAGAGAAAAACTCCAATAATTGCAACAGTGACATCAGGGGCCGTTGCAGGTAAGATCCAAAGACTTGCACGAATGCGTGGAAAGGAGCCATAAGCTCACCCTAGGGGTAGATAAGTCAGCCTGACTCTAGCCCGCTTATTAATCGGATGTATTGCACATCCCAGAGGGTGCCCTAAGTTTTCCGGGACATGCTCTGGAGGGGCTCTGTGAGCACGAATAGTTCGCTGTGTGCCTGTCCCTCTTTTCTCAGAGCTCATTGCTGCCATCCTGTCTCATGCCAAGTATTGCCTTCATCTGCTCCCTGGGTGCTCTGCTGGCCTTAAAAATAATTAGCCCCCTGCAAAGTGGCAGCCAGTGGTGCCCCAGCATCCTTGTGGCTGTTGGCCTGGCTTGGCTGAAGACACTGCACCGCCTGTGGGTAGCAGCTCAGCAGAAGACTCCAGAGCAGCCGGAGACAGGCAGGTGGCCCCTGTGGCACCAGCATTTGTTAATCAGTCACAGCTGGCAGCCATCCTATTCTCCCCTTCCCTTTTCCGGCCCCCCAGGAATACGGGAATTAAACCTCCCAGACACCAAGGATGAGGCTTACCTTCTTCTTGCAGCCTCCCACTTCCTTGTGATGCCTAGCAAAGAGGAGAGCCTTGTTGCTTCCTCTTTACCTTCTGCTGCAAATGCAGGATGAGCTGTCAATACAAGAACTGCCACCTTCGGTGGGGAGCTGCTGCCGAACTGCCACTGTGGGCTCTGAGCTCCTGTGAAAGGGCTCAGCTGCTGCTGCTGGGACCCACGGAGCCTCCTCACAGCTGCTCATCTTCCTCTTCAAGTGGTCTCAGGGACTGGGGGAAAAAGTGCCAAATAAAGTAAAAAAAAAAAAAAAGCATACTTTGCAGTCCCTTCAGATGTCCTCAGAATGGACCTCAGTAGGACCTAGGACACACACGAAGCTGCAGGGGCAGCGCTTACCAGCTGAGCTTAAAGGCTGGGTTGGTGGTTGGGCTCCAGGCAGAGCGTTGAGGACAGGCTGGGGCAGGCTCAGCTCCGAGATCCCTGAGCTCTCACACAAGCGGTGGCGTCACCTGATTGTCTGACTACGGTGTCGGTCCTCCACTTACTTGCTTCTCCTTCTGAGAAGGTCTGTACAACCAGGGGTTGCCTGGCAAGGGTGTGTAAGCAGGGTGTAATCCCTAAGGGATGGTAGTCTATATCTTTTTCTGGAAACCCTCATGATGAAGCATGCTGACTCAAGATGCTCACCTTGGTGCTTGGTCCCATCGTGTACACAAAGCTGGTTTTGCCCGAGCTGAGCTCAGACACCAGAGTGAGGTGCTGCCTGTCCTCTATGCCCTCTGGCTACTTCCAGGAGATAATTTTGGCCTTAGGGGTGCTGCAGCTGTTGACTCTGGCAACAAGGCTGTGGCTTAAACGCCTGCTTATCGCTGGTAGCTGGGTGAACATACCCATATGAGACAAACAGGCTGATGTTTACTGTAGTAAATGGTTCCTCTGGTTCCAGATAGTGAGGCTGTGCTGGGACAGCCCGCCAGGCTTGGGGTATTCATGCACTGAGTCCTGCCTCTCCCCATCTCAGGAGAGCTTGAGCTTCCCTGCTGAGCCCCAAGCAACAGTCACAGGTGTGCTGCATTGTTGTTAATGCTCCTGAGATGTGAATGTTCTGCTGTATTACTGATTTTTCTTCCCTCTCTCACCTTCTTCTCCTTCTACAGCTGTTATGGCCTTTCTCTTCGACTTGAAAGATCTTGTGGATCTCATGTCCATTGGGACCCTCCTGGCTTACTCCTTGGTGGCAGCCTGCGTGTTGGTACTGAGGTACGGATGTAGAAACAGTCTCTCTTGTACCATACAGCGATCAGGTGTCCTCATAGTTTCCATGGATTCAGTAAAACCGTGAACATCTCCAGCTATAAGCATGTGAAGAGCTAGTTTCTTTAAGCTCATAGGGGATTGTGCTAGTTGGATCTGCAAGGGCGTCCTCTGAACTTGGGTAACCCTTGGTCCATGCCACTCCTGCTAAGAGATGCGTGATCCTGGATGCCTGCATCGTCATCACTCTTGTTCCCACTGGGGATACAGTTTCAGGTCGTCTTACTGTTGAAAGAGGATTTAAGATAAAGTCTAGCAGCAGCAAAAAAGCTGAGTGTATGTTTGCACGATCAGTGCCTTAGTGCATGTCTTAGAAGTGCTGAGCTCCCACAGCTTCCCTAACCTAAACTGAAAATTGAGTATCTTCATTACTTGGCACTTCACAGACAGGAGCACTCTACCCATGAGGACTGTATTTTGAAGATCGTGTTACTGAAAAATACCTTTGTGTTTAATGACTTGTTCAAAGTCTGGTGGAGGCTTTTTACCTGCTCACAGCAAAAGCACTGAACTGTCTTGCAGCAGGTGAAGGGCCAACGCTGTACTGTAATACCATTGCTTTTCGCCTGTGCTGTCCACCCTACCCCTTGAAAATCCTTGACTTTTTTCCTTGCTCTGCTTACTTTTTCTCTCATTTCCCAATCCCCTCTTCTCCATACAGCTGTAAATGGCTTCTTAATTTATTTTTGCAACCTGCTGTACCCGTTGTATGGCATTGTCCCCATCGTAGATTTGCAGAGCTGACAGTGTGTCTTGTAGCAGCCCAGGCAACTGATTTGGCTGCCCCGTTGGCTGCCTAATGAAGTAGCAGCTGAATTGCTTCCAAAGCTGAAGGTCCTGCCGCTAATACCCTCCTGTGGCTGAAGCCAAGGATTTCACTGCATTTCTCAATGTGCAGCGTTTCACAAATGCTCTCGTTGCAAACTCATCCCCACAGGAGCAATTCTAAGGTGTCTTTCAAAATGCCCCTTTCCTTTAGTCAGACTTACGGCTGAGAGTCAAGGGCAAAACTTTCTGTAAAAGAGAACTGAGACTGGAAGAGTGGTTTTTTTTTTTATAGGCCCACATGGTTGTGCATCAGGACCCGGCTGAATGAAGTGCTGTCCACACATGCAACAATAAAATTACCATTCTTTGTTCACTTATTCCTTCCCTTTATGTCAGCAGGCAAACTAGCAGAAAAGATGAGGATAGAGGAGTATGGGGCACCAGAAATGCCACCGCAGGGTGCAATCAGGAGCTGCCAGGGTGCGATATCTGCTGAGCTGTTAGTTCAGCTGCCTTCCTGCCAAAACACAAGAGCTGAACTGCCACAGATAACCCAACAGCCTGGTTATGACTGTCTGTCTGTCCCCCTGATGCTTTCTTCTCCAGTCCTCACTGCTATCACTCAATCATGTTTTGGTGACATGGATGATAGGGTTTATGGAAGAGCTTTGTTCCATTTAAAACACTGATATTGTAACCAAGCTGTAGGTGATAGCAACTGACCATGTTTGCTCAAGTTATGACAACGTTATTCCTTGGATTTCTCCCTGAAACACAAGGGTGTAGACATTATGTGTGCCTGTTTGGTGCTATAGTGATCTGGGGTGCAGCCATGGTTATCTGTGGGGCTTTTAAACGAACAGTACCCTGCACCAAACCAATGCACTCTTTGTTTCATTTCCCTTTTCCCAGGTATCAACCAGAGCAGCCTAATTTAGCATACCAGATGGCTAGGACAACAGAGGAGACAGATAACAACGAGTCTGTGAGCACCAGTGAGTCTCAGGCTGGATTTCTGCCAGAGGAAGAGGAGAAATGTTCCTTCAAAGCCATACTGTGTCCCCCAAACTCGGACCCTTCCAAATTCTCTGGCTCAGTGGTGAACATCTCAACCTTCATCATTGGTAAGCACTGGGCAGTGAGCCAGCTGGTAGGTCCTTGTCCTCACCATGGTGGGAAAGCTCACCTCCTGGCTGTAGTTTTGATGAGCTCTTGTAATGGCCAAAATAACTGAAGATCTACAGGTTAAATTTATAACTTGAAAAGAAATCCACAGATGGGGGCGATGTACAGGGGGAAGGGCATATATCTTACAGTTAGCTTTTTTTCATGTGTTGCTGTTTTGTTTGCCAAGCTTTCAGATTCTGCTTTGCCTGCTTGTGGTTTAGGTTTGGGGTTTTTTTTCCTGTTCCTAAAAAAAGAATTGGTAAGCTTTTGGTGTCTGTTCACAGGTTTCCTTATCGTGGGTAGCTGTATCCTCACTGCCCTTGAGCCAAGCATTCTGATAAAGGCTGTATGGATTATTGCTGCCATCCTTGTTCTTCTTGTCAGCTTCATTATATGGAAACAGCCTGAAAGCAAAACCAAGCTCTCCTTTAAGGTGCGTGTCCTGGGAGGTGTAGCTAGAAAAGAGCTGTTTGGGACATGGTTGGAAGAGGAAGTGCGTGTTGGCCTGTATCAGAAGGGGGGACTTGGCCAAATGGACATGCAGAGAATATAGGCATGATGTGAACTTTTCCATACAGGGCTGCCAATAGAGCTGCTGGTTTGAGCTCTCCCGCTAGCGTGGCTGAAACCTCTCGTAGTCTGTGCTTATTGCATAAAGGGATGTCCTACCAGAGCTCAGCTCAGTGAGCGTGATTTCCTCTTGGGGTCTAACCTCAAATGTCAGTGTAGGTGCTTTGCTGCAAAGCGCAGCATGGCAGAAGCGTGGCAAGCCTGCTGCCCAGCAGTGCCCCCTGGGCAGAAGCAGATTTGGCACAGAAAGCGGGGCTGAAGGGGTTAGCTGAGAGGTTGGAGGAGGGAATCAGGAGGGGAAGGCACGCGTGGTCAGGTCAGAAGTGACAGTAGAGGACTTTGAAGGAAATATAAATGGTGCTGGAATCCAGGAGAAGGGCAGAACCTGGTGCAGAGATGTGGCCAGAAGGGAAGGGCAGGACAGTGCTTTTGAAAGCAGCTGCTTTCAAGATATGGAAGAGATGGAGACCAGAGGGAAAGGGGATGGGTTTGAAGGGCTGTGTGGATACAAGAGAGAGAACCCATGGAGCAAGCTTGTGTGTGAGGATCAAAGGGTTACTCACTAAAAGGCTTTTAAGAAAGTGCACTTCCGTGTCCCACTTATCCTTTACTCTTCATGGGGACTGAGTGTTCTCTCTTTAACAGCCCCTAAGTATGAAGAACTCTGTCATTTTCCTGCCCTGTCCAAGCACACCATCCTTTCTATATTAAGTAAACACTGGGATGTTTTTTTCCCCCCCAATATATATACAATATAATACAAAGTTAAGTTTTATCATATTGATTTCAGGCTATTTCCCCAATTTATTAAACTAGTTTTGGATTCTAATCCCATCCTCCAAACTGCACTCATTTTGACTGTTCTTCAATTACAGGTTTCCAGTAAATTCTCTGATTTTAGTAATTTAATCCAGAGTTGCCCAAGGTAGTGTTTGCAGCTCGTGTTGGGGTTATGGTCCCAAAAGTGGACACAGAAGTGTGTAGGAGCAGAAAACCTAGGAACTGTCATCTAGACTGTTTTTTCTGAACTTGCTTCTGAGGGGATCTCTTTGCCTTACACTCAGGATGTTTTACCTCCTTTGTTTCCTCTCAGCCACTACCCTGTCTGGGAAAAAAAAAAAGAATAGACCTGTCACTGCTAAATCTGTAATGGCTCTTTCTTATCTCCTTGTTGTCCTTTAGACACTTACAACCTGACTGTCTAGTGATTTTTCTCCAAAGTCTCTGGGAATCCAAGGCTGACTGGTTTGTTCCCCAGTTGTTTTTCTGTATTTCTTTTTTAATAGGTAATTTGTCTCCCTTCTCCCATCTTTAGAGACCTTACCGGCCTAGCAAGAGCTCTGAGATGCCTATTAATAGTTCAGAGATCACTTCTGCAATCTCTGGGTACATAACTCACCCCCCTAGGGAAATCTTATTTGTCCCTACTGACTTGACAAAGCCTAATTTAGAAAAATATTCTTCTTCTGTTTTCTTCCATTTTCTAATTTGTGTGTCCATCCCCTTTCTCTAATGATGTGAACAGCTGCTCACCATAAATGGTTGGTTTTTTGGTGAAGCTTAAACAAAGAAAGACCTACAACACTTCAGCCTGTTTCTTTTTGTAAATCTCCTTTTTCCTTAGGAGTGAAGTTCACTTTCCTCTTAGTTTCACCATATTCACAAGCCTATTGTTATAATTAGTATAATTAATATAAATCCTTTCTCATTTTGTCTTTACATGCCTGTGTTATTTTTTTATATTCTGATTTTTGCGTTTTGGCTTTACTGTCTCATTCTTCTTTGTATCTCAGATCATTAAGGCATTCTTGGTACAGCTGCAATCCTCTCTTACAATGTTTCCTGTTTCTTTTTCTGCTCTGGGATAATTTGCTCTAAATTGCTTAATTACCTAGCTACCTGCTGGATGAAGTTCCTCAGGTCCCTCCTCAGACATTCCCCTTACCTTCTTCTCCTGGTCTTCAGTAGGTGCCTGTCATGATGCAGTCCTTGGTTCTCCTCTTCTCTCCTTCCACCCACAAGTGTTTAGTATTGCTGCTAAAATTTGCCCCTTGCCTCCTTCCAGACCATAAAAGGAGGACAACCATTCTTAAAACAGGTGAACACCATTGTTCACATCCCTCTCCCCCAGTGGACTGATGTCCTCTATTTTGGTTTAACCTTGCCTGTTCTCAGATCTGGCAACTGAAGAGTTGGTAACAGCCATCACATCCCATTTACAAGGGGTGAGATGTTCTTGCCTGCCCGTTGATCTGCCCTGTGGATGTAATGTACCCCTCTTTCTTTTTCAGGTACCTCTTTTGCCTCTTCTTCCTGTTGTGAGTATTTTTGTGAACGTTTACCTCATGATGCAGCTAGACGTAGGCACATGGATACGTTTTGCAGTCTGGATGCTCATAGGTGCGTTTGAGAGAGTAAAAAATTGCGTATGTTCAAAGTTACTAGATTTTGTTAACCATAAATTTATTGTAGCATACCAGGGAGGGGTTCTGCACTCTCATCATCCTTGGGCAACCTCGGTGACTTAACTGAAGCCATATAGGCAGTGTCTTTCAAGCCGTGTTTTAAATTCAAGGGTCATGAAGCCTTTGTGAGGACAAAACAATGACCCATGAACTGTCTTATGGGCCTTGTTGCCAACAAGAAACCATGAAATGTTTCTTGTTGGCTGGCCTTGAACTGGAGTCCAGGTAGTGGGGCTTGTGCTTCTAGAGCTGAAGGAGCTGAGCTGCATCTCGAGGTGCTCCCAATCGCCGTGCAGAGACGGCTGAATTGCCTGAAACGCCCAGGGAATTTGTTTCGATGAAAACAAGTAAGATTAGCATCAGTTGTGGATGTATTTTACTGAGATGGAGGCTGTAGGCACACAAATGGAGAGAGAAAGCTCTCTGCAGAAGGGACTGCAGTGAACTCATTGAAGAGCGTGAGAGGTTTATTCAATAATCAGCCATTTGGGGCCTGGATAGATTGTCTTTTAAAGACTGATGCCTGCATTAATGGCTTTTTTGCTAAGGAAGACAGTGGCGCTCTGCTGGAAGCTAGCTGTCAGGATGGCTGGGCTTATCCCTGGTGTAACCTGTGTGAGTAGGGCTTTCTGTTTCCTTACAGAGCTAACGGTGCCCTCTCCCCTTGGCTTCCGCAGGCTTTATCATCTACTTTACCTATGGAATATGGCACAGCGTGGAAGCCACCTATGCGGCGTCAGCAGATGCGGAGAGGAACACGGACGCTGGTTCGGACAGCTGTAAATGACTGCGTGTTTGGCTTACGGGCAACAGGGGAATGGCTGCAGTGAAGGAAGCGTTGTGGTGGGGATCCTGAACCAGGCCACATCTGGTTAATCAGTAATGCAGGAATAAGGAAGCGTAATGCAGGACTCCCCGGCCCTGTTGCTGCAGCTTGCAGATTGCTTAGTAGCACAGTTAAAAGGGATCACAAGGAAAAAAGCCACACCTCTGGCATACTCCCGGCGACACTGTCAGCTAATCTGGGGCTATGCGCTTCCCTTCCTCTCCGCCCCCCCCTTTTTTTTTTCCTCCCCCTCCAGTGTGTAGAAAGAAAACTGCTTCTGTGTGCCAGTTAACCTTAAATGCTGCTATGAAACCAGGCCTCACAAAGGTCTTTCTTTCAGTAGCCCGGGGAATTCCCTCCCCACAGAGACTCTACCTGATTATACATGGAGCAGATTTTGCAGTGCTACTGTCAGGCTTAAGACCAGATCCGTCCTTCACCCAGTGTGAGCTGTACCCCGCGTGTACGCACAAAGAGAGGCTCTTGCCGAACACCAGCTTTCACCTGGTTAAGAAAGCACCTGCAAGGCTTGCATTCTTTAAAGTATCAGGTCTCATACGTTTTGTTGTATTTAACTCTTTTTTAACTACGTACTCATATGCTTTAAAGCGCACCGCTGCTGTGAAATGTTGGGAGGGTTTGTGGTTGCTGCTTGTTGGGCGAGTGGTCATTTGCCAGCGCGCGGGTAATGCCAGCAGATGTTTCTGCTGACTGTAGGCTCAGCAGATAGATTGCCACGTTTAGCCATAAAATTCTTTGTTGCAAGTACTTGAACGGCTTGAAAAGAACGGGTGTCTCCAAAGAGCCGTCCTACCTCTTTGCCTCGGAAATCACCAGTGGTTGTGGCTGCAGTGGTGGGGTGGCTAGCAGAAGTTAGCCCAGCTCTGGCAACAAGTGGGGCCCTGTTTTCCTCTCCCCACATCAGTTTTGTGTGCTGGACGCGTGGCGTTAGCAAAGGATTTGGCCGTGAGACTTTGGTTTGGCGTTGGCAGGTGGAGTGGGTTTTTGTCCCGGGAAGGGAAAGCACAGGAGGATCCTCAGGGGCTTGAACTTCATCCGTGAGCAGTGGCCGGTGTCTGCCCCCTGCCCAGGGGAGGGCTGCGGGGGTGAGCAGGGGCTCCTCAGTCACAGTGGTCCCAGTAGAGCGTGCAGTTCAGAAAACACCGCTAAGCTCTAGGGTCTGGCTTGCTGCAAGGAGTTTTCCCTTTGGGGCTGGAGATCATCTCCAGAGCCTGGCTGTTGTGAAAGGTGGGAGATTCGGAATCGAGACCAGGGTCTGTTTGGTTGGCAATTGCAGGTGGAGCCTTGGTTTTGCTGTAAGATTAATTTTTTTTTTTAATTCTCTCTAGTAGCTTTCCCCAGCCAAATTCACTACCCGAAAAAAAAGCTTGTAAAGCCTCAGGAAGGCGGGCCATGCCCATGTATGCCACTGATTTAAATTCATGCTTCAGCTTGTATTGAAAAACAAATCATAGAATCATGGAATTGTTTGCATTGGAGGGGACCTTTGAAGATCATCTAGTCCAGTCTCCCTGCTCCTAGATCAGGTTGCTGAAAGTCCTGTCCAGCCTGACCTCAAACACTTGCAGGGATGGGGCATCCCAAATAGACACTGCAGAAATCCCTTCTCCCGACCTGAGTGGATGCTGTCCTAGGTGTCCTCCATGCTTCTGCCTCTGAACACCGGACAATCTTTAATCTGTTTGTCAGTGTGGCTCTCGCTGATGAAGGGATGGGGTTTTTTTCCTCATGGTTCAGTTGGAGAACTGAAGAACAGACCCCTGCATGACTTGACAAGGGTCTCACCAGGCATCTGGTGCAGCAGAAAGGGGAACCAGACCATCTCCTGGATTACACGGCCGGACCGTGGACCATCTGTCACAGGCGTACAAGAGAGACTTTATAGTCTTTCTGCCCACTGAGCAGTTTTAATCTTGGCCTCCTAGTACACTGGGAGCCTCTTCTTGCCAGGGCTGGATTTGGAGGAGGAGAAGGCCACGTGTGCGTTGCCTCCTGGGTGCATTTCAGGGTGCGTTTTGAGTGCCATTACCCCCACAAAATGAAGTCAGGGTCTGCTCCAGTTGCTGGGTCGTGAGCATCTGCCAAGCCTTTGCTCCTAGAGCCCATACAAAGTCTTCCTCGAGCAGGGAGAGAAGGCTATCGAAATTAAAAGCCACTAGGTTGTGGTCTATTTTGTTTAAACACAGGCAAGCTCTACACACTCCGCAGCCTCCCAAAAAAGCACTGAAGATGTGATGGGAGGTGGAGAAGATGTAAACTCCGAGGGGAGCAAAGTTTCCCATTGTACCAAAAATGTAAGGATTTTTTTCCCTACCTTGGGTACCAGCTTCTGAGCGATTTAAGACATTCAGCAATGACCATTTGGGGGTGAATTCTGACTGGAAGCGTGTTTCCAAAGAAAATTATTTAAAAATATGCAGATTTCTTGCTGTATGTAATTTTTTTTTTTTTTATAAATGTTAACTTATTTTTGTTCTCTACTTAGGGATCTCTTCTGGTATTTATATTCCATGACTTTGTTTCAGTTTTTGTGGCATATAATAGCAGCACGTAGAAGAAGGGAAAGTCCTGATGGAGGTCATTTTTCTTCAGTTGCCTTTTCTCTGAGAAGGTTCATAGGAAAACCTTTCTGTGTCACCAGATTTGGTATTTAAATGTGCCGTTACCTGTACCAGCCCCAGAGCCACCCGCTGCAAATTTGCTAGTGGAGGTGAGGATCCTTAGCCCCATCTCCCACTCCTCCATTGTTGACTTCTTCAACCCATCAGTTCCTTGGTGGCGGGTGCTGCTGTCCCTCTCGCTCTTTGTTGCTACTCACCAGATACACGGAGGTGGAGGCAGCCCGCAGTCCTGCACCGTGACAGGGAAGCATAGGTGTCTCCCTGGCTCTCTGTCTACCTGCTTCCCCTGTGTCCAACTGGACCTGGGGACCTCCTGGCCTCCTCTTTGCATGACTTGAACCCAGGGAGTGGACTGGTGGGGAGGTGATGAGTTTGACATAGCTGCGCACTCCTGCCCCATCCCCTCCTGGCTGCATCCACCCCTTCCTTGTACATTTTGTAAGCTGAAAGGCAAATTTGACTGCCTTTTTCTAGGACAATGTCAAGGACTTTGCTAAATGGGTGGGTTTTTTTATTATTTTATTTCTTTTTACCGTCTCCTCTGCCTCCCTGCTGATGTCTGCATGTAACATAGATCAAGCCAGGTGTCTTTGAAGACATGCAACTGCTGCTATAACCTTGCTGTCATGGACGATACGCCTTCGTTCATTTGAGCTTTTCTTTGTAAATAGTTCAGTCATTATTTTATTGTGAGAATATTTTATACAGACGCAGAGCATTTTGCTGTATGAAGAGGTGGGAATGGAGAAGCGACACCTTTGCTCAGTGTGAGAATAGATCCTTTTCTGCCAAAGCTGAGAGACACAGGAAAAATGGCTTGCCTGATCTTTCAGGGCAGGCTCTCGCCTGAAGGACTGACCTTATTTTGGCGTGTTTGGTTGCTCCCGGCCTGCTCGCATGAGAGGAGCCCTCCGGCAAAGCTGTTGGAAGGGTCCTACCGACTGCTGGTGTGTGGAGGTGCACAGTGCCGAGGTTGCGGCGTTGGGGTTATATAGTAAATCCGGACACGTAGCCAGCCAGCCGTTCTCGATGGAAAATTGCTGTCAGAACAGCTTCCCCCCCCCCCCCAAAAAAAAAANAAATATTTTTTTTTGTGCAAAAATTACTAGGTTTTGCTTATTTTCTTACAACTTTAATTCTTTGGTCGCTGAAAATCGTGACCGGCTGCGTTTCAGCTTCATTTTGCCCTTTTCCTGTCCCTTGGGGTGGAGTTTGCCGCTGGTTCGGGCAGCGAGCGCCCGTGCTGGGTGTCGGGCAGCTCCGCAGCGTGAGGGGGTGCGGGGCTGCCCCCCCCCCCAACCAGCCCCGTCTGGGCATGGCGGGGACCGGGCTGCGCTGCAGGCAAAGCGCCGCTGGTTCGGAGCCGTTTGCGCTTGGCCGCAGCGGGGGAGAGGGGGCTGCGGGGGGACCGTGCTGGTGAAAGCGTGGCCGGTGCTGAGGCCACGCGTTGCTGTTTATCGCTGGGTTTTTGGAAGGGTGAGGTTTTAGGTGGCAGCGCTCGCCGTGGGCACGCTCACCCTGCGGCCAGCCCGGAGGAAAACAAGCTCCTGTTCATAGCGGACAGAGGGTGCCTGTCACTGCCTGCTGCCTCCGTTCCTACCAACTCGGAGACCAGAAAGCAGTATAATAGGATATTATGTTTATATTTTGTAAAATCAGCTTCTTTAGTGATTGCGTTTTATATACTAATGAATTCCAGTGGGATTTTGTGAATTTCCCTCCCACATACAAGTGAGCGTTNCGTGAATTTCCCTCCCACGTACAAGTGAGCGTTGCTGTCATCTGCCCAAACGAATGAAGGGTGATGCGTGGGTCAGGCAGGCTGGAGGGGCTTGCTTTGGAGGGGAGGAGGAGGATTACTGCTGGTTCTCACACAGAAGGCTCCCCTGCGGTCCCTCACCTGCACGTGTGTCCCTCGACACCCTCCCCTTTCGAAGGAAGCCTCTTCCCTCTGGCAGAAAAAGCATCTCTTGTGACATCCGCTGGGCCTGACTTTACAGGGAGGTTCTGTTTCTTCCTTCTCCTCACCGAAAAATTGCACTTGTTCAAGGCTAAATCTCTACGTACACAGGGAACCAACGCCCGCTGCCCTTGCAGCCACCTGCCCTCTCCGCGGGGTCGTCAGCCTGATTTGTGCATCCCAAAAGCGAGCTGAAGGCAAAGCTGCCTCGCCAGTGCCAGCGGTGGCTCTGCCCGCGGCCGCTCGCCTCGTGGGTTATCATTCATTTCCCACTCCAGCAGCGATGCCTTCGCCATAAACCCCCCCCGGGCTGCCTTACACTCTACGTTACGGTTGTAGTTGGGGTCCCCTGGGGTGTCTGACACCCAGCTGGAAACCAGATGATCCAGGAATGTCTCTCCTAGCAAGAGCCAGACCTCGATTTTTCTCAGGGTATTTGCTCCTGGCTCACGCTCCGAGACGGGAGGTTCGTCTGAGACTGGGCAGGCTCCGGCCAGCGAGAGGCACCTCTTCCTCTCGACGCTGTGCAGGGTGGTGGTTTCGGCAGAGTGACTCGTGTTTTCGGGACAACAGTGGGAAGCAAAGGGTTCCCTTGTAGCACGTTGTGCCTTCCAGCTGCGCTGGGTTTAAGGAGCAGGAGGAGCCTCCGGCAGCCTGGAGGCGATGTGTTAGCAAACTTAGCGTGAGTTTAGGTCATGTCAGTAAAGGGATTTTTACTGACTGAAGCCATGGAAGAGTCTGTATATTTTTATTTTTTAATTATTAAGCAAAATGTAAATACCTTTTGGTTGTCTGGTTGATGGTCTATTTTCCTGATGATTTCTCAGAATTTCTTATGGGCGTGATAAATAGTTTTAATGCTTGTTCTGCAAACAAATCTATTTTTTATCTTTTTTATCTTTGGTTTGGTCTATGGTTTGATTTTTTTTTTTGTTTTGTTTTTTTACCGTGTTCATGTAGCGATTAAAGCCTTAAGTTTTAAAATGTGAACCTTGCCCCCAGAGCACAGCGCGGGTGTGCAGCTACTTTTTATCCTGGCAACACTGTAAATACTTCTCCCCTGAACGATGCTTTTGGAATTTGGAAATTCACTCATAATTATGTGGTACAGCATTAAAACATTTTTCTTGATACCCAAATAAATGATGCCTTATTGTTTACCCTCATTTGTAAGCCTGCCTCTGTTTTCCAGCTTGTTCCAGCATCCGCTGGCTGTCCCAGTCTCTGCAGGAGAGCACTTGCTTTGGGAGCTGCTCGTGTTAAGTCTGCCCCCATCTTTGGGGTTTGCTGAGACCGGTGGGAGGATACGTAATTTGGGGAATTTGCTGCGGGCTGGGGTCTGTGCTCGGCGCTGAGCAGCTTGTTGCTGCTGACATTGAGGTGAGTCTCTCCCTGTCTTGTAGCAGCAGTTCAGGTATTAGGGGTGACTTCATGAACCTGCAAAGTTAGCCTAAAATTTGCCCAGGTGGTGTAAATTTGGCTGGCATTGCAAAATTTGGTTGTCTCAGGAAACGAGGACTGCGTAAAGAACGAGGAGATGTGCTGGTGGGGTTTTCCAGCGTAGGGTCTGCAGGACAGCACTGAAACCACCAGGCAGGAGGAGTGAGTCTGCCCCCTGCCACCGCCTGCATCGTTTGCAGCCTGCTTGTGTGTCCTGCCATGAATGAGGCAGTGCCCCCACAAACGCTGCTTTCCTTCTCCTCCCGGTCCTGGTCCTTCACAGCTTCGTCTGTGCTAAGCGAGCCAGGGACCTGGTGGGAAGTCTTTCATGAGGATATTATCAGGCACATTCCTAAGGTGGAATTTGCCCTGGTCCCTTTTTAATCCTCGTGGCAAAGCCTGAGGACCTGTGTGCCCTCAGTGGGAGGGCAGGGTGAGGGCAGGGGGAGTTAAAATGTGGGTGACCAGCTCATTACCAAGCGTGCGTGCTTGCGGCCGTGCCTGAACCACCGGCAGAAATGTTCCCCTTATCGTGTGCTGAAGCGTGACACCTTAATAAAAATGTTGCAGACCATGTCTCTGGTCTCCTAGGAGCTCCAACGGTACAGGAAGCGCCCTAAGAAAATAAATCCGTGGGATTTTTGATCTAATTTGTAGCATGTGAACCATAGTCAGGTAACCCATCCGACCACCCCCTCTGCCAGGAGGCTAAGTGGCTGTCTAGCTTCAGTCGTCACCGTAACGGGGTAACCCTTTAATGGGGTTTTGCTTTGTTTTCCATTCATTCTAGTTCCTGTCCACACAGACATACAGAAAATACTGCAGGACACACTGGTTCATATGCGTCGGCCCATATGTGTGCCGGCGCATGTATTTATTATCAGGAATATATTACACTTATCTGTACATCATAACTGAAATAATACAAACTCTTCCTGTAATCATTAGCCACATAGTAAACGGGACCACAGACCTCCTGCTGCGTGGGAAGCTGTACAGAGGCTCCTCAGCGTGTCCATGGGACACAACCACCATCAGTGCAGAGACGTAAAATACCTGATTTTGCACTTGACAGTTTTTCCTTTCCTCCCCACCACCCGCCACCACCGCAGGTCTTTGCCGCTGTGCATCTGCCGAGATAACCCCTCTGAGCCGGCAGCCGCGGGAGGTGCCATCCCAGCGGGGCCGAATGGTGCTTCCCTGCAGAAAACCAGAGATTTCCTGCAGTTTTCCCAGGTCTCCGTGCCCCCTGCTCCGCTGCCGGCTCTCCTGCCATCCCATGGCTGTAACCTGCCGCCAGTGCCCATCTCTGGAGCCCCTTCTGAGCAACTGTAGACTGGTTTTATTGCTGCTGCAGCCTTCTGCGTTGAATAAAGATTAACCAAATCAAACGTCACCTTTTTAAAGACATAAGGGCAATAAAACCCAGCTCAGCCCTGGCTGCATTCTCTCTCCTGCCAAAGGCCGCCATACCCTGCAAAACAGGAAAGCCCCTGCCACAGCCGTGGTGTTTGGGAAGTCTCCAGCCCTGCAAAAGCTTCCCCTTGCTTGTCTTCGAGCAGGGATGGCCAGGGAGCGAGGACTAGAGGTGTGGGGGACTAGAGACCCCTACACCACTGGGAAGGGCATGCTCACCTTGCACGGTCGCAGCTCCCTGGTGAGAGCTGGGGTCACCAGCTTGGCCGTAAGCTCGGGGCGGGGGGTCTCCATTCCCCTTCACACCTACTCCTGCATGCAGAGGCAAGCCGGGGAGAGGACAAAGGAAGAGCAGGAAAAAGGAATGACCTTTTTTGGGGAAAAAAGTCCATGTTTCTGGGCTTGCACCAGAAGGAACCACTCTTCACGCCCCCGCAGGGATGGGTTGCTGGGTCCCTTCTGGTCAGGCAAAACTTCTTGGAGCTTTGCTGTCGATTGGGCAGGGCCCAGAGGCCATGCCAAGGAAGAATCCAGTGAGAGGCAGGATTGGGAGGCGACAATTAGATGGGAAAGGGATTGGCAATGATACCAAATGATGGTGGAGCTGGGATCAGTCCCAGTTTTCCTACCGTAAAAGCCCCACTCCCAATTCACTGCTGGAAGCATCTCTTGCATATGAACTTAAACCAACAAAGTAATAAGGAAAGCACCAGAAATAGAGGGAAAGAATGAATAAATTAAAAAAGGACGGGCTCAACCAGCCCATCTTGGGCCGGTAGCATGCTCTAGTATGTTTAGCACAGAAAAATTCAGATTAGCAGCATGGTAACAACTCTGGTTGTATCATCATCTCACCCATTTTTAAAAAGGGTAAAAAGGAGGACCCTAGAAACTACCAACAAGTCAGCCTGACTAATCTGGTGGCCTTCTGTAATGGAGTGACTGTGTTGGTGGATAAGGGATGAGCAACTGATGTCATCTACCTGGAGTGCTGTAAGACCTTTGATACAGTCCCACACAATATCCTTGTCGCTAAATTGGAGAGATAGGGGGTTGCTGGGTGGGCACTGGATTTGGAATTGGATGGATGGCTGCATCCAAAGACTTGCAGTCAAGGGCTCAATGTTCAAATGGTGATCAGTAACAAGAGGTGTCTCTTGGGTGTCTCTATTAGGATCAGTACCGTTCAATATCTCTACTGAGGACATAGGCAGTGCGGATCAAGTGCACCCTCAGCAAAGCAGGTGACACCAAGTTGAGAGGTGCAGTTGATACGCTAGAGGGAAGGGATGCCATCCAGAGGCACCCAGACAAGCTCGAGAAATGGGCCTGTGTGAACCTCATTAAGTTCAACAAAGCCAAGTGCAAGGTCCTGCACACAGGTTGGGGCAACCCCTGGTATCAATACAGGCTGGGGGATGAAGGCATTGAGAGCAGCCCTGCTGAGAAGGACCTGGGGGGGTACTGGTGGATGAATAATTGGACATGAGCCAGTAATGTGCGCTTGCAGCCCAGAAGGCCAACTGTATCCTGGGCTGCATCGAAGGAAGCATGGCCAGCAGGACGAGGGAGGGGATTCTGCCCTCTATACTCTGCTCTGGTGAATGCCCACCTGGCGTCCTGTGTCCAGCTCTGAAGCCCTCTGCACAGGAAAGACATGGACTTGTTGGAGCAGCTCCACAGGAGGGCCATGAAAATGTTCAGAGGGATGGAACACCTCTCCTGTGAAGACAGGCTGAGAGAGCTGGGGAGAGCTTATTGTGGCCTTCCAATATTTTGGAAGAGACTTTTTAGCCAGGGCCTGTAGTGCGAGGACGAGGGGTAATGGTTTAAAACTGAAAGAGGGTAGACTTAAATTGGACATAAGGAAGAAATATTTCACAATGAGGGTGGTGAGACACTGGAACAGGTTGCCCAGAGAAGTTGTGGATGTTTTGTCCCTAGAAGCGTTCAAGGCCAGGTTGGATGGAGCTTTGAGTAACCTGAAAGATGTCCCTGCCCAAAGCAGGGGGGCTGGACTAGATGATCTTTTAAAGGTCCCTTCCAACCCAAACTGTTCTATGATCCTATGATCCCATTGTATCAGAATTGTATGGGCAGACTGCAACATGACAGTGCAGTAGGTATCGCAGATATCTGTGCATTTAGCGCGTATGAAAGTGATTAAAAGTGTACTTGGCGAGGAGGGGCTTTGTGTGCATGTACGTGTTAGGTATCTATCCTACTTTCAGGTCATACTTGCTGGACACACTAAAATCTAGTAATGCACTTCAACAGTAGTAGTTGGCGTGGCATGATCTATTCTAACAAGATGCTCAATTTACTCAGTATCACAGTATCATGCAAAAGCTGCTACAAAAATAAATTTCTCTAAAAAGGAGAAAAAAAATCACCTTTTTTTTTTTTTCTGAATGCTGTGGAACAGGCCACAGGCGCTTTGATGGTGATTGAAGCTGTATCTAAGCTGCAGTCTGTGAATCCTGAGTACTTCCCAGGAAAGCTGAAGCACAGCTCCCATCCAAGCAGCACGGCAGAGCTGTGCAATCCCACCTCTGCTCACACAGAGCCGGGTAGGAGAGCCGCCCTCCCCGCAGCGCTCCCGCGCCCCAGGGATTTGCTGCGCGGACCGTCCCTTGCTTACTTTGACCCTGGTGCTCAGAGCAGGAATGCCTGTAGGCTCTTTGCCCCAAGCTGGGTAGAAAAACATCCCACAGATCTCCTTTTTTTTTAATTTAAATGATGCTCAGGCATATTTTTTTTCTTGCTAGCAGTGCCCACGAGGGCCCTGCAGCCCGTCTCACCCCAGCTGTTCTTCGGCCTTGCCACCCCCTCAGGTGGGGGTCACGCCAAGCCTGGGGGAGTTTTTTTGCTTCTAGGCAGGGAAGTTAAAGGTAGTTTAGCCACTCTTTTCCATGAATCTTAAGAGTGCTCTGTAACTTTGGGTAAGCTTTAGCAATGTGAAATAATATATATATGTGGAAGGAAAGAAATTCTGACCTCATTTGCGCCCATGTATTCTGCTGTGCTCTATTTGGTGTTTCAGATGGGAGGAGGCTAGAGCCCTAGCAGGTGCTTGGTATCTCATCCTAATGCTGGAAACCTCTTGGCCAGCAAAGATCAAGGTTGAATAACTTATTTTCTTCTTCTTGCTTATGGGATTTGAAATAAATCAAAATGGACAGGAACCTACAACCAGAGATTTTAATTGTATCCAAACCCAGACAAGGTAAAACAAGATAAGATCTAACTAGGATTTAAAGACACTAAAATTGAAACACGTTAACCAGTAACCTCTACCAATTTTGCTAAAACCCTCAGGTTTCTCATCTCTAGCCTATCTCCACTTACAATATCGATGCTAAGAGTTAAAAAGCAGTGAATGGTATGCGTATCTTGTCTGGTGTTCAATGCAAAGGTGATGGTTTCGAAGGCAGTACTGTCTCAAAATTTCAAAGTCGCTGGTGTTCATGTTACATAGAGTACCACTTGGTGGTCATTTGGAAGGCGCTTCTACTTCTGTGTAACTTTCTTCTAGATTGGGTATAAATATTCCTGGGAAGCTGAACAGAAATGCTTTTTGTTTAGATACAAGTCTTAGGCACGAGTTAGAAAACTGCTGACTGTAATGAAAATATATCAGCACTTAGTAGTATCCAATAATATAAAAAATGCAATTCAGAACATCTTCAACTACATATAGATGTGTGTGTGCCTATATATAGGTATAAAGGTACAATACGTACATGTATATAAACACAGACACATATACAGAAATATTCACAACTTGAACTGTATTTGTAACTAACCTGAAATACTGCAGCAAAAGTTCATTCTGATGAACCATTAATATAGTATTTTCCAACTTTCGGCTCTAACCGTAGTTAAAATGTTAATGCATCAAACCAAACATTTTGCTATCGTAACCTTCTGCTGTCCTAGCTTTTTGCTATCTTTTTTGCTACCCTAATCAACATGTCAGAACCAAGAGCTCCTATATGGGGACTATAAGAGTACCCTGCCTAGTGTAAAGCTATGCAGCTACCGAGCATGCTTGCAGCCATGAACCCTGGGCGCCTGTTGATGGTAATACTTCCTGGGATGGCAACATTTAGCAGATTGGAAATGCATAAAAGGCAGGGGACTTTTAGCGCGCAGGTGCCAAATCATCGCCGCAAGGTTCTGACTTTTGCTGGAGAGGAGTCCCCTGATGAGCAGCGATAAAAAGAAGTGGACGATGCGGGTGGGAGTTTCACGGGGCTCGCGGCATCTCCCTCCTGCAGCTTCCAGAGGAGCTCTTCATTAGTCCTGCTCAGCTTCTTCTTCTCCTCCACTTCTTTCTCAACGTATTCTTGAAGATTAGCATTCTCCTCTGACAATTGCCTGGAGAGGGAAGCAGGACATCACGTAAGGCACACCAGTGCAAAGACAGTGGCATTAATGCAACCAGTGCTGCACAAGAGGCAGGTCCAGGCAGGACCCCAAGCACATCCCTCCCTCCATCCCATCCCATCCCATCCCATCCCATCCCATCCCATCCCATCCCATCCCATCCATCATAGAATCGTTTGGGTTGGAAGGGTCCTTTAAAGGTCATCTACTCCAAGCCCCTACAATAAGCAGGAACACCTTCCACTAGATCAGGTTGCTCAGAGCCCCATCCAACCTGACCTTGAATGTTTCCAGGGATGGGGCATCTACCACCTCTCTGGGCAACCTGTTCCCGTGTTTCACCACCCTCATCGTAAGAAAAAATTTCTTCCTTACATCTAGTCTGAATCTACCCTCTTTTAGTTTAAAACCGTTACCTCTTGTCCTATTGCTACAGAAGTTTGCTAAGAAGTTTGTCCCCATCTTTCTTATAAGCCCCCGTTAAGTACTGAAAGGCCGCAATAAGGTCTCATCTAATCAGGTGACTGGTTTAAAAAGAAATGGGGCAGTGCAGGCAGACTGTGGGAGCTGATGAAGATGTGTTTTGGGCATGTGCTGGCAACACCACCATCCCGGAGGATGCATGCAGGAACACCTGGCTTCTGCAGCCTCATTATGCTTGGGCAGGAGCCAGGTCCTGATGTGATCAGCCTGAGGCAGCTCTGGGCATGTACCTAACCTGATTTACAGGCAACTTAGGATTTTATAGAAATAAATAGGGAGGCACCTAACCTCCTCCCTAGGTATTTGCAGCGTTCAGCAGCAGCTGGGTGTGGATTTTGGATGCACACACGAAATTCTGCACAACTCCTTTTCCGAGTATAGCCTGAAGCCCATAGCAGATGCCACAGACTGCTGGTCCACTCTCTTTGTGTCATCAAAAGTCTCTGAGAGGGTGGGGTTGGCATTTCTGATTTTGTTTAAAAAACATTTTTAAAGAATTTCTGCTTTTTTAGCCTCAGTTCCTAGAGAAACAGAGCTCAGGTGATCAAGACTATGTCTGTTCTTCTCCCACTCCCTGAAAGTTTTGGACCATGAAGCTGTGGCTAGCAGAGTCAAAGGATTAAAAGACACAAGTTGGTGGAATTTTACAGAAAGCTGCTTGCTTGGTAGAGGAGGAAAATCTTATTCATGGTACCATTGGGGAACAAGCTGTGGCATAAGCTCACAGTCTAACAGGCATGAGAAAGTCCACATGGGAGCTCACCCTGAAGAAATAACTCCATAGGAAACCTCTTGCTACACATGGAATTATTTTTTCTCTTGCAGTGCCTAACAAGACAGGCCATAAAAGTTATACACAAAGCCCCAGTACATCCTTTTCCAGTCAGCATTCACTAAGACAAAAAAAAAAGCACATGCCTTCCCTGCCTTTGTGCAGCTCCTAGTGTGTGACTGGCTGGTAGAGTTCATCTGGACATTGGGAACAGGCTAGTCACACCAGCACAGACCTCACAGCACAGTGAAGGGCTCCGCTCCCTCCTCTGCTAAAGGCACTGCTTGGACAGGAGGCAAGTGCATGCCCATCAGCATGTATCAGCCTCCGTTACATTGGAGGTCGAACGCTGCTCGCTAGAGGTATGGTAAGACGCATGGAATCAGCGTCCTCTGGAGTCTCGCACACAACAGACTTCGTGGCACTGATGCACACTGCGATTTGCTGGCAGAGGCAGGCTGCAAGTTATACGCATGACCTGCAGGTAAGCAGGGAGATGCTTGAGCAGAAGAGTGCCTGGGAACACACCATGCAGCGTGTGGACATGTCCTCCAGAGAGACCTGCTTTGGCACATGGATGGAGAAACGAGCTGCTGCTTGTTGCGCTGCTTATTTTAGCCTCACGCACATTGCGCTGGGAATTTCCACTGTGTCACCTGACGTGACGTGACCGGACACAGGCAGAGCCAGCTTCATGCCACCCAGAGACAGCGGCAGCTTGCACAGCCAGCAGTGCCGGCTTCCTTCAGCAAAGCCTCTGCCCTCATCTCAGCCAACCTGTATCTGCCTCTGCTGCGCCATGGGGAGGGAGATGGACGGATGCAGCACTGCTGCTTATAAAAGATACAAACGTCCATTCAGCCCCTCTTCATCGTTCAGACAGAAGAAAAGAGAGGCAACGTAAACGCGAATGTGTTCTCACTATATAAGTTTGTATCTTGAGATACACGTTCCAATTTCAGACCTAACCCATCTAGGGAAACCTTTATCCCCAGCACTGCAGACTTACGATCAGATGCGCTCCTCTGCCAGCCTCCCTGCAGTTTAAGCAGCTGTAACAAATCACAGCCATAAAACCAGAGAGGTCTGCATGGGCACACCGACATGATAGGGATGCAGGGGAAAGCACTTGACTCGTGCCCTCATCTCACGTTAAAGCCTCTCCCAAAAGGCTCAAAGGTCAGCAGGTGCCTAGGTTATGCCAACAGAGACCAGACACCCTCCTGGTCATCTTCATCTCTAGGGTGCTGGAAACTGCCATTCCTCAAACATCCCCAGTCCAAAGGGCCAAAAAAATGCTGGTTGATTTGGAGGGAGAATTTGAGATGTTGGGAAATCAGATGATTTATTCAAGCGCTTGGTGAAGTCCCAGCAGAGGCTCTGTGGAGCTCCTATGTCCAAACCTGGTGCATAATCCACCTGCAAGGCTCTTCTCCCTTCCTTTGTACCTGCCCTTGGCTATGATTGAAAGTGTCTCTGTAGTGCACCCCTCAGCCCCCCGATGCCGCCGGGACCCCCCTCCTGGCCATGCTGCAAAGGCTGGCTTTGCTCTGGCTCCCATCCCTCCTGCTCCCCTGCCTCCTCTCGCTGCTGCTGGGCTGCCACAGCCCCGCGGGCACCCAGACTGCAAATCAGCAGAAATAGCTCTAAACCATTCTGTTCCCCAGCAAGGGCAGCTCCCTGAGCTCATTCATGCTGCACTTCCCGGGCAGCACCAGTACAACAGAAACGAGCAGTTGGGGTGGCTACTGCTGCCAGGAAAACAGGTTTTAGTAACTCTAAAGCCCTGCCTGACGCTGTCCCCATAGCTGCCCCCAAACTGTTACTGTTGAAAATGGCTGTCTTCTAAGTTGACTTTCCAGGCTGACTTCAAATGCAGGATTTCTCCCAGAAGATGTTCTTTGAAACCAGTACCTACATAGTTACAGGCAAGAAGCAAGGCGCTGCAACCACACGCTGGCAGGGAGCGGAGGGTGCTGGTCGCCCAGCCAGAGGCAGGTACCTGCAGTGCAGAGATGCCAAACACTGCACCAGGCACCCTGTCTGCTGTCACAGGCTTGGAGAGAGACTGCCACTTCCACATCACAATTCATCCAGACCAAAAGCAGGTGCCTCAAACTGGCCTGGTGAACCGGACCTTAAAAATTCCTGGTTTTCCTCCCCAAGCACCGAAAGGCTATAGATCCCCACCTCAGACAGTGACATGTGTGTTACAGTTATTTACACTCAGGTGAGATGAAACATAATCCTCACCCCAACCTGAATGTCAGTACAAGCAATGCTGCCTTTTTAAAATATCTACATGCAAGAGACAATTTTTTTTAAAGGCTGACTCATTAATAGAGGAGACACTAGAAAGACAAACACTAAAATTGAATCAGAGAGGAGACGCTGACGCTTTAAAACGTCAGCTAAAAATTAAATTGCATTTTAGGTTAACGAAATCATTTCTGGCAACCATGACCGCTACTGTGTTGGGACAAGTTCAGCTCTAGCATCTGCCCCCGGTACCCCTTCTGCCTGGGTCCAGCTGCAGTCTCTTGCCTATAAACTCCCTGGGACAGGCACTGTCCTACCCTTCTCTGTTTCTATACTACCTAACACAAGAAGCCTTGTCACCCTTATCAGGTCGTGACAAGGGTGCAAACAGACAGTGCAGATGAAAAAAACCCACCAAAGGATAACCCTGCCTGGGTGACGGTGGCATCATTATGATGTCTCTACTGAAATCGCCCCATTTCCCATCTTTGCTACCCACTGACTAATGGGTCTCAGGGCACTGACACTGAGATCAGAAACCACTGGCAACTTTGCTCTCAGCAGCATGTCAAAATCATGGAAACACACAGACAGATATGTGGCCTTCCTTACATTAAAGTAAGCAAACCCCGATATAAAAAGGATTTTTTAATAAAACAAGCAGATTGGGACACCAATACACTTTCAAGAGGAAATAAGATTTTCCCCTTCGGAAATAAGTGTCAGCCTTGGGCAGCTAAGATCTGCAGTCTCCTTTCAAGCTCAGACAGATTGCAAATATCAGCACAAACCTTGTTATGACAGTATTTTGCTCAATTCTGGCTCTGAGTTCTTCATTCTGCTGTTGCAGCATGGTGATTTTTTCTTCCAGTTTAAAATTTTTTTCAACCTGCAACAAAAGAAGGTTTGTGAAGTCTGAAGAAAGCCCAACACCTGATTCAAGAGGATTTGTTCTTTATCTTTATTTGCCCCTAGAGCAACTGCTAAAATTTGAGGACAGATGGAGGTGGTCATCTTGACTGCAGCTGAGACTTAGAGTTCTGATTCACACCACATCATTCTGGTGAAGTAAGTGGGGTCATCAGCAGAGCATTGAGCCGAGGCAGAGCTGAACTAGCCCTTACTTCTAACTGAGGAAAAGGAGGGTCTTAGTCTTGTCCAGCACAAACAAAACATCTTCCGCGGTGGTGCCCCGACAACTTTCATCCTTCAGGAGCCAGCGTTACCAGCCATTGTTGTGAACAGGGAGCTGGTGGCACTTGGGAAGTATGGGGATGCCCAGCATGGAAAGGGCACTGTGGTGAGAGTGGTCAGTCTAGAGATGAAGGAGGAGTACCAGGTGGTATGATGTGCATCATCCAGCTCAACTAACCTCATCGGACGTAAATGTCTGGTGTCCAACCTCTAAGATTATGATTCCCTGGTTATGGGGAGGAAAGAGTTAACTACCAGGGCAGATTACTCCCAGGAGCAGCCTTAGACTTCTGCTGCACTCACATGAGGTGGGATGCCCTTTGGAGACACTTCTCTCCACTGCTGGCAGTGTCAACTTAAATGACAACTAGACTACGCATTTAACTTTAAGCTACAATTAAATCAAATGAATCCGATCCCAAGCATAGGTAGCTTTTACTCAGGACAGTTCAAGGACAGAGTTTGAGAATGTCAATAGCGAGTATTAAAACACCAGTAAAATGTTTATAGGCATGTACCACAGCCTCAGGTTCCCTGTTTTTCCCAAGTTTTGAAATTGACATACTTTATCACCTTAGTTCTTGGTTTTCCAGCAGTTTGAATTTTGCTGAATTCAACACTTTTGGAAGAAAACAAGATATCACAGGGTAACCTTATCTCTGTGCGAGCTCGGTTATTGAATTTCCCAACCTTTTATAAAGAACCAAAATATTGTGGACTGGAGTTTGCAATAACTCACACTTTATGGTGGAGGTATCAGTTTTATGCAGTGGTTTCCAGTCTATGCAGGTAAATGTAAAGGATACTCCTTATTCTCAGATATTCTGGCCTCTCCCAGTATAATTTGTTAGAGCAGAATAAGGATTCTGGCCCTGCTCTGAAATGCTCTGAGAGAGGAATCACCATCACAGGTACCCTTTTTGCTTTCTCAATAGTTTTAATAAGTAGTAGCTATGCCAGCATGAAGCATGGGAGAAGATCTGTGTGCCTCCTTCCCTCTCTCCACTGAAACCCTCACCCTATACCACTCCTCTCCTGCCACCTTCATTTCCAGCCTCCCTTTCAGTAGACAAGGAGCCAAGCCTGACTCCATATTTGAAATGCCCCACTGCTCCCTTACAAGGCACCCCGTCTTTCNGTATTTGAAATGCCCCGCTGCTCCCTTACGAGGCACCCCGTCTTTCAGCGCATTTGGAGATGCCCTGTGGATGTTCTGGCACCTATAAAGGTAGCTCTTTAAAGAGAAAGCAGNATATTTGAAATGCCCCACTGCTCCCTTACAAGGCACCCCGTCTTTCAGCGCATTTGGAGATGCCCTGTAGATGTTCTGGCACCTATAAAGGTAGCTCTTTAAAGAGAAAGCAGTTGTGCCTTTGGACCACAGGAGACCCAGTGTTTTACTGTAATACAGGGCAGGAGCAGGACCGTGTGCTCATATGTGGTTAATTAGGAAAAGTAGCTAAATGACCAGGAACTATGTAGGCTGTTGTTTGGGATTTTTTTTCAGTATAACACTACAGTGCATGTTTTCAGATGCTGGCTTTGCTCCAGGAGCAGCGTGTTGGAAGGAGCACAGTTAACAAGCCTCAGTTGTAAAGAGGCACTTTTCTCTACTTCCACTTACTCAAGCATCTGTTCAGCAAAATCATCATTGGAGTTCTCAAATTTCCCTGCAAATGGAAACAAATCTTGCTGAATGCCGTGCTGAACTAGCTGTTCTGGCTCCCCAGCTGAGGTAGTGCCTCATCCTGTCACCACATTATACGTTTACTGTCACCGTAGGTTATGCCTTACAAAATCAATCCCCTTTCCAACAAAAACTGTAATTGATGGTGAACTGGGGAGTTCTTCGTTAGGGACCGCCACAAGCAAAGGATGAGAAAACAGCATAGGCTGCAGAAAAGCATTACTTTAGGGTTGGAGAGACCTTTCCTAGCATATGCCTTGCTGGGGACTGCTTGCTGAATATTGCTAATTCATACTCAAGGCTGGGAGCTCCCTAAATGCCTGCACAAACAGCAGCAAGACACAGATGGCTCCATCTTCCTCCACTTGCCCTCTCCAGCCCTAAACGGTTACCTGACTCCTGAAGAAGTGTATGGTGCAGGCTGGTGTACAAAACGAAGCCCTGGACTACCCCAGAGTTCCCCTTCCTCCATTCTTCCTACACCACCTGTCTCGCTGTCTAACTTAACAGGCTGAGCAGGTACTGCATGAAAAAGTAATACAGATCAACGGATGCGGAGGAGAAATCAAGGGTATCGTGGGTAGGTGAAGGGATGGGAAAAGATCCCATTTCTGAGTGAAAACCTGAGACATGGTATAGTAGAAGCAGCTATATAGGTTGACAGCAGAACAACACAATATATAGCCATTTATGAACCTCTTAGACTGTGTCTTGCCCCAACATCATGTGTTTTCTCACCTCTTTTAAGTTCATCTGCTGTAACCAAACTTTTATTTTACTAACTTTGTGATGTTTCCTCTGGAGGAAAAATGACAACTCACCTGTTTTTCTAGCTCCATAATCATCTTCTCCTGTTGGTGAATCTGATGGTTCTTCATTTCCAGAACATGTTTTAAGCTCTTCAGATCTTCTTCTAAGTGCAGATATGGAGCTCGTACAATCTAGGAAATATACCAGTGATTTGGATATCTGTCAGCCATAAACACATCTTCAGCCATAAGATAGTTTCCTCAATGCACCCAGTGGTCCAGGAGTCTCAGTAATGTGAAAACCACCTGCACCTGGGCCTCTGCAGCCCACCTGAACCCTGATATTCTCTCTGAGACCATCCCTTTGGCTTGATAGCCAATGGTACTGTTCTTTTAGCCAGGCTCAGGGATAGAAGAACGGAATGCCAGTTTGTTCAGCAACCTCATTCCTACTCCTACTCCTACCTTGAGAACTGCATGAGTTGTTTCATGATCGTGCAGGGATTTTGGCTCGGGAAAAGTACAAACATGAAACTGAGGAAGGGTTTTCACCTCCACCCAAGGGGGGTGGAGGTGAAAACTACAGTGTTCTGCCTTGCCTGCACCACTGCATCACAGTGGCTGTTAGCAAAGCCACTGGTGGGATCTGGTGGGAAAAAGTTCCTCCTCTGCTCGAGAACTTCAGATGCAGGGGATACTAGGATTCAACTCATGAGCAAAAGATGTGCTCTGAATTACACTGATGAAATACTGTCATTGACTTAAGCTGTTCTGGACTTTTCCCAGTGAACTGCCTGGTGGTACTTGGCATTAACATCACTGTGACGCAGCGGAATTTGTCCTTTCATGTAAATTAAATACTGCAGCGGAGGTGGAAAGGGACTGATAGTAACTGTTTCCCACAGCCAAACCTGTTTCAGACATTTGTGCTCCTTTCCTAAGGAGTTCTCTCACCTGAACTCACTGAGCCCCTTGCTAACCCCGCTATTTTCATTCTGTCCCCTCTGTCATGTTGATACAGCTGCCCATGGGGTTGTGCTGTGAACACACTGAAATGCCCCAAGTTAAAAGAAAACTCTTTTTGGAGGGTCATTTCAGGGTTATTTCATTTCAGATAAATAATTACAGTGTGTATTTACTTACACACTGTAAATAAACAGCATGGCCCCAATAGACAGCAGTTGAATAAATACTGCATATGACAGGGCTGTCCCCTGTAAGTCCAGAAAAAAACCGAGGGAATACAGAGGATATCAAAGAAGTTGGTTCAGAAGGCACAAAAAAAGAAACCTAAATGTGAAGAGACAAAAAGTGAAGAAAAAGAGAGGAAGAAGGGAAAGAAGAATTGACAACAGTAAGGACATACTAGATGGAGTTAATGAAATGTCTGGGAAACAGGGCTACAAATGCTGGGTGAAAGAATAAAGAAAAAGAAGTAAAATCCAAAAATGATGGACCTAGGCTAAGATTTCTGACTCCTCGTCAGAACTCAAGATTTGGAGTCTTGGTTGGGACCTGCCCCCCAGTCCCTGGGGTAAGGATCCCGCTGCTAATGCACTGAATTGCGTGATGTGAGTCATACTTAGAAACACGTATCTTGATGACTGTATAGTTATAGTTGCCATCTACCTTCAATTGTTCCTCGGTGTTTTTCTTCAAAGCCTCTTCAAATCTGTCTGCTTTGGCCTTAAGAGATTGGTTCTGGAAGGTGAGGGTGTCTATCTGGTCCTGAAGGGGAGACACATCAACCATGTTATCACCCCTCTTACATTCATATAAGTCAATCTGCACTCTGAAACCACCAGGAGAGCTGAATGAGGCTTAGAAACCCCTGCAAAATGGCCTTTTTTTTGTAAGGCCACTTGAGTGGGATTTTTGATAACCCAGTGCCTCAGGGAATCCCAAAATCCCTACAATGCCTGTGGCTGGCTGACACTGGCTGGTACTAGTTCATGAAATGTCTTTGATGCTAAATCACCCCATCACCTTGGGCTGGATGAGAACGAGCATGTCCTTCCTTAAAAGAGCTGGCATTTATATCACAGGCATGAAAGAGAACATTTATGCTGTCCCTAGAGTCTGAACGAGGCAGTAGATATCCCATCCTTGCTTCCTTCACCTTTCTAGGCTTCTAGCATGGTAACAAGCAACAGTGAGTTAGTGGTGTGGACTTTAAATGATCATCGTTTCATCTCAGAGCTATACACAGGAACAACACGTTATTTTAATCAATCATATTTCTGTTACCATCAAAGGCATTCCTGTTACCTCTCTATATACAACATCTGTAAAAACCACAGTCGCTGTGAAATTAGTATTCTTGTCTTTCATACATGTAATTTCTTGGCTGTAACATTACAGCAGTGCTTATTGCAAAACTGCTGACATGCCTCGAACTGTCACAGCCACATGAGGAAGGGACTGGCAGTTGCTGTGTGCAACAGAATGTGCTAGGCAGGGGCTTTAAAAACTGTAATTCATCTCTGCCTACGAAATCAAACAGAGCTTGCATTATTTGTTGTGGCATCTTTACTTGTCCACACAAGATTTTCAAACTTAGCATGAATCACAGGGGCATGTTTCAGCCCTCCACTCCTTGGGATTTCTTCATCTAGAGAGTGAGAACAGCACAGAGTTATTAGAAGGACTGAAAAAGCCAAGACGATCTTGAGCTTTGTGTTAAATAGTGGAATGTGGGAGATGTGATGTGCAGGGCTGCTCCTGGCCAGACATAGCCATAGCAGGGCCAGCCCTGGGGCATCCCTCACCAGCGACTGAATTGCCCTTCCGTGGGAACGGAGATGTGTCTACATCGTGGGACCAGCTCCCCCACCTTCAGGCAGTGGGAGAGAGTTTAAAGCACAGGCACAAGGCCAGGCAGGGAGAGGTGAGCATTTCTGAGCCCTGGGGCCGCCTGTTGGAGGGTACCATGTAGACAAGGTGATGCTCACAGCCACCACAGGTGCTGGAACTCTCCCCATCCTGCAGGAAAGAGCTCAACTTAGCTCCTTGTGCTGGGCCAGCAGCCAGGATGGTCAAAAGGACATTTCTTTGCTTTATCTAGGTGTTTTTTCCTCCCTTTAGGTTTGCCCTTTCTTCTCTTTCAGGTAGTTAGTATTTTGCTGAACCAGCCAAGGGGGAAGAAAAAACCTGAGGGGGCACCTTTGCTGCTAGATCCCAGTTTGGAGAGGCAGAGAACAAGAGGTGCTATAGCTGGTAAGGAGCAACAACCTGGTGTGCTGGCAGCCGGATGCGGGGCTGGGGCTGCCCCGTCAGCTGCTCTGCAATGTTGTTACAGGGGTGGGAAATAATGAAACTGCTAACCTGGAGTGACAGCCGCAGTCGTTCAAAATTCTCTTCTAATTGTGCCTTTTCCAGTTTGTGAGCAGTATTCAGTTCTGGGGAAGATACACAGACATGACATTGCTAGGTGAAGTCCAGCAAACCGGGGTCCAAGAGCACAGACATCATGAGCCAAGTGCAATTTGGGATGCAGCTTTAGGGCATAGAGGTTGAGTAGGAAACTGGTGGTAATATACTCCGTGACCCTAGGCAAATTGTTTTGAGGATCAGGATTTCCTAATCCTTCACTGGTTGCAGGCACCTCTATTTCTACATGAACAAATTCTGATTTTTCAGAACTTCTCAGAATTCCCAGCTTTCAGGGCCTCTGATCTGAAAAGGGTCAGTCTGACAATGGGTCATTTACCAGTTCAGAGTGAGCATCCCCAAATCAAAGAGTTTTAAATTAAATATATTTAAAAGTTTGGGTTGCAATTTCTTTGGGGAGATAGAGAGAGGGGCCAGCAACTCAGATGCAAAAATGCAAATGACAGTGCTTCTCCAGGAGCTGTGGCAGATGACCTGTGAGGTTTATTCCATTAGTGAGACTGACCGAGCCCAAAGACAAAAAAATCCTCCATTTATATTACATGATTAAAGGTTTCTCTACTGGAACAACTCACCCTGGATTTAATAGTCAAAAGTTTAATATCCAAAGTGGAAGAAAGTTTAATCTCTAAACCAATGGCATCAAACTGTCATTCAGTACAGTAGTAGCACGTACCTTTTTAGTATGTGGACACTTTATTTTTTCTGTTTTTTCTATTTTGTCTTTACCGGCAGCCCCATGGGGTTTTGCCCTCTAACTATTGCTGACTAGCCACAATAACAGCAGTAATAATATTATTGCTCCAGTGCCGCGCACTAGAGCGGAGCTGCTGCAATGCCTTTTCCATGCACAGGAGGGCATTTCGTACCCACTCCAGGAGCAGGGAGCACAAACTTTGGCCACCAGAGTCTTGATAAACCACTGCCAAGTTTTATCATCAGAAAATACCAACAAAAATGGACAGATAAGAATATCCTCAAGCAAGGAACAGCTTTTTTGTTATTATTATTTTCAAAATTGTATATGTTAATTAAAATATTGTATGCTAGATACCACCTCTGCCTACAGGAGAGGGGAAGAGTCAGCTCAAGTTATGCTCTGGACTGTGTCTCTAACTGAGACTAAGCAATATAATTTGGTTTGGGGAAAGCTGGGGGAAAAACTACTAGAGCTATTTAAAAATTAGACCTTCATGCTTATGTGTAAAACAAAAAAAGAGGGAGATTGTGCAGATAAGTGTTAAATGTCAGCTAAAGCGTGTACAAAGAGATGTATTTAGATACTGAACTGGTAGGGAGGAAACAGCTCTCTCTGCAGCATCAAATCCCATGGAAAAAACATAACATAAAATAAAGATAGGAGTGCTGAGGTGCAGATTTGCAGCAGCGTGTGGCTTTGGTCTGCTCAGCATGACCAGACTGTTGCTACTGAAAATGATGAGTCTTATTTTTAGAAGCAGTGTAGGCATTCAAGCACCTAAATTCAGAGATGTTCGATGAGCTCTGGCGTCCTGAGCACCCAAGGATTTAGGCTCCTGAGAAAAGTCTGTGTGTGAAGCGAGGTGGAATTTGGACTCTATATTCAGCAACTCATGGAGAAAGCCGTATCTTTGGCCCAAAGACCCCTCAGATAGTCTCAGGTCCAAGTTAGATGCTCTACACACTGCACGCAGCTCTCCCTCACCCCTAGCACGTACCTGGTGGTCCACCCCATGTGAAAGCACTAAACCAACGCAAATTTTCTGTATCATCTGCTCTGGAGGAAGAAAATCCAGGCTTACACAATCTCACTACAGCACTAATTCCTGCTCTGGAATAACTCTGTAGCCATTGGGTTGTCTTTGGCTTACCTTGAATCTTCCAGTCGTTCTCATCCTGCAGTACTGTAATGGCAACTATGTGGTTATTTTCCAACTGTAACATCTCAGCTTCATGTGAAGCTGTGATATCTTCCACCTGTTCCAATGACAACAAATGGAGAGAGACATGGACACCTGATTAGACATGCTGTGGCACACTGACAAGCCACTGCTAAAGAACTCCAGTGAGCTGGAAACACTAAGGGAATCTACTGAGCGTGACACTTCCAGCACCTGAGCCAGTTTTATTAATTATGGAACAGGCATGTTGACGCCTTCAGGGATAGTGTGTAGTCACTGCTGATAGTATTTTTGTTCTTTTAACTTAATGGTGATAAAAGAGGTACATCATAAGAAAGCGAAAGGCCAAAAAGCCCTTAAGCAAAGAAGCCATTTATGAGATGTTCAGAAATCTCAACATTCCATTAATCTAAATTATCTTAATGATCCAACTCTCTCTGATGGTCAGATAAACATGCACAGTTCTGAGCCATTCTGGTTTTTGTCTTCACGGCACTTTGCTGCAATGATTTTTATTGTAAGATGGTGAATTAACTTCCATGGAATGCGCCTATGAATTATTCATAGTTGTAAAATATTTATTTCTAGAGAAACATTGACATTATTATCAGTGGGTATGTAAAATGAATTGCAATCTATCACATTTCTACTTGAAAAAGAGTTTCCTACAAAGTCGTCAATACCCAAATTCCTGTGTCCTCTTGAATCATGTATTTGGAGTCCCCAACCAATAAGGTGATGAGAGATACGACAGCACCTTTTTCATTGCAGACACAAGAGTTTTCAGGTTGGTGTGGAAGTAACCAAGATGACAGGTGGTGAAGCCACCAAACTTTTTCCCACTCTCATACTGAGGCCAGAAATAGGTCCTGCTACTGCAGACTGCCCAGCAAACTACAGCGCACTGCACACAGCCATCACGGGAGCAGGGGATGCAGCTGGAAGAGGGCCGTGGGCAGCCTGTGTTCCTGTGCACCCAATGGGTTTGGGACTCCTTCAGTACATTGCTTGTTACTGGACTTGGCTAAAGGCAAAGTGCGATCCCTAATGATGGTGTTTTGATATGCATCATTAAAGAAAATACTGTGAAAAGTGGTGATCAAGGTTAAGTTGGTGGTCCAGAGCAGTTTCCAAATGCAATGCATTTATTTGCTTTTCTGGGTTTTGCAAACACAGTGATCTTATTCCCTACATTTAACACATTCTTTGTGATATCTGGCAATTCAGAGGATGAAACTATTTCACTTCTACAGTGAAACAGCTGTTCATTGCAAAGTGACTTGACTTTAGATAGCTTTTTTGCTCACTGTTATGTTAAATAATGGTAGAAATGGCTGAGCATGTCTTGACTGGAATAAATGTTATTTCACTGCATCTAACTGTCAAACGTACGTGTCAGATTATCCAACAAAAGCAAATTTTCCAACTGTATTGGAGAAAGCACACTCTTAGAATGAGAGACAGGCATTTAACATGGAATTTAAAGTTATCCAAAGTAATTTTCACAATAATGTGGGAGACAACTCAGTGGTGAAGAACTCTTTGCAAAACAATGGGGACTCAGCCTGCTGATATATTGCATGAAAGAGCAGAGAAAGGGGGGCAGATGACTCAATGAGCTACTAATGGGATAGGGACTCTCACTTGACTTTTCCCAGAGCATGATGTCCTTGTATATGATGTCTGTGTGCTGAAACCTCATGAGCATTGCCATGTTCTTTACCTCGCCCTTGCTTAAGTCTTTATTCATACTCTAATTGCTTCTCAGCTGAGCAGCACCCCATAGGAATTATTACACTCAACTCCAACGCCTTCAGAAGGTGAAGGGGTCTCCTTTCGCCGCCACCATCCTTGGCAGGTTATTTATCTATAAAGCCAATTAAATATGTTCCAAATGGCCTCCAGGGATTTTTCTGTCTTCTGTATGTTTCATATCCACATCCCGCATGACTCTCTCTAATCTTCCAGTGTGACCTCCTGTCTGTGGTTTTTCATAGCAGATAGTCTACTTCACACTGGGAATCGGATCTCTTGGATATTAATTCCAGCTTTGCCACTAACTTACTCTATAGGCTTGATCAACTCAATGACTGTCGTGGTTATTTCTGGCTAAAAAAGAAGCTCAGGTGGGATTTTTAATAAAGTAAAATCAAGAAGAGGCTCTAGTGGGAGAAGTTGGTGGACAAAACAGCTTGAGCTGAGCAGCTCAAGCGAGAAACACTGGTGAGCCAGGATCGTAGCCTTTACTTTGCAAGGAGATATGAGAAATATTGGGATGCATTGGCACACGTGACTGGTTTGTGAGGATTTCAGCTCTCATACTCTGCTACACTGAAAGAGCTGCTTCACCTCCTCAGAGACAGATGAGCCTCCAAAGTGTGACAACTGTGTACCCAAAGAAACAACAGCTATCTTGTGCAAAAGTAAGAGGTGACTGCAGCAATACAGTGCAGAAGACCAAGTTGTGACTGGAAACCATGAAGTGGGATGACTAACTTGCAAATTAGATGTGTGGATACAGAAATACCTGCAGATCCACAGCTAAGAGGATTTTGCTACTGTTATTGCCTTCATGAACACAAGCTCAAAATTACCAGGCACAGATTGGCAGCTCAAGGACAAGGCTTTTCTCATGCCCAGTGTAAGAGCTCATGGGTTAGGTGCCTCTGGTCTAGCACTGGCTGAGACCAGTGCCAGCACAGCAGTGTCAGAGCTGAACGAGACCATTCCCTCGAGCAGACCTGCTTGTTTTGGCATGCTCTGAGCCGGGCACTCCTCCTCTTCCTCTGAGCAGGTGAAGGAAGAACCAGAGGATTAGCAACCCTTTGGGTTAGCAGCTGTTAGGGATCCTTATTCCTTATGCACCTTGATTACTAGACTAAAAAAGTTCTCCTTCTCCCTGGCCAAGAAACATTGCTGGTGAGCTGCTTTCCAACCTAGCCTGACAGGCTCCTCCGATCCAAGAGCACTTGGCACAGGATGGGTGTACAACAGAGTAGGAATTCAAAGGGAAAACGTGCTAAAACTCATGAGATGCTAAAGGAACCATGGATTGAAAAGGTGGGCTTAAACTCTGAGATACCAGGGTCACAGCAGCACTTTCAAAGCAGTAGAGAAAAATGTTTGTGTTATCTTCATTAATTCAGGGAACAAAGAGCTCTGGAGCAAACCAAAAGGCTAGAGGAGAGAGAACTATTTCCCCAACAGAGGGAAAGATGTGTTTCCATTGTTTCTGGGTGGTGATGAATAGAATCACAGTAGATGAGAACATGAGAAAAATCAGTATACTTCTAGTCAAGTCCTATGGTGACCTATATCACCCTTTCTTGCACTGATCAACTTGAGGGGAAAAAATCCCACCATCTGTTCTTGTGGTCCTTGAAGCTTGCAGAAACACTTCAAAGAGTAGCAGAGATAAACTGTCTCAGCAAAAAATTAACTTGCAGAACAAGTTCCTTCACAAATGCTAATGGCTGGTGATCCAGGAGAGGCAAGGCTTGCAGCTAGAGCTAATATCTTCTATTAGGCAAACTGACACAGTGAAAGGAAAAAAAAGCCAAGGCTTTTGGGAACACCACCCCTCCTTCATATCAGAAAGTAAAGCAGTAAATTTGAGGGGCATTGCAAGAAAACCATCTTGCATAAACTGAAATCAGAACCCAAAGACATGGCTCATCTGTGAGCATTTACAGGGGAATATTTTGAAAAAACTGGTTTAGAACACAAAAACCTATTTGACAGCACCTTCTAATGCATCTTTGAAAATCAATGCACTAACAGAAAAAGGTAGTTTGCTCAGGACAAACGAACCCAGTCAGATAAAGCCTTTGCGTTGCACGTTACAAGCCTGCAAATTGGCAAAAACGAGCAGCTACAGCAATTAAAATAGGTAAAATCCAGCAAGAGTTCTTCAACCCCTGCCGCCCACTGAAGAATCAACCAAATTGCCCCCAGGGCAGCAGGCACTCTGGGGCACAGGCTGGGACACCATGTGTCTGACACAGCTGTCTGACCCGCATGCCAGCGAGGATCACGCTGTGCCCAGCCCTGGCGTACCATTGGTGTTACACAATAAATCTAACACCAGGCAGCTGTGACATGAGTGACATAAAACTGTCCCCAACTTGGTTTGTATTTGCATTCCCATCCCAGGAGTGTTTTACAGTACATCAAATACAGGCAGTAAATGGTGTCATTTCCCTTTTTACAAATAGTTGACCTTAAAGACAGTGGGCTACCATCTCTACTATGCTGTGTTGGTGCTCTCCTCTCCCATGAGCTCAGTGCAGGTTAGCCCCTTTCCCTGGCTTCTGGAGGTGCTTCAGCTACGGCCACACAATGCTGCACCAGCCTTTACCTCTTAAATGGTCTAAATTAGCTCAAGCCCAGGCTCTGCTGATGGGGCTGGTTTGCTTCTGAGCCCACAGTTAGCTCTGTCATCATTCTTGGGAACTGCATGGGGCGTGTCTGCGCTCCGCACCCCACCGCAGCACATGCTGTCAGCCCACTTGCTGGGCATGAGCAGGGGGGAGCAGCACCTCTGGAGCCTCAGCCACAGGCTCCTGCTTCAGGCAGCAGCCCGAAAATGCACACTAGAGATACCCTGGGATACAGAGCATGCAGACATAAAACCTTCTCCTTGACCTTTTGTCACATCCATCTGTCTTACGGACCACATCTGCACTGCACTGTTGCTGCCAATTTACATTGCCTCAGAGAGTGAAAAATTCACCTCCACCACCTCCAGCTGCCCTGGGCATTGGCGAAATCCCCAAGTTGGAGAGAACAATGCTGGTAAACAGGGGGTCTGTTGGCTGGGCTCACGTTTACAGACAACTGGCCCTTGCGCTGCATCAGACATCTGGGTGGCACACCCACGGCAGCAGGGGCTGCGGCATGTCGAAGCCCGATGGCACAGATTGCAGAGCGCACCTGAGTGCGGCAGATACTCACGTAAGAAAAGTCCTCACGAACTGTGGCGCTGGGCAATGGGTAAGGGTTACAGCTGGAAAAATCAGAACCGTATCTGCTGCTCACTGAGTGCAAAATGGGAAAAGGCAAGGTAAAGGCATTATTGCCATAACCCAGAGCAGGATGTTCTGCCGCCACATGAGAGGTGCCTGTAGGCGAGTTAGTGTTTGTTCACTCCAGCCATTAAAAATAAGACTAGAGTAGCTGCATGTGAGAGTATTCCTACCTACACACAGAAAGCAAAGCAGGGAGAAACACTTGGGACGTACAATCTAAGAGATTAGACGGAACGGTGGAGCAGAAATCAGGGAACCCGGAGTTGTATCACCTGCATGATGTTTAGGCTATGTGTTGCATGGGCCCTATCACTTCGCTTTACCACCCTTTAACAAGCATTGCAAATAATGATGGGCAGGACTCTCCTGGCCTTACCTGTGTTGAGCAGATTCTTGTTCAACTTATATGAAACCAAGGGTTGAACATAAATTGGCTACAATAGGTGGGTAGGGGAGCAAGTATGCGTGGGGAGCAGAGCAAGTCTTAATACTTGCGTTGTAAAACTTCTGGAAGCATGTGAAGACAAGACATGGCAATGTAATGTGCTACTATGTAGAAATACCAATAGGAATACTAGGGAGGAAAAGCAGTAAAGACAGCCAGGAATATATTTTTCCAGTCATCAGTTCATTACCAGCGTCTTCACATTGGACTGTTCAATATATTTCATTACCTCAACACACTCAGCATTGGCATGGTCTACTCTTCAAAGGGAACAGACAGAGGCTGACCTGATCCTGATGCTGCAATTTGACTTGCTCCAGCTGCAGGCTATGCTGCTCCTGCAGGCTCTCCCTCTTGGTGTTGTACTCCTCCTGCAGCTGCTGCTCCAGCGCCTGTAGCTCCTCTTGCTGCCGCCTTCGAAGCTCCTTCCCCTCCTCCTCAAAGCGTCTCTCAAGCTCCTCCTTCTCGCTCTGTAGTTTCTTCCATCTCTCTGTGTTGAGGGCTGTGGAGACAAGACCATACAGTCAGGCTCTGAACTCCTCAGGAGCAAACAGTGGCACTGGATCTGTTTGTATACCACTGAGCACAGTGGTTCTCGCTGACTCTGGGGCTCCCATGAATCTCAGCCATCAACAAGCTCTCACTGTCGCTTCTCTCTCTGTCCTGCTCGCCCACACACACATACACACATGCATTTGTTTAAATAGAGGCACTGGCAGAGTATGCAAAAGCCCATGCAAAATTGGGATCTTAATAATAATAATAATAATAATAATAATAATAATAACAACAACAACAAAAAGCAGGGAACTCCATGGACCTTCAGGGTGACTGGATGTCCCCTCCTGGCCAGCACAGTCTTGGATCCACAAATTGAGGCTTTGGGGCTTTTACTTTGCCTTGGATATAAGAAACAGCATGTGAGACAATCACTTGACACAAAGCCTTTCAACTGGGATATAAGATTTTCCTTATCTCCTTCTCTCAAGCCATGGTCTTGGCTAAGTCCCCACTTCCAGTGATGTGCCAGGAAGGCAGAAGATGCCTGGGCTCTAAAGGTGCATCCTGTGCACATGTTATGCAGGCGGTGTGATTGACCACTTGTTCAGGAGAAGGAGATGGATCTCATACATCTTATTTTCCAGCTGTTAGAAGCCGCTCACCCCATAAACCTGTCTTTTGCACCAGCTCCATCAAGGACCTCTTGAATCCATGAATGCACACTTGCTTAAAATATTTTTGTATTCAAACCAGTATCTTGTGTGCTTCACGGAACGAGAGAGCGCAAATGAAAGGCTGATACTGAAGGCAATCAGAAGACGTGAAATTTTCACTCTTGTGAACTAACCCAGTGACCGTGTCTCTGAATTCACAACTGTGTCTACAACTAGTTTCAGGAGGTGCAACTCCAACAGTTCCATCAAGTCAAGGATATTCAGTCTATTTCCCATTGGGTACCTCACCTGTATTGTCCCCTGGGTCCCAGGACAGCAGTGTCACAAACACTGTGTCCTTGGCCTTTGGCTTTGCTAAAGAACAGTTACAATCAATCCAGATATTGAAGACCTGATGTAAGTTGGACAAGGTCAGCCAGACTACATTGAGAGAGCAAGTTTGCTCACTTGCGAAGATCTAACAGGTAAGAAGTTATTAAAATCATCGTGACCATAACATTCAGAACAACACTAGAGAAGAAGAGATGTGTTTTTAATGGCACTGCTAGACCTTCATTCTGATTTAGACCCTCAAATTATCACCTTTTGAATATAACATCTGTATCAGCCACTCATCCTTCCTTTGCCTTTCAAAATCCATGTGCCATACACAGACCTGTATGGCGTTGTAAACTGGTGAACTGGAAGCAGCTGCCTCCCTGGGCAGACAACTTCTCAATGTTTCCAAAACACATCTATCCTATGACCATATATTTGCTCAGTCTCTGTCAACCCCCACCCCCACTGTGTTTTCCTGTCTGTTTCTACTATGGTATCAGATTGTGCTCATTTTTTTTTCAGGATAGAAACAATTTGTCAAAGCTACCTATGGCTGTAACCACAGCTTATGGTAGGTGCATCTGTGTGTGGTAGTTTATGCACCAAGCTAGCCATCCCCTTCCCCACATAGCTATTCTTCACCCTGTTTAGAGCTCTGCTTCCACACTTCATGGACAGCAATACCCAGATTTGCTCAGTATGTCCAGACAGATATCACTACCAGGGCCCTGTTCTGATCCTGATGTTTTCTGGAGCACTACGAGGGACCCTGTGTCCCTTTCAAGCTCTCTGCTCCTTACAGAAAAAGAGAAAGTGAGCCTGAACCAGTGAGCTTAGCATCGCAGCAGAGGCACATCGAAAGCTTCCCCACCTACCTCATACCCAAAATGGAACAGCTCAATTTATATGGCCATTAGCTGAAATGTCTTGTCTCCTGGCAGTTTGGTTTAGAGCTCTAAACCCTCTCTCTTGCTTTTTGCTTTTTGATTTTCTTTGGCATGCAAAAGCAATCCTAGAGCTGGAGGACAAGGGATAACGCTTGCAGCTCTGTGTGTGTTCAGTAGAATTCAAACTTACTCAAGCTTTAAATTGGAGTTGTAATGACCCCTGTCTCTCTCCAGCCTCTCTAATGAGATTACCCAGCACACAGGGAGGGCTGGGCAATGAAATGACATTCTCTAACCAAAAGAAAGTCCATCTGAAACATTTTCTCTAACCCGAAACACAAAACTATTCACATCTTGCAAATCAAACCCCAACTCAGGTGCAAAATGGAGGGAAGAGGAAAGGAGGGAAAGAATGTTTGCACGGCACATTCCCCACACACCCAAAAATGCTATTGGAGGCAGAAAATGAGGCCATTTCCCAGGAACTATACCGAGTATCAAACACTTTAATGAGAAAGAGTGACCCCTACCACAGACTCCCAGACCGAGACAAATGAGGCCAAGGACTGAAGTGGTGAGGAAAGATTGAATCATAGAA
>RSEF01000001.1:201163231-201222616 GCA_003993805.1 Himantopus leucocephalus | reverse complement strand
ATTTCAGTTTTACTCCAGCCTGCCTTTTTATTTTAGCAGTAGCATTCAATATATACAATAACTCAATATATACAACTGCACAACACGCTCCTTTTTATGTCTCTCTAAACAGAATTCTCTACACTATATATACCAAGGTCTCCTTCCTCAGTGTACTAAGCAATCAAAAAAAGGAAGAAATGTAGCTTATTTTTTCCCCACAGATGAAATCAGAGTGAGATAATGAGAAAGGCTGTGCAGCCTGCTTGCCTCGGAGGCAGCCATCAGCCCAGCGGTGCTGCCCAGGACACTGTACCACTGCTCATTTCTGCAGCAGCCCAGAGGCACGTGCCACACCGCAGGAAACACTGCCAAGGGCAGGTGGGATGAACTTGTGTGGGATGTGAAATATTCATCACGCCCGTTTGGTGTAAATGAACATGAACGGTGGGAATATCCCTGTCTGCAGAAGAGAAACGGTAATCACTGTGCTCTCTTTTACTGCACATACAGAGCTGCGTACACACAACCATTGCTGCCTCTGTGCCTCCTGATGTATGTGGTTTTCTTGCCTGCCCTCGCTATTGCACTTAGGTGACATACTGGCAGGACACTGTGCCATCTGGTCCTTCTCCAGTGGTGCCCATCACTGCGACCCTGTCAGTGATCCCGGGCACTGCGATGGTCCAGCCTTACCCCCTATAAGTTCACTGAAAACACGTCTTCCCAGAGGATATCTGAGACAGCAGAACAAACTGTAGACGTGTGCTTACACGCAGGTGTGTGTATCTGTGTGCAGGTACACAAACACTTGACTATCTTTCCATATAAATCCCCAAATAAAATAGACACATGGCAATCTCTGAGACTCAGTCACTTTGACTCCCCAGTTTAAATTGGGATATTGCCTATTGAGATGCTAAGCACTCCAGGACTGGAACATCATCTTTATACCATCTGCAAAATGTTTCGCACTCTCTTGGGATAACTGTGGAATAATAGAAAAGTTAAAGTCCTAAATTCTAATGATATTGTTATATAGAGGTCAAATATTAACTAAAAGGAATACATTAAGTTAACCAAGTGCTTTCTGTTTTTAATATACCCAGTTCAATCCAGACAACATCTTTTTGTTCCTTGTTCTGTGTAATTCAATTAAACACAACAAGCTAATATTACTTAAACAGATTTTATTGCACTGGCAAATAAGAAGATAAAAATTGATTTTTCAAGTAAGGCTAGCCTTTATGATTTGTGATGGCTAAAACCAAATGAAGGCAATTATACATCAAGCCTGCTATTTCTGCAATTAAAAAGCTGGCATGTAGCTGGCTTGATGGACATCTAGCATTGCCAGACCATCGTTATGGATAATAAATCATTCCTCTTATTAGGCTGCAGAAGCAGTAAGATCCCTTAAACAAACTTAATTTCTATAGCACTGATTGTTATTGCCATTATTATTATGATGCTTATATACGTCATTATTGGGCATGCCTATATTAATGGAGCCATGCCACTTTGCTCTGGGGGTAATGTAAAACCACCAAACAAAAGTATTACTGCCAGAGGTCTAAAAATACATTCCAAGAGAAGGTAGGGGAGGCCATGGGTGTGTATCTGAGGGCAGGAGGGTCGCTGGGATGCTACAACGGGCATCTTCAGGTGAGGCTGCAGCAACAGACTGAGCTATCAGGTGATGCCTGAGGCTGGCCACATGGGCCAGAGGGACATGGATCTAGCAGAGGGACAGGTTACTGGAAAGTAACCACCAGCATGTAAATATGTGTCAAGTAACGCAGTGTTCATTGCTTTTTCTGGGTGGGTAACTTGGTATTTGCTCTCTCTCTAGGTTGACTGTGACCTTTCTTATATTTTTGTTCGAAAATTCAGTCTTGAAATTACTTCTGAAGGTTATCTGTGAATCGGAGCATGGCCTCCCATTTTACAGCAACTTTATAGATTGACATTTGGTCTCATCATACACTGAAATGAACGTGAAATCTTCTGACTATGTATATAAAGCAAGAGCTGTGCTGAAAGGTTTGTCTCTGAAGAGAGGCTCAGCTTTTTTGTCTCCCAAAGAGAGGACGGGATCCCTCCTAGCCAGACAGGAGGGCTCGTCCACCCCACTGCTAACGAGAGTTATGGACTCTGTATTTGCTCCCTCTTAGTGAAAACTTTGCCCAGCCTCACCAAATTCCCTGAAAGGTATCTGTGATATTTCATTTGTTAAATATTTCTGCTTTCTTATGGAAGCAGAAAAACTTTTTGATTTCTGGTGTGATTAACACTTTCATATATAAGCCTTGCACCTCTTGATCTACAGTGAATTGCAAAGTCTTTGTTCTGTTACATTCTTACTAGAAATCTTGGTAGAGTACCTGTGGAGAGCAACCAATGAACCAATCAAACAAATTTAAAAAAAATAACAACTGAGCTGAGGAAACTGCTTTTGCAGTATGTGTCCATCAGTAGCTGCTGTAGTGCACTGCTTAACACGTCTGTGGGCCTTGTATGAATTCTGCAGCTACCTTGCTGGTGTTGGAGCTGCCTCACTTTGTGAGGAAGGTGCAGGCTTCTCATCCCTTCAACTGCCCAGGAAAGGTAATTTAGAAACATCTAATATTACAGCTCCTGTTCAGGCAATTTTGAAAGTGAAAATTGTTAATTCAGAGACAAGAAAGTTATTAATTCAGAGAAAAGCATGCCTACTTCCCAGTCAGTTCACGATAATTTCCTTTTATCTGGTGAACAGTGTCTGATGTTATAAATGGATTCAAAGCACTTAATAGTTCCACAACTACTCTGCCACAGGTCTAACCACAGCAGCCACACAGGGTCTATGAAAGCACTATTCCCGACTGCCTCTACGAAGAACATACATTCACATGTTAAAAGCAAATGCTGCTAATATACATTTCTGGCACAAAGTACTGATCCAAGAGTGTCAAAGTCTCTGGATGCTAGAATTGTTAGTCACTACTGTGTTTGTTTGCTTTTTTTTTTTTCTGGTGAAACAAAGTTTCATGGAAAAATGCAGGCACCTTGAGTCCAAAATATATCCTTTGGAACATTTTGGTATTGACAGATTGAAGCTATGGCTCTAAAAAATCCTGCCCAGACCCATACTGGATTTCCTTGGATGGACAACGTCTCCTCTTTTTATTGCTTTCCTTGTTCTTCTCCTCTCCTCAGCCATACGGCTGTACGGCACAAGCCCAGAGCAGGGAGACCCACCAGACCCAGGAGAAGAGGCTGCACCTCAGAGGCAGAGGTTATCTAATTGCCCCATTTGCAGTGAGGAAGGCTCTTGTGCAAGTGAGTCCACATCCCAGAGGAAATCCTGCTGTGGGACCTGTGCTATCCAGGAGCACACAGTTAAAATGTACGGAACACGAGATCGCAATACCTGGCCCCACTCCCACCTCACACAGTGCCTGCCCCGGGAGCCCTCAGCAGGGCATTTCTCTCTGTTTTCTCACAATACCCAATATCCCCCATCATCATCTCCATTCCAGCCAGCCCACACCCCCACGCCCCTTTGATGGGTGTGGGACTGCATTCAAAAACCAGCAGCAGCACAGTGAAGCGGTGCAGTACCCAGGTGGATGGATCTCCACTCCGTGGGGTGGATCCATCATCCAGCCACAGCACGGGGTACAGCACAGCACTCCCACTTTCCCAGTGAATAGGTATGTCAGTACTCATTTCTGAATTTGCTTATCTTCTTCATTCATTATGTAGCCCGAGGCCTTATTTATTACCCATGCTATCCTCTGCACTGTCTGCAAAGTGCTGATTTTTCTCACCAGCTATTCTTTTGTAGTCTCACCCTTATATCTGAGTGCATCACAAATACTAATTTTTTTCCTCCACGGCACCCTCATGGGATGGCAATTCCCTGGTGTCCCCATCTGGGCACCGAGGCACAGGGAAATCAAAAACATCCCTTAGATTCCGTGCTAGGGGAGAGGTGGGTTTTGCTGGCAGACCTGAAGGGCACAGTGCAGTGACTGGCCAAATTGGCTCCGTAGCCACAGCAGCAGAGCACTGAGCACCAAGAGGTGCCGTGTGAGCAGAAAATGAAGGACACTCTCTGGCACAGAGGTGGAGAGCTTGAATGAAATGATCTTCCTATAGGCCCTGTGTAGCATCCTCTGGTAACATCCAGTTACCCAGAGGATGAGGAGGGGAAGGATATTCAGCTGCTTTAAGGCTTCTATTCCTGCAGCACCTTACCTTCTCACTGCCTGTCTTTTAGCATCCACAGCAAATAAGCAGGGAGCCTGCAGAAGGCGATTTCCTTCAGTTCACAAACCCCGATCCATTCCTTGGGCAGATCAACTGTGAGTAAGCATTCTGCAGGTCCCATAGCAGCCACATTATAGAGCCTTCATTGTAACACTTGCAAGTAAAGGAGCACCTCTCGATTCTTACTGTTCTGTTTTACTGTAACTAGTAGACCCCAATACCAAGTCTTGTGCATTTCTACTTAAAAAACAGTTTAGAAAGCCCTAAATTATGACAAAGCTTCTTTCTAATTTTTTCCTCCCAAGTAAACAAAGTGTTTTGTTTGTCTCACAATAAAATGTTCTTGATTCATATCCCTAAACTGTCAGAGTTTGATGAGTCCAAAATGGATTTTTTCCAGGATACAGAATGAAAAGATTGAGTTGTTCCGATTGCTCTGGTCTCCAGCAGGAGCAAAGACTGAACTTGCTAAATGCAGGAAATCTAGCCAAGCTGTAATAATGATAAGGGAGGAGTGGCACTTTTCTAAGGACTATTCTTGGGCCAAATTCTAACACATTTTGCAAATGTTGGGAAAGTAGTACCCCTGAAAGCCAGAAGGTCAATCCTTCCAATGAGTGCTGGCTTCTTATCATTGTGCCACCACCAGGTACAAACAACAGATACATTTATCCGAAATTCAGTCTCAGAAACAGTTATGAAAATAAACCATTTTCAGCTCAGCCTGAGATAAACACTTGAAATGTTAGCCCAAATTACTGTTTTGGAGGCAATGGTGGGAAATGCCAAGCAACTTATAACCAGTGCAACCAATTTTTCCTCAAATACAAGAGGTAATTCGCATTTGGACAAGGTAGTTACATGACACTGGGTGGTGTATTGTCCGTTCACAGGACAGAAACATTACTCTGAATAATGCACACAAGCACACACGTATCTCAGTTATCTGAATGGGGGACAAGGTATTCCCTGTCCATCCTAGAATTTGCAGGATACTGCTATGTGTGTTTACTCATCTGGAAGATGTGTATTGTATACCCACCCGAAAGTAACCCACACGCAGATGTGGAGACAAACACACACACTGGTTACTAGTGACACGCCTTTCCCAGTGTGGGTAGACACAAAGTGCTGGAATGCCATCACGTACTGCAGTGCTGTCCCTGCTCTTGTTCAAGGCAACCGTGTGGTTCCCCCATTCCCAGCTTATCTGATTGTACCCCCGTGCTGGGACCTGTCCTGAGCAGTTTTCTCCCCACGACAAAGACCACAGCCTGAGGCTGTGCTGCGACTGGAAACCCCTGCATGCCCATGCAGAGTACGGGATAGAACAGCCCAGGATAACCCTTTCCCTTATCTGCTCCCACCCTTGGGGTCTGCAGCCCAGAAAGGACCCCTTCCCCCCACATGCACTGCAGATCTGGAGTCCTAATTTGAAATTTCAGAGGCAGAACTTGCTAACCGGACTCCACTTCTCAGCTGTTTGGGCATGCTGTACGGGCAGAAAGGCATTAGCCTGGTTTCCAGGAGCTCAGTGCAGTTTGGCCACGACAGTCTTCAGCACAAACACATCTGCTCCGAGGGTACTAGGCATAAAAAAGTGGATTTTTTTTCTCCCTGTTTCTGTCCAGAAGAATTAACCCTCCAGAATTTGTCACTTTGTGCTACTCTCCTTTAGATGGCACTGTTACCACTTCCAAGAGGGACTGCTGCTGGCCACTTTGCTGAACAGGGGTGAAACTGGGCCAGACCTGTCATTACTACTGGGCTAACAAGCCAGACCAGGTCAGGAGTGACCCAAGTCAGGGGTACCTTATTGTGATATTTGCTTCATGGTATCCTCTTCACGGTATCATTCCAGCTCCCGCCAGTCAGTTGTTCGCTTTGGAGTATCCCTCACAGCACAAGGACTGTACTAACATGATGAACATCCAACACTAAGGACAAACTCAATCTTCTCCTTTACAGAATAAGTTTGAAGCGGTTCCCGAAGTCAACAGGAGTCATACATGTATATCTGAGGGCCTTACCTAATTAATTTGCTAATTAAATAATAATTAGAAGCCATACTGTCCGCAGGAACTACAACCATTACTTTTCATAACTAGCTAAACGCTAGTTTTTCTGTCCACTGCCTCAGTCATCACCTGCTTCGATTGTGTGGGCTGTTCCCCTAGATAACAAATTGGTTTAGCTGTCATTTAATGGGTCTGTATTAAGCACTGCTACATGTTGTGCACTCCTTGATGCCTATTAAATGAATCTTTCCTATTAAGAGCATTTTCAACTGAGAGAGATGATTCCAGGATAAAATTCAGCAGTGGCCTGGAATAGCCAGAAAACAAATCCAACAAACCCCAAAGAAAATGGTCATGCAACCTTAAGGTTGTTACAGCAAGTGCTTAGAATTGGAAAGCACTCAAAGAAACTGCTGGTGTGGGACAACACTCTTCACTACATATTGACACTCTCTTTCTTCAGCTAAATATGTCCGTTGGAGCACTTGCATTGGTGCTTTCCCCAACTTTGGAGAGAGAACATAAATAATGGGAGCAAGACAAGAGAGCCACAGGCATGGGGAGACTCCTACCTGTGTGCAAAACACTGGTCCTTTGGTTGCTTTTAAGACTCAGTCCAGTCCTCGCTGCCTGGGAGCACACTTTCCAACAGAACTCAGCTCCAATTCAGAGAAAAATCTATGTATTGGACATTATTTTGGTGCGGTGTAGGGAGAGAGAGAGACATACTAAAATTAGGCTATGGGTGACTATCAGCCCAAAGAGGCTCCCTAGCACCAAAGTAGCATTGGGCCCTCTGCTAAGCAGAGTAGAACTGCCAGTTGGACAAATCAACCCCAAACTTCTCTGAAATAAGTCCCCACCTTGTTCCTGAACAAGTATTATTCCCTTGCCAAACTGCAGTTCTACTCAGACCTCAACCATTTTGCCTGCAGGCTTCTCAGAAACACACACAATTACTATTATTTTTATAATGGGAAAAGTTTCTTTTTCCATGCTGCCCTAACTGAAAGACAGCCAATGCAATTTTGCTCAAGCTTTCAAACAATAATGCCATCTCAGAAAATGTCTACAGATTAGATTTTCTAGTGACACTCTAAAACTTGGGAGTCTGTGTCTATGTTGCAAGACAACAGACTGCCCAATTACACAATCACTTGAGTAGTCCCAGATCATCCTACTACATGTAGGCTCCCAACTTAAACATCAAATTTAAAAGTGCAGTAGCCTTAGGCCTCCCTGGAGGCCTCAGCCAAGACAGGCAACTATCTCAAGCAGAAATTCAGATCTTTGGTGCTGTAAATAGTCTTCTGGAAGTGCTCACCTTCTTCCACTCACTAAAAATGGAGCCTAAAGCAACCATACTCCTAATGTAGGTACGACATCCGAGTGGCTAATGGATAACCGCTGGGCTCACGGTGACTGTGAGGGGTGTCTTTGCCTGGGAGGGGTCCGTGTTACATGGCTCCCAGCAGCGAGCAGCAAGACACAAGCGTCTTGCACTGCGCTGAACAGTGATGTGCAGATACGTGTACTCCAGGGTGACCAGGCAAGCCCAGAAGTGACTGACACTCAGGCTGAACACAGGTAAGTGAGTCCAGCAGTGGATCTGAAAAAAATCTACATCTAATCTTGCCCAAGCCTGAAGGCGCTTCAATTCTGCAGGTATATTATTTTGTACCTCCAAACCCTCCAGACACTCAAAAGAGTATTACTGCAATCCCCCCCAGCTGTCCTGATAGTGCAGAGGAGCTGGGAACAGCAATGCCCGACCAGGACTTGGAGAGGACTCTATTAAATAAAATCCCCTGAGGTTTTCAATTTAGGAGGCATTCTCAGGACAGATCTAACACACACCAACAGGACGAGAGTCATCTCAAAGCTCAGCTGCAGCAGCTGTTCTCATTTAAAACATATCCAGAGGAGATGAAGGAGATATGCCCAAGCTTCCAGAATTCCTTCAGCAAATTGTGAATGAGGCATGAGACGAAAAATCTCTCCCCAGCGGACGACGCATAGACAAAGCTGAGCAGACACTGCTCTGCCCTTTTTTGTTTCCCTCTGCTTTAATCAAGGACACTCCACAGTCAGCTCCAAAAAAAAAAGCAAAAAAACCTTAAAAACTTTACAAATGCCCATCAAGCCCAGAAATGTCAAGGCTAAAGAAAAATAGAGGGGGAAAATCCCCTGGGAAGGTATTTAAAATATTTAGTATTTTTTTAAAAATTCCCTGTTTTTTCAGTTCAGTGAAGCTCCCCCAGGCAAGATCAGCTCCTACTTAGGGAAAAGTGTGAACTACAGTATTTGTTCAAAGGTAACCTTTCCCACTAATATAAAAAAATAACTGAATGAAGTATTTCAGAATTTGTAGAGACTGTTTGAATCTGTGTTTAGGGTTTTGGTTTTCTTCCTCCCATTTAATACTGAAAGTTTACTCTTGTCTCTTCCAAAAATCGACAAACAGGCAATCAAGGATATTGTCCAAACCTCGGGTCCTACTGCTGCTGATCATTTGCCTGTTTTATAAGTAGTTGGGACACCAGCTTAACCTGGGATGGTACAAAATACATGGGCATCAGGTGAAGCAGGTCTGGACCTCAGACCTCAGCTAGATTTCCCAGATCATGAAACAGCTTTTGAAACAAGCAATACCTACAAGTACTTCATGATAACTGTGGTCGTACTTCACTCATTTTGTCTCAGGTTTCGTGAATAAATAAGCTTCTCTAATTATTGACAACATTTTCTTTTTGTTCTCTATACCTGCTGAATGTAATCTCCTAAATGCTGAGTAATGTTATTCTAACGTCTTCAGGAATTGGCACCTCTGTAACAGGGACCACTCTGCCTGATCTGTGATGAACAGGAATAGTAGGTAAGTACTGTGAGAAAGCAAATTTTTTCCCTCATCCAGCACCGTTGTTTGACTAAATGCATGAATTGTTTTTGCATTTGTTCGCAAGTATCAATATCTCAGTTTCTGCATCTGCTTCACTCCTAAAAACATCTTGAAACCCCTCCGTCCTTGTGACACAGTCACTATTCTTCCTCTTCCCAGTTCCTGAAATTTGATTTTCAAGTACATGGCATCAAATAATAATTCCCTCCTCATAATAACTGTTGCAAAGAAATTACATGCTTTGCTCCCAAGAACAAAGTTTCAATGACTGTGCAATAAATTTGAGCAAGTGACTGGTGTAAAGGCAAAGTATCTTTCCAATGGTAAAAAGTACCCATTGCACTTACCTGCCTGAAAAAGTGCTGTGTTGTTATAGCAAAGACATCAAATCCACAGCTGGCCCTTTTAAGCTCATCTCGAATACTGCTTAATTGCCGGGACTGCTCATCACACTTCTCCTTCAATCTCTGAACAAACTGCTTTTCAGCATCTCGACTCTCTCCTGGTTTCGGGGAGAATCCATTCTTTGGGGTGGTTGGCCTTTGCTTGGGATGTCCTACAAAGGAGAGAATAGAAGAACATCAGGGTCACTTACTTTAACTGTATGGACATGACATTTATGTGTTTCTAAGGCCTTTGGGACTCAGCCCTATAAAAGAAAAGAAGGTCTGCAGCATTCACACAGATCTGTAATGACTTTCAAAAAAGCAAGAGGACAGTGAAATATGTTTCCCTAGGGGCCAAAGCTCAAAGCTTTGTAACAGTCATTTGACCTCTGGCTCTGAGCCTGAAGGTCTGCTGTGAGTTGAGGAGAGCTCTCCTAAGAGTGTCTTACTGAGGATTGAAGTAATTAGAGGAAGGATTCGTCTCGCCTGTGTTAGACATCTACAATAAACGTCTGTATCTTGATGTGTGATATGGAACTCTCCTGAATGGCAGTGAGAGAAGTGGGCACTTTCAGGTTGAGATTCACCTTATCCTGTTGTGAATGTGGAAAACAGTTGAATGACATTTACACTCTACACACGATTTCTTTGGTCACCTGAACCTCAAGCTTGGTAACCTGACAGAGGTGCTAGATTTATTTTGCCTTTACAGATTTCCTTTTGCCTCCAAACGGGACAACGTGGTGCTGGAGCTGTCCTTCCCCGAACGCAAACACAGCACGGCTTGCTTGCTATTGGGACATCGCTATTCCTTTTAATCAACAATACTGCAGACTGCCTTTCCAGTTCCCCTTGCTCTACCCTTTATAGCACTTTTAAAGTTGCAGCACAAACCAGATACCTATAGAAATGCCACCGGGTACCATGTAACGCTGACTGGTTACACCACTGGCTCTGCATGGCTGCTCTTTCTGCACCATTGGTCACACCAGAATCACTATATGGTCTGCCTGCACAAATGGGTCCAGACAGATTCTGGGTCCTTTGATGTGCTCCAAGTTGGTTTGAATCAAGTCTGATCCCGTTTAAAGATGTGAAAGCACTAGTGTGCCTTGTCTTTAGGATATCAGCTCAAATACAGTGTTATATTCACATGAATGGCACATGAACTAAATCTTACTCATGATAAGCCACTTCAGGGAAAGCGAGGCTTTCATCCTAAATTACGTTCATATCCTGCTTGAGTCAACTATCCATTTCTCTGGATATACTCAGTTACGACGATGAAGCAAGAAAGGGTAGTGTCCTGGTAGTGTCAGGTTGCTCAAGCCACTGCTTGGACAGTCTTCTTAACTTTATGAGAACTTTCCTCTGCAAACATTTATGGTCAGCTGGGCCACACCTTTGCACATCTTACTGATTCTTTTTGCTACCCTCAGTCTCTCCTCAGCTGATGCCTTTTAGCTCATTCCTGAATACTAGCCAGGAATCTCTGGTTCTCTTCCTCAGCTCCTCCCACTAGTCTCAAGCTTTTAGCCTAGGAGTTAGAGCCAGTAAGAAAGAGGGAGAAAACAGAATCAGACACCTTGTTCCCATGTGTTACTAGAGATGGCAGACATTGGTCTGGATACAGATGAAAAATGAACATTTCTGTGTTAGCAGAAAGGGTTGGGTATGCAAGAATCTAAAAAAAAAAAAAAAAAAAACATCTTGTACTTTTATAGTCTTGTAGTATACAGTTTCTGAAAAATAATACAGAAACAATGTCTCCAAACAGTCCTCAGCAACAAATGTAACAGGGGACAGTATTCTGCTATGGATCCTACCTACCCCTTTCCTAAAAACTGGAAGAATCCTTCCACAGAGATGAGTTTGAGCCAATTTGTGAAGTAGAGTATTGTTCCAGAGTTAATTTTGGCAGAGGTGCTTTAGATATTTTAGATCTTTAAGACCATGGCTTGGGTGTGGAAATGGATCCCCAGGGCAATTTTAATAATAGATTAGGCAGGGAAGCAGTATGGCTTTGTCAGAGCAATACTCTAGGAGTGTATTCCTACTTTTTCAGATTCCCAGCTTGTGCGGAGCCACTGGGAGAATATCTTCCAACTTGCTCAACTATGTTCTGGCTCCATGCTAAGCTTACAGGGAGGTAGCTCCAGCAGAGATGCTCCCTCATGTCTCCAAGTATCTCATGCTGCAACTGCAAAGAGCCACAAGCGCAAAAGAGCCTTGAAACTCTTTGTGCCCATGACTTGCATTTGCAAAGAGGAACACCAGGTTTTGCAACATGTCAAGACTAGCTTCATGATGTTGCAAGATCTAAATAATAGAATAATCTCTCATTGAGAGAGTTCAACCAGCTCTTGCCCTTTATCCGTTTTCGTGTCAGTTAAAGTCTGTACACCTTTTTGTGCAGGAATGATGTTTTCTTACAGATTCTTTCATTCATTTAAAGGGGCTCTTATCTGGGCAGTGGGCATTATCACAAAATAAGAAATTCATAAAAGCAACAGCCATAAATATCTGTCTTTTCCGTATAAAAATCTCAGGTTATTTAGGCAACATGGTGATGTTACAACAGAAGGCATAGGGAGAAGCCCTTGAAACCAGTCCAGTTTTAATTAAAACAGAAACCCATCAGGCTGTTTTGTCTTATATCTTTCTAGCTTTCCTGTTCACTGGAACATTTGATGTGCACACCTCTATGTTGTCCTTGTCAGTATTATAAGCTGTCCTTGTAAATTAAACTGTGCTACCCTCCTCAGGGATAAATCTGAATTTCTTGGTTCATTTGGGTTTGAAAAGCAGCTTACTAAGCTTATTTTGCCATTGATGTCTCTCTTCTGTTGCTCTGCACAAAATAGGGTATATATTAATGATGCTGGCCCTGATCTTAATGCCCTTTTTGCTGATGGTGGGACCAGGGTGTCAGACCCACTGTACACTGAAATCACTGAACCCCTTTGATCCACTTCAAAACTCCCAGGTCTTTTTTATCTACCTGAGTGTTTGAACTAAGGAGATACAACAACTCATAATTAACACAGTCCATGAGGATTTAGATGGGGAATGCAATTTATTTGCCTTTTAACTCTCCAAATTCCAGTATTTTGGTAAGTAAAGTGAGGAAATTACTTTGAGAGGATTGATAACAAGCAATCTGTAGAGTGGCAGATGTCAGAAACAGATGGCACGATCCTGCAACAGGGTAGAAGGAGAGCACCTGCATCTATGTACATCTGCTCCTATACACAGATTTCAGGAATGGTATTGCATCAATACATAAAAATGAGATCCCTACAAGACTCTGCATCTCAAAACTCCATTGCAAGTCTTCAGGACTAATCCCAATTCTAAAGACCAGATTCAAGGCTAAAACAATTGTATGACAGTCAAAAACCAGTGCTGATTAAAAGAACATCATGTGAGAAAGCCAGTAACAGAGGGAAAACAACCTCGAAATGGCACTCAGAAATTTTAAAGCCTGTGCCATGGCCACATATACCTGTGGTGGAGTTATCTGGGGGACACATGCTCTCCTATCACAAAGTGTAAATGCTGCATGAGTTTGTGATCCTGATGCATGAAAAGGCTGTGCTAGCGCCCCTTAGCCCCAGCTATACTCGCTGCTCGTCCTGTTTAATGGCTGCTTTGATTATTTTGTGAAATTGTTAATAAATGAAAAGATTGTCTTTATTGCTTTGTTATTGCTGTTGTTATTTCAAAGAATGCTAAAGGTTACTTTAAAAAAATAAATGAAGATGAAGTTTATTTTCCTTTTTGATCCTTATAGTGATAAACAATTTTAGCTGACCATAATTTCAGACAACCAAGCTTAAGAAATCCTAAATCAGTCTGACAGAGAGAGGCCAGTTACTCAACCTTTCACAAGAATGAAGAAACCTTTGAGGCGTCATGAATTGGATATGGCAAAAATTTAAGCCTTGAAAATCATTAAGTCACCCATGGAAATGCAGGCCTCCTTAAGACCGTACAAATACACAGTACAAATATGCCTATGTTTCATTTTGCTTTCTAATTCTAGTGGAAGCAGATTAGCTGTGCTGTAACATGCTGCTATAGTCACAATCAGTACTGGCGCTTAAACTGGACTCCCACCGTTCTAAATGCTGGTGAGCTGCTGGTCTGGCACTCTCCACAACAAATTTTTCTTTGGATCTCTCTTGGTGATCTCACCAGGTGCAAAATAGCCTGAAAATTATATGATTCAGATGACAGTGTTAAGTTCATCTTTTTACCCTAGTATCTTAGTAAGGAGAAGAACTCTGAGTCCTGTTGGTGCTTGGAAAGATTAAATGTAACCTTCCATTTTCTTGATTTTGTTGGTTGGGAAGGAGAAGAATAGGGATTCAGGTTTAGTAAACACGAGGAGCCTTGATGCAAGTTATAGGATCTGAAGAGCTGGTCTACATGTTTTATACTTTATTATCAAAGGAAGAAACATGGGGTTCTAACCCCCATAGTTACAACTAAAGTATATAGCTGTAGAGATGACATTTAAATTAGTTAAGTAGAATCTGAAAAATGAGGTAACAGAACAGAAGATAAACTGCAAGCACAATGAAATCAGTGGGACCATGCCCACTCATTTCAGAAGCATTTAGATCAGCCAAAGGCGAGCCTTACAAGAGCCTTTAGGTATCTTATACATTTGTTAATGTACATTTAGTAGACATAAATAGGAAAAAGTCTTATTCGTTTCAGTAAATAAACAAAGATATTCTTTAGAAATGCTAAACGCATGTGTTTGTGCCAAATATTGAGGGATAAGATGACAATGCCCCAATAGCACTCTGAAGGTTATTTCTACAGATAATCCCTTTTCCAATTATGCATAGAAATAACCCAGGAAATTTAGTGCCTCTGCACAACAGTAAGAGTAGATTCCAAGTAATCACTATCACTCTAGGTAATTGTCTGAGGTGTCTTTTATTTCACTACATCTATCTGTTCTCTTTTTATATAAGAAAATTATAATGATAAAAAAAATGTTCCTGTGCCCTTAAATATTTAATAGCAACAACTATTTTTTTTGAAGGAGAGATGATTGCACAGTTGTAACAAAGAAAACATAAGTCTATTCAGCTCCTGCATTGATAAAGTCTACTGTACTCACAGCCAGCTTAATGAACCTTGGACACAATCAATCCTTGCTTGACAATAGTAGGTCTCAGATTTTAGTCTGTTAACAACAGATGCAAAGTCCACAAGTTTAAATCTTCCCCGAAACAGTGCTTTTGGGTTCATAAATACCTGGTGAATGGAGCTTGGTGGCTGTTACTGCTGATTTCTTAGGGGATGAGACAGCTGGTCTATTAGCATCCTGATCTTTTTGTACTTCTTTCTTCAGACCTGTTTTAGAAAAAAACATAAAGGTAGAAAGAAACCTGTTTTATAATTCTGTTTGCAATTGTGCAAAACTACGTCACTAAGCTACATGACAGAATGGCAAAATATAAATATTTCACCAATACACATCCCGGCTTCACACAGAATGATGCTACACAGTACTTCTGTATTGGATGCCAACCTGCCGCTTCTGCAAGTGTGACTGTCCATGTGGCTAAGCTGACATGCATAGCACTGAAGAAGGTCAGAAGAAGGCCTTACACACTATCTTGGTTCTCCAGCCACCTGCACAGTGGCAAATGCCATCAAGGCACAAACAGCTACACAGGTAGCCCATCCTATCTGTTCTGAGCTCTGTGTTCTGTCTCTTTACCTTGCTGTGCAGCCTCAGCCAAAGATCTTCTAGGCTGGAGGAGAAACTAAGTAGGACTGCACAAAGCTGACTTGTTACCTACAGGGCCCTGCTCTATCAACTTTTTCCCCAGGGTAGGAAACTGCCTTTTCTGGTGATCACTTTTCCCAAAAGGGTCTCATACAGGCAAGAGACAGGCTTGTGCAGAACCAGACGCAGGCAGAATGTGCCAGGGCTGTGCTGGATGTGTCACCCCAAACAGGAGAGTGGGTCTCTGCCCGTGCAGTAAGTCAGGTACGGCCAGAGAGGTGCAGCACACTCAGTGCGCAAACCTACAACACACTGTGCCAATGCAGGACACAACAGGGTCATACCATTGTGTTGCTCACCACAAGGCTGAACCAACACCTGCTTCATGTTCATCTATGACCCAGGCGTGTGCCAGGCTGCCTGCCCTCCCTCCTCTCCCTTCTGTGTTTGCAGCTCTCCAGATTACTCCTGACCTCTGCATTTATCCATTTTTCTGCAGCCACTAATTCTTCCCACTGACAGCACGATGCCCCAGAGCTCTTGGCTTATGATCTCCAGAAACTTGGTGCTAGCCTTTCCTCTTCCTTTAATTTTTCAGCAGGAGGCAACTCAGTGTCTGTTATTATTCCTCCCATCACTGGAACTCCCTGGTTACAGGCTCAGGATGGTCTGTCAGTTGTCCAAGCTCTGCAGTCACCCACTGCCTCTTGTACGAGGGAGATGCAACTTCATCTGAAAGCCAGAGCGGCCACCCAAGCTCAGCTCACCCCTCCTGCCCACCCACAACTCCCATCAAAATAGCTGTGGGGACCACGCTGAGTGCACTAACATGAAAGCCCTGCCCTGCTGGTTCGTCCATGGTGTGACAGTCACAGCCACAGGATTTCATGCAGAAAACACTCACCAAGGAAGTAAGGAGGAAGAGCAAGAAAAGGCAAATCCCTGAGACATTAACGTATTTTCCTGTTTGCTTTCCTTTGTTACCGTTAGTGTTTGTTGGGGGTTGTATTTTAGCTTGCAGGACTGTGTCACAGCCCCTGGATACACAAGAAAAAGAGATATTTAAGGCAAACCACCTGTCATAAAGGAAAAACAATGTTTGCCTTATTAACTTTCACTTCTGTCATGAGTACGTCTATGTACATCTTGGAGCAAAATGTCCCACAGAATCTGAAGTATCTGAAGCAGAAAGCAAAACCATATTTTCTTGGTGGCACTTAAAGAGAGTGGCAGTCCAAAAGTTAACACTGTTTTCCATTGCACTTAATGCAAATGTGATCTGGCTACTTCAACAGTGAAGAAAAGTGATAATTTTATATGGCGATCATAATCTTCAGGGACTCTTACCAGATGACTAGTTTTCTGCCCTCTCCAAAGCCACAGCTAGTCACAGTTGCAGTATCAGGCTTATTTTTGATGCACCATTCACCCTCCCGTTTCTGTCTGCATCAGGACTTGCACATAGCGAGCTGCAGATGCAGCATTTGCCATGCACCAGAAGCCGAGCTTCATATTTTCTAGCACCGTCTCTCAGCATTCCCTTGCAGGGTGCTTCTGTGAAGAGCACATGCAGACGCACAAGCCCTGTGTCCAACTATGGATGGATGGCACAGGAGGATGGCACAGGAGAAGGTCTACGACCCTCTTTGACTCCCTCCCACTGTTCATAGGCAAATCACACCACCAGTCAGCAGAGGATGGTAAAGATGGAACTCCTCTTCATACCTTTTCTTTGGTCCATCTCCATTTTCTCTGCTGTTTGTAAATTGGACACGTTGAGGCTATGATTGTCATTTGTGATCAATACTTTTGACAGTGAAGCAACTGAGGATATAAATTTCCTGTGTCTGCCACCTACTACACTATGTTTTCCTACAGAGCAGGACATAAAATAAGTTTATGATGCCATTTCATTGCTAAGGACCCAGCGAAAGCAACCTGACACAGGAGATGTGAGACAAAACCAGAGCTTGTTTTATAAGGTAGAGTTTATATGGTTACAGATTTGAGCATTACTTTTTCATGGCCATGAGGCCTTGTTTTTTTGTGGTTTTCAAAATAAAAATATGACACACAAATGGGCCATATACCAAGCTCCTCTATAAATTTCACTATGGCAGACGTCAAACACAGGCAACGACAGGGAAAGTGTGTTTTCCTTATGCTTTCAGCAGTAACAAGGGGCATATAAATACTTAACTGCTTTTGTTTTTGAGACATTTTCAATGAGGAACACCTGGGGAATTAGTTCAGCCTCTTCACATTAAACACAACACGAGGAACAATTCCCCAATTAGAGCTCAGTTGAAAGAAAACAGAGCAAAGGAGCAAAGAAGCCCAGTGAGCATCATCGTTCTGCAGAGGGGAAGGTGAAGTCTGTGGAGAACAGCAAAAGTCACACATGGCTGCAGACGGCTGTGCTCATCAGGGATGGGAGGTGTCGGCCCCAGAAGGTGGGAGATCAGCAGAGCAAGCCTGAAGCAGGTTGTGAGCAAAGGTGCAAATAGGTATCTTAGCAAGGACGTAGGAATAGGATTAGTATCAAGGGGGGAAAATGAGGATAAACACCCTCCTTCAGTTTACAAGGTTAGGAGAACCTGCTAAGGTCCAGTAGGGGCGGCAACGCAGCAACTGGGGAAGCGAGGAGGCGTTGTGCAGCAGGGGAAGAGCCAGTGCACAACACAGCTCTGCTGGGAAAGGGCCGAGGAGAGGGGCACATGGAACTGGAGATTATTCGGCTTCTCCTTCATAAGCAGAAAGGTCTTGCTGGCCCCTCTGTGGTCCTCCTCAGCAGGGAGGGATTTAGGAATCTCACAGCAGGCAAAGAAAGGACAGTCTGCGGGAGCAAACCGTTATCATTCTGCTAAGCTCATTACCCACAGGGAAATCTTAGGGGAATGGCCGTCCCTGGCATCAGACCTCAAGTAAGAGCTTGAGCTGAATGTTTTTCTAAAAATGGGGTTTGTTCTTTCTCTTCTCTTTTGAAACAACAGCTGTTAGTTGGTTAAAAGAGAAACATTCAGAAAACATGTTGATTTCAAGAGAAGTTCCCGCAGGGAAAATTCATTTCTAAATGACAAGGGCTTGGGCTCTGAATTTGTCATTTCACAGCAATCTAGAATTTCAGGTTTAAAAAAATCTGCAGGAGAGCGTTGGCGTGATGATCAGCATAATGCTGTACCACAGGGTATGGCACAGCAGGAGGTTATACAGTTTGATCTTTTCTACCTCACAGTGGACTAGCAGTAACTCAAAGGTTATAATGTACATAAAAAGTCTGATGCTCCACTGTAACTCAAGACAAACATTTCAGTCATTATTACAGGCCTGAATGTGCATAAAACCTCAAATAATACTTTGACTGTCATATCTATTTTGAAATGTCAAAAGGTGTGTGCGTACAATCATAAAATAATAAAAAATATGCAAAATATAATTATAAAAGGAAATTAAGCACCACAAGTGTATATTTCTTGAACCTGCATGCTGTTTTAATTTCATTCTAAATTTGTCTTTTAAAATATATATTAACTCTGACCTGGAACCAAGTTTACTTCAAACTCTTAGTGTTATTGCCCACAGGCTGGAAATATGGAACTCCAATTAGCTGTGTGCTAAATGCCCGTGCATTAGCTTTATTCCTGCTGGCTGCGTAATCAAGCACCGAGCCTCCCAGCGAAAGACTCCTGGCAGAGCAAGAATCACCACTAACTTCCAGGCATCCAGGAACAGCTTCCATGGCTCTTCCAACTCCCTCCACTACAGGAGCTCACAGAGCAACAAGTTACCTTTCCGGTAGCCAGGAATCAAAGCCACAAACTACTAATTTTTATTTGAATTTACATTCCATTTAAGGTTGCAAATCTCCCAATGTTTCCTTTCTTTTAAAAGCTATACTTACATAGAAATGCATATTTCAGGCCATAAGATAATGATAAGAATAAACACTTGCTAGAGTTTTCTACCAGTTACAGCATTTGCTTTTGAAAAATGCATCCGAATGCACAGTTCTGTGAAGGTATTTACATTTCCTAATTAGCACACACAGCCTGCTTCAAACCGAACAGAAGGAGCAAAGGCAAAACCATTAGAAATACAAGGCAAAACACTCCAGACGTGTTAAATCATTCAGCAATTGCTTGGAAAAACAGCAGACAAAGCCACTTCTCCATTCCCCCATCGTTGCTGAATGGGAACCAGAGCTAAATACACCTTATCTGAGACATCTTCTCAAGAGCAGCTGCATAATCAGCGCTTGTATTTGCCTGTACCTTTCTGAGTCTTTAAAAGACAGTACAATGGGATAGGCTTCAATTTGCTTTCACGCTTCAGACTGAAAACACGCTAACAAATTACGTATTGAGTACTTATTCCAAAACAAATCCTAACATGCTGTAGACATAATTAACAATTCAATGGGACTGGCTGCATTCATTTGGGTTCCAGATGTTCTCAGGCGCATGTTATAAGTTAGCTAATGCAGTCTGCAAGTTTAAAAAACCCCAAGGAAATGTTTGAGTCACTCACAGACACAGACAGCCACTTCAAGCTTTCTTCTGCCTTTCCCCCTGATACCTATGACTAGTCGTGTCCTTGGTGAGTAATGACACATCCATGCACACCTTGTTTGAGACAAAATGAGCAAAGCTGGAAATATGATGGATTCTGTAGAATAAGAACAGTCTAATTCTCTCTAGAGGCTCTGTACTTCCTGTGATCTATGAGACACTGAAAGACTGTGAATAAATAAGTAGATGTAGAAGAAAGACTATGTATTTGTTGAAGTAGAAACTGCTAACACGTGTGCTTTTCCCTTTGTGTTTGTTTCAAATTTAAAGTCAATCTGATAAGAAAAAAAAAGGACAAGGACTATTTCATTGACTCCTCTGAAAGTGATTGTTTTCTTTCTATATTAAAAAGAAAAGTCTCTTTTATCTGGTATTAAAAAAACTAAAGGAAAAAATAAATCTGACAAAACAAATTGTTCTTTGGACTGAACAGAAAATCTCAGGGTAACTCAGAACATCCAACATTAGTTGCTGAATTAAAACAACTACTCCTTCTCTTCCTGTCATTTGACGTGGATCCCATGGCATTTTATTGTCGCTTCCTCACAGAGTTGTGCTATGGCATGTCTCAGACTGGTTCCCAGGACAGAGGTTGGAAAACTTGCAGCTGAACATCTCACTTTCACCTGCAACGTAGTGCTGCATCTCCCCATGTTCAGTACAGGAACAACATGAGTGTAACCCACCGTGTATTCACTATTCAGCTTTTAATGGAAAGTGTTTACAAAGGGGAAAAAAGCAGCGGCAGACTTTTCTCCCTCCATCCCTGCAAGACCACTGGTGCTTACTTTTCCCCCCTCAGCTGACCTTAGCTCATCCCTCTCCCTCCTGCTGACGTTGTGTTGTCTGAATTTTAGAGAAGCTGATTAAAAGAAGCACATTTGACACTGCAAGCTTGCTGGTGGGAGCTGTGATAACACCGGCCTCCTATTTTTCATCTTGACTGATTGTATTTAACAGTCTGCCCCGTTACTTATGATTTACTGGTACTTGTAAAAGCACAGGAATTGACTGGGTTAGTTTTTTGAACAATGCTTTTGATTATCTCAAATTTAGTGGGCCAAGTAGAAACAAGCTGCTCAAATGAATTCTTTATTGCTACTGTCATTGCACACAAATTATGACATTTCTTATGGGGAATAACAGTCACTTGTCTGTGAGATAAATATTAAGTAAGAATAATCAAGCTGAAATAGGTATGCTGTAACACACACACACAAAAGCCCACAACAAAACAGAGAGAATATAAAATCCTTCGGCTCTCTAATTTGATAGACCTTTGGGTGGCAAGTCCAGCCTGGTGGACAGAGCTGAGGTCTGGAACAAGAAGCAACCTGATCTAGTTGAAGATGTCCCTGCTCATTACAGGGTGGTTTGGACTAGATGACCTTTAAAGGTCCCTTCCAACCCAAACTATTTTATGATTCTATGATAGGCAACCTGATGCCCCAGAGTTTGGATCAGAACTGGAGGCACAAACAAGGGACCCCAGAGCTACATCAATATCCTGAAGGTGAACCAAAATTTCAAAACACAGCAGAGTTTAGAGGTACCAAGATGCATTTTCTGTGGGTTTCTATGTTCTGAGAGAAGGATGCGGCTGAACAGGACCAGACAGGGATGACACCATAGAGGAAGGTGTATTACAGGAAGAGAATAAAAACTATGCAGAGCTGGTCAGATGTAAACCACTTCTCAAATCCTTACACAGTGATTAAGCCATACTTTCTTATTTTCCTGAATTGCATGGAAGTCCTGTTGCCTTTGTCATAGCCATGCACTCAGCTCCCCTGCGCAGACCTACCCTACATCACCTCTCTAGACAATCTGCTCTACTGTTTGACCACCTTCCAGGTGACCAAATGACGACCACCTTCATACGTGGTCAAACAATGAGAATTTCCTTTGTTCCAGCTTGTGTTTGGTGTCTCTTGCCCTGTCACTGTGCACCTATGAGAAGTACCTGGCTTTGTTCTCTCTACATCTTCCCATTAGATAACTGAAGACGGCAATAAGATCTCCCTTTGCCTTCTCCAAACAACCCCAGCTCTCCCAGCCTCTCCTCCTGACCTGTCCTCTCGTGTGCCCCAGTCCCTCGACCATCTTGGTGGCCCTCTGCTGCTCCCAGTCAAGTATGTAACATTGTTCTTGTCCTGGGATTTCCAAAACTGGACACAGTTGTGAGTGGCCGCAGAGGTGCTGAGTGGGTAGGACGCTCATGTTGCAGGCCACACTCTTGCTAACGCAGCCCTGTAGGCAGTTACTCTTTCTTGCTGCAAGGGCACATTGCAGGCTCAGATTCAACTTGCTGTATAGCAGGACCCCCAAACAGGGCAGAGCTGCTTCCCACCCAGCTGGCTCAAGACTCTCCTGTTGCATGGCGTTATTCCCCCAAGGGGCAAGACTTTGCATTTGCCTTTTTGAACTTCACGAGGTTCCCGCAGGCCCAGCCTGGCAAGGTCCCTCTGAACTGCAGCTCTGCTCTCCAGCATATTGACCAGTTCTCCCTGATTTGCTATCACCTGTGAGCTTGTGGAGGGAGTGCTCTATCCCACTGTTCAGGTTTTTAACAAAGATGGTAAGCAGTATTTGCCCAGTATCAATCCCTAATGGACACCAAATCTGCCACCTGGACTTCGTACTTCTGATGACAACACTCTGAGCTTGATGGTCTAGAAAGTTTTCCACCCACTTCATTGTCTATCTGAGGTCTGCAGCAAGCTGAGATACTCTAGGATTTTTTCCCAGACTATCACAGATGAGCCAGGGTATGAGAAGGGAATAGCAGGAAGAGGTTTCAGGCCACACTCATGCTGTTGAGTGGCTACTGGCATGATTTTCTGTGGAGAATACGTCACCCCTAGGCTTGAACTGTGTGAGCCCCCCTCAGAACTGGAAGCCTGGAGCAGATGAAACCAATGCTCCTGGCCAGGAAATAACCTAGGTCGAAAGCAATTTAATTATAATCAACCGATTGCAGCACTGAGTGAATTCACGATACTGTTTCTGGATCTAAGCAGGTATGCCTGCATGGTGCTGTACTTTGTGACCCTCCAGACCTGTCAGCACCAGCTCAGGAACTGCTGCCCATCAAATCCCCTTTCCATTGCACAATACAAACATGATCTTCTTGGATTACTAACTGCTGTGGTGTGTTATGCTGAGGTTTTTTTATGCCTCCTGAAGGGCTCGCCAGATACACCACTAACTGCACCATGTCAAACTGAAGAGTTTTGCCCAAATTATGACAGAATTAGATCCTGGTTTGATTTAGGATCTGAATTGTCCCATGGTGAACGTGAATCTAAGGGGTTTGTGAAACAAATTCCCTGTGAGGGTGCAAAGTTGTTAATTTGCTGTCTCGGAACATTGCCCTCTGCAGTTATTCCCACATTTTCAGATAAATTAAAAAAAAAAAAAAAATCAGTACATATGCGTCTCAAAGATTATATATTTTATCAACATCTGTGGAAAGAGGAAGCTTATATGTCTTTTCAGAGGTGGATCTTAGCTGCAAAGTTCCTGACAGAGGGCTGCTTTCACCTGTCTTTAAACCAAATATGAAACAAGAATACAAATGGTAAATATTAGTTAGGTTATCACTGTATTTCTCAAAGCAGCTACTATGGTTAAGTGAATTTAAAGGACCTGTGTCAGTTTTTCTATTCAAGTATGATTTTTCCCCTCCATTTTCTATATGTTGACAGATACGCAAATATGAAAGGGGACTAGTAACACAGAAAAAGGGCTATGCAACACACTGGAAACTAATTAAGTGCATTCTTTTCATAAACTAGTCAAAAAGCAATCAGCTGATGTCTTCAAAACAATTTGCATGACAATGATCTTCCACTACTATTATCCCATGACAGATTTTTTTTTGATCATATGAATCAATGCACAGCAGCAGCTATAGGAGTCCATTTTCACTAATTAAACATGATTTATACCCTGTAGTCCAATTTATTCAACAAGCACTTTTAGTGAAATATCAGGAGTATAATCTCTCTTGAGCAGTCTTTTTTTTTTTAATGAGAATTTACAGCTGAGGTGGTCTTCTCAGGTAACATCTAACACATGAAAGCTTTCATGGGATTTTTGTTGGTTATATCCCACTCATTAATATAGGTAGATCTGCTCTTTGTGAATTAATTTCCTATTCATACATAGTTGAAATTATGTATATCTCTGAAATACAAAGGCAATTCTTACATCACCTGATAGTCCACTCTTTCAGAAATACTCTTTATGTTTAAATGACTGCCACCCTCTTTGTGCAGATGCTGTATACAATACATACAGTGTCTGTGTACTTTAGCTGTTAACAGTGGAGTGCTCTAAGCACTTTAGTAACTGTAATGTCTTGCACAGGAGGTTGGACAAATGCAGTACATTTATAAACGCATACACAACATCAAGCCCTATCACAATTACTACTAGGTGATTGCTGGAAGTATTATACATAGAATACCTATCATATCATTCTCCAAATACACAGAACATAGAGAAGGAATCATTGTGGTTTCCCTAATTTTCAAAAGCTTTACTATATGGCTGACTTCAGTGGGGCTGCTCATGGGACAGCCTGGCCTTCTGACTTTGACTGAACAAGGCTGGTGACTTCTTCCTCAAATGCAAAATTCATCCCTAAGGTCAAATTATTGATTCACTTTTTCATATGGAAATATGCGCCTCACTTGCAAGATGGTGCTGGTTTGTGTTGTAAGTCCTTCCTGCTGGAGGCAGGGATTTCCCCCCATCCACAAGGAGGTGTACATGGTATGAAGATACGCATCTCACCCCCAGCTAATAATTTCCACCCATGGTGGAGATCATCTCTCTCTCGTGGTCACAGCCTCTGTGCAGCGTCTGGTCTTCCGCCAAAGGGTGAAAAAGCAACAGGAAATTGTAGTGGTTTCAGTCCTTTCAACTGCAACTCCATGGTGTGACTGGGCTGCTGCCATCTCAGCTATGGAGAAACTGGGCTGAGACAGAGAATAGACATGTGCCCCACCATGATCTTCTGTCCTTCGGTACGTCAGTACATGCAATTGCCATTATGTGATAGTTTGGAAGAATATTAGAAATGTATACATTCCACTGTTTTCAAAACATTGCATCCCTTCAGTCTGGAGCACTAGTGAAGGTTTTTTTGGTGTTGCCTTTGTGGCGATGAGGCTGGCTGCCTCCCCAAGCATGACATTCATCATCTGTATGACATGCCAGTGTCAAGGACCCAAGGTAGGCAGGGGGTGGATTAATTTTTAGTATGCCTTCAAACATTTTTGAAACACTGATTTTACTTCTCTGCTCCCTTATTGTTATCCATCTTCTGCCCTGTGATACCAAGCAATAATGCCAGACTTGCCCAGACCTGACTGGTAGCCTGAACCAATGATTGTTCTTTCCACTTTGCAGCAGCACTGCAAGCAGACCGTTTACAGTGTCTATATGTGCCGACTTTCAACCTTTACATCCCCTATCTGCTGCAGGACATCCTTTTGGAGACTGGCCTTTTCAGCACAACCATGTACTTTCTCTACCATATTTAAAATATGGTGTCTGACACAATTTTAAAGGGCTTTTGTTAGATGCCTTTGTTTGCCTGGGATCAGAAAGCCCAAAGCAATACGAACACTTCACTAACCTTTCTCCACTTGCTTCATTTGATCTGTAGCATCTTCCTTCTGATTTAATACAGAGTTCAATTTTAAAAAGATGGTTTTGTGCTTCATCATTTAAAAGATGTGCAAAACTGTCAAAAGGATACTTAGAAGATTTTACATTCTATAGGGCTCCCTATCACATTGGGATCTACAGACAGCATTCATATATTATTGCAAGAGAGGCAGGATTAGACTTGCTAAAACCCCTTGTCTTTATCTTTACTTTGATTTATTTCAGCCTTTGCTTCTATCAGCGAGGAACGATAACACTGTTTTAATAAAAAAAATCCTGACTTGACCACAGATACACTTGCTTCTACCTTGGCTCATATAAAAAGTAAACCAGAGCACTGGACTAATGTTGGGGTTTTTTGCTTCTGTCAGTTGTGTATACTAACAGCAACTTCCCAAACTTGCCAGCTGGCCCTGTTCAGGATGTGTCTGACTGTTTGCATAACACAGCCAGGTACCCCTAATTTACATGTTTAGTTTCCTTCCAGAACAAAACAGGCAAGTTTTACCTCAGCTGACTGAGTCTCCCTATTCAGTGAGGTGGTGGCAACGGGCTCCGCACACTGCTGCATCCAGTCTTTGTTGGTACAAACAACAGGGAGGAGGCTGGGCAGGTGACTGGAGCCCCTGACCTCCAAAATGGGAAAGAGTAATTTCAACTCTTTTCCAGTTGTGACGGATCTAACATGTTCCGGCAGTATCCCTCCTGGATGTCTGCTACTGCGGCTTGCATAAGCAAGCATATGGACAATCCCCATCACATCCCTGGCATAGAAAGGCCATGACGGTCTGCTGGATTGCAACCTGCCTCCTGCTCTGCAGTTTCCCGGCTGCAACAAAGCTTAGGAAACAACAGCAGAGTCAGACTAATGGCCTTGCAATGGGAAGAACCAAACTGACTGCTCTCCAGTACGAGCCTGAGCACAGCACTCCCTGCATGGGGCACACCTTTATGGACCCACAGACACAAGAACTGAACACCATACTCTACACAGCCTGGAGGGAAGTAAATCCAATCCAGAAGCTATGCTGCTCTGTCTTCACTGGGCCTATTAACTCAGGCACAGCATGGCATCAACAGCTCCTTATGGCTCTCAACCCACAAATTCACTTATGGCCAGCTTGAAGCATGGGCAAAGAGTCTCCATTTGTGTGCCCCCATGGAAGCAGGCATACCCAAGGTTACTTGAGGGTCATGCAAGGACAATAACAAATGCTCTGAAGGAAACTACGCCAAGACTGACTAATGCCATAGAAAACATCTACTGACAATCTCAGGACAATGAGCAAATGAAGGTTGTTTGGAAGGAAAAAAATGGGAGAATTTCTCATAATGATCCAAATTCTGTATGGACTTTTATTTTTCAGCTCTGTCTCCAGAGACAGTAAAATTCAGCAAAAAATCAGTCTTTCATTTCATAGATTAAATAATTTCATAAATTAAAAACCCAAATTTAAAGTCAACTTTAGCTTTCCACCAGCCTCAGTAATTCTTTTCCTCTTCAGTCTTTATGTCCTGATGTGATTTCAAACACTATGATTCTATGATTATTCTCTTTCTGGAAACCTACTGCTTGATCAATATTGTTTTGCATTAAGTTGTAATTTCTGCTCTCTGAGCAGAACCTGTGCAAACTCAGAGGTAACAGCCTGAACCATTCAATTAGTTCTGCCTATGCTAAATGTTGCATTTCCACATTAACGTGATGGCATATCAAGCATCATGGTTCCAGCTCACGGCAGTGCCTCAATACTGAACTCTCCCTGGCAAGGAGTCACTCGTGTGAGACTGCCCAAGTAGTAGAAGACCCAGGATTTCTAACAGTCATCTTGTCCATGACAAAAGAACCCCAGAGGCCAGAAAAGCTCCTCTACAGAAACTCAAAATAGCCCTTTAAAGGTTATTATGCCAATGCCACTAGATGGAAAAGAAAGGCTTTTGCTGGAGATGTCTAGGGGCAAATCTGATACTAATCAAATCTGCTGTAGCCTCAAATGACATGGTCTAGCTAGAGATCAGAAGAGAGGAGAGGAAGCTCAAAAGAAAAGGGGGAAAAAAAAAGAAAGAAAACTTGAAAAGGAAACAAAAAAAAAAATGGTACCACCTTTTATCCATAGATTGGTCCGTTCCCCAGTTAGTGAGTGCAGATGATGGAAGTAAACAGTTTTCTAACATTAACAGACAGTCACTCCTGACTGTGTTGGATAAAAGACCATATCCTCCTTCCTTGACTTTCACTTAGCTGGACTGCAAACGGCTGCAGCTTCATCTTTCCTGCCAGATGCTCCAAGTCACTGATTATAGTAGTAAATCCTTTTCTGCAAGTGTTAAGTTAACCAGGTGTATTGGGTTTGCATGGCAAGATTTTGGTAGTGGGGTGGCTACAGGGGTGGCTTCTGTGAGAAGATGCCAGAAACTTCCCCCCATGTCCAACAGAGCCAATGCCAGCTGGCTCCAAAACGGACTTGGCCAAAGCTGAGCCAATGGTGGTATAGCCTCTGCGATAACATGTTTAAGAAGGAGGAAAAGACTGCCACACAACAGCAGCTGGGAGAGAGGAGTGAAAATACGTGACAGAAACAATGCTGGAGCAGAGATTCCCTTGCAGCCCATGGGGAACACCACGGTGAGGCAGGCTGTCCCCCTGCAGCCCATGGAGGTTAACGGTGGAGCAGATATCCACCTGTAGCCCATGGGGGACCCCACACTGGAGCAGGTGGACACCCAAAGGAGGGAGGCTGTGAACCCATGGGAAGCCCATGTTGGAGCAAGCTCCTGGCAGAACTTGTGGAACCATGGAGAGAGGAGCTCATGCAGGAGCAGGTTTGCTGGCAGAGCGTGTTACCCCTTGGGAAGGACTCATGTTGTAGAAGTTTGTGGAGGACTGCCTCCCGTGGGTGGGACCCCATGCTGGAGCAAGGGAAGAGAGTGAGGAAGAAGGAGCGGCAAAGACAACGTGTGATGAACTGACCACAACCCCCAGTTCCCATCCCCCTGTGCCGCTTGTGGGCAGGAGGTAGAGAAAACAGGGAGTGAAATTGAGCCTGGGAAGAAGGGAGGGGTGTGGGGAAGGTGTAATTACCCTACTCTGATTTGATTGGTAATAAATTAAAATAATTTTCCCCAAGTCGAGTCTGTTCTGCCCATGATAGTGATTGGTGAGTGATCTCTCCCTGTCCTTATCTTGACCCATAAGCATTTTGTTGTATTTTCTCTCCCCTGTCCAGCTGAGGAGGGGGAGCTATAGAGTGGCTTGGTGGGCACCTGGCATCCAGCCAGGGTCAATCCACCACACCAGGTTAATCTATCTTGAAACTGATTGACCAGGACTAGTAACACATGAAGTCTTTGTATTATATTTTGTACCGATTTTCTCTTCCCAGATTCATTTGCAGTGTGTGTTATCAAACCCAGTGGGATTTACATAGAGATGAAACACTCCGTTGAATAAGAGCCAGACTGGATAAGGCTGGTGACTTACGCAGAATTCTTGATTTTGGAATTGAAACTGTTAGATCTATATCTGAATTTGATGGAATTTCTATACTCTTGTTGAAGCTCTATCTTTTTTTAATCTTTACTATTCTGTACAGACATACACAACCCTTGACTCAAGACCATGAAGTGGCCTATCCAAACTGTCTCTTTGAAGGAAAATGCTGAGTGCAAAAAGTCTGATCTGTCTTTCTGCATAATATTTCTCTAAACAGGCATATATGAAGCTACAATATTTTAGGGACAGAAGTAGAAAAGCATTTAAACATTAAAAATCAAACCTAAAGGAAAATCTTAGGAGAGAGGGGTCAATAGAAATGGGAAAACAATAAAGGAGTGGAAAAGTGAAGAAAGATTCATGAAAGTGGAACTAGGGGTTGTTTCTATGAGAAAATATGTAGAGCCATGAAAAGTGCGGGAGTAAAGAAAGATTCAGGCACGTCCAGGTTCTTGCGGCTCCAAGGTTCCAGCTTACTAGTAGCAATAGAAAAACTCGCTGAAAAACATGCTGGCTTTGAGAGTAATTTTGTGTTAGATCATCTGTAGAACAAATTCAGGTACTGTTTAAGTCAAATAAATTCATATTTCACTACTGTCATACAAACACAGTGGAGTATGTTTCACTCACTAAAATACTATGTTACACCTAGAATCATAGAATCATAGAATTGTTAAGGTTGGAAGGGACCTTTAAGATCATCAAGTCCAACCATTAAGCTAACCTGACAAAACCACATCTAAACCATATCCCCAAGTACCACGTCTATCCTTTTTTTAAACACCTCCAGGGATGGCGAATCCACCACCTCCCTGGGCAGCCTATTCCAATGTTGAATAACCCTTTTAGTGAAAAAATTTTTCCTAATATCCAACCTAAACCTCGCCTTGCTTAACTTGAACCCATTTCCTCTTGTCCTATCACTTGTCACTTCATGCACCCCACTGTCTTAGTGATCTATGAAGTAGTTTCTAGCAATATAAATCTTGAAACCATATTCTTCCTTCTCCTCCACATTAGAAGATGCAATATTGACCTTGGTAGCCACATGCAAGAGTTCAATGACCAGTTCAGGCACAGGCTTCTCACCAGTAAGTTCCTCCAATTATGGCTTTAAAAATTACTGTTGTTTTCAAACAATCGGTAACGTTCCTTTCCCTTGAGGGACTTGGAGGATCTCCTGGGGCACGAAGAAGCAGGAATGAACATGGAGGCACACAGAGACTGTGGTGTGCAAGAGCTTGCTGTGGTTACAGCAGCATCTCTTGGGCCCTGAGGAACTTCCATGCCTTTCATGAGGCTCCTCAGCGGACTCTCAGATCGTGGCCAATGGACATCCAAAGGCCGTGGCAGTGCAGAAAGGTAAGTGCTGGGGCCACAGAAATGCAGAAAGGCAATGGGACAAACAGGAGCTGGAACAGGGTAGGGGAACATTGTCCACTAGTGGGTAGGAAAGTGCTTGAAGCCGCCTGGGGTGAGGAGACATCATCTGTAACCAGGGGAGAGGGTGTCTACAGCCATGCTTTTAAACTTATTTTATAATTATGACCAATAATCATATTGACCCTGCTTGCAAGTCACGATAAACAGCCCTAACTAATCCATTACACCCAAACTTGAGTCTACACATTGCCAGTGCCGAGTGTGTAATAGATGTTTACCGTCCCGGGTACTCTCATCTCTACCCGCTGCGTGGCAGCAGATGGGCCAGCATTAGCAGCCATCAAGGGCAGGCAGCATGAACTGCTCCTTACTCTCTCAGAAGTGGTGAGGCCTACCCAAAAAGACACACCCCTACATCCTTGCCAAGGAGAACCTGGAGTTCATACGCCATGTCCAAGTGCCAGGCTGGGGAAGGGGCAGAATGAAACAAGTGTGAGCAGGAAGGAGATGGTGGAGAGATGCATACGTTTTTCAACAAAAAATACATTTGGCAGAAAACTGTAAACTTTCCTGTGTGAGACGCTACAAATTATTGCCAGCTGATTTGAGAAATAGCTGGATTGAGCTGAAGGAGGGCTTAGGTGGGGAAACAATTTGGAAATAAGACTAGTTCTTTTTGGATTATTTACTTGCCTCCTTCTCCCTCTCTGAGTGAAAACATCACAAATTGTTTAAACTTAGAGGGCAGTATTCTCATCCTTGCAAGCATAACTAGCCATGAATTATCAGCTCAAAGGAATGCTTTGGTCTCTAAAGCAATGCAACGTTTTCAAAAAGCTGTTTGGTGAGAACCAATAATATATACACTAAATCTCTGGCTTGTGTAGTTAGGGACACGAAATGCCTTCAACTCCAGATACAGTTCACAAAATGAGACTATAGCTGTGTTGCTGACTGTGTTTCAAGGACACTACAGCAAATAGAGTCCAAATCAGTATGGTGGCAATGTGCCCAAGAATGGCATGAAAATCAATCGAGTAAGCAGTAAAATAGCATCATAATAAGGTTTCTGCATTTTTTGGCCTAATGCAGATGGTGTTTCAAGTACACAAGTTTGGAGCACTTACCAGCGGGTGCTGTGGCAGTTTTTGGTGCTGGAAGTAAGCTCCTGCGTGGAGTCGCTATGCTGCTCGATACCTGTGTCGTGCTCTTGCTGCCACCCTTGGGGATGTCTTTAGAAGGTGCGGATGCCTTAGGAGTGGTTTGCTCTTCATTTCCAAAGCTGGAACCTGCAGGAGGCCAAAATTGCTCTAATTATAAGTTCATAAAAAATGTATGCAACCTGTGGCGTACAGATTGAGCTTGTATCAGCAATTATAATCTACAAGGACATATTCTCATTGCAACTTGAGCTAAGTTACATGGACTTTCTCCAATACAAATGGTTATGCAGAAATAACGAGTTCCCAGCAACTTACTTAAACACTAAGTCTTGGCAGCTGTTGGAGTCTGACTCCAACAGGAACTTAACACTTACTTTTGGGCTAGCTCCATAAAGGTATCTAGCTGCAAGGCTCATAAAGAAACCAAGGAATTTCTAAATATCTGGGTGGACAAGTTCTTTTTGGCTTTGTAGCTGCTAGAGGAGCCACCCTAACATTCCCCCTAACAGCTGGGAGTTGCTGGTTGTCAGAGTAAGGGGGAATAGCAGGGCTCAGTGGTGCAAGGCACCAAATTCTCCTACCCAGGAGGGATTTCTCACAAACAGTCCCTCAGATGACACTCAGACATTTGAATAATAAGATGAAAAACAGTAACAAAAAAATCTGCCTTAACTCTCACATCCACTTTAATCATATTCTCATAATGAATCTTAGATTGCCAAGGTTTCTAGTTGACATTGGCCTCTTTCAAAACCTCTAGTGGGTTTGGTTTCCTCCTGCATTTGCTGTCTAGGGAATAATGACATCCTCAGTTCCTTGTAGATATAAGGAAATCAATCTTTTTTTAACATTTGAAAAAGGCAAAGTTGGAGTGTGCTCTTTATCTGTTGAGTAGAAAGCCTAAGAGGCGCAAAAGATTACAGCACGTCTGGACTTGAACATTTGCAGAAGGATGAACATTTTGTTTGAAAAAATGAGTGGAGATAGCGGCTAGAAATACACAGGATTTCAGAAAAGGGATATAGTTTCTATTTCCGTTATTTTAAAAAGATACAATACAATACTATTTAGGTACTCCCTGCAGGAAAATGATAACATTATTTTAATAATTGGCATGTCCAAGTCTCCAGTATTTATAAGATGTAGGCTTCTTAAATGTGTGCAAGTAAAGGAGAGATTTTTTGGCCTTTGTTACTGAAAATCCACTAGGAAAAAAGTGCAGGTTGGAAAAGAAAATCCTCTTTTCAGACAAAGTAAGAATATACCTTTTGGCTCTGACAAAACAGTGTTAAGTTTTTCTGTGTCTTTAAGGCTGCTTGCACATAGGTCTTAATTTAAAGCACATATCTGCAGTATACAGGGACTTCTACAAACACATTTGACCTTTGTTCAAATAATAAGCCACATTAAACATTCAAACAAAACACTCTACTGTACACTATGCAGGAACAGGAAAACCTGAAGCATTTGTCATCTTTACACTGCTGTGCACATAACAACTCCTCAGCACATCAGGTCCTTGTTTTATATCCAAACTACACAGATTTTTCACCTGCGTAACGAACATTTAAGATTACATGCTGACTTATCTGCTGACAAAACACCGCTGACCTCAGTAAAGTCACGTCAGCAGAACGTCTGGCCCAGCCTGGCCTGGTCCCCCCTGCCGATGTGCATGAGGACACCTCTACCAGCTGCCAGGGGGATGTTACAACACGTGTGTCCACCTCCGTCTGTCTGCACTGTGCTCCTGAAGCGACTCCTGAAGTGGCGGTCACGCAGTCGGTTCGGGCAGCACCGCTTGGAGAAATTTTTTTCTTTCCTCGGCTATTTGTTTCAAAGTTTCAATTGTAGAAACACTAACCTTGTTGAGAAAATTATTCCCATTATTTGCAGAGAATGTGAAATGTATTTTTTATATATTTTACCTCACAAATCTGGCCCAACAGAAGCAGAACGAGGTGTCCGGGGGAGCTACATAACCTCTGACTAAAAAAAATAAGTTAAAAAGCTTTTCTAAGTATAGCATTTCTAAGATGAAGCACAGCCAGCTACAAACACTTCTACTGTCTAAAACACAGCGTAAGAGGTCTGCTAATTACAGAAATGAGTGGGCGGGAAATCTGACAAACACGGCCTCGTCAGGTGCCCTGAATCAGGAATGCCTGGAGAGAGCCGACTGTGCACCCTGTGCCCGGCTGGACAAACCCCTTCAGGAGGAAAAAAACAAAGCGGAGAAAAAAATAAGCCATTTTGCTCTTTTAATAGGAAGTGGACTCGGGGAGACAAGCTGCACGGCTGTACTGTGAGCCTGCGGCAAGGCTGCAGGGGTGGCCTGCCTCAGGAGAGGCCTGGGCTGCCCCTGCCAGACGCAGCCGGTTCCAGCTGGCTCCAACAGGCGCACCACAGGGCACGGCCTGGGACCATCAGCCAAGCTGGAGGTGCCTCTGGGAAAACGTATTTAAGAAAGGCCAAAACACTGCCCTGCAGTGAGGAAGAAAGTGTGGGGAATAGCCCTGTGAGCACCAGGGTTGGAGAAGAAGAAGGAGGGGGAGGAGATGCTCCCTGCAGCCCCTTGAGAAGACCGTGGTGAAGCAGCTATTTCCTTGGGGCTTGTGGAGAGGACCATGGTGGCACAGATATCCACACTGCAGCCTGTGGGGGACTCCATGCTGGAGCAGGTGGACAAGCTCTGAAGGGAGCTGCAGCCCACGGAGAGCCCTCGCAGGAGCAGGCTCCTGGCAGGAGCAGTGGCCCCTGGAGAAGAGCCCATGCAGGAGCAGGTTTATGCCGAGGGACTGCAGCCTGTGGGAAGGACCCACGCTGGGGCAGGGAAAAGTGTGAGGAGGAAGAAGCAGCAGAGAGGAACTATTATGGAGTGGCTGCAACCCCCATTCCTCATCTGCCTTGTGCTGCTCAGTGCGGAGGAGGAATGGAGGAGGTAGAGAAGTTGGGAAGGAAGAAGTGAAGTTGACCCTGGGAAAAAGGGGTGTGGAGGAAGCTGGTTTAGGTTTTTTGTAGTCGTTTCTCACCATTCAACTCTATTTTAATTGGAAGTATATTAAATAATGTTCCCCAAGTCAAGACTGTTTCACCTGTGACAGTATTTGCTAAGTGATCTCCCTGTCTATCTCTACCCATGAGCGTTTTCATTTTCTTTTCTTCCCCGTCCTGTTGAGGAGGGGTAGTGAGAGAGCAGCTGGGTGGGTGTCTGGCAGCCAGCTGAAGTCAACTCACCACAATAGCAATATCAATATATCCAGGATTTGCTGAGATAAGGTCGATGTTTAACATAAGAGACAATATCTCCCACTTTGCTGTTCACTCAGAGACAGAGTTCAGAAAGTGACAGTGGGGTACAACAACATGTGCATTTATAATATGCCCCAAAAGGCAGATGTTTGCTGCTCCCATGGATATCACTAGGGCAGCGTCTAGTTCCCTAGAAGCAGGGCAATGTGAGCTCCACCTTGCTACACATGGTGCTGGATTCCACTTTTCTTTTCAAATAGCATTCAAAGAACAAATGAAATTTAAGATCCAGGAAAACGCATATTCCCCATGACCTAAGAGGAAAATAAAGATTTTCATTTACTCAGAGGAATTCACCTCTTGAAGGAAAATCAGAAAGATTATTCACCAGATGGCACTTGTCACTCCATCATGAGATAATGCCTTCCACTATTATCTGCAGCGGGTGAGTCAGTAGCATCTGCCCTCCCAGAACACCAGTTCGTATTTTTCAGTAAAAGCCCATACAGAAACAGCAGATGTGCTGTGTGTGAACAGTTTCCAGGTGATCACATCCTCTGTTGTATTGTACCTCTTCCCTCCTACTCCTCTACTTTTGCATTTTATCTAAACCAGGGGAGACCTCCTTGCTTGCCTTTGAAGCACCTGGCAAGTCATTTGCGTGTTCCTACATAAAACACCCTGTATTTTTGCAGACTCTGTGCTTTATGAGGAGCAGCTCTGCTGACTTTGCAGTAGAGTATTTAACAGACTATTAATGATATGCTGGAGCTAAAGGCCTTCAGCCTCACTTTTATCATCTCCTCACTATGAGCCCCAAGGAATCCTACTCTTCTGCTAGTGAAAAAAATACAGGGAAGAAGAAAAGGTGTTTGAAGACTTGCAATTACTTTGGAGAGTCCCAGTGCACCCACTCAACCCTTACACTGTTATGCCAGTAAAGACATGCAGAAGTCAGGGCCGGCAACACATTGTAGGCTGCGTGTTCAAAGAAAACCATGACCAAAATCCCACTGGCTCCCAGATGGCTTGAGCCACCCTGTCTCCATATCTGCCACCATGTTCTTCACCATCTGGCCCTGCCCGGCAGCAGCTTGCTTCAGGGGCTCCTTGCCCTCGGAAGACGAAGGCTCTCTTGTATCTGTCATTAGGAGTTTGTCTCTCTTGTATGTATTCCTTTTCTGAAATTATTTTCAGAATTTATAAAAAAGGATGGAAATATGGTATGATATTGCATATGACTGTGAAGTCAGCAGGAGCATGGGTGGGGGGAATTCTGCATTTGATGAGAAATTAATTAAGCCATGTTGTATGACAGGTCTTGATCTGAGAGGAGACAGTGATAGAAAGGGCTGAGCTCTGGAGTCCCACACCCGCACAGATTTCCCTGCCTGCACTCAAGGGCAATAAAGTCTCCTTCTGTTGGAGCACTTGTGTCCTTTCTAGAAAAATAGCTCATCTGAGGAGACCTACGGGTCTCTGTTTTGCTGAGAAACAGACCCCAAGAGAGTATTAAAGCACATGTTCAGCTGCTTCTGCAGCTCCCTGTCTTGTGGGCTGCTCTGTGAAGCCTATCGAAACGGAGTGAGTTTCCAGCTCTTCATAGCAGGTCAAGCATCCTCTGCGCTGGCAGCGGGCTTGGAGCTGTTAGCTCCCCGCCGCAGCTGTAATCACACCCGAGACACTGGGAATACGCGGACATTGGGAATGTTCACTGAAGCACAAACATTTACCCAGGGTAACAGCAAGCCCTTTCCTTCTTAAAGATCCTTAGACACTACTTGACACCAAGTTTAATGACAGTGAAGGTATGTCTAGTTGTTGCAGCATCGAGCCCACTTAGCATTTCTAAAGCACTTTCCAGTCACAGAATTCAATGAGCTTTACAAATAACGAAGGAGTTGAGCTGCTTTCCAAACTTGCACAGCAAGGGAATAGCAAAGACAAACTGAGAAGGTGAGCAGGAAAACCTGATGATGAATGAAGCTGGAAGGACTTTTTTCACCTGCAAAACATTGGGATGTATTATTCCTCTGGGTTTTACTAGGCAGCACTTCTGTGTCCCAGTTTTTAAGCACAAATACAAGCACAAAATGAAACTTAAAATGACTGCCATGGGTAATGAACTGATAAGGGAAGTACCTAAACTAGACACACTTTTCACTAAACAGGAACATTTGCCCATCCTTTAATTAATGTCCACTCTTTAGTTCTGATTTTTACCTGTAAAGTGGTAATTTTTATAGATTGATTACAAGTTACACAGCCTGTCATCTGAGCTTGTTATTTCACTATTTTAAGGGTTACTGTTTTAAAGTCCAATGCAGTATATTTCAACATAATGTTTCACAGTGTAATTGTCAAGAAACACAGTTGACTGTACAGCTCTGCAGCTGCAGCTGAAGCAATGCTATTGACCAAGCCGTCCTGTGTGGTCATTAGTCCTTAGGGGTTACCACGCTATTACAATTTTATGATAGTAGACAAAACTACTACCCGGCTAATTTGTTGTTTTGTCTTTGATGACAGCCAGTGCCTCATATTTCCTGACACACAAGGCCAAACGTGCAAGAGATCAGGGACAAGCTGGTGACAGATTCCTTTTCTGTCCAGAACGATAAGAGGCCTAAGGATTGATGTTCGCACAATGCTTAAACCTAGCTTACTTACCTCAAAGTATTTTTTCCCATTGAACTTTTTTACCTCAGACAAAAGTGTTTTAGCAATGACCCTCCTTAACATATTTATTTTAGAGGAGGTTTGTGCATGCCCACATGCCTTTATAAAACCTGATTTTTCTGAAGTCTTAGCATCCAAAACAGAAATCTGTATTTTCACCCTAATAATGTCCACCAAGTAGCCAAATCTGCAGCACCTGTCAGCACAGGAGCCAACTCTCTGAGCTTTAGATGGCTTTGGGTCTCTGCACTGTAGATGACTACCTCTGAGAAAGCCCATTTATCACCAGGAAGGGAATTTGGAGCCATCATTGATGATTAATGACAGCTATGTGATCAGTCATGGCTTTTGTATGTTACCACTTACATCTCTAAGAGATTTCTGCGTGTCCATTCTTCTCCCTGTGCCCACCTGTCCTAAAGCCAAGCACCTTTCTCCTATGACACCTGCTGTTGGATGGTTTTGGCCTCTCCGGTCTGGCCATGCAGATAGCTGTGTGTGCTCAGAGCCAGTGGCAAAGGAGGTCATTCAGCTTAGTCTCACCTGCAGCGAAGCAGATGTAAGAGAAGTTGAGATGTTTTGCCTTTGACAAGTGTTAGAGCTTGACCACAGACAATACATGAGGCCCTGCTGACATGTAATAACTTGTCCTATTTTGGTAACTCAATTGTATATTCCTCATTTGGCTTTGACATTTTGGCTGTAGTTTTAGTTTTTGCCAGGTTGCAGTTTGAACCTAAATACTTCCCAAAATTTAGCCCCACCTGCATTAATCAAACCATATTTGTAGAGTCTGCTGTTTGTAATGCTGATGGAAGGCAAGTCGGGAAGAGAATTATTTTGACTTCAGTTAGTCAGATAAAAGTTACATTTACATGAATAAATATTTATTCTTAATTTTGTTCTTCCACTGTAAATATCTACAATTCTTCATGGGGCAGAAATCAAACGAACAATTTTTCATATTTCTGCACTGCTTTGTGTGGATCAAACCCTATAGATGCCAGTATGCAACAATGTCAAAGAAACACTCAAGCTTTGTGACACTCAGTATAAACAAACAAAACTGATAATCTAATTCTATATATTCACATGGAATTGAAGCTCCTTCCTTTATGTGTTTTTACTGTTTTTGATGACTCAGAGTTTTTGAAAACTAGATTAATTTTTGTGGCACAGACCCATCTTCAGTGTCCTTCATACATAATAGATAGTAGAAATACAGCCTTCTGCTGATGCACCTCCTTGTGTCAATACTAACTTATTCATCTCACCTCACCAATTAAAGTACACAATTTAGGATCCAGCTAAATGGATTTCTTACTTGAGTGGAGTTACATGCTCCTCCCTACTGAAGTGTTACAAGCCTTGTTGGGCAAGGTGAAAATTTCACCACAAAGTAAAATTTCTGTATGTGTTAGTGGGAGCTGCAGACAAGTTGCTGGCTCTGCCACACTTTGGAATCACATAACACATTTTATTTGGGCTCTTGTCAAATGTTACAACTCTGCCAGGCAAGAGGAGCATTTCACTATGTAAAAAAATTTCACGGTATGTTGGTGGTAGCTTTGCCTACCACTGGCGGATTGTACAACTGCTTGGCTAGCTGAGCTCATTTGTATAGCTGGCTAATTAAAGCCCCATAGGGTATAGAGTGACAACAGCATAACATTTTGCTGATCAATCATAATGCTTGTCAGAAAGGATATCATAAGGTTATTGGAATCTTGCCAAGGATACCTGGACTATGCAGACATCTTAAAATGGGCCTGAAACATCACTGTGTGTCCACCTTCTGAAAGGGCCACCTCTTGGCACAACTTGGAGCTGAATTGTCAAAGGTCATTCATGACCAAATCTTCCCTGCAGACTTTCCTCCTTCAATGTACAGCTCTGACCACAGTGACGAGAAACATCCTACGTCATGAATACTCTGCTGAAGTGTCTTGTGTGGTACCCTGAGGAGCTGAGGCAGTAGGACTACATACTGGGGAAACGTTTGTTTCTTTAACTGAGAAGAGAGAAATGTAACTGCTCTAAGCTTCTCCGAGACATATGGATTAAGATTTCTAACAGATCACATCAGAGTAACCTGAATATATTGTTTGATTACTGAAGCCTATCAATTAGTTGTAGGAAAGGCTGGTTCTTAACACCTGATGTACACTTGACGGCAAGCAAGTACTCGTAGTGCTTTTGGAAGCTCTACCTGCTGACACAAGTTAAGAATAATATATTACATATCAGTTCAACATTTAAATTCCTCTCAGCAGGTTCATTTTGGGAGAGAAAATAAGCAGCTATATCCAAGTAACATATTTTTTTAAATCCTGTGTTCAGTAAATTTACTGAACTGAACTGTTACTGAAGGCTGAATTTGTAAGAAATCCTGTGTTTGATCCCAGTGAGGGGAATGGAAGTGTTGCCTTCAGTGCAAGCCAAGTCTGATTTAGGATGAGCGCTTTAGGAAAAATGCTACTCTCTATACTAAGCAAAAAGCACATGAAGTAAAACAGGAGCACAATTTTACTTCAGGCATTTGTCTGGCAGTCATACGCTGTCTTACAGAGGAGATGGATGAACACAGGTCCAAGGGCCACTCCTTCCCCTTGTTGCCCAGCAAAATAGTCCTCCACACTGCAACAATTCCCAGGCACTGTAGAGCTGTCAAAGTAACAAGAAGCATCGACGGCATTTTTGCCAAGGACACATCTACGTTCCAAAGCTCTCAGCTGCCAGAATGGCCCCTGGGATCACCAGTGGTTGCCCAAAAGTTAAAACAACCAGAAAGAAGATACAGATAACATCCATTTTCTACTAGCACTAAAGCATTAATGGCAGGTATCAACCTACTTAGGGAGGAATTTTCCTGGGTAGGATGATTTTGATGTTCCTGGGTAGCACTTCAGTCCCAGCATCCACATTTCTAGGAACACCAGTTTTGTAACACGACTTGTACTCATGACCATCTGCTCTAATGGCACCCTGCCTACTTCTGAACTGGCATGCCAGTTTTAACAGGGCACAGGCACCCATGAAAGATAGGATTAGAAGTGACATCTGCTCTGCAAGAAATTCCTCTTGATGGCAAGAAGTGCCAAATTAGAGCCACATGCCTTATTATAAGGAATGACATCTGTTGACACTTATAGCATAATATCATCAACAAATGCCTCTTTCCTGAAATTGCTGCTTCTCATTTGCTTGAGCACTGGCTTGGAGTGCCATATTTGGGCACTTAAAGGGATCTAATCCTTGGTAAAAGTGTTAATGACATTCCAATGGTGTTAATGAATTTCCATCAACTTTAGCAATCCATACTGGATGCCACAGCTCACCAGACTAGGAGAGGTTAAGCAATGTCCTAACAATTGTCAGTGGTTAAGGTCTGGTAGCATTCTGTCTTGCTCCTCCCTGCCAAGCCACAAAAACGTGTGTGCTACAGTTTATGTGGAATTATGCTAGATCAAAGTAAATGTGTCTGCCTCCTTCCCTGGCATAACAAAGACTTCAGAGCATGCAATATGGGCCAAGGAGGGGAGATGTCATACTAAAACTTCAAGGATGGAAGAGCCCTAGAGAGTCTCCAGTTAGTCACTAATTAATTGCATTTTATGAGCTCAGGCACAGATCCTCAAAGCTGCTTAGGAACCTAACTCCTATTTCATTTCACATTCAAATTCAACTCACACTACTTATTCTTAATCACCACCCCAGCCCTGCAGGAGTTTCAAACCAACAGATGTCTCCATTTCAGAGTATGAAGGATGCAAGCAGCTGAGCAGAACCTCCCATGAATGCTGAGCAGTGCTTTGGTTGGAGGAGAAAGGTGGTGACAAGCACCAAAGCTGCACTGTGCTTTGGAGACAGGCAGGGAGGAATCTAAGCTGTTCGGAGCAGCTATTCGGTGTGCTCAAATCACGTTCATCCTCTTGGACGACATGCTGTTCAAGAAAAAAATTTGCCCATCTTTTATAGAATAGCTTGGGTTAGTCTGGCTGACTGGGGCATCATCTGAGCCTCCTTCTCCCATGTGTCTGAAGGACATCAGACCCAGCAGGCGCAACTATCTGTCCTGCTGGAGTTGAGCCACCAGCGGACAAGGAAAGAGGCAGGGGAGCCCTCATCACTCATATCCAATAAGCTGTCTAATTCTCAAAGAGCACTCCTGCATCTTTTAGAAAACGATGTGTAAAACACAATGTTTACCACCCCCCATGCCTACAACAGCAAGAGTTTCCACAGCGGGCACATACCCCTGCCTCTTCTCCCACAGTGTATCTCCTACAAGGGGGATAAGCGCAACTGAGAGTTGCAGGACCATTAGAGGTTTTCAACTTTTTTGATCTGTTTGAATTTTCCTACTGGAAATTTTCCTACTGGTAGTATGGACTTATTTCTGCATAACATATGAGAACCTGCTTTTCCCAGTTAACTTTCACAAAATCCTTTGTAAGTAATGTACGATGTGCACTGTGCTCCTCTGTGCTGGCTCCTGTCTACATTTGTGCTTTGTGGCTATTTTAGATGTCATACAGAAAAAAAAAATATATAGCAAAATAAAAATTTGATAAAAATTGTTGTTTAGCCCAGAGTTTCAACATTCAGGAAACGTGTTTCAGTAGAAAGCTTTATTTTTCCACATTTACTGGGTGTATTGTCTTTAAAGGTTCTGAAAATAGTCTTAGCTTGTAGAATTCTGCTGTTTAAATGACGTTTTCCTCACAAAACATCTTAATAAGTTTGATCAAACTAAGTTTTGTTTCAATAAATATTGCCAGTTATGAGGAGCCTGGAAGTGAAACTGCAATTCAAAAACCACAGAGAGAAACCCACAAGCAAAACAGCCGTCTATTATAAATGGCATTATCCATAGAGAGTAAGCATAAATTTTCCATGTGACCTGTTAAAAATTTTCCTTATCTCATGTTTACTAAAAACAGTACCTTTAGTAGATTATTTTGAGGAAAATTCAGTTATTTTACAATAAGCTAATTTTACAATTAGCAATATTAAATGCTGTGACCCAGTGACCCAGTTAAATAAGCTTTACAAAATGTTTCAGATATGATTATATTTCTATGAACGGAAATAATATAAACCAGTTGGCCCATAATATTTTGCAGGGGACAGATATTTTATTGCATGTATTTCACAAAAGGAAAGCTCTTAAAAGTATATAAAATCAAAATTCTGTTGAAACCCACAGACATTAGAGGAGGTTCTTAAAACCTGACAGTGCCTTTATAGAACAAATTATTTCACTTTTATACTTCATAAAGTATCAAACATTCTTTTCATATGATCCTTTTACAGTTTTTTTCCCCCTTCCTATTTGAATTTGACTGACTTGTAGTAGCAGTATACAAGCGAGTAGCTTCTCTTCATTACAATAAATGCTACTAGTAAGTAATAAAATGTAAGGCCATTTAATTGGAGCACGCAGAAGTGATTTCCACAGGGTTATAATTGCAGAGCCCAGAGCGGAACGGTGAGGCCACATATACCCGGCCCCTAGGGAGTGCCAGTCACCAGGAGCACCACAAGGAGGGTGTGCAAACACCTCCCAGCTGCCTGGCAGCAGACAAAACCAAGGGGAAAGATTCACAGGGAGAAACCACACCATCACCACATACTAAAAGCTGCAAAAGAAAGAGGTGAGTGCTAGTAGTGGGTGACTCTCTGCTGAGAGACACCGAGGCACCCATCTGCTGGCTTGATACATCGTCAAGGTAAGTTTGCTGCTTGCCAGGAGCCAAGATCTGGGATGTCACAGGGGGACTGCCACAACTGGTTAAAAGCACACTACTATCCCCTACTTCTTTTCCATGTGGGCACCAGTGACACAGTCAAGCAAAACCTGGGCAAGATCAAGCAGGACTTCAAGAGCCACCACACTTAGTGGCAAAATACACATGACTAGAAGACTGCAATGGATGGCTACAAACTCTTTCAGAAAGACAGGAAGGGAAGAAGAAGAAGTGGAGTTGCACTTTATGTAAAAAAAATTGAGTGTATAGAGGTGAGCTATGTAGTACCATCTCCAGTTCTGGTCCCCACAATTCAAAAAAGACATGGACAGACTGGAGACTGTCCACAGGAGGGCCATGAAGATGATCAAAGGGCTGGAGAAACTGCCCTATGAAGAAAGACTGAAGGAGTTAGGTCTTTTCTCCCTGGAGAAAAGAAGGCTCAGGGGGGACCACATCACACTATTCCAATACTTAAAGGGGTCCTACAAAGAGGATGGAGGCTCTCTCTTCACAAGGAGCCACGTGGAGAAGACAAGGGGCAAGTGTACAAGCTGCACTGGGAGAGGTTTCATCTCAACAGAAGAAATAACCTTTTTACAGTAAGAACAATCAATCACTGGAAAAACTTCCCCATGGATGTGGTAGAGTCCCCATTGCTGGAGGTTTTCAAGATGTGATTGGACAGGGTGCTAGATAATCTCATCTAGGCTCCCTTTCCCACAAAAGGTTGGACCAAATGATCTTTCAAGGTTCCTTCCAACCTGGGCTATCCTATGATTCTATGAAAGGGGAATAATAAATGAAGAACCCCAATTTCCAATGCCAGGCTTAAAGTAAGGACTGTACACCACTACTTGCTCAGACAGTTGTAATATAAATGATGGTATTATAATACCACTTATGGTCTAGCCATATATTTCTTGCTGCATTTGTAAATGTGAAAGATGCCAGTCTGATTACTCAGAAAATGGAAATCTACACTTCAGAGAGCAAACACAGCCTGGGCAGCCAGGTGTGAAATTCCTTGTCTGACCACAGCGCCCCAGTGCTCTTGCCACGTATCCTGGCACCTGGGAGTCGTCTCCAAGCAAGCGGCATTTGTGGGCAGGAGCCATGTTATGCCATGTCATCACGTTACACTGTGGTATCTGCTACTTTTATACAGATATCATAGTTACTCTGAAATCAAAGGCTGCTGAACTGAAAATATTTGAAGGTGCCAGAGGTGATTTGTGTGTCAAGAGGCTAATGAATATGTCCAGGGGCACTGGCAATAATATCACAATTTCCTTCACTAGCACTGGTTGCTTGGATTGAAATTATACAAGTTACAAAAAGGTCAATAATCCATTCCTGGTCTTCTGCGTCAGTGGGAAAGTTGCTGCCAGGCTGGACCCATGACTGCAACATCCATTTGGACATAATACTGTGACATGCAGGTAAAAACTTTTTTTAGGATTGGACACTGACACTGTTTCTAAAATGACAGGTAAACTTGATAAAGGAAATTACATTCCAAAAAAACATGTTTGTACATAAAAGACCCCTATGGTCTATTCCAACAAGCATTGGGTCCCAGCAATTTTATGATTCTTCTTTTTTAAGCCAGCAAATCCACCCCCTGTCAACACTCCTAAGTGGAGCATCATTACTCTTTTGTGTCAGAACAATATTTAAAGGCCTTCCTGCAAATAACTTGGATGGTGCTTTAGTAGTGACTGTGAGTTAACTTGTTAGGACATTGACAGGTGCAGACAATCAAGTACCATTCATACAACCTAGAAGATCTCTTATTTGGGGAAAAAAAAATACTTTTCAAAACTTCAGATTCAGTAGGAGAGCAGGCTCATGGTTTGTAATGAAATTAGGATGTATATCATCATCCTTTTTCAACAGCACTCAGGAAACCACCATAAAGAAGCACAATGAAATGGTATTTAAATGGATACACCAAACTGTCCTCAAGGAAGGCCTTCCAATAATGCCAATGGAAGATGCGTGTCCCACTTAGTCTTTACGTGGCAAACAAAACTATATGAGCTGTGTATGGCTTGAAGGCTGCACACGTCCTACAGATAACAAAGTCTGATTCATTGCAGATGCCCAGGAAAAATATTCAGTAGTTTAAAAGACACATTCTGTTGCTATGTGTTTGCCTCTGCCACACCACAGTTCTGCATCCAGTCAGGAGGAAAGGGGAAGGGTGAGCACGTACCACCCAGACACCCGTAAGGGCCCTTAACCGAGCCAAGGGCAGATCTCCCTTCCACATCCTTTCCAACAGCCTCTGCTTACAATATCTGCTAAGAGCCTCATGAGCAGGGGGTAACACAGCATCCTCTCTGAAGGGACAAGCTTCACAAGAGGAGAACACAGCTGTGTAAATTGGGCAATCTTGCACCTGGCCTGGCTGTTTGGTTTGACTGACCCCACGTTCCTGCAAAGCCATTCCACCTCCATCAAGAGGACATGCAATGCCCCTTGGAGCTGGCTGTTTAAAAGTAACTACCAGGCTCTACACAAATCTGAATACCAAAAATGTTGAAGCTTTGCCATGAACAATACTTAGCCATAAAGCACCCAACTAATGCTATTTAAAAACAAATGGGATGTCCTCCTCTGTTTTTGCTCGGTTTCAGCAATGCATTTTGCTTGGTTTCAGCAACACACAGCGGAGTTGGAAACCCTGAGGGTCCCTGCCTACAGAGCCCATGGCCAGGATGTGATGGACTCAGGTAATTTCAAATTAGATAATGAAATAGACAGTAGAATTTAAATCTAGAAAGTAGAACTTAAATCATGGTTGTGAATTGTGACTCTTCGTGTGTTCTGCACAGCCAAATCCATGAGGACCCACTGGGACCATTCAGTGCTTCCAGGCCATGGTCTTTTAAGGTTTTGGGTACTTGGTTGGATTTTGGGCTTAGACTGGGGAGGGAAGAGGTTACATTGTTTTGCAAAAAGTCTGTATTTATAAGATCGTGTTTCTAAATCCATCGCTTTTAAAAAGTGAGTTTCTGATGTTACAAAGAGGCTTACCTGTACCATCGCCATTGCTCTTTTTCTTAATTAGAACCTTTGAAGATAAATCCACTTGCCCATTTCTGGCATGTGGAAACTGAACTGCAGGATTAATCAGCAATATCCTATTAATTTCACCTCTGTATGAATCGTCCTGTAGTTAAAACTTAGAAGGGACTACTTAAATGAAAGCTTTTTAATCATACATTTAGTACACGGGTTATTGAAGTAGGAGAGCTTCTCATTTTGTACAATTCCAAATCCCGGTAAATTTTTTTAAGGTACCTGAAATTATTAACAGGATCAAGAAAGGGTATGCGTATGGGGAGTGGGGTGGGGGATGAGTAAGTGTGAGGGGGTCGAATTATTTTAAGGAGGCATAAAGTACAGCCAGAAGTATGACCTGTAGTGCTTTATACCAACACAAATAATGTCCCTTTGTAATGCAGGCACATTTAATTAACTGTGCGTGTATTGTACAAGTGCAGAAATATTAAACCAGAGCCTTGTCTACTGCAAAATTGTAATTCAAGTGATTTCCATAGTACTTCACTTGCAGAAAAAGGTCTCCAAAGCCCCTGTGCTCTTGAAGAGGAGTTGGATAGCTCTTAGCACTGCTAATGAATGGCAGAGCACTCAGGAGAGTGTAAGTGGCAGATCTGCCTTGGAGACTCCTCTGCGTTGCTTTGCTGGCTCTGCTGCAGAGTTTCCTTCTCCTCCACAATGGCACAATCTGACAGGCCCACCACATACCCTTGGTGTTTCTCTTAAATTCCCGGGCCATGTGGTTATGGGAAAATCTCAGCTGCTTTTACTGTAAAAGAAACTTCTACTCCTTTTTTTTTTCCCTCCTTCAGCAAAGAAATGTAGCCTGAGAGCACCTCCAAGATCTTTCTTTTAAAGAAATATCCTGGGTTTTTTTTAAAGTGCAGGAACACTGATATCACATCACACTACTGTGAAAACATGCAGGTTAAAGATGCATTTGCTCTGATGAGTCCTTAAAAAACTCCTCTTCCTCCTCTCAGTTAAATATAAACAAAGATCTCGGGCCATTTGGATCGTAGTCCCTGACATTTAAACATGTGGGTAGTAGCAAGGCTTTGAAGCAATGATACAGAGGACAAATAAGAAGGTTCTTAGAGGAGACAGAGCAGGTTTTCTACTGCAGAAAGGCCAATATTGGTTAAAACTGCATTTATTTTCTTTGTAAACTCCTTAGGATCAGGGAGAGAAGATGCCCTAAGCCTCTTTGTGTCTCCCTCCAAACTTCCTAAGTCCTACGGATGCAGGAGGGAGTGGAAGTACTGAGGCTCTTTTAAGAAAGGATGTGACTCCATTCTGCATCAAAACTAGAAAGTATATGCATGAGGCTTGATTTCACCAGGACCTAGACGTAATACAGGCACCTTTTATTTTCCCTGGTATAATTCTGGTAGACAGTAGAGAGTCACATGTGAGCACAAGTGTTTTACATGCTGGTGAAGAAGAGGGGGGAGAGAAAGAGCTGCTGTTTGTTACTTGAATTCTTCAAACAGCCTTCAAGGAACAATGGTCCAGCCTGTCCCAGCCCTACACCCCATATCCCGAACCCTGCCTGGAAGTGAGGGAAGGATGCAGGCTCACAACAAGACCTCACTGAAAGAGTGAACTACAACTATCGAACAAAAAAAAAAAGGTGAACCCACAGCTCCTCTCCTCATCTTTTGTCACCTTGGTCATCTTTTCTTTCTGAACTAAGTGACAGTAGATCACGAATTTGACATAACTGAAGATGCTGCAAGTTTCAGCTGGTGCCCTCTATTCAGGTTCTTTCCCTACAAAGGGAGCAGAGACCCTGCAGTATGATCCTGCAGTCAGTGTCCTGCGGTCACCGTTGAAAGGTATCTCCTGCAGAGATTCAGGTTATTTGCTATCAAGATTTTTCTTCACACTGCAAAATGGAATGAAGTGTGTGACGATTAGTGAGACAGTACTTTGCCTGTGGTAGGCAAATCCTGGGCAATCAGTCAAGCTTATCCAGCATCATTTTGTCAATGCTCATATTTTAGCAAGAAAGCTATGAAGCTTAATTAATTGTAAATTGCTTGAGATGAAATGTATTAGGTAAATAATAGATACTGTTATGAAGAGCATTTGAGAAAAAAAAAGGTTTATGTGCAGATGAGGTGAGGTTTATCTGCTTTCATTTGCGCCCATGCAATTCTGGTAAATGCGAGAAATCTTTCTCAAAAGCCACCTCAAACCAAGCTGCTAGTGCCTGCAGTGCAATATCACAGTAGTCATTCATTAACGAAACCCACCTTTATCTTGACAGCTTTCATTTTAAAACAGTGTGGCGACCACTGCTGTTTGCCCACAGGAGGAAAGATGTGCTAAGTAATGAGTAATTCATGGGTGTAAATATGAAGGGAATAAATTGCGCTTTAAATATTTATAAAATGCTACTAGAGGTCTGTTACGAATTTTTAGAGCAAAACTCCTAGCAAGCTATACTCACACTAAAAGTGGAGAAAAATAAATTCTTCTATACATATATAAAAATATATATAAACCATACACACTCTACTTTTTTAAAATAATGGGAAATTTTGAAAATTAGAATTATTTGCATAAGGGGTTTAAGAAGAAATATATGACACGCAACAAGTGCACTGGGATTGGTAGCAGTATTGCTCCGTATACTTGCTCTTTTAATAACCAATAATGAGTTATTCCAATATTATTTTAGCAGAAAGATTTTAAGCAAGTTAACATGGGAGCTGCCAGAGTAGGTTTTCAGGTGGAATGTGAGACCTGAGACAGCTGGGAGAGCAATGGTGAAAATTGCATTTCTTTTGAGTAATCCACCTAGAACCCAAGCTATGAAATCCCCGTTTCCTGACCTGTATTTCCCAAACCACATGCTGTTTCCTTAAAAGTGAAGCTGCTAATGGGCTCCCAGTGGGTGGGGGGCATTTACACTACACACGGGATATTTTTCACATTACAAAAGGCAGATGCTTGACATACAAATGACCTCCAATAGGGTAAGCACAAACATTCATATGTTACTGCAGCAGAGCAGTTCCTTGCAGAAGGCTGGGTGTGAAAGTAACCAGGAACGATCCTCCTCTGTCATGGCTGAGCTGAATTTGGGCTACTGGGTCTGCTAGTAACGCTAATTGGAGAGTTCACTCTCTTCTCTCTTCTTTAAAAGCAAAAAAGTCATTTGGGGTTATACCCTCTTGGAAAATTTGCATGCTAAAAGGATCGTGATTACAGTCCCATAGCATGAGAATCTACTCTTGTCCAAATATGAGGTGGGCTAACTGTTATTCACTACCAGCTGTCCAGGCTGCTGCCAAAGGACAGATTTTGTTGGCAGTGCTGGTTTCAGACTGGACTGTGCCTGAACACTTGTGTCTCACAGCACACAGAGAGAAGCTGCTGTGCCCGGCGTCCTTCCCTACACGCTGCATTACAGTCTTCTGGAGTTAATGAATGATGAAATAATAGCAGAATAGGGAGGAAAAGGAAGGCCAACCCTATCTATGGGAGTACATCTGATACTCCCTGATGGACAGAATCTGCTTTATCTGCTCACTGTTTATTGTGCACTTCATGCATGGTAATTATGTGTGGTTGGGTAGCAAAGAAGGTGGCAGCTGTTGACCTGGGAGAGGGAGAAGCGATCCTCCTGTGAAAGAAGGGTCATCTCTATGGAGAGGCAGGAAAAGAAGAGCAACAACCTGTCCTTGGAGACACCGGAAGAATCCTGAGGAAACAAGGGGGGAGTGACACTACCAGGCCTTGGAGATGACAATGTCCACAGGCTGTCGGATGCTGGCAGAGCTCAGAAAGTCACCAAAAACAGCTGGACCAAGCTAGACTGGAGGCAATGACCCATCTGCAAGGAACAGTGAACAAGGGGATGTATCTATTCATGCCCTGTTGTTTAAACCTCTCTCAAATGGCATTGTTCCTAGTTTGTGTTCTAACAAACCAACCTGATTTAATGATCCAACACCCTTCAAATGGCTCATTCTAACAAAAGTTGTGGGCAGCACAGTGCAAAAGCAATGGTCTTGTTGGGCCCTGCCAGCTCCTTCCGCGTGACCTGAGTTCACCATGCACCTCCCAAACCCAAGATGAAGAATGTGCTGGTAGAATACAATGCATGGATCACCATACCAACCTGAGATATTCTGTGTTTCATCGAATGCTGTGAACGAGCATTTAAAGAGATTCAGTACTTGGTGGTCAGCAACACAACTTCAGGTATTTTCTTTTTCATGACTGAGAATTACAAAGAGTGTTGTCTGAGAGCAAGAAACAGTACTAGTCCTGCAGAATGCACATGGAGATACTATTTTGTATTTTAGACCATATGTCTCCTAAGGCAAGCCTAGCCATGATTAGAAATTAAGATCTGCTCCACCAGAATCCCAAGCTCAAAAATAGTGAGTGGCTTGTCAGTAGCTGGGAAAAAACAAACAGCTTCAACTTTTATAAGTGGTAACAAATTTTTCTTCTGGATTTACATGACAGTTTCATGAACTTCCTTTGGAGTTTGTTTTGGGTCTTGTTTTCTTGTTTATATAATGAAAAGACAATGGAAAGCTTGAAAAACATACTCTTTTTCAGATTAGTCAACACACTGGATATTGCTGGTTTCTCTGGAAGGTTTGTAATTTTGTTCAAATTCATAATGAAATTCTAACTGTTACAGCCCAGAGTTTTTATCCTCTTTGTATTCTCTGGAATTGGGGGGTGGGAGTGGGGGGGTGTGGGGTGGGGGTGTGGGGGCGGGGGAGAGTTTTAACATAGTGTTCCTGTGATTTTGGCAACGTAACAGATTCTGCAGAAAAACCTTTAAATTAGATTAATTGGGGGCCGGGCATTTCTTCATGAGTATTTCACCTGGTTCTTGTTAGCAGAACGCAGGGAATTGCAACAAATCAAACAAGTCTTTGCTCTTTGGGTGATCTGGAAGATCATTTCCATTTAACAATGTCAGTATCATCGCCAACTTCTGCCCATCTATTTATTTTTACAGCAAGCTGTTTCATAAATAGAAGGACTAATGAAATCTGGTCTCCTTTGAATTTGTGTGCTTTGTATTTTATACATCTCCACTGCAGTGATGATGACAGCACACCCAAGTGCCAGTTATTCCCACCACAATGCTCCCAGCTCCCCACCAGATACAGCGTGAGCCCCTACCACAGTCCCCTTAGATCCTCCTTGTGTTTGCAGCCTCAGTGTTCCCCTCCTGAAAAGGCTTCATAAATAACACAGAGGACCTTCATTGCTCTTCTGCAGCCTCCAACTACTATACAGGCTCTGGTGGTGTGGCAGGTTTTGTGCCAGCAGGCCAAACAGGTCCCACACCACTGAGCTCACAAATTAGGACTTTTCTTCGCGGAAAGCACTAATTTGGATCTTCAACCTTTAGCAAGCTGCTAATTCTTATGAAACCTGTAGGATCTGGAGTGGTTCCTGCCCTCAGAGCAGTTCAAAATGCAGGAGAGATGAAGAAACTGCAGTTTATTAATACAGGACCAATCCCACTGGATTACACAAATTTTGTTTCCTTGGGAAATAATGAAAAAAAATTGAGAGAGAGAGAAAACCCAAAAACTTAATGCATTATATTAACATTTAAAACTGGAACATCTCCTGGAACAACAAGGATGGCTTTTGGGACCCAAGGGAAGGAGGAAAAGCTCTTTGCTGTCTCTGTCAAAATGACTGCAGTGATACTTGAAAGGAAGCCTGGGTCTGGGGTTTCCAACTGGTGAGCTGTGGGAAGCCTCTCTAATGCTACACGGACAATCCAATTTAAGCAGGAGTACAGTCCTAAATTAGGAGGTTTGACAATAAATTCAGCTGTCATACAGTTGCTACCTAAAGAAGAGCTATTTTTAAGAAATATATTATTAACTTAAATGCTACATGAATCCTTCAAAAGCTAAGACTCTGAGTAGATTACTGAAGTGGGAGTGCTTTCAGGCTATGCTTAATACATGTCTTATTAATTTAAAGCCTCATGATTGCCTTCAATGTGATTATGACCCGAAATCAACCTCCATTGTGTTTGTCAAAGTTGTTGTTAGACTTTATGTGGTGGAACAATTACTTCTGAAAGCCTGACTGTTTTTCAGAAGGTAAACACACGAGTCTCTTACTCAGATTACTTGAGCCTCGAGGCCTGGACTCCCCAGGGACTCACTCCACAAAACCAGGACCACCCAGCATCCCACATTACACATAAACAAAAATACTTCCATACAAAGAACTTGTACAGTCATGTTTTCCATTTGCTACCCAGAAGCAGAAAACAGTCGATTAAGAAATGAGGAAGATCTGCTGACAAGTCCTCTTTCCCGGGCCCTTCCAAAGTGCCAAGTGGATGGGGAGTATTTGGGTCCCCCGGTACTGGGGAAAACACCACTGGCTTTACAGCATAGCAAGCTAATATCCCAGCCGTCTGCAGCCTGGGTGGCAGTAGGTAGACATCTACAGCACAAAGTCTTACTGGGCTGCCCCAGGGTGTAGATAACCCCATGAGGACCATTGTCAACCAGCAAGGGCTAGAGCCACAAGTTGGTTACCGTGGAGTGCACCATGGCCATGGTGCCAAGCAGTCACAACGGCAGAGGCTTGCCAGTTCACAACGCTATCCTTCCCATGGTCCAGATCAGCTAAGACAGTATGTCACCCATTAACTATATGAACACGTACTATCAGACTATATTTAACACAAACACAGCATCTGACAACAGCTACTAGCCTTCAAAACAAAAGGTCTCTTTTTTTTGTGGCTTCCCTTTCTGTAAACATTTAATTGCTTGCACATCAAGCAATTTTGAAAATACAATGGCCCATATAAGGTCTTCTAAGTATTTATAAAGGGTCTTCTCTAGCAGGGCTTATAGGCTTATATTATGCCTTGAAACAATTCAGAGTAACAGTATGAAACAGATATAGAAAACAGTCACAATTACAAAGATATCTGATATCTAGCAAGAATGGCAATTCTTTGCAAATAGTGTGTGTAGGTGTATCTATGACATAGTTTAAATGGGAGTGCTCAGAGGTAGCAAACACCTCAATAAGAAACAAAGCTGAACTGTGAGAGCTCTTGAGTTTCTACAGCCCTCAGCACAATGAGGCTAACCCTGGTTGTGCCCCTTTTTCACCACTGCAGTATGGGTGCAGGGCAGTAATAGATAATTGAATCTTTTTAAACATCAAGCCCCAGCTTCGGGGAGTTCACTTAAGAACAAAACATCAGCCCTCTTGTCAGACAACACACCCAGCTAACCCAGTTTTCTGTTTTCACTGGCGATCAGCAGCAGAGGCTGAGGAAAAAGCACAGAAATAGAGCAAAAAAGAGTGAAATCTCCTCTCCTCCCATGGCTTTTCCAGCCTCAAAAGTACAATGGTTTAGGGGCTTCTGAGCCCAAAATGCTTTCTGTGCGCACAGTAGCCTTCAGTGGCTTTCTCCTCTATGGCCTTCCCTCACCTTTTAGCACCCACCACAGCAGTGCCACACTTTTGTGCCCTCCTTTTTTTTTTCCCCCATGTTGCCACATGTTGGCATTTCTGAAGCTCTTGCCATTGCAGTGTACAACCAGCATGCCTCCGACGAGGCAAACACACACGATCGGGTTCAACAGGGGTTTGCTGAACGCGGAGGCAGGCTGGCAGCCACGCTACAAGCCCACCCAAGCAGTTCTGCTGCTGGTGCCACTGCACTCTGCCCTGGCTGTCAGCTGCAGGAGCGTGGTGCTCCTTCACCCACCACCCTGCCCGCTGCTGCCCAGCTCCAGAGCTTGCCCTTCCCCAGCCCTGCTGCCTCCCCACCTTCCTGCTTCCCACCTTTCAGCAGTGGATGTATTTTTCCGACGTTGAGGTTAGCCCGTATGCCTCAGTTTGGAGGATGCGATGGGGCTGGTTCCTCAGAAAGCAATAAGGCACCTTTGGAAAACAAATCCTTGAGCAGTATCCCACGTGAGTAGCTAAACCGCATCTAGGCATTTCCAAAGATGTCCACCAAAGTGTACAGTCAGTGCACATGTGATGCAGAAGTATTTGATTTGTACAGTCAGCTCCTAGTTACATTTGGATCCCCATGCGCTGTTTCTTCTTTCTCCTGGAAAAGATGCCTGGCTCCCAGTCAGCTGGAGCAAGTCCAATACAAAGACCAAGCATTAATGACCAGGAAAGCCTTCTGATAGAGAGAAGGTGGGTGGTCTCCCCCAACTTCTTTTTTTCCTTTCTCTTCTTTGGGTCTCTCGTTATGAAGGCCTATGTGTGTCATGGAGGGGTGCTGAGTGTAAGGGATGAGTCATTCACTTTCCTCGCTGAGCCCTGTTCCGTGCAGATTTCAGGCACAGAGAAGAAAAACAGACCTTTGCATTGGAAACGGCCTGGGAACCAACCAGCCTGAGCAGAACCACACAAATCATCTGGATACACAGAGCCCGTTGCTGAGAAATGTATTTCTTGCAGGTCCTGAGTTTCTTGTATGTACACTTCAATGTTCACCAGCAATTGACTCTGAAAGTTTTATTTGTAAGCCTCTGCCTCCAAGAAAAATTATTTGTAAAGGCAATTGAATTCAGGCTCGGCCTCATATTCCTTTTTAATACATTTTCTGTTACACTGATTGATTTTCATCTTTCAACAATAACGTACACTATGCAATTACTTAAACGTTTGCAAACCGCTCGGTTCCCAGCTGAATCTTACAGGATCCATAAGCAATTTACTTCTATTGCCACTAGAGGCCAGCCGCTATCCTGACAACATAACGTAAAGGCAGCGTATAATCCATAGCTACATCTTCCGAGATTACATCTCCCCATAAACCAAATCAAGCCTAAGAGAAGACCTGAGATCTTAGTTTGCCTGAGGTGGAGCTCAGCCTGGGAACAAACACGGGATTATCTGTTTTCCTGATGGGTAGTCAAATCCTGGTTTTACTACTTTCTTCTCTCTGTGTGTAATTCTGTTAAATTAATTATTGATAACAATGGGAAAATATTTAGATGCAAATTCAGACTAACTAGTCTGCTTGCCTAGATAATGGGATAAGAAAAGAATAAACACGGCAAAAATGCTAAAGGCTACGCTGTTTTCAGTGAAGTTGAATTCAGCAGTTGATGAAGCAGGAGAGTCCCGCAAGTATCCTGAAAATGGTTCTTAAATTACAAGTTACACTGTAAATTCATAACTTTGTGAAGAAAACAGGAGTCATTCAATGAACTGATATCAGTTGCCTGATATGAGCAATAGGGTTAAAAGAAAAACCTTTCTGTGGAAAAAAACAAAACACATCCATCTATTCAATCTCTCTGATCCACCGATCCAGCAAATTCTCAGTCTGACCCAGCTTTGCTGATTTGTGCAGGGCTCCTTCTCTGTGCTCCAGCACGAAATGCTCCTGTGAGAACTGAGACCACAGCCCAGCACAGCACATTGCAGTGAAGGAGAAAGTATGTTGCCATGGGTCAGTGACTGGCTTTTATTTTTGGAAATCAAACTGTCAAGAAGCTCCATGTTACATTTCACTGCTGCACAATCATCAAAGCCTTAGACTAGAACAACAACATGCGTAGTGACACCATAAAATACAAATGTGACCTATAATGTAGCTGGTGGGAAGTGCAGCAATGCCTGGAGCGAGGTTGTGATGAGGCCGCTGGACCTCTTCTTGCCCCACACATCTGTAACTGCTTCATTGCTGCCCTTGCCCCTGCGCGGGTCAGTGGCCAGGCAACATTTCCCTCCACTTGTCGCACATCTCAGGAGGATCTGAACAAGGTGCACAGAGACCTTCTTCACTCTTAGCATCATATTATAGTTAAAACGAGCATTTCCCTATGACCCCGGAAACAGAAGAGAGAAAAGGAGAGTTGACATCTATTGATTTCCCTCTCTTCAGCCCCTACTGGAACAAGGAAAAAGTGATAATATAAAAAAATCTGCCCAACAGGACCCAAGAGTCAGGAGACACAGTCGTGACGTTGCCTCCATAGGTAATGACATGATGGGACTCCACACTAATGCATAAGTGACCAGCCCTGAATACAATACCAACTATTAGGATCAACTGTTTGAAGCTGTCCCTGTCATGATGTAAAGGGGCTTTTGGGGACAACGGTTGTCTCATAGTCCAGGACAAGAAATCCATAACCCCAAACTCAGCTTCTTCACCATAACTTCACCATGCAGGAAACCCCATTTTGGCAGCTCCACTGAACACATCAATGTCTCCTTCACTGTGGATGAGAGAGGCACTGAAGGTTGCTTTCTGGTTCCACACATCAGAAAAAAGTAGTTTAACAATGATGAAACACACAAACAAGGTCAAAACAAAGCCCCAGAGTAGCAAACTTCTCATAATAATAGTTTGCACAATTAAGGTTTTAGTGGGGATTACAATTTCACAGACATTTGATATCGATACACCCAACTGTAGTCATCCAGAGTGGATGTACACCAAACAGTGCAAGATTCTCCAATAGTATTTATCTCCAACGGCTTACGAATATCTCTAAACTTGGCTACAGTTAAAGTACCGGTCTCTGAAACCAGTATTTTGAAACCACGTTTTGTGGTCTTTTGTGGTATCTGAATTAGCAAAATATGGCCAAGTCAGGGCCCTGAAATCCTGTGACCAGTTGGGGCAACCAAAGAATAGATCTAAAAGATGGGAAAAAAGCCAAACTTGCATTCAGTTTTCACCTCTGCCACTGACACTTTTGTGACCACAATTAACTCAACACAAATGTGATTCATTTGCCCTAAAAATTTGGCTATCTGAATTTGAACCAGTGACTCCACAATGTCTTTATAATTAGCAGAGAAGAAGAGACATCTGCAGAGCTTCTCTTCCAGGAAGACCTGAACCACTTTCAAGGGATGTCTATTCCTCTTTGCTGATCAGAAAAGAAGCCTAAGGTGAATACTGCAGACCGAGGAACTCTATCTTTGAGATATCTAGTTAGGGCAGATGAATCCCAAACTTAATCTGCTTGAGCCTTTAATTTCTCATTTGCAAAATAATACAATGGGGCCATAATAATAAAAACAATGCTAATGATGCTATTAACGCAGAGATGACAAAACTTAGCTCTCTATTCAACTGTAAAATACCATATGATCCAGCAATGCATGAACTGTTCTAATATTTGGTTTTATTGTTTTGCTAAGCAACAAAGAAACTAAACGGGAGTCAAGTGCCAGTAAAAGAGAACAAATAGGTGCTGATATGGCTATTTGAAGCTGAGTTGACTAACACTAAGTACCATTTACCATCAGAAGGCCCTCCTCCAACACAGGACATGCTTAGCTTTTTAGCACATGTTTAGATATAAACGCCCAAATAAGTCATTGATTTACATGGGACTTCTTAAAATGGTACGGGTGCTTGCAATTAAGTGTTGCCTTAAGTGCCCTGCTGCATTGTAACCTGAGAATGGGCACTCAAATTACTACACTTCCATGAGAATATAGGCTCTGTCACAGTGGGTCAGACTGATGCTCCGGGTGCGTTTTTGTGCAACTCTAATAATACAATAAAAACTAATAAAACTCTAATTTCAGGGTAAGAAGAATTAGGAGAATTGTGCTGCGACAGTACACAATGAGCCTATTTATTCTGGGGTATTTTTGACAATTTTAGCATTGTGGATTTATAACTTTTATTCACGCATTTGTACTGTAGATTCGGAGAAAATGACACATTTTCAGAGGATATTGGCATAATGTAACTTGATGTAAGAAATTTACAGGAATTTACTACCTGTAAAAACAAAAATCTTCCATCAAGTATTCTGTTTAACCAAACAAAATCTGCTTGTTCCATGTCAGAAAGCTTCTGAAGCAGAAGTTTTAGCAAGCCTTCTAAGTCCCTGTGTTATCAAATGCAATCCGCAAGAGTTGAATTTTACCCTAAAGAGACAATCTTCCCTAAATCTAAGGTATTTCACGGATTAATTCCTTTAAAGCATGAAGCCATTAGGTGAAATCACAGCATGCAGTTTCTTTTAATGATTCTGTTCTTTTAACTATAAAATATTAAACAACCAAACTGAAGCTATGAAAGTCTCAAAATTGAAGACTATGAAAGTAGGTGCAACGTAAGGAACAGGTCACTTGTGACTGACCAGTTTGACTGGCATCCCAACTGGGAGATATATAGTTGTTGGTAACCAGCACCAAATTTTTTAGGAAAAAAAAAAAAAGGGTACAATGAAATGACCAGCCACTTATTTCCATATTTTGGTAAAGCACAATTTACTTTCCACCCATGAGGAAGATACATTGCATGATTAGATGTAAGAGATTAGACTAAATTAATTGGTGTTATGGGATCAAAAAATAAACAAAAAGCATGCATTTGCAATAATCTGATTGATCAAGGGGACCTAATTTTTGAAAGAGAAAATGAGCAATTTCCTTTCTTATAATAGTCTTACTGAAATGAATATGTATTTTCTGCTCCCAAACAGAAATGTATAAATAAGTAGTAATAAAAAGCAAAGCTTCTAGCTTATCAGAAGATTCTATATGCAAGATGAAACTACAGCTACCGCAACTGGAAAAATTGTCACCTTTACAACACATGCTATTTCATGAGCAACGGAGGGGATGACTGGGGTTTTTTCTGGATCTCTATTTCCATGAAAAGATAGACTAAAGCAGAAAGCTTTCTCACAGCTGCGATATTTATTAAAAGCCTTATCCCATGCAGATCCTCTGGTGCCTGACAGTACGTGAGCTGATACTTTTGCCTTTCTCTCTGTCCAAACACTTCCAGGGTAGCTCTCCCTCTACGCAGATATTTAGTTTCAGGAAACCTGCAGGGATTTAATAGTTCTTAACCCCTTGTCAAATTCGGAGTCAAAGGAACTAGAACTGCAGACACATATGACTACATGAGCTACATCTCCATAGGAAGCCAGGCCAACAGGAATGTATGTGACCTCAGGTATTCCTTCTGTCCTCAGGACCTCTGCCATCTCAGGTGGATGTCCTCTTTCTACCCACAGAGACAGTAACTGTCTCTCCCCTCCAGCTGTGTGGGGAACTCATACAAATGAGAAAAAAAA
>RSEF01000001.1:201141108-201155105 GCA_003993805.1 Himantopus leucocephalus | reverse complement strand
AAAAAAAAAAAAAAAAGTGACTAAACTGTATGCCTGGGTTAAAAGGTGTACGACTTAAGAAAATCTTCAGGTGTGATTTGACCAATATTGCACTCTCTAATCTCAACATAACTTTATTTGCTTTTTTGTCTGCACTAATATACACTAGAACAAGGCTCTTTTCTTTTCTAGCTGTTTCTCAGGCTGTCTTACATTGTCATTTCCAAGTACCGTAGGTGAGGCAGCTGTTCCAAATTCACTTTCCGCTCCTTTCTAACCCAGCTATGGACATGGTTTTGCATCTGTGTCAGTTTTACCACAGTGTCAAATGTTTAAACATTTTCAACCCCCACAGAGCATCAATCCAACCTCCACAAATCCAACAGGCATTGAAAATGTACAAAAAAGGTTATGGTTATATCACCCTTGATGTGCCCTGAGGACACTGGCAACATCCACCTCATCAATCTAAATTTTCTAGAGAGCTGCCCCTATGTCCAACAAGGACTTGTGTTTAGGGGCATGGACAGTATATACACTTAACAGAATACAGAATGAAAACCCCAATGGTTACATATTTCTGTTCATCACAAAACACCTTATATGGATACAGGGGAAAAAATCAACAAACAATTTGGATGATCATACTTTAAAGCAACTTTTCCTACTACTGCCTTTCTTGGCCATCAGCCAACCCCCTCAACTTGTCAATCTTAACATCAGAAGCAAAATTCTTGCCGACCAAAATACACCATCATATCCCTAAACCCCAAATCTGTCAACACAACATCATCATAGAATCATAGAATCATAGCATTGTTAAGGTTGGAAGGGACCTTTAAGATCATCAAGTCCAACCATTAACCTAACCTGACAAAACCACTTCTAAAACATATCCCCAGGTATCACGTCTACCCTTTTTTTAAACACCTCCAGGGATGGTGAATCCACCACCTCCCTGGGCAGCCTATTCCAATGTTGGATAACCCTTTCAGTGAAGGAATTTTTTCCTAATATCCAACCTAAACCTCCCCTGGCTTAACTTGAACCCCTGATGCATGATGCGGGCCCATTCAGTAACTGCTTCCCACACCAGAAACATCACAGTCTGGGCATCCAACAGCCCCAGATTTGCTACCCTCTACCCATTGCGCTGGATACCATCCCAAAAATGAGTTGCTCTACACCGGAACCAGGATGCTTCAGGTAATCAACAGAGGACAGAAATACCCAGTTGTCAGTGGGAAATCTGTTTTCACAGAATAGCCACTCCATCTCTGACTTCTCAGCCCTTGTCCCCGTGTAAGTTTTAAAAATACCTTCAAAAGCTGAGTCTGGGAACTGAAATTCATGCCTCAAGTGGACACTTAAAATTATGGACTCAGTGGGGAAGCTGGCTTTACGGCACATGACAATTTTTGTCACTCCCAGCTAGACCAGCTATTTCACAGCTGGTTATTACTTTTCTTTCTTTGTCCTAGAAGAAGTAATGCCTTTTTCACCTCTCCCTTTTCTTATACCCACCTCTAGTCCTCAAGTACCAAGGACTTTTTTCTTTCAAATCATCTATTAGCATAATCAACTTAACCTCAAAGTAGTTTAAATACAGTTTAAAGTTTATGGCATCTATATCAGACCTGAGGAAGAACTCATGTGTCTGAAACCTTGCTTATTTTTTTTTTTTACAATTCTGTCAGGTAGTCTAATAAATAATATTAGCTTTCCCTGTAAATATTTTGCCTTTTTATATCCTCATACCGTCCTGGTTAAAAGAACACAGCTATGCAAATATTTCAGCTTACAAAACCACCAAATCACGTGTTTCCAAAATGATATTCAGTTGGATTTTAAGAAACACCAATGTTTTTTAGCATCTGTGTTTACAAAACATAGAATCATGCAAACGAGAATGATTTTAGATGTGCTCACATCTGGCAAAGCCTAGGCAATACATGCTATGACTGTTTAAAGTTGAGAACCTATAAAACCTCTGTGCAGGAGGCAGTGCTAACTCTTCAAAGCTGGATTTGTTTTACAGTAGTCTACTTATCTGAAGCAAAACATGCAATTCCCAGGGTGAAGTTCAAGATAAGAGCACTTTGTTTCCATGCAAACACAAGGGACGTTTTACAGATGACAGGACTAGAAGATCTGAGACTATCCAAGCCTGTCATTGCCTCCCCAGTCTGAGCTGTGACCTGCCACGTGTCACTCCCCTTTCGGTTTCTTCTTGGAGGGAGTTCATGCTTCTAATGTGGGACCTGCGTTTGGAGGTGCTGCATATAAGCATTTCAGCAAAATTCACACCGTTGGCACACTTTACATATTTCAGAAAATAATGTGGCTGGTGGCTTCTTAACCCCCAGCAGTTTAACTTGCCCCATTCAGGGCTACCAGACTCCCTAAGGATGCAATCAGTGCCCATGCAGTGCATCACCACAAAACACCCAGAAGACAGCTGAGAAGCAGTGGCTGTGGGAAAATACCCGTGGAGGAGGTCATTGTGACCTCCTGGCTCACCGGGACAGGTCCTCTTGGCCACCAGCTTGGTGACCTGCATCCTTTCATAGGCCCAGGTGCCTGCACAGTTCTTCATCCTCCTTCACCTGAAATCTGCAGGGGTTATTTTTACTTTTATACTTTCATACATTCATATTACACTATATATACTTCACTTTTATGCTATGCTATCATCACTGCCAGGGGCTCAGCGCATCCTGCACAGGCGCAGCTGGATGGAGCAGGTACCACCCAAGCATCTCCTGGAAAAGTTTGTGCTCTTTCATGATATAACTGGGATGACATAGCCGGAGTATATTTCCAGGATTTTCCTTTTTGCCGTTAAATTGCAATTCTTGCCGAAGCCTGGCAGACCTCTGACTGAATAGCATTTGATAGTTTCAGGACACAGTGTGGGAACTTGTCATTTCCCAAGTTTCAAGAGTGGAGAAGGGAAGGGAGAGGAGTGCGGAGGGCACGGGGAAGCTCTGGCAGTTGCTGACACCAGGTAGTAACAGGGGTATAAAACTGAGCAATGTAGCTAGGGCAGTAAGTAAATAAATAATGTAATTTTTCTTTCTGGGTTGAATCAGATAGATGTTCGAGATTGGAAGGTAGATTCTTCCTCCATCATTTTTCATGCCGCATCTGTATCATCTTTCACACCAAGTGAAAATAGATAATGGAGAATGAAAATGGTTTTACAAAATGATGTTGGCAGAGGCATTGCAGCCTATGAGCCCAATAATTAACTGTTGCTCATTTTGTTGAAAATAATCTTATTTTCTGTCGTAGCTTTGACAATTATTTTTCCTCAGTGTAACACAATTCCGCTTATTGTCTTTGTAACCTCGTGTGAGAAGAATTGCACTGTTTTTCCTGTAGATCTATATATGCTAGTCATTTTGTGGAAAATTATTAAATCTCCCTTAACAAACCACAGTGATTGAACAGATTTGTCTGCTTTCCTGTGACACTGTGCACACCGGGTGTGTTCAGGGAGGACCCTGCTAGTGGCTGCCTCAGGGTATTCTCGCAAGAAAATTTAATTTTAATTAAACATTCTTCTCATATAATCAACACAATTAGGCGAAAATACACAATTAATTCTTATATTGGTACATTGCTGAGAAAGCCTCATTTAGTTTTCCAAATTTAATATAATTCAAGAAAATACCACAATTTAACTGCAGCAAATCCCTAGCTCTGACCCTTCACCATTTAAAGAACAAATTCAGTCTGTCCAGTCTCTGCCAGGCTCTGAAAACCTCTTGAAAACTCATTGTCCAGGACGAGCTGTGTTATGTGGGCACAGGTCTGGCATCTTTCCACCTCACGTAGCCACTCTTGTATGTTTTATATGTAGGATTTAAAAGGATTGTTTTTTATATTGCCACTATTCTTCCAGTTATCCTTTCAACTTTTTGAAGTTTTGCTAAAAAAAAAAAAAAAAACCTGCCAAAAACATCACTGTGGGGATCTGTAGACACTTGTAGTGAGATCACTTATGCTCACCTGCAGCAGCCACGAGCATCAAATTAATCTCATGGAGATTTTGAAACCTGGAAAACACAAGACTTATTCAAGCCGCATATATTGGCAATGCTCACCAACATAAGCACCAGTTGTCAGAGCAGGACAGAGTCTGTCCCACCGGACAGATCTGCTCTAAGATTTTAAAGCATTTACTTAATTATCAATTCCAGATGAATCTCTTCTTGCAACTAAGCATACATGGACTAGTGAATCCAAAGCCATGAACAAGAGAGGGAGTAATTGCCTAGCTCCTCAAATTGCCATTGATTCAACAATTCACTAATTTTCCATCCAAGTGCAATGTTTACAAAGGGGAGGAAAAAGAATGTACGGTAGGTTGAATAAAATTCTCTGAAATTTAAATATGTTTCAGTCCATCAGAAAATAGTATTTCATTTTTTCAGGCTTTTGATCACTTAGAGTGAAATCCAATGTAGGACCCATTATACCATTATGCTTTTAAAAAATATTACCTGCTTAACTAAACCAAAACAGCACAATCATTTTGCGTCTATTTTACTGAGGCTTCCAGAAAACAAAGACAATTTTTTTTTTGTATAAATAAATCCTATATCAGCTATGTCTATGGCTCAGATAAACTATTCAAGATCCTTCTTTCCTAATCACCTTTCCTGAAATAATCTTTCAGCTGCTGGCTCGTGATATGATTCAGGGGAAGAATGTCAGAGGCAATTTTGTAAACACGTGCTGACAGAGCAGAAGGTAAGACTGAAAGATTACACTGTCGCAGAGCACTGTTGTTATGCAGAAGTTAATAAAGCGCGTCTGCCACTTCACTTAATATCAATAACAGTCTGTAGATATTACTAGAGATTTTGAGCCACTTACTGTTCAATAAACTTCATACAACCACTCTGATTTTCACAGCACGATCTATAGTCCAGAACAGAATTTGGAGATTATATGTTGTCCTTATGGATTTCTGAAATAGAAGTCACCGGTTTTGTGTTGACACGCGGTATTTGCTTTAAATTAGGTTAACGTGAGAAGTAGTCAGGGAGCATTAGAAATACGGAAAACACAGATCATGCACTCATGCATTCCCCGAGGATGCACACAGCCAGGCTGCAAGCCGGGATGATGCACGTAAAGCCGGCGAGGGCACACGAGCAAGACACGATGCCAGCTATGCAGATGGACGGATCACAGAAATATCCCACACCGCGGGATATGCCCAACCAGAAAAAAAAGTGGCAAGCGGTACCAATAAGCACATACACTCCTCAGCTCTGAAAGAAAGAAATCGTTGCCGTTGGGGTGAAAGGGAGATGTCAGGTGTCATCACGAAACTTAAGAAAAATTTGGAGTTCTGTGAATCTCTGTCAAACCAGACTGACAGAGGCTGTTGCTTTGCGTGCTGATGTCCCAGGCCACCTGCAGCCGCTCTTTCCAAAGTTATGCAAAACAGGGAGAGGGGAAGGACAATAACACTGGAGCAGACCAACCATTATACACGTGTATAGGAATCATTAGTCTCACAGTACTAGAAATAGTGGTTTATTATGGGCTGAAAACTCTCATTCTCGACTTGGTGTATTGCAGGAGGAGTTCCTTTTTTGCATACTTTCAGTGAATATATTTCTGACGGTGACATGGCCTTCCGGACCGTCGTTCAATCAAACCCGCAGCAGAGGCTTGCAAAGCCACGTTGTACTGATGTGGCTCACACCCTTCAATAGTGCATTGAACAGGATTTGAGTGCCCACACAGAATTAAACTTACGGATGCCTTTACGACTCTGGTTTCTGTCTCTCACACCTCATTGCTGTGTTCCCCTTTTCCCCGCACCCAGGATTTTTTCCCTCCATGATTTTTTTCTGATTCCTGTTTTTTCTGTTTGTAAGGAAGGTGAGTATTGCCAAATGGGTGGGTATCACCTAGATGGGTGATACAGGAGATATTTGTGAAACTTCTTATAAATTACAAACTGCTGTTATTTCAGGAGTCAGTTATTTTTGATGGATGTTGGGCTTCTGTTTCTTTCCTCTCTCAAGCTGAAGAGATGAAACTCAGTTTTCATAAAAAGCCATGGGATCTAAAATAATTAAAATGTTTACTAGTTCTCCTTTGAATTTAAACCAGAACTTTGTGTCTCTTCAGGTCTGATCCTTGCATCTCCAGAATGCCATAGTCATTTTGTTACCGTGACTCCCAGGGACTTGTAGGTGGGTCATGCTGTTAACATGCAAAGTATTACACTGAGAAATTACCAAAAGTCACATTCCTGCATCTCTTGAGACTGTGAAAAATATTCCATTTGGGGCTTGTGGTCGAGAAACTATAAACCTGCTTGATTTTTAAGACAGTTGCTGAAAACCTTAACAAATATAAAATAGATCATAGGCTAAATTCTCTAGATTTTTATTGTTTGCTCCCCAACAGGCTACGAGTCATAATTTCCAAAGACAATATGCACATCCCTAAGGGATGACATCAATTCTTCTGAAGGAAAATCCATGAGTGTCCACTGAGTTATGAAAAATATATTGAGCAACCGAGAGGTTGCCCTGCAAATTATCAAGGGTAAATAGGTATAGAGGTCACTTCTGTAGCTTCTCTTTAATCGTTACTCCCAACCACATGAAACCCTTACTCTAAATTAGATTCCCGCAATGTCCTCTGAACCATTCAAACACTGCAAAAGAAATGTGTTTATGTAAATAATTACACTTTGAAAAATTAATGCAATTTTAAAGATGGAAATCTTAACCAGCAAACAAGCCGCTGAAGTCAAAATTAAGGTTTCCTTGGCAACCTGAGCTACCTTTTTATTCCATACCACTGATGGAGGGGAGTCCTTCTGGAAGAAGGATGCAGCTATGCAGAGACTGAAAGTGAAGACACCAGGGAGATGACAGCGGTGCCCCGTGCTTGATCCTCCAACACACTGGCATAGATTACAAGCTCTGTGACTTATAGACATATAAAAATTAGAAGCTTCACATAAATATTACGGCATACTAAATAATTATAGATGAGAGATTTAATTTATCAATTTTTTTTGCCCGTTTCCTTCCATTCTTTCAGTTCAGAGCAATAATTCTTCTGGTTAAAAGATTAACTGCTTTAGTAGTTTAATTAAAGCAAAGACAGGTTTATAGTTTTAATATTACGTGAAGTCAGCTAGTGAATATCTCCATGTATTATACCACTGGGCCCACTTTCACTGTTTAAAACAAAAGAATATTTTCATTTAAAAATACAGGCAAGTGTTAAATTTTTGAAAAAATAGCAGACTTTTCCTTCTTCCTCCCCACAGTTTCTTTAAAAGAGTATAATTAATAAACTCTCATTCCCTCTGTTGGTACCAGTAAAGGGTCCGTGGAGCGTTCCCTGCAAAACACCAGCAAGTGGGAGCCTCGTAGGCAGCAATAACAAAACCCAATACAAGAGTCTAGGGAAAAACAAGCCCTAAAGAGCAGAAGAGTAACGTAAGAGGTCTGTGGGCAGTGAGATTGACTGGATGTATCATCCCTAGTCTTTGGCAAGAAATACTGGTTTCCGTTGCCTTTGACTTTTTCTTCTGAAATGCCTTACAGGAGACTGGTCATTATGGGAGTGTAACGTGGTGTTGCTTTGAAAACAGTGAAAATAAAGTTAACAAAAAATGTGAGATTCATTCTAGCTTTCAGCAGTAGGTTAAAAGAATTTCTGCTTTTTCAAAGCGTTTATTCTGTGTGCTCCAAAACACAGCTAGATGAAAAATACAGTATCAGGGACGAATCAATTATTTACTACATAATCTTGAACAAATCACTTAAAAGTTTTTTGAGCATGGAAATAACTTGCGTGACAAAGTCAAACCGGGGTCTCTAAGATGTACAGATAGGGAATGTATGACAAGAGAAATTACATTTCCCTAGTGTGGATTTCAAATCTGTCAGGTCTTGCAGTATTCAGAGTCCAGGGAGGACTAGGAAAAGGTGTTCTTTTAACAGTCGTGTTTTTTTCAGCTCTCAGATAATCCATTATGCTGTGAAATCCCCTTTCTGTCTTCCACGGGGAGAAAAATAGCCCAGTTCAACACTCGGGCCCCATGGCAGGGTACTCACCACACTGTGCTGGCAATGCAACAGCCAGGCTTCGAAAGCCTACTCGTCCCTAATGCCACATGTAAAGTACACCCAGAAATCCAACCGGGTCCCCGTGGGCTGTTCCGTGTTGAAAACCAGGGAGAGAAATGGAGAAAAGTGCTCTGGGTGGAACCACAGAGCAAAGCTAGTGCAATGCGTGCTATAGGTGGTCTGCATTTCAAGGCAGCAGGTTACAACGCAGACAGGCCCCCTTAGATCCCCGAAACAAGAGAGAAGCTGCCCTGCTCAAAACCCAGCGCAATCTGGGGAGGAAAACACATTTTCTCAACACTTATTTTCTTTTTATCACTGCAGTCATCTTAAGCTCTCCAGAGGATGTGATGCTAGTGTGTATATATAGGCCAAGATGGCAGTGCTGCTGAGGATGAGCACACACCTATTATTGAAAATCCCCGTTTTCAAAAAACTATCGTTTAAGTGAGATTTAATAACTTGCAATATTTTTTCCCACTACTTTATTAGATTTCTTTGTTTATTTTAAGCTAAAAGGGTTCAGTGTTTTTCTTTATCTCAGCAGTGCTGCCTCCCCCAGCCCACAGGATGGATTATGCTCAGGGAATAAATCCAGACTGGGCAGAGAGAAACAGCTCTGTGCAGCACGTTGTTCTGTGCAGACCCCCAATGTTTTCCTGCAGATGCCAGAAAACACATTTCTACAGTACTCAGCAGGAGCAGAGGGTTGGCCAACGCTATTGGGAGGCTGGCAGTCAACGCGGCAGGGGATTAAAGGATGAGAAAGGACAACGGTTTTAGGGTCAAGGCAGCTTCGTGCCACTCTTGAGGGTGACCTGTCCCCCAAGACCAAATTGCTATGGGAAGGTGGTACGTCACCCAAACCAATTTTTTTACAGGCGGCTGCTATTTGCACGTTCCTCTTCCTCTCAACATCTGACCTGAGACCTTCTCATGCGATTTCTGGAAGGGTTGCTCAGTCTCTGCGAAGGGGTCAGTGAGAAACGTCCTTCCAGCAAATAACAAGCGCGTTGGTCATAAAAAGTTCTCCTGCATTTGTGTTTGGAGCTGACTACAGCTATTCATTATGTACTCGTAACAGGGCTGGGGAGCAGACAGTGAATAAAGACTGAGGCCACACTTTACACAAGGATACTGCCATAAAATGGTGAAGACTTCTTTTGTCTTTGAAGCTTTAAGGTGTTTTTACTGAAGTGCTGTGTTTTTTGTGCACAGCTATAAGTATTCTTATATCTCTAATTTGTGTGCTGATATACAGTCACACATCTGAACAAGCAGCCATGTAGTCTGCATAAAAACTGAATACAGATATGCATCTTTTAAAAATTGCTTCTACTCCAAACTGTTTTCATCTCTTGAAATAAGATTTTCATTAATAGATGGTGGCTGGACTAAATGCTGCACTCTCAAGTTTTTCTTCTAGAGTACCAAATGTGAAGCATAATTAATGTGACAAAAATTTCACATCTTTATCAATATTTTATCAGTAGTGGAATGTGTCTTCCTCAATGCCTCTTGGCAATATTAATTTACTGTACCCTTCATAGTTAAAGGAAACCACCTGCTGTTTTGTATCAATGCAAAGAGGGAAACAGAACTCTTCAAATACTCATTATCAGCTCCTCTTCATAACGGACGTCTTGTTTGTTTGATTCCCTTATTAGATTGCTCTTTTCTTTGTTATAGAGAAAAAGGCACCCAACAACAACAATAAATCTAGTTAATTGTGTGAAAGGCTTTCATGTACTTTTTGTGTGTACAGGAACAGACAGATCTTGTACCTCTCAGTGTTTTTCTCATTTAAGCACATTAATATTTTCAAAAGCAATAAACAAAATGTTGATTTCAAAGCCTTATAGCTAAAATACTAGTCTAATTCAGAAGATTAAGAAAAAAAAAAAGATTGAGAGGGAGCTGCAGAGATAAAGAAGCAGGTTACAAAATGTGTCTGATGCTGGAGCTCCTTTTAGTGTGGCAGCAGGAACAACACGTATTTCGTGACCTTGCTTTGCGGCCAGTTCATGCAATTTGATAGAGGATATCATTGTAGTAATTATATATGGGTTCCCTGCTGCCACAGTTACCCACGGTGTTGTGGGGCTCAGAGGAGCAGTGTTTCATTGTGATGGATTGCTCGTGAAAATTGCCCATGCCAGAAAGCAAGCTGTCTGATAAAAAAGAGGCAATCATACAATTGCTTCCTTGGCCATAACTTCAACGATGGGGTTCACAAACACGAAACGTATTTTGCCGACTGGAAAATGATGTTTCACGCAGTATTGTTTCACTCTGATTCTCATCAGCCACTTTGTTTTATTTGAACACCAATTTCCCTGAAACTGATGGATTAAGATATAAATAAATAAAACTATTTTACATGGGCAGTGTAATTTTTCAAGTCTTTTGAGAATATCAGACGTGACCCTGGAGGTGGGCTAAGCTTTGGTGCTTGCAGCAAAATAGGGTGCGAAACAAGACTTGCCCTTTACAGCCATCCTAGAACTGACTGGTTTCCAAGTGTGGAAAGAAAGGCCTCCTAACAATGAGGAGACAGATAATTCTCTCCTATTTTCAGGTTATTACAGGTTGATGTGCAGCTAAACGAATATATTAAGTGCATTTTATTTTTCTAACACCAATTTCCTTAGAAAGACCATGATTATTCTTTCACAACAATGGACTGCATGTAGTGAGCAATATTTTTTCTCATTATTTAGTTTTTTTATCTGTGAGTTCAGCTTCTTTCTACCTTGCAAAGGCACAGCCCATTTACAACCAGGTTTACGAAATCTCAACATGAATCTCCACTGAATTCTTTCCGGACAAAAAAATAGTTTTTCTGTTTTTCACCAGAAATATTTTGTTCAAGACAAAGATTTATTTGATTTCCTATTCCAATAGCTTGAAAATGGCATGTAAGTATTGTGGTCTAGTTCAAAATCCCATTTTTGGTCCAAGATATACGAAAGAAGGGTTAATTCAAAATTAAAATTTTTATACTTTTTTTTAACTACAAAAATGAGACTTTAGAAAAAGGAATGTATTGCCAGAAAGTAACAGCAACATCAGAGTCAACAAAGTGTTTAGGTTGCAAAATGGAGAACACTGCAGAAAAGGTTGCCAAGGATATAACAACTCTACACTCCTGTGCAAACGGATTATGGCACAATCTTTAATTACACAGCCGCATCCTCGTTTTCCACTGCTCCTTTCAGATCCCAGCTTCAACAGTGTGCCAGACATGACCCTGGAGGGGCGCTCACTGAGCAGCGAGGGCTCAGTACCAATTCATCTCTGGCCTCACGTGGCAGTCATAATGCAGGCTGCCCACCAAATGATAACAAGGATAAAGCGTTATGGAGATATCCTTTCATATGTTGCCCATCTAAAAATACTGTGCTTTGTTATACCCAGGTTCTTCAAGTCCCTAAGACCACCTGTAGGCCATCAACCAAATGACCAGGAGTACCTGTAAAGGTTTCTGGAACAGCCAGTCTATTAGCTCATACTGGCAGGCACTGATGCTGGGGAGTTCATGGTTTAATGTTGCAGCCATTAAAGCCGAGGCTGAAGGACATATCCAAAGCTGGTGGAGAAAGAAAATCGGAGTGTCCAAAGCTTATGGAGAATCTCAGAAATTTGCCTTCTGATTTTCCTTAGTTGGATTGATCAGAAATGGGTTATACAGGGCACTGTGCAGAAAGACTGCGGCACAAGCTTCCAGAGTTGGAAACCCTTAATCCAGCAATTCACAGAGAATTAAGAAAATACACATATGGATAATGCAGATGATTGTGAATTTATAGGAGTGTTTGCACAAGAAGAAGGCAATACCTCTTTAGGGACTGGGAATCTGCACAAGAAAGACAAAGAATAGCTAGAAGGGACAAGTTTAATATGTAAGTAATTTCTCTGGGAAGTAACTAGAGTCAGTTCAACAGAAATAATTAAATTGAAGATGAATGGCAAGAATAAACAAGGAAATACCCTGAGCAGATGTCAGATAATTTATTTGTGGTGTGAATGAAGCCAGTTACTGCTTTCACTAAGAGTTCTACAGGCACAGCCAATGCTTCTCCAAGTACACATCTAGGAAAGTCATTAGCAGGAAGGTAACAGGAAGATTTGCTAAGATTCTCAGCCAAACAGGTAATTAATAATTGAGGGGCAGTCAGGTATATATTGTCAGTCATTGTCAGTCAGTCCATTGAATTTTAAACAATTACCAACATAGGAGAGCTTTGCAGACAACCAGCATATTTTGACAATCCCTCTTAACTTTTCTCTTCGGGATGCAACTTTCTGCAGAATAATTTCTGCATTTCTATGTGTGCATGCATGTGAGTTTCACGTGTATGTGTGTACCGAATATTTAGTAGACTAAAGGTGTGTGCACACAAATAAGCACTACAATTTGAATGTTACTAGAAGACAAGTTATACCTAAAAGCCAATATGGAAAACTACTTTGAAAAGAAGCAGTAGAGAAAAAAGAGAAAAATCTTCAAGCAAATGGAGATTCAGAAAACTATGAAAACTGCTGAAATCAAGGAAATGTGTAAAACAATACATCATGGCCAATTAGACATAAAGTGAAAATCTTCAGCCAGTGTAAGTATTCACGTGTAATGCATTTTTGTTGAATGGATTCATTCATTCCTTTGAGCATTTACTTCTCTCCCACAGTCAATGAAAATTATACCTGGGAGAAATTAGACACTAAAATTGCTGCAATAAGATGGTGCAGACCAAAACGTATTCTCTGTAAATCAAGATTATGCCTACTTAAAAGATGTACATCAAGAGTTCCCTAACCATTCTACAGAATTGTTTGTCATATAAACCTACCTGCTTTAATAAGCCAGGACACCAAAAAGTCATTTATGTACTTGAATCTCAGTGTTATGACTCCCCTCCTCCAGAGCCTGACACAGGCGTGGGCTGTGGTGGCCTGTGTGGTGGCACACTGTGGTGGGCCAGCCATGGGGAAAACTTTTCCCAGCTTTGACAGAGCTGCAGTAGAGAAAGGGGATGGGCACAGTCTGTCTCTATTATGACATTATTTTCCATACGCAACCTTTGCAAAGACTTCCACTTCCAGTCTCCCAGTGGGGAGGCAGGTGTTGGACTTCAGGGCTGGACTGCAGACACCACTTTCCACACTGCCACCTATCAGACCAGGTTCAAGTTTTTCTTCTGCTGGAGAGCGGAAGCTGCTCCCTTGTGGATCCATGTGTTAATTTAATGACAAAGGGTTGAGCCTCTGTGCTGTGCAGCTATGACTCACCGCAAAACTGCACCAAGCCACCTCATGACTGAAAACCCAAAGCCTGGCAAAAGTCTCAGCACAACAAAATGAAGAACTATTTAAGAAAGCTGTTATCTGGGACTGGAATGTGGGGAAAGCTCTCCGTTTGGGGCAGCTCAAAGTGCTGTCATATGGATGTAATTTTTTTTTTTTCCTTTGGGCTACTTAAGACATGCTGCAATATCACTTCATGTGTCCATGACTCCATACAGACGCATATGTGCCTTAGCTGGCAGCTCTATACTGAAAATCAATGTGTACAAGACAACATACAATTTAGGTTCTTTGTATCTCTTCATCACATTTCATATTTATGATGTAAATGATGTGCCACACATTTTCAGTAGTTCTTGTTGCAGTTATTAAAAGATATTTGCTAATAACAATCACAAATACAGCAAGTGGAAGAACCCTATTCTCCTTGCTATCACGATGGTTGAGAAGAGCAGAAAAAGCTTTCTGATAAGACTGTCCAGAAGAAGATGTCTCCACACTGAACCAACAAAATGAAACATTAAGACAGTACAGGAAATATGTACAGGAAAGACTACAGGAAAAGACTACAGGAAAGACATTGAGGTGCTGGAG
>RSEF01000001.1:201090077-201131263 GCA_003993805.1 Himantopus leucocephalus | reverse complement strand
AGCCGGAGCTCAAGATGGGAAAACTCAGTATTTAGGATAGTGTTTGTCTCCACCACAGCAGAAAGATCAGTCAGATGCAAGAGATTTTTATCCCCAAAGGAGCCCAGCAATTATTCACAGTGAGAAGCTAGTGTAAGCAGTGAGAACAGCCTCCCTGGACGATACTGTGAGAATAAGTGAAGAATCCTTCCTCTTCTTTCTCTGCAGTCACAGTTCAAGACCTTCTCATCAAAACACTCATGTTTTATCATTGAAAGCATTCTTGATAAAGCAAGGATGCACTACTAATTTCACTTCATACATGAGAAACGGGAGCACAGAAAGTTTATTTTTATCCCCTTACAAAATGAGCCACCAGGTGCCTTGGTTCCCAGCGTATTTGCTACCCAGTGCACCTCAGTGCTCCTACCTTATCATAAAAAGTGTCATCAGACAATAAAGAGTCCTTCTGTACCAGCAGAAGGAAGGTCATAGTATCTATTTGATTGCTGGTCAGATGCAAAGGGCAAGCTGAAAATTAGCTAATACTGATGTTGACAATGAATAATGGAAAAAATGGAAGGGTTGAACTGAAAACATAATATTTGTCCTACCAGCACATTGCCACCAGACTACATCTTTTATCAAGACAGAGTTATATAGGACTATGGTACTGCTTCATCATGCATCAATACTNGGCAAGCTTAAAATTAGCTAATACTGATGTTGACAATGAATAATGGAAAAAATGGAAGGGTTGAACTGAAAACATAATATTTGTCCTACCAGCACATTGCCACCAGACTACATCTTTTATCAAGACAGAGTTATATAGGACTATGGTACTGCTTCATCATGCATCAATACTTGCCTTTGAGACTTGAGACTAAAAATAACAATAATTATTGGTGTTAATTAGCTTCACTTAGTGACTCTTCAACACAAGTTTCAAGTTGGACTCACTTGCAGGACTTCTTTATGCCAATCTGAAACTTATGAAGAGCACTCATCCATACGCCTGTAGGCTAATTTAACTAAATAAGACTTCCTATTGTCACTGTCTTATCTTTGGAATTTATGGCTGTACATATAACAAAATACAAGAAATTATGTTACTAAATTTAATGTAACTGGGAGAAGAAGAGATAAAAATATCTATTCGCAGATGTTCTCAAATAGCAGACATAAGAATGATTCTTGCTTTCAGTTAGCTTCCATTAGCTACTGACTCTGGAAACTAACAGGAGGCTGTACACAGCGGAAACATTTTTCAAGCCCCAGCAATATTTCATAAGGATCCTTCTCTCAGTGCTTCAATGCTAAAAAACAAGTTTTGAGTTGTCTGACGGGAAATCAGAGATCATTGTCCGGAGCTCTAACAAAGGAGCAAATAGTGAGAGGCTACAGTCAGCCACGGACGACTCCTTAGAAGAGGACGTAGAACGCTTCAGTGAGGCCATTTTAAAAGTGTTCTGAGCCACAGACTTTCACCACTCCCTTCATAAACAACTACGTGGCTGTACGTATGTCACTCTTGGATATTTTATCTCCTCTGACTGCCACCTTTATTTTTTTTTCTGTAATGTTGCTTATATCCCTTAGAGAAGTTACATATGGCTTTGTGCTTTCCTGACACAATACTTCGTTCTTTTTTCTCATACTTGTGGACAATGATTATTGTCTCATGTCCCTTGATTTTGTTCTCATGTCATCCAACTACAAACATTTAGTTTAATCCCCTGATACACTGCAAACTCACCTTCCCAGTCCTATTTTTTTTCTGTCTGTTCCTCTGGATTTACAGCTGGTGAGGGCTGCTGTGAAGGGCTGGAGGAAGCCTGCCCAAGGGCTGTCCTCCTCCTCTTGGGAGCTGTCTTCAGGCTGAGGCTGTCATCCTCGGTGCCCACCTGAGCTACATTGGAGTGGCATCACAGTCTTGCCCATCCCTGGTCACAGAGCCAGCTGGTTCAGACCAGGACCCTGGCCAACAGGCTAACACGGCTTGACCCAGACCATCACTATGGGCTTGCCTGGTGATCGCTGAGCTGGGCCTGGCCCTGGTTATGGTTTCCAAACCTGATCCTGACCCTGACTCACTGATGTGTGTGTTCCTGCCTTGAGCTCAGACCTGCCTCATCACCACCGACTTTTCTTTGGACTTTCCTAATTACATACACTGTACATTAACAAGGGATGGTTGGAAAGATGGATGAGCATTATCTGTCAAAATTTAATGAAGTTCCACTAAATATTTTGACCTATATGTAGACTGAGTACACTTTAAAAGCAAACTATCAGCATAGTCTCTGCACAACTATGAGCTGCTCAACTTTTTCAGCTCTGAAATTAAGCTAATGGTTATAGCACTCCTGTGGTTTCCCACAATTGCTACAGAAGCCCAAAAGAATTGTAACATTTTTATGGAAATTAATCCTTTCAGAAAAAGAATATAAATGAAAATAATTGCAGTGGACATAGCAGCCTTTCAAAAACAATGCATTAGTTATTAATCAAGTGAAATACGACATGCAGAGTTCTTTAATAAGTACAAACTATATCTAGGACGAGGTGGGAGAAAAGGGTCCAGCTTGGACTTAAATTTGTTTATTTGTCATCTTGAGCTACTGAAAGTTTTGCAAAAAAACAATCTTTGATTGCTTGGCAGATTTGAGAACTCTTCAGCTTCTGGTCTTTAAAAATAACGGTCCAGGCATTAGAGCTTCTGGGACCTCGAGCTGCTCTATCTTTATGAAGACAGTTGTATCCAGGTCCAAATACTCTAGCTAGACCATTATGTGTACAACCTATAGCATCTTTTTCCTCTTTCTCTTAATATAAAAGTTACTCCGATTCCAATAGCGGGTGTAATACAGCCTAAATAAACCAGGACCTACAAATTGTTCAATTTAAGATTACACAGTGTTTGACGGTTTCCCACTTGAACAACTACAAGGAAATTAAACCTCTTCTAGTTTTCTTTCAATAGTTAATGTCAGGAAGGAAAGAATTCTTTTTGCCATATCTTACTTTATTGAGAATTTATCTACAACCACTTTTGAAGAGAGTCTTATTATACTTTCATATTAATGTTCGCAGTTGAACATACAGAGTACCAGGTGATTCTCATAATAATAATGTTGATTTATAACTGAAAGCATGCAAGATACAGAATAATCAGATAGAGTTCTACAATACCAAGAATAATTAAAAGTATTATGGTAGAGCAGCTCCTGCAAGTGAATACACAAAGGTGGCATGGATGGGCAAAGAGGATATTAAGATAAAAAGAGAAAAATCAGTGGAAAATACCTTGCAGAATTTCCTTACTTCTATTCATCAATAGATTTTAAAAAAAATAAAGACAGGATTGTAATTAGTTGCTTGCCTCACAAGACGTTAAGGAAATTGAAGTAATTCTTACCTTCAGATTATTAAAGCTAGAACATGAGCCTGCTGACGTTTAAAATAAGATTTCTAAGATTTACAGCTCCCAAGCTGGGAGACCTCAGGGATATCTGTTTCTTTCTTTTGTACATATATATGTAACACAGGTACCTGCACTTGTCTTGGTTAGCGTGATGTGCTGGAACTGCAGGGAGAGCTCTATGCCCAGAGGATGGGAGTCGCATTGCTCCACCTTCCACAGTGCTTACCAAATGTGCTTGGTTGCATCTTCTGGCTGCAGAAGGTTCTCACACTTGCCTGGCTTCCAAAAGACAGGGTCTTCTTTTTGGGGATGCGACAGGTAAAGAGACTGTGGTGGGTCAGCTGGTGGGAAAACCTGTCTTAAGCTGGATTTGTCTGGCAAGGCTGACAGGCCTTTTGTTATTTTAACTCTTTTCTCTGCAATTTCCCTACTCCTATGAATAAACAAGTACCACTCAGTTTTAAAAAAAGCTATTGTGAGTGTAGCTCCCAAGCAAAAGTCTACAGATCACAGAATCACAGTGACTAAAAAATCAATAAAATAGAGCAAGGTTGAGGATTGACAAGTGTGAATATATCAGGAGGAAGGACAGTCCAAGAATAAACCCAAATAAATCACCAGATGCCCCAGAAGGGCCAAGGCTCTAGGTACTAATGGGACGTGTACCAAAGACAACAGTGAAGGATCAGAAGTGCAGAAGTCAAAAAGATCTGAAGATCATCAGTCTTCAGACCCTAACATACAAGCAGACCCAGACACTGTTGTTCCTCAGCGTATGCTGTAGAACAAACTTGTGGGACAACATTATGCTTCTGTTGTTTCTATTTGCCAGTACACCGGAGGGGTTATTGGGAAGCTTTTTTATCCTAATAGTTGCTTGGAAGCTGAGAGATGCTTTGCTGAGAGCTGCTGAGCGGCAAGCAACACTAGGGTTCCTCTTAGATTAACAGCTGAGCAATTCAAAACCAAGATGTGCCTCAGCCGTAGGATCAGAAATCCTAACATAAAGCAGTACTTCCATTGCCCAGCTTTCTCAAGTACTATGAAATTCTAGCATGGAGGTCCCTACATGTCTCCCATTCATTTTTCAACAGCTTGATCGTATTTGCATTACAGTCATGGCTTGGTTAAGTGTTTAAATTCGCTTGTTCAGTTACTGTGATTTCTAAGATGCATTCAGTTCCTGGTATGGGAACAGGTAGAAATGTTGCAGATTTAATTTAAACAAATCCTGACGGGACTAATAAACCATACCAAAGGATGCCATAATTTATCATAATCAGTTAGTCAATTAGAACTTTTTCCAGTCAGAAATGCAAAATTACTTTTAATCTATTAAGACATCAGGGCAATGTTAACACCCCGTTGGCAATCTGCCCCACAAAACACTGCACAGAGAAGGCTGCGACACCAGTACCAACCCAAACCAACTTTACAGCTTTTTTAAATAAATAAATAAATAAATAAATAAGTGAGACCTTCCACATTCAAATATTATGAACAGGCACTGATCAATAAACACAGCTCTCCCTTTATTTGCTATCACAGACAGGCTTTTACAGATAAATTTGCTGGGCGCTCTTTCTGTTGCAGGTGTAAAATGCTTAGTCTACAAGCAAAGCAGGAAACAATATTTCAGATTGTGATTCTTTTTTCATGACTGTTAAGCCATTACTTGCCATTACATTTAAATGGTAGCTATTCGAGCTGCTGTGAGTACGAACTGTGCTGAAGTGGCATATTCCCAAGCCAGCATGGAATCATTTGTGGCTAAATCTCAGAAATAGTCCAGTAAACAAATTTCAAGTGGCCATTTCACTCAGAGATGAACATACGGATCAAAACATTATATTACAGTGCCCACTTGCACATGTAACAGCAAAAAAAACCAAAAACAAAACAACCAAACTACTGAAGAAGTAGTTGGAACTACCTTCAGTATTGGTACTCTTATGGCTTTTGAGGAAGACCAAGCAGGGGATGGGAGGCAATGCTTTCTCCACATTAATCTTTCTGAGTTTTAAAAGACTGCCAGGGGTAGGATGCTTTCTTCTGGCTGAACACTTCATTCACAAACACCATAGACTCTAGGTAGCAGGGTGGCTCAGTTCACTATCCATTTATTTCTAGCAGTTGAGATCCACAGAATTAAGAAAATACAGAAACTTATCCTAAAGCGGCTTTTTGAATTCTCTCAAATTTGCATTTGAAGATTTCTTTCTGCTGTAGAACAGCTGGTAAACTGCTGCTCTGACAGCTCCATCTTTAGAATGCCAGGATTATTTTCTTTTTCATTTTGGAGACCCAAAACGTGCCTTTGATGCCCTTCATGAGACAATGCAAATGCACCCACAGCAGAACGGGTCACACCAACAACTTTGAAAATCAGCAAAGGATAAACCCACCTGTATTAAACTGCCTTTCATGCAACTGGCAATTAGCCCACCCGTGCTTCTACAGCTTTTCCACCTAAAATGAATATAATCACTATGGAAGAAGGAAAATAATTTGACTTTCTAATTCTAAAGTACTTGTACAGCTTCTAAAATAATCACATATGTGGAGAGAAAATTGTATCTAGCCATTGTTGGGTATCCTCAGACAGCTTTGGTCCAGTTTCCTTTAACAGCACGTAAGCTAAATATGCACTCTCCTAATACTCATTAATCATGACACAAAGGAAACAACTAAATAAATACTAGGTGACAAACTGCAAATAATCTTCGAAAAGAGCAAAGAGACAAAGACAGTACTGTAAGTGAGGGTATCTGGGACTTATACTAATTGGCTTTTCAGCAATGCATAGATATGTCCCATTCATTTACAGAAATAATGGTGAGCACCACCAACACTGTGGCTTTGCCTTTTTAATATTTCTATTGCAAGGTACATATGGGAATGTGTTCTCTGTTTTGCAATACACTTTTTATCACTCTGCACTGTAAAATACACACCCTCATCTAAACATAAAAGAGATCATTGAAGGCATAAATAACACAGATGGTTAAACATAAACAGAGAAATAGCAGCAAAATTTCTGTCAGAATACATTATCTGCAATAAACCTGGCAGAGCTCTATGAAGGCACAAAGTTACTAAGCTACATATGTACTTAGTTTTACCCGAGTCTATTGGGAAAGTCACCCATGGGAGAATATTAATCGAAGTTTGTAATTGTATGGGGAAAGGCAAGAGTTTTTAAAAAGAGAAAAGAAGTGCTAAGGAAGAGTAAATAGTTTTATTGCCAAGCTGACTGTAGGTGCCCTCAATATCTCTGCAACTCAACAACTTTAGTTACAATCTCGAGGAGGAAGCAGTATGCAAGGCGGTGAATTTGCTGAGGACACAGAATTATTTAAGTTACACGAAATGACTGAGAACGGAGAGGAATTCCAGGAGGATCTAATCAAAGTGGGTGATTGGGCAACATGATGGTAGATAAATTTTAATGAAGGTAGGCACGAGGCAATGCTTAGTAGGTAAAACTGTTCACTTCAACTTTGTACTTACTGATTAGCCAGCACATTTGGGGGAAATACACTAGCAATGATGATAATATTGTCTACCTTTTTCTCAGTGTGATAAGAAAAGGTCACTGAAGAAACAGTTTCTCTGTGTGAGTATTGTTTATTTTTCTCTCCCCTCAGTGTCTGCTGTCAATTTGTTCAGTGTCTGTTACTTGTGTGAAACAGTGCAGTTCAGCTTTTCCAGAGGAGAGCAGGGAAGAATAAAAGTCCTGACAATGTAAAAAGTTGAAGAGACATCCCTTTTTTTCAGCTTCCTAAAATGTGTGGAAGGAACAAGATTGTGGAGCACTTAGCATTAGCTGGCAGCAATTAGGCAATTCCAAACTCACGTGAAAGAAAAAAGTCCTGTCAGCAATGGAGCTAATTCAGCCTGGTGTGTTGTGTCTTCTGGTTGGACCCTCTGGTGCCTAAGAGGGATAGTGTTTTTAATGAAAGCCTCTGCTGATTGGGAAACTTCCATTGCCATTCTCCCATTAGGATTTTCTGCTGTCAAAGATGATGAGCTCATTTTGCAGGTTTTCGCTCAGTAAGGGCATCAGTAACATCTTGCCTCCCAGATGAGGTAAATTCCTCAAAGCTGGTCTGACATTTCTGTGGCTCTGATAAATTTGGTTGGATCTGGCCAACAACACTGCCACTGGTTTTGGCAACAGGACACGCAGGGGCAAGATGAGACAGGTTGCATGGTCAGAGCAGACCCTTCCCAGACCTGAGCAATGCTGGTTCCTCAAGACTGGTCCAGAATAAGTTACCCACCAAAACGCTGGTCAGATGTGTCAGCAAGCTACAGACCCTTTCTATGGGAAACCGGCCAGAAGTGTCTCCCCGGGACTGCTTGTAGGGCCAAGATTAACTAGATTTACCTCAACAACAACAAGCAACAACGTCACCCTTGCTGGGACCAGACATCAGCTGCTGTATGCAGGACAGCCACAGAGCAGGTAGTCCTATAGATAGTCCTGCTGGCAGAGGTAAGAGAGACCTTAAAACCTACTAGGGCTCAGCCTGCTTTTGCTCTCCAAACCCAACAATTTAGTCACCGGTATATTGATTTCAGCTGTACAAAGCACATGCTCCTGCTTCAGCTGGATACGCTGCAGTTCAGGTACGGATGAGAAACCTCCCCTTCAGGAAATTGGAAGTGGCCTTTGGATGTGCATCATTAACCATACCACAGATGACGTGGCAGAAGCCGTGCTCTGTTGCTCCCACACTGCAGAGAACAGCAGCTATAGCAAGCGACAACGCCTGAGCGTGTCTGCGCTTTGTGCAGAGGAAAGCGCAGGGTATACGGTAAGGCCACCAGTTACTCTATGGAGAAGTGGAAGCAAGCTGCCCACCGGGGACATCCCAAGACGTATCATCACCCTAAAGGAAGCAAGAAGCTGTGGCTCTGCCTGCCCCACAAGTGCCCTTTCGCTGGGGTGAAATTCACACAGTGGGATGAGAGGTGCAGGTCCGAGTTCAACACCCTTCCCTGCAGATTCCCCTCCAAGGATGACCAAGTTATTATCAGCCCCTATCCACAAGGGGCCTCGCTGGGGTCCAGCACGTTCAGTGAGAAGCTCCTCATTTTTAGAAGTACAACTGAAAAGCGTGCATTTACTCCAAACTTCTCTGGTGATTTTACATGGCTCTGTGGGTATTAGTTAGGCTGAAGCTCCCAGTGTGCTGAAAAATGTTCCTGCCCTGGAGGTCTTGTAGCATAAAAGAAAAGATCCAGGAACAAATAAAATAAGAAAGGGAGTAGGAGAAAAGATGTATTATTCACTATTAACTATTTGCATCAACCAGAGTTTGGGGACATAAAAAAGGAAGGAAAAAAAATAAAAACCCAACTCAATACCCAAACCATGGGGTCTTAATGTAAAATCCTGCAGTTCTTTCTCAGCTAGAGCCTCAAACCAACTTCAACAGTGAGATTAACCTGAGAATACTGTTTGCCTGATTTCCTCTTGTCCCAGCATGTACATCTTATAGAGGCTCTGTGGACTAGGAAGCTGTAATCGGTGTAATCATGTTTTTATACTGAAATGGTATGAATGGGAAATGACATGATCGGGATTCACTTTGCTTAGAGAGCACGATAACTCCTCAGTAGAGCAACCTACACGTGAAGGCATTCATAAAGAAAGGGTTACACAAAAAGGGTAAATACAACTGCACTAGAGCCAATAGGATTCTGACAAAAATATATTGGAGGGAAATAGTAAGGCTTTCAAAAATATCTATTTCATAACAAATATTGCATTACTTACATTTCCTCAGCTGAAATTTCTTGCTGCCTGTGCAAACATTTTCAGCCATTAATGGAAGTAAAGACACCACATGAAGTATGGCAAATATCAGAATCTCAAGGACTTCGTGCAGAAAAAATCCATCCCAGGAAGCAGCAGCTATCATTATTTTAGTCCCTTATTTACTGTTTCCTAACCCAAAAATACCATGCTGCATATCCAGCACCTCCGAACTCTGTGTTACCGTTTTCATTCTTGTTAAACACGCAGCTAGGAAGTAATCTGCTTAGCAACCAGCACAAACATATTGCACCAGAAGAAAGAAAGGTTACTTGACAAGCAAACTTGGCTAGAAGCCAGCTAAGAGACCCAAAGGCACCTCAGTCAAAAGGCTGTGTTTTCTGAGTAAACTATAAATTAATAAGAGGAGCAGCCGGGAGAGACCAAGTCAACAGTGATTTTGGGGCATACCCATGCAGGTGAGCCATTGTCCGTGGAGGCTGTTATTACGGCACATAGAAGGAATAAACGAGGAATCACGGAATTTCACGGAATCACGGAATCACGGAATTTTCAGAGTTGGAAGGGACCTCTAGAGATCATCTAGTCCAACTCCCCTGCTAAAGCAGGATTGCCTAGAGCACATTACTCAGGACTGCATCCAGGCGAGACTTGAAGATCTCCAGAGAAGGGGACTCCACAACCTCCCTGGGCAGGAACAGTTGGCTCCTCATGCAAATTCTCCACTGTATAATCTATGTAGCTGAAACGAATAGTTTGGCCTCCTGGCTCCCTGAAGCCACCACAGAACTGTCCCAGCAGCAGCAGGAGTGGGTGCCGAGCACCCTCACCAAGAAGGTACCAGGTTGCCCTGGCATGGCCAGAGGCACGTGGCACATGCTAAACGAGACGAATAATTTATGGCTTTAAAAAACATTCCCATGGCTGTGTGAGCAATAGAATGCCATTGCATTTGGGGCATTCTGAATAAAAGCAGTGCAACAGAGTGAAGGACCAGACTTAGGCATTTTTTACAGAGCCAGACAGAGGAAAAGGAGAAGGCACGGGTGGTACTGAGGGAGCTTCTTGCTTCCTTTGAACCCACAAAGACACTCAGTCTTTGAGGATGTGGCTCAAATCCTTCCAAAGCCATCCATGTGCTACCTCAGCGTAGCTCTCACACTTTGCTTGCAGCCTGTGGACAGGGTGAACGTTATTAAATAGGCAAAAACTCTCTCCCCAGCAAGCAGCTGCTCTAGCCAAGCACATCCCTTTAGCCCACCAGAGCACGTTGTTGAGCTCAGTAACAAATCATGGCCCTGTGCATGTTTTCCCACCGAATGCATGCCCAGGACCAGTGAGGACTTGACCATTTTTTACTGCCAGTCTTCTAGGGCAGGAGGCAGAAGAAAACCTGTAGGAATCCTCCACTTGCAGCAGGGAGGGCTGAGAGGGTGTCCTCCTCTTCAGGCCAGTCACCGACAACATACACAAGGGATTTTATTCACATCATGTCAGGAAGACCCAAGAGCTTGTATGGCATCACTTGGGGACACAAATTCATGAAAACTCTCCCAAGAACAGGCGAGATCCACACTCACTCTACAAAATATAGCTGAAAACTTAAAAGAGGCTCGCATACCTCTGATTCCAAAATAATTGGCAATGACGCAGCATACTCAGAATAAAAAAAAACCCAAATCTTTTGGCTTCCATTCTGACAAAAGATCAAGACAGTAATGACTCTAATGAAGTAGAAACATCTACGAAGTCACTGAGATAGTCTCCAAATGGATCAATAGCATGTAAGGCAGACCATATGCCCTGCTAGAATAAAAACATATGCTTTAAAGGGCAAATGACTCAGGAAGAATTGGTTAAGCGGGATATATCATGTGCAGGTACAGAAGTGCAGGAAGCTGCTACTACAAGAAACTGTCTGGGGAGAGATCACAGCCCAGTATCATCACCTGTACATGGGATAAAAAAGGGGACAAAAAAATAGCAGAGTTGGGGCTGGCAGAATTGTGATCCGGTTTCTGAATATATTAAAATAGAAAATGCTGTACTCCAGGAACTCTTCAGATTCACAAAAATAATCTTTCCATTAATTTGCACTTGATTGCAGTGACTGTTTTCATAACAAGAACAGATGCATCTCTGATGTGACACGTAGCACAAAAAATAAAAGATTCAGCCTTAAAGCACACCCAGCTAAAGATGGAGGACAAATTTTGGAGAGAACTATACATCACCCATGATGACAAACAGAAAGTTAACAGTGACAGAGTGGAAAGCAGCCAGATCAAAAGCTACCAATGTCCACAGCTCTTTAAAGATAAGAGGTGGCATCAGAATTTAAGGTATGAATGGATCATAGCTGACTCAATACAGAGTAACAGTTCAGTAAATATGCCTGTACTAGTCACTTGCTTTCTTGGTACAAGATAAAAGAAAAAAAGGAATCAAACCCCTCGAATTATAGAGATAACTTACTGGGCAAAAAGGAGTTTTTTCTGTTCCGAGCCAGCCAGAGACCACGGCCAGGAAATCAAGCCTTTCACACCCTCCCACTAGGAAGCAGACACACAAGTTATTTTGGATGCACTTAATTTTTCAAATGATCCTCGCAAAGATTTCACAATCATTGCTTAAAACAGACATGAAACCCTGGGCATGAGGTAACGGTAAATCCTTCTTGTTGTATCATAGAGCTGGAAGACAGAAATGGGGCAGATTCACATGGCTCCCTTGGGTTTGGTGTGCGTAGATCCGTGGCCCTGTAGGCTGCCACACTGCGAGCGTTCTGGGAGGTGAGGGCGGCTGGGAGACCTCAAATCAGCAGCTACTTCAGGATGGGGCATGCAGCTCTGCAGGCTTCTCTGACCATACTGAGCCAGCTCTCAGGTAGCTAATGCCACGTGTAGCTTACACGTAGGGAGCACTGCAAGTACCAGTCTGCATATCTGAACTCCTGAATCCCTGAGATGAAATTCATTGGTGCAATCATAGGTGTCCAAATGCCATTTTTAGCCATCTAAATGCATCTGCGACATCTGCATGGCACTGCAGACATCGCGTGGGCAATGCAAGGCTGGGGGGGATCCCCTGGCCTCTCAAAGGCAGCAACAGAAACCTGTCACACAACTGAATCCCCCCTCCCCAGCATCTTCCTTGTGCATTCACCCAGTCATTATCCTTCACAACATATTCAATACAGAGCATCCCATTTGCGATAGGAATCTTTCTTTTGACCAAAAAAACCCTCCAAAATCTCAAGTGACACAATGAAAAGTTATGTTTATTCCCAGATGGGAATAAACTGTCCCTCAGTCAAGGCCACCGTACACAAACAAGTCTCTTCCCACCTTCTCAGACAATACTTAGACAGACCTGGGTAGGTGGCTGCGATAGCTGAACCTTCCAACCTCATTTTATGGGATAAAGAAGTCATTTTAATTCTTCTGATAACGTCATGCTTCTTTGAGTGCATGAGCAGCATCCTATCCCTTGCACTTAGAGGCAGAGCTCCAAGGCACCATAGGTTCATGTTTTGTTTACAGTGCTTTTAAGGACAGAGCTTGGTGCTACAGAGGTCTTGTTTATATTTCAGCTAGTTTGGAGGGCAAGATGTAACACGGAGGTTACTAATGCCCGTGTGCTGGAGCAAGCTGCCGAAGGCTCTTGCAAAGGGAGGGCCTGCACTTGCATTTGTTCTGACCACACTATGACTAACTTCACAGAGTGCATGGAGGAGATGACTGTCTCTGAGCAAAGAAAAACCCATGAGCAAACTCTTCTGGTCCAATTAATCAAGAGCACCCTGCTTTACCTGTGGTTTCTGAGTTAGACCCTAGGAAAAAGTGATAGTTTATCTGTATGCAAATATCCTTACAGTCTCACTCCACTTTTTTCTCCAGAAGAATTCTCCATCCTACAGTGCAGTTATTTGCAAACTAGCTTAAAGGGCTCATTCACTGCCAAAGCCTACTTGTATGAGAAGAAAACAGGTTTCTTTGCTCTTGATAAAAGAAATATATTTAATACTGGATGACAATGCATGTTTTTTGTGCTAAGCAAGGTGATTCAGTGCCTTTCAGCTCCAGAAGGTGCAAGTGTTACATGATGGCAAGGACTGCTGGAGTGGCTTGTAGTCAAAGGAGAACCTCAAGTCACATACCCGCGTACATGGTGGGCTTTCCAAGGTCCACCTACAGTGCCATGACCCAGTCCAGTACGGCCAGCTGCAGTGGGGACCTGGAAAAGAGCATTTTGCTTTTCTGGAAATTGTTGTTGTTCACCGTGCAAAGTCTTCAGTATATGATAAATAGCAGCCATCACTGGTTATGCTGCTTTTAGAAAGGATCATCTTCCATCTGCTGATGAAGAGAGCCCCAAATTCCTAGCAGCTCGTAAAGCTAGTGCTCCTTCAGCTGTTTAGGCAACCAGTACCACAATACTGCCAAGGCTGCTCCTGGGGTGACGCTCCCTCTTTAATCTCCCCCAGCAGCAGCTTGGGATGCTGGCTTGGCACAAAAGCATCAGTGCTAAGAGGGCTCAGGGACAGGGGTGAGTGACACGTCGGGTCCCAAAGTGTGCATGGAGCAGGTAAACAGGGTAGTGATGTAAATACTGGAACAGCTTTTTAAGCAAACAGCAACGGGTTTGAGGATGGACAGAAACCCTTACCGTGCTGCTGCTGGCGTGTAGCGCTGCTGTGGGGTGCACCCCTCAGAAACAGTCCGATAGGATGCCTGAAATGAAATTCCTTAGACAAGGACTAATCAATCCAAGCGGCTGGACTATCATAAGTAAAACCAAACAGTAATTTAGACTTTTTTATTGCATTCTTTCATTTTAACTACCAAAGGTACCATTTGAAACACAGAGAAGGAACATTTAACATGACGGTCTCTCTCTAAAGACATCTAGTTTAGAGGCAAGATATTAAAATATTGACAGCTGCTGATAAATACATACATATTTTTGCCAGTAACAGGTAATTTTTAACAGCTTAATACAGTGTTTTTTATGATGACTAAGATTGGTGCATTCGTACCAGTAAATACACCTCTGTTGCTTCAGGAGACATAATTGCTAGGCATTATATCATTTCATATATAATAATTTCTTCCNCATAGGTAGATGTAGTACTGGGTCATACCAGGGGGTACTAGCTAGTGTTACATGATAAAGCATTCAGAGACTGCAACTACCCTGAAATGCAGTTTAAATCATGTTAAGACCACCATTGTACCTCGAAGGAAGGAAAAGCGTTTGCTTTCTTCTGTACTATAGAGAAGACTTACATTTAAATAAACTATTGTTTGAGTTCAAAACTTTCAGGCAATCTGCAGTCTGTTTCTTTGTCACAGTATCTGATAACACTGAAAGTTTCAGTACACACATTTCCCAGTAACTATGATACATTCAGAAGATCTTTTAAGGGCAGAGCTCACCGCTGCAGTGCATAATGTGGGGCCGTGCACCCGCCGCAGAGCTTCTGGCCGGAGAACACGACTTGCTTAGGTCACAGGTAATGCTCATTAGCACTTTTAAAATCCTGAGTATGCTTACAGGGTTCAAAACTCATTTGGACTAATAAAATCCAAATCAACTCCCACACATAGCAGTGCAGAGCGCAACTGGGTCACTAGATCTCCAGTGTCTGGATTCTTAAGTCATTCTAAGTGCATGTTTAAGAGATTAAGTAGCACTATCTAAGGATTCAGAAGTATTTTAAATGCTGAGCTATTTATCAGGTCAAAGAGATATATATATCTCTATCTCAATTGTTTTCAGTGATGGATTAAACACATGCAAAATCTTTCCCTAATGTAGCTTCAGCTACTGTTCAAAATGAGGTAGTCTAACAAATGTATTTAGGACAATGAAAAAAAAATATCCATGTGTGGAAATTGGGACCAAAGGCTTTATTCAGAATCCTTTGAAGAAATGCCTCCTGTGTTTTTTAATCAGCAGTGTGCTGGTAGGAGTGCTGCATGTTCATAAAGCTATATTAGTACGCCCTTTCTTGCACTGGGGTCCCTCTGGCATTGGATAGGTTAAGCAATTGCTGGTATTAAATTAGCACACTGATTTCCACTGGTAAGAAAGTTCCTGCGTCTTAAATTCCAGATAAACTGTTCCAATAGAGCCAAGGAGAAAATGAATAAATGTACTCTTAGGAAAAAAAAAAAAACAAACAAAAAANCAAAAAAGTAAACACATCTGAGCAATTGCAAAGATATGATGCATAGATTGACTGAATAATGATTAGAATATTTTTAAACCAGATAGATAAGTACACGTTTACTCAGCGTAGCTGAGCTGAGCTGACTGTGTTTCAGCAAACAGCATATAGCTAAGGAGAAGGCTGAACATTTAATGCACTCACTACTGCACAATAATTAAGGAGAAATACATTTTCTGCAATTGCAGTTCATGCTGGGCAACTTCTCCTACAACCTCATTTTAATGCTACTTGTATTTTTACTTTATTGGGTTGGTAAAGTGAGCTTGGTTGGAGCAAGCAGAATATGCCAGCTCTTCTTTTTTAAAATGCTCTGGTTTTCTTCACTAATCCATCACTAAGAGGCACAAACAAATTTACTCTGAATACAGCTTAAAGAGAACTTGGATGCTCACCTCCATTTCTGGAAAGTTTTGAAGGTGACAGGGAGGGGGCTAAAACACATTTAAAAGTGTCATGCCCTCCACCTGTGAGAGACAGGAGCTTGTAGGAGTTCAAATGGGTTAAAGCCATACCAAGAGCAGCTAGCACATAAATACAAGAAGCATCACTACATCTCACCCTTTGCAAGAAAAAGGATCGCTTCCTGGGGGCAGTCCAGATTTTTTAGTGATGCTACATGGTACATTTCATTAATGAAAGGCTTGCAAGTAGTGCATTTGCCAAGGGAGACCATTCTTCACAGGAACACAAGGACTGGCCAGGGAGTTGTGGTCTTGGGTCCTCTTCCTGGCTCTGCCGTTTCCCTGATGGATAGCCCAGGCAAGCCATGTCAGCTCTGAAAGGTTTAATTCCCCTGTCCTTGTAGAAGACTGTTGATTGACTTCTATTATGAAAAGTTCTACAAAGTGGGGTTTATGTTAGCTCTCCATAACTAGTCCAGGACTGGGAACCACACTCAGACAAAGTAGAAGTCCAAAGATGAGGAACAGAAAATTATCAGAGGTCTTTGAAAGTATGGCCTGGGAAAAAGCACTGGGATTGATTAATTTCTACAGAAGGGAAATGAGATGAGACATGACAACAGTCTTCAAATAAGTATTAGGCAGAAACATTTCTCTGCATGTGTATTGGGCAGAAACAATTCTCTGCATCCTTTGCAGATAGAACAAGAGAAACGGGTATAAACTTCTGTGAGAGAAATATAGGTTAGACATCATGAATTATTTTCAAAAAGTAAAAAAGGAATAAGCTTCCTAGGCCAGGTCCATCTTTTAAACATGTTATAAACAACAGTAGAGAAAAATCTGCCCCAAATCATGCAAGTATAGCTGATCATGCTTCAGGACAACGACATGTCGCCGTGCTGCCCTGTTTTTAATGATCCTACGTCTCTGATCTCCCTGACAAAGCTTTGTGAAATGTCTTACATATATTCATTATAATTTCTTAATTGAAAAAGTATCTGTTATCAAATACAGTCTTTTCTGGCTGCATTCTGGCTATATAGACTTTTACTTATGCACCAGAATATAATACCCATTAGGACCACGTCTCCAGTTACATGTTTTGTGGTCCATACGAAAAAGCCTTTAACGTCTAACTTCCCTCTTCGCTATTTTTGATTAGCTTGTTCTAATTTCCCCGCAGTTCACATGACACAGTTCTCTCTTTTACCTACCCAATGTTAACAGGGAGGCAGCTCGGCTGCTGGTTTTGTAAAAAAGTCACCCAGGGGGTTAACTGAGCTCCAAGAAACTGCTTCCTAAATTTGAATACTTTGATATGATAAATGCCAAAGCCAACTTTACAAAGATGAAGGACTGTATGTACTTCACTGCTGAGACGCTTCCATGCAAGTTCTCCCTCAGGTCAGGAAGTCCGGAAGGGACATAGTTACATCACACAAAAGCACAAATGTTCCTAAAACTTTCACCAAGGAAGCAGAGCTTTGTTCCACTGGAGATGAAAGCAAGTAGCTAAATGTGACATTTGCATCAAAACACTCCAAACATGGTTCTGAAGCATTATCATGCTCCCCTGGACATGGTTTAGGGAAACCATCTCTTCCAGCACATCATTCTCACAGCTGGTGGTCATTTTCCTTGTTGTGCTCCCAGGAAGCTCATCTCTGGGTCTCTCAGACCGACCATCCTGGAACAGAGCAGGTCCAGAGGGCTAGAGGCACCTGGGCTTCAAATATCCCATATAAACCTTCCAATATGCTCCGAGATGGCTCATGTGAGAAATGTGGCACATTCACATGTTCCTCACTTCTCCTTTCCCCAAGGCAGTGATAACAATACTTGCCTGCCTCCCAACAGTTTTCTGAAATAAAACCAATTGATGTACACCATATTCACCAACACCTTTCAATAGAAACTGCTTTAGAAGTATCAATATATGAATCTGCACTTAGAGCCAATAAATTGACTTAACAGGTTTATCCACTGAAAATAAAGGTTTCTGTGTCTAGCCATATCATGCGACACAGCAAGGATGAAATCTGTCACCACACTCCATCACTTCAGCCAGCAATAAAGCGCAGGGCAATTTCTACGGAGTCAGTGGAGCTGGCACTAACAACACCGTGCAGAGAAGCTCTCCATATTTCAGATAACTGGAGTTCTCCATGCAGCTGTAAAAACAGTTACCCTTCAAGTGCCTACTAACCTATTGTGGGTTTTGTTTTTAACAGAAGTGCGATATTTGCAAATTCAGGTTTTTTACTACTTGCTATTGCAATCACAGTGGAAACACCTTGTTCCCAAGTCCCCTGAATGATACGGATTCCCAGCTGGCACTGCAGCGCGGTCTGCAGGAGACCTCTCCTTCTAAGGTATATGGCACCGCATAGTCCCCATGAAGCCAATTAAAGAAATTATTCATGTTAATATGAGTGCAAGTGATCCTTAAGCCCTTAATTACTCCCTGTATTTTTACTGTTTAATTCCTCTGCACCACTCTCAGATCTTGGAGAGTTTGCCTTGAAACCCTGTGCTTCAAACCACCATGGCTCATGAAGAGCTTAGGACTCCTGACGCAGGGTGGGTGCCACAGCCCCCCCTGCTGTGTCCGGGTTTGAGACAGAACAAAACCAATCCTTTCCCTTCACTCAGCGTCCACAGATTGCTCTGAAACTTTTTATACCCTTTTATCCATTTCCTTTGAATCACCACCAGAAAAACTGTTTAATCTCTAGCACAATACTGCAAAGACAGAAGGAAAGTGTAAAACCTAAAGCCCCCCAGCCCTCATCAGATGAACAGTAATTTATATAAGGTGATTTGTTACCATATCTTTGCTAAAATGTTGCCAGACTTGAATAATTTGAAATCTGCTAAGCAGAATTTAGATTGCTGAGCAACAAAAGTCCAATGTCAACTGTGGCTTGTTTATCTCCAGGTCTGCAAGCTAAAGCTAAAGAGAAATTGCATTTAAATAAATTTATTCCAAGCATAACCAAAATGCTGTACATAACATATAACCTGATAGGCCAGAACACCCAGTACATACCATAGGACAGAAACCACACTAAGTGCTGTACCAGCCTAGCATTCAGGGGTTTATTTCACTGCACTGTTCTTCTACATCTCAGCTCTCACTCTTGAGGCACATTTGTATTAATATTATATCAGGTCCAATACCAAGCCAAGGACAGGGATCAAGAAAGTTGAGAGAGTTCAGTTCGCAGCTGTGCTCCTGCTCACAGTGGGACCCCCAACTTCAGAGCACTGCTTCGGATGAAATGTCAGAAGATACCAGCAGCTGGTGAGCACGGCTCCTCGCTCCGCACAGTCACAGGCAGAGGAAGCACATTGGTGGCATCAGTGGCTTGTTAGCCACGGGCAGAATTTATGCATGCTCAGAGACCGCGGGGCTAATTTGATTGAGCAAGTAAGTTATCCACCGCAATCGGTTCGTTCAGCCCTAGCTGCCAGTGTGAGATGCCATCAAGTTCACTCCAAGGTGAACCAGGGCGTCATTTCAAGCAGTGGGAGTACCTTGCGATGGAGATGGAAGCTGCAAAAAGTTCAGAAGGCTGAGTATGAAGAAAACCCTGACATCCTTACAATCCACCCAGAGGAAAACATTTAAAAACTTCAGTGGAGCTAACTTCCCAAAAAAACTTCCCTCTAAAATACCTTTACAATGAGGTAAAGTTTCAAGCAAGCATGCAGTAGTTTCCTGGAAGCATTACCAAAGCTAATTACATATACATTTCATCAGTTAATTACAAACTGCAAATGAGCAGGGTGAAGCTTTGTGCCTGCTGTAGCGGAGGCAAATGTTATCACAATTCTTATTTAGTGCCAGTGTTCCAAATCACACACCATCACTGGGAGCGTGCATGGTGCCGTGGCAGTGACGGACAGCACCAGTAAGGCAGGGACTCCCTTGTCTAAAGGCATGAGACAAACCAGCAAAACAGAGATAGTGCACGGGCATTTTGGAATGAAACACTAATTGAATGACCACGTTTTTTAAAACTGTTAGAATAGGGAACACAGCGTATTTTAGCAGGATGATTACTCCAAATATATGGCCATATGGGAAGGGGAGAAGTCATAAATGGATGACTGCAGAGATCAGAGGATCACTGTTGATGAACACAGAGAAAAAGTGGATGAAGAGAGTCTCTGTGCAGACAGGTATCATTTGAGAAGCATTAAGAAGTGAAGCTAGTTCCTAACCATTCTTCTGATACAGAAGTATTTCTCATGTGGAAACCGTAATAGTAGTTAAGAAACCAGCATTTTCATTAATAGCCATTAAATCTCTATTGCCCAAATCAGAAGTGTGTAATTACAAACCAGAGGCATTTACCCTCTATTACCACATGGCTTCTATCACGTCAAGCTGTTAGAGGACACTGCCTTTCCATGGGCCAAGGACCTGCGACGGTTCGTCCTCACCCTCGCCAGGGCTGGGCACGACCCTGCTGCTTTGCTTCACCTCTGCCCAGATGGCTGTGGAAAAGAACTTCCCACAGCCTCCAGCTAAGGGCAGAAACCAGCTGACAACAGCTGGTGAGACACTAGTTACAGAAAGGTTTGCCACCTATCCAAACCAATCAAAAAAAAAAATAATTACGCGGTTACAAAACTGTGGGCTCCATGAAAAAGCCAGTCTGTTTTAAAATGTGCCAATCTTTGATGTTTTAGACTAGTTTTAATACTTTTTTTTTAACATAATAGCTGGCACGCCCTAAAGTGGGGAATACCAAATTAATCCTAGCTGCAAACTGTTCATCCTGAGAGTCCATAGTTTAATCTTCTGACTGTGACTGAGAGTAAGCTTCGATCACTTAGCGCACTGCTTGGGGGCTTTGTTCAATTAATCTGAATTTTTTATCTGCAGATACTTTTGATTTGCACAACAGGTAGATGTCAGGTCAGGCGTGCACATACCCCAAAGCTTCCCACCATCACAACTGAGCTCCAGTGCAGGGCTGTTGGTAAGCCATGCATAATTCAGAGTATTTCTTAGAGCAACTATCCCTTTGCAAAAGGAGCGGGACTGACTTGTGCACGTAAGAGAGAGTTTCTCAGCATCAGCTTTTTTCTTTTACATTTTCATGCATCTTACTTTCAGGTTTAAGCTTTTTAAAACTGCATCTTAGACATTTTTAGAACATACTAACTATTAATATGTTTGGAAGGCATACAGAGACCATGACGCTACCTCTTATTCTTCTTACTTTCCCACACAGCTTGACAGTGTACAGGCCTGTTCTGTATCTAAATTTACAAGCTGTGAGAAGTGATAAATATCCTAATTCTAAAAAGCTATTGTGTACCTCTGAGACAATTAAAATTCCTTAGATACCTAGATGCAGTACATAATACATTTAGTCAACATTAGAACATGTCAGAGAAGGAACGTTTTATCCCAGGACACATCCAAGTATCTAAAAATAGGCCTTCAGTTTAAATAAAAGTATTGTAATAATGTTCATTGGGAAATCCCCTTTCCTCAGATTACAAAAGTAATATTAATTTCAAGATCATCTCATGCTGCGCAGTAAGAACTGAGCAGAAGAGTTTATAAAAAAATGCCAAATAAATTACATATACTTTTTTTAGGAGAAAAATACTGGTTTAAAAAAGTGATGCATTTTTAATTCTTCCATCTAACCCAAGAAAGTCATACGACACACTTCAGGGCATGGATTGAGCTCTGGCCCACCCTAATCCATCCCTAGCAGCAGAAGAGAATACAAGGGTTTCCCATAAGTAGTCCAGACTTGGTCATAAGATGTTTTGATCAAGACACTCCATTTTACTCAAAACATATCATTCCTCACTCCGTTTTGCTTAGTTTTCTCTGGGGGGTTGCACATACCTTTCCAGCAATGGCTGGCAGGAAGAACAGTATCACTGTAATGTATGACAGAAAGGAAGTTAACCACTGACTAAATATAAATATTACGCTTTCACAGCACCTGAAATATACACTATTTTTGAGATGCAAAGCAGTGGTAGGAAACAACTCATTCCTTTGTTTACTGTATTCCTTCTCTAGTTTTAGTAGTGAGATAGAAGGGTGTCTCCCAATTCTTCTTTGCCAATTAGAAGCCATTTTCTTTCTTTGTGGCGGTTCAGTAAAGGAATATCATGGAATTTGTCTTCTTTGAGAAGGTTGCTTAAAAAAAGAAAACAGAAAAAGAAGATCGACACCATGTTCAGCTGGAGAAAGGTTCATGACATACAAGAACTAACTGATCTGGGCTCGCTTTGTGTCACCAAGGTCCACTGCGCACAGTTAGTGTTGCTGGTGGTTGCTGCTGGCATCAGCCCACCAGCCAGCCAGCCTATGCATCATCTCCATTGCATTCTGGATGGCAACATTTACCTTTTTACACAGAAACACACATCATGCAGCGCCTAATAGACCAATTCAAACAGTGTGTGCTAAAATAACACAGTAGCCTTATGACCGCTTGATGAATCCACACACAGCAAGAGATGTGCCGTGTTCTGATACAGCCTGCACCAATGCACGATAAGATGTCAAGGTTTGTATGGGAATGCTGCTGGCTATTCTGGCAAGGTCCAGTTCACATCGGTGAATCAGAGCACTTTATTCTCTCATCCTAAATGTTCATATTTCTGCTTTTCTGACTGTGTAGCCTTCTACAGGCATAGAAATGGTAACTTAAAGTGCGTGAAACCATATCAGAGTCCATGACGTTGGTGAGAACATAAATTAAAGACTTATACTGTGTAGCCCAGCTTACCTGACTCCTTGCCACAAGAAACAGAGTCAGGGCTTCTTTGCAAATCACAGTTCAACTCGAACAGCAGCAGCTTTCTCCTCCAACCACACCAACACCACAGGTGTACCCTTAAAGCTGCCCCACAGAAGGCCTGCGACCGGAAAATTCCGTGCAATTGTTTACATTTTACTCAGCTTAGTGGTCTTGGTTGGAGGGTCTCAGTTTCCCTTTTTTCTGCCCGTGCTGGTTTTACTTATTTCAGACCTCAGTCAGCTTTCTTCTAGCATTTAAACTAACTTTGGAAATCCCAAATTGAAAGCCTGTGGTCTCACACCTGTCACAAGACGAAGAACCACAACATTTTGAGCTGTTTACAGCCTCATGTAATCTTGCCCAGGCCTCTAGAGACTGTCAAGCAGCAACTTGGAAGGAAAGGCTGTTTGAGCTGTAATTTTTAAGTTCTTGGATCACAACTCACAGACCAAAAGCTGCAAAAGATGCTGTTTCTTCTTTTTATTGCAGATATTCTCAAGAGCACCTGGAAGACTTACATAAATGACCTCAATTTTAACCTGTTTGGACTAGATTAGTGTGATGGAAAAAATGTCATGGGTGAGATTTCAGCCCAACCTCTAGATGGGAAAAGTTTTTCCTCTATAAATAGCGCCACGCGCTTTTGGCTGTAACACTTCTCTTGCTACTAAATTAGAATTCACAAGTCTTCTGCAGGATTCATAATGGGATCAAAGATTAGAAACTTCTTTGAAGTTTGTCTTCCTTTGCTCCACTGTTAATACATACCTGCACTAATCCACCACAGTTCTCCTAAACTAATCAGTCACTCTCCCTCCCCAAAAGGGACAAGTACACAGCCTCTCTTCAAATCTCCATTTATTTGTGTTCATTATCCACACTTCATTTTGCAAGGGCATAACATTCTGTTAATTGATTTTTCATGTACTGTAAAGAGGCCAGCTCTGTTTTCTGAAACCTTTCGGTCTAACTGCGATTTTCTGGTAATGTTTACAGTACTTATAACTTTGGTCCGGTTTATTGCTAGTAAGGCACACAGTGGATTGAGCTGTGTGCATAACAAATTCATAATATTTCACCTTTGACAACAGCTATTAATAATATGATTGCAATGAGATCATCTCAGACTCACTTTTTTAATTTGGTCCTTCTTAAAAGAGATCAAAGAAACACTGAACCTCAAGGTTATTTGCCTCTTGCTTAGGAAAAAAGCTAACAGCCTCATTGTCCCTAAGCAGAAATTACACAAGGGAAAATATAATTTCAAAAATCCTTAAAAAATTTCCATAATTCTCACTGTGACTCAGAATTGGCTCACAACTGCCATATCAAACTTCTTGTATCTTTAAATTAATGCTTATTTTGGGGAAAAAAGCTATCTTTGGAAAAAAGCTTATTGTCATAGAGTTTGTTACGATTTTTGGCATTGACAGTAATTGGTTCAACTGGGCACCTGTTTGACTCATGGATTTTAAAGCTGGAGTCCCTCACTGTGCTCACCAGCTCTGACCTCACGGACAATACAAAATGCACAATTGACCCAGACACAGTATGCAGTGCTTTTTGGAGGTAGACGTTGATGGATTTGAATGCATCTAGATTTCCACAAGCTTGAATTTCAGAGAGCACAGGAACTGTGGATGAAGTCAATGAAATACCCAGGTGAGAGCTGTCTCCAGTGATGAGCCCCACAGTTAGACATCTAGAATTAACCTTTCTAAATATTGATTTATAAACGGCAATGTAATGCTTGAGAGGGGCATACTGAAGAGGAAAGTTTCTCAGAAGTCCTGCAGGGTCATACTTCATTAGTGGGAGACAATGAAAATTTTAACTGTGATTCCATTGGAAGGCAGATTAGTCCAGAAGGCGGGGGGCGGGGGGGGAAGAAGAAAAAGAAAAAAAAATTAGAAAAAAAAAAAGAAAAAGAGAAGTAGAAGCGCTCTCACTTCTTCAAAGCTTTATTTTTTCATTTTTCTTTGGGCTAAATTAAGAGATTAATCCATTCTGATGAATGCCCACAGGGTTCATTTCTAAATGAGTATTTCCCCCCTCATCAGATAGAATAGGAAGATTAGAGTATGAAAAGGAGACAATTTATAGTGAGTTTTCTGGTCTTCAGAGGGATTTTAATTTGGATGTAACAGATATGTTTCAGCTGCTGCTTGCCTTCGTATTTTAAAAAGGATGCTTTAAGTGCTACTGTTCCAAGTGCTGTGCATCCCCAGAAAGTCATTGTGCTGTGCTTGTCCCCGTTACAGGCTCCGGACTGACCACAGCTTTTACCAGACTTTGAAAGTCACGGTCCACCAGAAGCCCTCTTCTAACCCCGGCTGCAGAGGGGACCAGCCTCCTGTCCCCCACACATCCCTATTGGAGGGGATTCCCTTCAGGCTCCCTGAAGACTAGATGCTATAGAAAATGTGATTTAAAGACTGAAAAAAATAGTTATTTTAGAAATGGCTTCGCTGTTTTCTTTGTATCCCTCTAAGAAATGAATGAAGCCCATTACACTGCAATCAAAAAAAAGAGTCATGATCTCCTATTGAGCAGGGCAGAATCAAAACAGCCACAGGACGTCTTTAAAATAAAGAAGGGGCTGATGAAACAGCCCAGTATAGGGGTACGTAAGCAGGCTGCCCCAGTAGCTACATTCATGAGACTGATCATTGAATCAACATCTCCCCACAGAGTCACAGGGAGAGATAGTTGGGGTGCCTGTGATGGGAATAATCTAATCGTGGGGCGATGCACTACCTTCTCTGCTGAAACTGGTGTCTCGCAGCCTGGTGTGCGAGTGGTTTGAACTGCTTTTTACCCTCTGCAGATTAAACACTAAGAGTCACAGCGACTAAATTAGGCGCTCGTAATCAGTCAAATAATCCTGTGTGGAAATGAGCCAGGAAAGAGGATTTGTCACTATCCATTCCTTCCTTGTCGTCCCATTACCCAATACCTGTGCAAACATTTGTACTCTTCCACCCCATTTTACGGATGGGAAAATGAGGTGGATAATTTAAGTCACTTTTAAAAAGCCAGACAGAAATAAGTGCCAAAAACTGGAACGGGATCTGCCAGGTCTGAGCCAGGACAATTTTAGCACACAGACACAGAATCTCCCAGACCGGCTTTCTTACACCTAAAAACACAGATTTTATATGGCATTTTACAACAATAACAAACAGGATGATTAAGCACTCTGCTGAAGTTGAGCTGGCACGAGAGCTTGGCAAAATCCTTTCAACTGTTCTTTGCTCATAAAAAGCGGGCTTTGCAGAATTGAGTTTCATGGATTTTTCAGTTTTGACAAACTTCAGCTCAGTAAATTTGCAACCCCTCCCAATGTTTCAGGTCGGCATCTTCATATAAAAGTAGTTCTGCATTTCCAAACCAGGTTGATCTTCCTGCCTCTACTTATTCATTGCAGGGAGTGGTACAGAGCATCCCAGTGTGGTACAGCTTCCCTCTTCTGTGTGCTCCAACAGGCAGGGGAAGAGGTAACAGTGTAGACAGTAAAAACATTATCTANATTCATTGCAGGGAGTGGTACAGAGCATCCCAGTGTGGTACGGCTTCCCTCTTCTGTGTGCTCCAACGGGCAGGGGAAGAGGTAACAGTGTAGACAGTAAAAACATTATCTAAGCTTTTAAAATATTATCACATCTAAAATACTATCACAAGCACCGTATCTAAAACCCACCGAAATGAATGGACAACTTATACTTCAGCACTGTTGTTTCAGTCTCTGCAAACAGAGAGAAACTGCTGTGCCTACACCTCCAAGTCATTCTGTGAAGGGCTTTTTTTCCCAGCTGTAACAACTAGAGTATGAAAAGTAAACGTTGAGAGTCTGGAAGGCAGCTAAAATGTCTTTTCAGCCCTTGCTGTCATACTGCACTTTTCCAGATGATTTGCCCCACAAAGCTGAAAATCCTAATTTGATACTGTTATATTTTAGCCCTATTCAGAGTGAAGTGATGGCATAAAGTGATTCTTTCATCAAAATACTGATATCAGAACAAGATCAGGAGGGGAAAAAATGAATTTGTCATGCAGAAAAATAAACAGAAAATCAGTGATAGAAATATGATTGGAATGTATTTTCATATAGGAAAATCTTTGTATGTACTTACGTCTTTAAAAACAATTGGTATATCTGTCCACCACATCACAGTTTTGAATGTTCTACCCTTTTTGAAGGCAATTAGCCATCTATTCAAGGCTTCTGTGCTTGCTTTAATTTCCCCATTTCTCCACCCACCTGAATCCGACACATTGACATCTTTGCTTATTAGAATGGAAATTCAACATTTAGAAAGGCCAAGCAATGCAAGGTCAAAAACCAGCACGAAATCTATACATTGAAGAAGGGATCATGAAAGTTTACGCAAAACAAGCAGTTTCAGATTTCTATAATTTTAAACAAAACAATAGCTGTCATGAGATACTAATGCAAGTTTTGAAATATTCATCACCATTTCTTTGCTCGGTCTGAAAAGAAATTGCAGCACTCAGAGCTGTGGGGAGATATTGAATAGCATTATGTCTTTTAGTCTAGCACCTTGCCGGAGAAGAATTGCCTGTAACACCACGCTATTATTCTATTTTAAGAATCTTAAGCAACAGGGATTTCATCACTTGAGTTGGAAGATTATTTAACAGACTAGTAGACCTTATGACTACAAAGTATTTCCTGATATTATACCTACATTCTTCCATTTCCTAAACTCCTAGCAGTTTTCATACCTCAACTCATTCTAAACAATCCATCTTTCTTCCAATCCTCCACACATCAAACTGTTTCACGGTGCTTAATGAACTGTTTCCCAAGTGGTACTTACAGCACGTTAGGGTCTATTCCGATGAAGTACATAAAACTAATTACATGAGCAGGATATTCAGCCAATCACTAGAAATGCAGGTCCAAGCAAGTGAGAGAACTCTATGCCCCTTAAACTAGTAAAACAGAAACTACAGCCTGGGCATCGTGTTACTGTACTGCAGAATCACAAGATAATATTGGGAACCACGTTTCACAACTGCAGGCCTTTGGTGTGCAATGTGAAATTCAAATTCAAAACCTCTTAGGCAAATTTTACTGGGGCAGACACAGGAGAAGCTTCACTATAATGTATTTAAAATTCCAAGGGAAAATACGCAAAGTTAGTTATTTTGTTATAAGTTAGGTATTTAGGGTTTTGTTTTTTCTTTATGTGCTACAATTGTTTCACTCCACTCCAAATCATACTGGTTTCAACCTTAACATGACTTTGCTAGTCATTCACTTTTTCTTATATTTAGCAGAGAACACTCACGCCCCTTTTAGACAGACTGAAGTATCTGAATTTTTCAATTCTAGCCAATCTGGAGCATAAACAAACTCAACAAGGTTTTTGACATACAAAAAAACTCTGCCTAAATAAAGAAAAATGGTTTAGAAGATTACAGATTTTTAAACCTCAAAAGTAGCAGGCTAGAGCTGAGTATAAACATGAACTTTTCAGGTAATCTTGAACAGAAATGTTACTGGAAAACTTATCTGTAGCACTGAACAAATTTTGGGCAGTACTAATAGCTAATAGACCTGGAGCTGAGCCTCAGCCCACGGTTTCCCAGCTGTCCTACGTATTGTGATGTCAGGCCACATGGCTTTGCCCCAGCAGGCAACCTCACCTGTGTCTTTCCGCAGCTCCATACAGAGCTTACCACGTGGGAAGCCATGGGATGAGAGGTGTAAAAGTGGCAGGGAGAGCTGCACACTCTGCACCGAGCAGAGAGGAACATTAGCAGCAACAAAGGATGGACCCCCTCCATCAGTATGGCAAGTTCTCACTGCTGCTGCTTCTCTGAGTTGTTTTGTTCAAACACAACTGCCCTTGTTCACCATTTGGGACAAAAAGCTCACCTTGAACTGTTTTAACCATTTTGTATTGAACATGGCAGGACAGCCAGCAGTGAGCTGTGGTGGGCTTCCCTGATACATCCGAGGACCCAGCTTCGAAACGGAGCGGTATTTCCCTCAGCAAGGCAAGAAGTGAGGTACCTCCTTCAGCAAGGAGAAAAGCTGCCTCACCCATCGTTATGATGAGCTTCATAGACCCTGGCTCCCCTGTGTGCAAAGCACAAGTTACATGTAAGCACCAGAAAGTGGATTTTAAGTGGTCAAAATGGACCGGTGACCCTGGCTTGCAGGTCAGTTCCCTGCCCCAGAAGCTGGCAAGATGCCGGGTGGTTTGGCTGTCAGAGCTGTCCCTACAGCCCCAGCACACAATTGGGCAGGACCCCATAGCAGCAGAGCGCTGTTATCACTGATCCCAATTAGCAGCTGATGGTATGGGTGTCAAAGTTGGCATGGTATCGATGAACAGCATCCTGGCTTCCACCCACACCCCAGGGACGGGACTCCAGGAAAGACCAGAGGGCAAGCAGGCGAGTGCTGCACGGCCTGCTCTGTCCCTACCGTGGGAAAAGAGCACAGTCCCACTGCTGCAAATCCATTTAATTGAGTCAATCAGAATATGTGAGCTATTGCCAGAAAGTCAGTCGAGGAGCGTAGCACAGGCTCTGTGCACATCCAGGTTTACTGCTTTCAGAGGGGTCAAGGGAAGGGGAGAAATCTGGTGAAGAACAAAGCTCACGCATTGCAGCTCCATTAACAAACTTACCCGCAACACAAACGTCACGTCTCCTTACTCTAAACAAGTTGGATTTTACTCTCTAGACAGCATTTAATGTGTATTAGTATGCCGAAACAAGATGCTAGTTGGGACTTCTGAAAAGAAATGTAACCATCACGGGTTTGGGAAGAGCTAACAGCACGAGACATCTGGCAAGGGAGAGAAAAGCAAGCACAGGATCACACTAGGACCCCTTCAAGAATCACCGTTTCCCTTAAAACACTCTGCCCCTAAAACAAACCTATGTTTTCCTCTCACCCAGCCGTAGCCATCTCCTTTTTAGCAATTTACAATGCATCATGATTTTTTTTTTACAGCAGATCTTGAGGTGAGCCCCTCCACTTACAACAGTGGCAGCCCTGCTATTTATAACATATGCACACTTGTAAGATGTTTTCAATTACTTCTGTCTCCCTGACACGCAGAGATGCTGCTTAAATAGGAAACTGTGTTATCATATATCTTTGAAGATCTCTAAGGCTAGATCATTTTGCATTTTCCACCCTACTGAGCTAGGAAATTAACAGTAAAACTTTACCCTGCCCTCTAGGAAGCCTGATTTAGCCAAAGACAGGATCTCAGGTAGTAACTAGAGAATCAGCTATTTATTTAATTTAAATAAAACCATTCTTCCAGCGGACAGTGAAAGGAAGAAATAATATGTCACGCTAAGTTTCCTGAGCCAATACTTCTCCCCTACATCCACTCCTGGGTTACTTTCTGCGCGTGTTGAAGTGCACTGCTGATCCATGTTAAATAAGCTGCAGTAGAATGGAAAGCAACTAATTTGTGCTCCCTGGGCGTTGGGCAACTAATTTAACTCTTGCTGGCACATGGACTACAAATAGAAAAAGATGACACGGTTTCACACTGATAACATTTCTATGAAAGTTAATAATTCAACAGTAAGGAAACAATTTTTTTTCCTACCTATCTGTCCTATCAGGAGTGACTAACAGGAGTTGTGTTGCCTTTAATCCAAAGAAAGACAGCGATGTTAGGTGTCTTCTCGTGTGATGACTTACCCAAGGGCTGACACCCTAAACACAGTGTGTGCTCACCCCCTTGGCAACACCCCTTCTCCCTCGCTCACCCCAGTCCAGGAGGAAGCATTATCCATTTGGAGTTAAAGACAAACCAAACCCGTTGTGAATTCTGGACCGGACAGCTGTGCATGTCACAGGAACCACGTCAGAGAGATGACCATCGGGAGGTGCTCATTCTCTTGCTCTCCCATGGAGATGGAGGGAAATGAGACAACTGCTTAGATGAGCTGTATCTAACTTGTTGGCAAGAACAGAAATGATAGGTCCTGTTTTTCATCAGGTGACAAGCTGAGCTCATCTCTACACCAATTTGTACAAGCGGAACACTTCCCCTGGGTAATTTTCATACCCATCAGAAACATTGTTGAGATATGCACAAGATGGTCACAACATTCTAATCCTAACGTTAAAGAGGATTACCACCTTCAACTAAGTGGGCTGGAATAAAGTGTACGCGCCAAATACTTCCACACCCTTCTGGTAAATGAAGTATGGTTTGAGTCTTTATGGGCTTAACGTACAAATATAATATAAAAATATAACAGAATATACAAATGAAATCAACTTTTTAAAGATTAATTAAGAGTCACATGTAGCTTTCTGGGTCTGAGTTTACTAATGCTTCTTCCACAGTTTTTGATCAGAAATCAGTTGACTCAGATTCCACAGTTTGGAGTATATCCCTTTTAGAGAATTCTCAATTGTGTGAACCTGTATGCATCCACTGTGTTCAAGGAGAGTGCTATACCTATGGATGTTACTTTTTACAGATTCACACCTGAAATTGCTAAAAAACATTTCTTGCAGAGACGTATCTTAGATCTAATTACATATCAGGTAATTTTGTGCCTAAGAATAACCAAAGACAAAAAGTTACAAAACCAGATAAAAGGAAAAGCTTTCCAGAGGCATAAATGTAGGGTAAAAATGCAAAGCCAAAGAGGGTGACTACCCTCAAAGTTCATTAGTAAATAAACAGAAAGGAGTAATCAGACCAACAGTAAACGAGGTGCATGTTTCAGGACATTGGAAACGTTAAAACTCCCTGGACACATCAGTCTTCGGCATTTCAATTACCCCATATAAAAGGGGAAATGGAAAATCCTTATGGTTTTNCCCATACAAAAGGGGAAATGGAAAATCCTTATGGTTTTTAACTATTTTCATTTTATTTATTTTAATTCATTTCAAATTAAGACAAACACTGAAAGGTTTAGGAGCTTGCAGCATCTTGTCTCCTCTGGCGCTTCATATGACCTGGTCCCCCCCTGTCTGCACCCCTCCCAGGCTGATACCAATTGCTTTGATATTGACACAGTTCAGGCTCAATCCAGTCTTCAAAGAAAAAATGGGCATGAAAATCCCTCAATCCCCCTTTCCGCTTTGAGCCCAGGGCACGCGCACACTTCCGAAGGACTGCACAATCCAGTGGGTATTATTTTGTACTTAATAAAATTAAGAGTTGCTACAGAAAACAGGATTTGAAATGACATTTCAGCCACAGGATCTTTCTGAGTCTGGTAGATGAAACAACAGCTATAGTATCAGTTCTGATCCCTTTCATATCACTGGTATTATTTGACTAATTTTCCAAACTAAGTTTATTACGCTGCATATTAAGAGGCAGAAGAAAAGCAGATGAGAAAGACTGTGTTGCTTATTTTAGAAAATCTGTATTTTAAACTGTTCTGCGTGGCTGCAATGTACTTACCATACACAGTTTACTGTGATTACTTACGGACTTCATCTTGTAAGTAAAAAACAAAATACAAAAATGCCTCAGGTTCACTCTTAACCCTCTGCAGCAGGGAAACCAGCCCCTCTATATGCCATGTACATTCAGCACCCATTCATCTATTATTAATAATATTTTTAAAAATTACACTGGGAAATCAAGACACCAAACCTGCAACTCAGTGGCACAGGAGAGATCAGTGAGTGCTGCACAGATTACATTAGTCCTAAAGTAGACACCAACTGCAGTCTGGACAACCCTGGAATACATCTATTTAGTATGCCCCCAGAAAGAAGGCCACAGTTCGGACTTACGGTTGGTTGTCCTGCTTTGATCACTCTGAGCGCTGTCATTTGACTGGTTGCTGGAGACAGAGGATACGCTTGAGCTTCTGACAAAACCAAATGCGGCCAGCTTAGCTGCTGGCAACCGTGAATAACCTGGAGGACGAAGTCCGGACTGGCACGGCTTGGGGAGATTTGACTTCGCAGCACTTGGACATGAGCCTTTCTTGAGATCAACTGAAAGAAGGAAAAAGAAAGAAATATTTATTAAACAAGCTGAACTGGGACATGCTGAACATTACCTGTACCACTCAGCTACATAAAGTCACTATAAAGACTAAATACAAATTTTAACAGCTGCTCAAACTGCAGTGATGTCTTATTCTTTGCTCCACTAAAAAGAAGTTCTGTGCCACAATTACAGGTCACAATATTTTTTAAAATGTGGAATGCAGCAAGGACCCATGAGGCATAACTCAAATTTCCAGCTAAGTAATGTAGTTCAAGTCTTCTAAGATTTTCTTTAATGCTACCTTCTTTTATGCTGTATCACCTTCTAATTTTACATTTGTTATGTGCCAATTAAAAGAAACTCAGAGACAAACATGCTATTGTAGAACACCAACTATCCTCCTCAAGGACACAGGACTTCTTTGCATTCCATCAAAGAAAACACTTCTTTGAAGTCTTTCTTTCAAATTTTGCTAAAAGAAAATGCCCTTTTCTTGCACCAAGCCTGCGAACAAGGACGTGCCTGTAAAGTTGTACATACTCTTTTAACATCCTACCAGCCATTTCCATTGGTGGACTTCACCTCACTATAAGCCATAAACCTACGTGAATGACATCAGCCAAGTCTCAGACAACTACCAATAGTGGGTTTATAATGGATGAAGTTAGGCAACAACAGTAGTTCAGCTACCATGTCCAGCTGTGCCAACTACTGACTGGTCATCTGTCTCCAGCTTGTGTCCTAACCCATATTCTGCTGCTCTTGCTTAGGCGAACTTTTCTAGGCAAATCCAGAACACAGGTCCCATAAATACCCCAAGCTGTCTTCACGGAAGGACCAAAGCTTAGAGTTTGCTTTTGCTTGGAAGGTCTGGATACCAAGTGGATCTGAAGCTCAACTGTAAATCAAATTTGAACAGTTTTTCTTTGTGTTTTTGACAATATCAGATTCCTGATCCTTGTGGGGTCCTGCTGAGCAGGAAAAATAAAAACCTTCTCCCCCCTCCAGGCCCCCAAAAACCAAAGTTCTACAAAAGCTGATGCTAGAGTGTTTAATCAGCCATCAGGACCGGTGGGTTAGGAGACAAGGCAACATTAAAACTATCAACATATTCTGTGAGAAAAGGCCACAAAGTCACCCTTTTCCCATTCTCATTTGGTGAATGCTATTTGTGCATTAGCCTGACACATACTTCAAAGGAAGAAGTGAACATTCATAATATAAAGGAAAAATAGAAATTAACTGCACAATAAGAATATGGTCTTCATATTATTACAGTATTTAATTCTTTTGTAAACTATGTAGGTCACAGCCTTATTAAATTTAATGAAGCATTACACTTTGAGGAGACTTTATAGAAAACAAGACTAACTCCTTTGAGCAGAAAAATGTTATGGGGATTTTGAAAGATAGTTGTGTACCTCATCACAATAACAATACTAAGCTTTGTTTAACACAATTACGCCTTTTCTTTTGAAGTAGAAATATGTGTAACACCAAGCTAAAAGGAGTTTTGTTATCATATAAAACGCATTCCTATAACAGACGTTAAAAAGTGCTCCTTGCTCAATGAACAAAATAATTTATATACTATGGACTCTTAAAAAAGCTTTTTTTGTACCCACTTTTCACATGTTGAAGCCTTTATTAAGACACAAGGAGATGGCTGTCTGACAGCAGCACCTTTACCAGCCCAGAGGAGAACATGCTGTGGAGAGTAACCCAAATGAAAATAACAAATATCTGCAGTGTGTAATAAAGGACTATTAAAATCCCCGTTCACTTTTTTGCCACCAACAGGGACAACTTTGGACTCTGAGCCTTCATTTGAACTATGCGAAGATGGGCTCAGAGGTAGCTGTGGGCTCCAGGTGCAGGTGAAGAGCAGTGCAGACACGTTAGCATGGAGAAGCAGTGGTGTTTTCCACCACTGTTTACTGCTAGGCTTGTGCAGCATTGCTTTGATAGTGGTCTATTACAGTTGGTTATCTGCAAAGCACTATCAAGTCGGACTTCTTCCCTCCCCACTGCCGGGGACATTCATGTCACATCTAAATGAGTCCGCAGCAAAGTGCTACAGAACCTGACCTCAATGTTTCCTTCAATGCTATCAATACAGCTTACAATTAGTGTGAATCACGGTAACTGATTTTTATGTAGGAACAAGAAAAAGTGTCCAGTGAAAGGCTTTAGGAGTCCCAAATGCTAGCGACATTTGCTAATCATCTTTCGGACAGAATCTCTCTAGTTGAGAGGACTAATATCTTCCAGCATTAACAACTGCTGCAAGGCAGGACTCAGATTGGCTTATGCCAGTGTGAGACTGCTCTTTCGCTACGGAAGGATGGTCCTGTGCTCTCTCCCTTCCACAGTCAGACTTGTCAAGCCCCCACCAATGCTGATACAAAGACGTCAGCAGATTTTTGGATGGGCCAGACCATCTCCCTTACCCAGCTGGCTGCACAGTCACATGCTTGCTAGTGCCTGGGCATGGCCAAACACCAGTTTCGCCAGCTATCTAAAGGTCTAATTACGCAGGGGCAACTGCGTGTGATAAAAGGCACACAACTCAGTCGCAGTGTGCAAAACAGTCCCTGTGTTGCACTGGTGGTGAGGCCAAGCCCAAGTAGCCTCCAGATCTGAAGCAGAGGCAAGTACCTGTGGCTAGTGGCCACAAGAGCAAAGAACTTGCTCAGGTCAGTGGCAGCACGGAGAGGGTATGGGACTGTCACTTGCAGCTTTTACAGGTTTCCGAAAAATGCACCAGCAGGCCTGCATGACACAAGCTGAGAGTCGAGATTCCCTTTTCCTGAGAACATCTGAAAATTGAGGTGGGAGGGTGGGAGGGAGAAATCTTTCAATTTTACAGCAAAAAGCTATAAATATCACAGATTTCCTGCAGCAGAATAGGGGCTATTCCACTGGGGCAGGGGAGGGAAAGTGGTTAGAAATGCTTTTATTTAAAAAGCATTTGAAATGCACTTGCCCTAAAACAGTGAGGTTCACCTGGGACTCCCATGTCCCCAGCTCAACCGCAGGGATGCCCACACCAAGTCCCCAGACTGTCCGTTCCTTGCACCGCCACGCAACCAAGCACCTGCAGGCTGTGGCACACCACAGGTGTCACTGAAGAAGAAGAGTTTCTTTAAAACCAGAAGGTTTTTGGTGACAAATTGCCCAGCCACCTCTACCTTTTCTTCAAAATCATTCTCCCAGACCCGGGCAGAGTCGTCAGTGTTTTTTCTCACACTTCTGTGTGTGTTTCAGTTTATGACTTCAATTCAAATTCCCCTCGAACTAACAATATTTTGTATCTTGAACTCATCATCATCCTCAAATTATTTTTCACTTCTCTTCTTTGTAATACAGCTTTTCTGCACCATGAGGACCTGGGGGCAGGACATTAGCCTCATTAGGGATGCATTCAAATCCTTAAAGCTAAGTCATTTTGTGTCTTCCTTCTCATTAAAATACATGAGACATCAGACTATTGTATGTATTTTCTGTTCTAAATATCATCAAGTTTTACAGTGGATGTTCTTTCTTTGTTTCTTAGAAGTATAGAAGCACTCCTGCAAACAAGGTCTGGGAGTTCAAAACAAAAGTTATTTTAACGAGAAGCTTTCATTTTAAGAAAAATCTGCCAAAATAAACCTAAAAAAAATGGCAAAAAGTCTTGCCAGCTGTCTCACTGCCTGGAGCTAATTATAGAATTAAGTACTGTTGTCTCTATGGCACACAAGCGATTTTTTATGACACTTCAAGCTGTTCTCATCTAGAAACATGAAAACATTTTGAGGTAGAGACTGATTGAGACAAACCGGGTGTGCCTGGGGAGCATTAAGAAAAGTCTGAGCTAAACTATAAGAAGTCTAGAAGTGCATCCCCACGGCACGTGAATCGCATCTCCATGCACATGTATAACTAAAGAGCAACTTTCATGTGACTTCTCTGTGAAATCTGAAACAGGTTTTAGCTAAAAAGAATGAAAAGTTAAAGAAACAAGTTACACAGATATGTTCTGAAAAAGAGTGGTGGTTCAAGACTTCAGCTCTGCCTGCAATTCAGGGATCCTTGGCAAGCCTTTCTTGTGGTGGGTTTGGGACTTTTTTGACAAGCATTTCCCTTAAAAATTTAATCATTGGGTGTCATTTTCTCTCAGCGAGCTCATTTTCTTTTATAGGGTGCTCTGAACATCATTATTCTCATTTCATATTGGGGAATCTGGTGCAAATAAGTTACCTGCAAGGTTATGGAATTAGTCAGAGATAATACAAACACAGTTAACCCACCTCAGAGTTAGCCCAAATTCTGATATTTTTGGAGATTAAAAGCAAATCACACAAGTAAGAAACCTATTCTGTCGCCACTACCTCTCTGGTTTTCCTGTTATAGACATAATGTCTTCTCTTTGGACAAGAACTGAGGAAAGGGGCTTTAAAACAGAGGCTTTAATGATTTATACTTAAACAGCAGTGAGCAAGTTGTGCCCAGCTCCCTTGATGGTGTCATATCCAAATACTGTCAAGCCTGGGACAGTTCAGTTCCAAAGGCAAAACAGTTGTCACTGCTGAACACCAGTTAATTTCTGATCAGCCAGTGCACCATCATATGGTAGGAAATGCTCACCTCCTCCTATTTTAAATGCACAAAAAAAGCTGCTCTGAGCCACCCCAGCTCCCAGGCAACCCAAGGCTGGTTAGCACGTTCTCACCACCCCAAGAATTTGTCAGCTCACACTTCATTCAAACTGCAAATGTTCATGTTTGCTTTGTAGCTGATGTGCAAAGCAGCAGCATCCCACAGAATCCTCACCAGGGAGGAGGTAGGATATGAAGCATTCGCCGGCTGCTGCACCCAGATTGTTACTGACACTGTTTTTACAACTGACAATTTGGTACAACAGTCATCTATACAACTCTTCTCATACGACGCATTTTGGTTCTTTGAAGACACAATAATTGTTGGGAGAAGAGAGGTGGCATATCACCAAGTCTCAAGTATGGTTACAATGTCCTTAGGAAAACTCTGATGAAGAATTGTGTGTCTTCCTTTGAAGCACTTAATTTTTCTTTATGAAATACAGTCAGATTGCTCTCCCAAAGAAAGCAGACAGTGCCAACTGAAAACAATGCAGATTAGTGGACTATAAAGAATATTTTCTTCTCTGAATTCTCCCCTTGTTACCTTTTTCTGTAAACAATTAAGTTTGCCAGCTCAAATCCAAGTACCTCAGACTGCAAACCTATAAAATAAGCACACAGCTGGAGTGGCAGTAACGCAACATAGAATCATAGAATTGTTAAGGTTGGAAGAGACCTTTCAGATCATCTAGTCCAACCATTAACCTAACCTGACAAAATCACATCTAAACCATATCCCCAAGTACCACGTCTACCCTTTTTTTAAACACCTCCAGGGATGGCGAATCCACCACCTCCCTGGGCAGCCTATTCCAATGTTGAATAACCCTTTCAGTGAAAAAATTTTTTCTAATATCCAACCTAAACCTCGCCTGGAAGGAATACATATCAGGAAGTAACCTTAAACCCCCTTTTCTATCATCAAATCTCATTTACTTGTTCAAGTATTAGGTATTTCTGAGAATAAACATGAAAGCAAAGCTTTCCTACCAGGAGAAAGCCATAGACATACTGTAGCATTCATGATGAAATAGATTATACATACGCAAAAGCACAAATAAATGCATATATCTGTGTATGTCTGAGTAATCAGAAACATTGCTGTACTGATTTATATATAAATTGTACCTTTAACAACAGTTGATTTGCTTAGAAATGAGAGGAACTGCTAGACCCTCAGGACTGGCAAATTTAATACACAGAGAGGTGATAAGGAAACAACATTTCATTAACTCACTCTTTGAGAAAAAAAATGCTATAAAAACTACTGAAAAATGTAGAATTAAGTGAAGTTAATGAGTGGGATTAAGTGAAGTTTTAATGATGAGATCTCTGTTATACTTTTTAAAATCAGACATTAATCCCATCAAAACAACCAGCTAATTAATGCAAATCCTAACATGCTTGCTCCAAGAAGTCTTTATAACCAAGGAAAACATATTTATAGTTTATATGTTACAGACACAACATCCTTCAATGCTTGTTTTGAATTACAAGTTTCCCATAGAAAGAGCAGAGTCAACGTACATGAAATAAACAAATGTTAAGCTTTCGGAGACACTACTGAACCTTTAAATACATCATGATTCAATGACTTCCTCTCTTACCTACAGCGCAGAATGCTTTTTCTTACAGTCAGGCTGCTTGCCTGACACATCCAAGGCAAAGCATCACCTAAGGAGCAGCACTGCTTAATAAGGAACTCGCAGCCAGTGACAATGTGTGCCATGTCCTACAGACGAAGAAGGATCAATGCTCCAATCACATTTTAGGCATCACACTTGGAGATCACACTTGTGGGATCATTCGTTATTATTTTACTTTCTACTTGGTGTGTCTTAAAACTAACAAAACCCTTAATATACTTAATGTACTTGCAGTCCATCACAGCAGTTCAGGGATTTAATTATCAATTACTTTAGAGTCAGTTTTACGAGTATTAGTATTATACACGGGCCAAACCACTCAGCTTATCAGTGCTGCTTAAGCAGACTGCTACATTATGAACGGCATGGCAAAGGGGAATAAAATCCTCATTATGAGGCACTGCTGCTGTCCTCGATACTGTGCCATGGTGGTTTCAATTTAAAAGCCTCCATGGTACCTCACACTTTGTCACGGGATGGCAACTGGCTAGATCCTTCTGCTTCCATTACCCCGGGGCAGGACTGAAATCACTAGGATTAGGAACTGGATTAAAAGCTCAGGATCGAGCTGCAAGAGATGCTGATTAGCAGTCTTGAAGGCAGGACTGGTATCCTTGAGAGAAAAACACCTCCTAGTCCCCAGCTGCTTTTGCTGCGGTCAGCCAAGCCCTCACACGCCACACCACGCATGAGCAAGGGGCTTACCAGCACCGATTCCAGTATGCTGACCAGATGCTCACGCATTTTGTTTGCTTACATTTGTAAATATGACTCTATCGAAGCTATGTTTAATCCTGTTTCTCAAATATCGCATCAAAACCAATAATGCAGATTAAAGTTTAATACCACAACAAACTGCCAAATTAAGGGAAAGAGATTGGCAGAAAGCTGAAAATGGTGTTGTGCACCTTAAAACAATTGGCTAGATGGTGCCTGGCCCTGCTCGGAGCCCCTCCAGTCAGCCCATACCAGTTCTGGCATGCCAGGGGTTGCTGTCCCATCCAGCCCCTCCGTGGCAACCAGGGACCCATCTCTGGTCTGCACTTGTGCACCGGCATGGACACAGCCACAGGAACCATTTGTCTGCTGCCCTTCCACTCCTACACCAGTCTTGTCCTGTCTGCTGTCACCTGAGCCTCTTTCATGAGCGATTCATTCTTCTTAAAAGAAATTATTAAAGACGAAAAGACTGGTATGCTGACTTATGAAGTTATACATTGCTGAGAGAAAGATTAAGTCATTTGAGGTATGTAAGGAAAAAGGCTTTGTACAAGGAAAGGGTGATTATAAGCGAATCTTGAATGGATAGTTGGGAAATAAAGTGTCAAAAATAAAAGAATGTAAAGTAACTAAAAAAGTATCAGAACTACATTACAGATCAATAAGGGGAGGCACTGAATCAACAGAGAGCAATGGGAAATACTTCGCAACAGAATAAGATGTTGCAGAAAAATTAAACATATTCTTCATTTCGCAAGGAAAATGGAAGGTGAGATGCCAGAAGTTAAAACAATGTGTCCTGGGGTGGACAGTGAAAAACTAGAAACATTAGCAACCTCTCCAGAACAAGTCTTGGGTAATTTAAAATCAATACAAACAGTCAGAGCCCAAAGACCAGATGAGACACACTTTGGGATCCTGAAAGAGATGGTAGAAAGATTATTGGGCTACCATGAGTTACCTTTAACAGCATCTTTGAAACAGCAAGGTATCAATAGACTAGAAAGAAACAAACAAAATAACAGTCATAGGAAGGAAATTATGGAGAGCAATGAATTAAATTCAACCTCCAAAGCAGAGAAGGTCCAAGAAATAATCGGTGATAAAATCAAAAAAACCCAGCTTTTGAGAAATACAAAAAAAATAGGAAATATGGAATTTAGTGGAATAAGCATTGCACTAACAGCTAGTGCAATTTCCTCATTTATACTTCTCTTTCACTGGCATTTTTAAAGTCAGGTTTATAGACAATATATAGGACTGATATGCTGATACTGTTTAGATTTAGAATGTCACATAATATAGGAAGACAGTAAATTAATACATGCGAGACAAGTTCCTACATGGATAAAAAATGGCTAAGGAAAAGTCATGTCTGCAGTCATCAATGATGCAGGATAATTAAGCTGGATTAATAAAAATCAAGTCAATGTTCATTTCTGATGATCAGAAAGGACAGTGGATTTGTTAATAGGTCCTCTTCGTATATTTCTCTCACATCTATGTCCCAGACTGGCTCCTGTTACACAACAGCTTACCCTACTCATATCTCAGAATCACAGAATCACAGAATGGTAGGGCTTGGAAG
>RSEF01000001.1:201075814-201089977 GCA_003993805.1 Himantopus leucocephalus | reverse complement strand
ACACAATACTCCAGATGTGGCCTCACTAGGGCAGAGTAGAGGGCGAAGATAACCTGAACTTGCAGCCTCTTACAGTTCCATTTAAATAGAAAATATCATCCAATCGCTCTCTGCACCCGTACTCCCATGTCCAGTGCTGACTGAAGTCAACTTACAGGTTTGAACTGGTATTTACTGCCTGGCATGCAAACTTGGGAGTGTCTCAGAAGTCACACACAGCTGAGCTTGGTCAGCTTCTGATAATGGCATAAACTCCAGATGCAGGGTCAAATAGTAAAGGACAATGGCAAGAGGCACTGCGTTACAAAGAACCTTGATTTTGTGATAAGCCCCAAATCCTGGCAACCTGTATTACTGACTGGTACTGTTCTCTCAGGGTAAGTCAAGACACTCTGACCAGTTTCCATTCCACCTCTAAATTCCTTCTGCAGCTTAGTATGGAGAAATGGATACTGGGGAGAGAGAGTAGTAGTTTTCAAATAACAGCAAAGAGCAGACCCCACCTCCACTACAGATAGAAGAGGAAGTAAATTGCAGCAAAGCAGATCAGGTGAAACAGTAAGGAAAACTTAAGTTGAAAGCAGGTATTGCATTGGAACAGCCTGCTTTCAGAGGCTGCAGGATATCATATTGAAGGTTTTTATAAATAGTTTTTCATGAATAGGTTAAATAAATATCTATTAGAAGGAATCCCGTCCTGGGGCAAGAGGAGGGACCATATGACCCCGAGTCATTACTTAACTTTATCCCTTATGAGTATGTTTTAAAAATCTCTGCAGACTTGTAGGCTCTTATACAGCTGCTACGTTTCACTCTGGCAATGACTGATTTTCAGTTGTCTCTGAACTTGTTGCTGTTTAAGCTGTTCCAGGCTACCAAGGAGTGTCCTGTAGAACCAATTATCATCTCTGTCTTGTGGCATCATACACTTCTCCTTCCAACTATTCTCTTGCTTTTCCCTCCCCTGTAATTCTGCCCAGGGTCATGCTGAGCTGGGCGGCAGCTGGGAAGGAAAAGGCATTAGAAATGTTGTCTCGAAAGTGGTGTATACCAGGGCTTCAGAGTATCAAGATCTCTGCTGGCACATCTGAACACCGCCCAGGCTTTCAGAGCACAACATGGTGGGGAATGCCATATTCAGATTGAACAACGGGGTCTTCATGACAGAAGAAAACATCCCATTATCTTCTGCAGGACAAAAGCAAGGATTTTTCAGGCATGTACAAGGAGAAGGAAGATAAAAAAGCGCACAACGAGAATTATTGTTGAAATTGATTCTCCTTCTTTGGGAATGACCTGTTAAACAACCTTCATGCAAGTCCCAGGCTCCCTAGTCAGCCTTGCCTCGGGATAAAAAGACACACCTCAAAGAGTGCTGTTGGAGCTTTGTAGTATCAGGTCAAGATGTTACTCATTTTGTGATATTTCTGTCTGAAAAAAAAAGAAATCTTATTGGCAAGTACACTTAAAGGAAAGGAAAGAAAGGTTATACTCTACCTGAAGCATCGGGATGATAGAGGCTGGGAGCACTCGTTATTTCTCCTTGCTGATGGAGACAGCTACCTGAGGATCTTTGACTTGCAATGAGAATCCTGCTTTTTGCAGATGGTAACCTGGACACTGCACCCAGTCCTAACTGTGGCTTGAGTATCATGGCAGATCGATAAAAACTTGGTGGGACCTCGTAGTGAGCATATGGTGGAGGGCAAAATTCATCTTTCGCAGGCCTTTCCCCAACCTACAGAAAAATCATTAACACAGATATTATGCAATAAATCAATATAACCAGAAAATATGGAGCTCTAAATTGCTTATAAAGGTTAATTTTCCCTCCTTGTGAATTTGGGCTTCACAGCACTGCAAATTGATCACCACTTTCAAAAAGTGATGGTCTTACCATATGAATTGCTCTCCACAAATACACACATTACAGTCTCAAAATCCAACCAAACCCAAATAAAGAACTGATCTCTTCCCAAAACAAAAACAAGCAAATGGAATACCTTCAATTAGTGAAAATGAAGTTCCTTTAAAGTCCTGCAAGGTGATATTATTTACAGAGGCAGATACACCAAGAGAGTGTGCGAGTGGAATCTTTATTAGAAGTTATTTGAAATATTCTTACTCAGATACAATCTGGGGGGAACTTGCTTCTAACTTAGACAGTTAAAAATAAAGCTGAAGGTATCTTAAGTTCATTTTGTCAGATAAATGGTATTGTCAAATCGTTTGTGTGAGAAAAAAAATCCCTACATGTTCTTACTGCAAAATGTTCATTGTAATCTGTGTCCCTGAAGTTCCTGAAAAGAGACCCAATTACGGAGGTAGGAACATTTCTGCACGTTACATTTTCAGGGGGCTGTTGAATATTCCAAATATAAAGAGCTATAAAACTCAGCTTCCAGTTTGAACTGGAGAAAAAAAAACAAATTTGTAGATGTGAAACATTTATTGTTTATCACAAAACAGATGACGCTTTGCTAAAATCAGTGACAAATCTCTCAGTATTTTAATGGGTGTATCCTGTGAGGACAGCACAGGAAGTCCCAAGCTGGAAGTATTTCCAGCAAACCGGCTGTTACTGGGGAACTTTCAGTCAGGGAATGACCTGGTTCCACAACTCAGCCCTTGCATTTTTCTACACTCAAGCTGGGCGCTGACTCCCACCGCGCTGTGCTGCTTCGTGACTCAGGATGAGGGTGCAGAGGGATGTCAGTAGCTTTCATCTCTCTTTATTTGCAAAGAATCATTTGTTCTTCGAGGTAGAGTCCAACTTCTTTAGGGTTTTCTTATAAAACGTAGAATCATCATAATCTAGAAGGGACTCGAATATTTTTTCAGTGCATCCCATTTAGGCTAGAGAAAAAAATGGCTTAGGAAATAGGAAATCTGAACTAAATTTGTTTAAAAATTAATCAAAAAAGTGCCATAGGCTACCTAGGAAGAGATGTAACTGCCAATTAATTAACTCTGCTGTAAGTTATGATGCATATAATATGCCAAATCAATTTCTATTTAGCAATTATAAGCATTTAGAATATGCACCTCAACATTGGCTACAAAAGCTTTGATCCTAGCTGCTTCAAGAGATTTAATCCCAATTTAGCAAATCTTTAATATGCTAAAAGAGACAAGATTGGCCTTAAACTATTAAATATAGAATCTTTGAGGCCTTTGCACAGGAACTAGGAGGGCAGATGTAACAACCACTGAGCATTATATTTTTGCTCTATATTTTTTCCTTTGTTTGCAGTCCTATTTCCTGCCATTAGATATTCCTGTTTCCCTTTTTATTATTCTCCTATGACCTATTTATACAAATCAGGATGCAGATTTTTACTGTATAGATGATTCTCTAGGCTTGGACTGCAGGAGATGTTTAGCTTCTTATTTTCAACTTCTGGATATGAGATTGTTTCCCTGGATAAGATTCAGTTATCTTTTCTCTCTCTGATGAATTTATTTCAACCAGATTTAACTATACGCTTCCTATCATTTCATATTTAACTGGCAGTAAACATAGCAATGCCAAGTACTTCAGTATAAGGAACAGAGAAAATATAGAAAAATATAGAAACCGTGCCTTTTTTATAAACTGGGTCAGCTTAGCCAAACCTTCAGTCGCCTCATTTTTTTCTTTATTGACACTATGCTCCGAATAACACAGAGGAGCAACAAACATGCACACAAAAACAATCAATCACAAGCATAAAACATCTTCTCAAGCTGAGAGAAGTGAGAAGGATTTATCCAACTATCTCTTGAAAACTGCAGTTTTTGGGGACATAAACTTGCTGTGAAGACACACTCCTTTTTCTTTTCTATATAAGGGTGAATACATGAAGTGTATAATTCAACTCATCTCAATAGAATCACGTGCAATTATTGATTATAGGGCAATTTTAAAGATCTTCAGAAAGATTTGGATTACTATGAGACCTGTTAGCATCCTGTACTAGATTTTTGTACCAGGGACTTTTAAAGAAAAGATCAGCTGTAGCCTGCCAACTGAAAAGAAGCTCAGCTCAGAGTTTTGTTGTGTGTGGCTGTCAGCTCATTCCCCACTCACCTCATTTAATGAACTTGTTAGAAAGAGCTGGAAAGTCTGCAGCAAACACTTGGAGCATACAGGAGTTTTCACAGGCCAGGTAATCCTGAGGAGAGCTGGCAGCACAGCCAGCAGGTAAGGATTCCCAACACTTTCCTTCATGTTACTTTGTTTATAACATCATAACACATTAATGCCTTAAGCAAGAATTTTCTTGTCAAGTGCCTGCTTCAGGCAACTATGTGGGAAAAGAGTTGGTGACATTGGTTCAGGCAGTTCAGGCAGTTCTGACAATGAGACTGGGGGAAAAAAATGCTGGTTTGACTGTGTATAAAAAAACTCTCCCTAACCTTTTTTCCCCTACAGGCCTTTCATTTCAACCAGCTTTAGTCCATGCTCTCTGGAGCAGAAAGGTGTCTGTGCTGGGGAATGGACCCACGGAGGCGGTTGAATGGGGCAGGCACAGCCTTGAGGAGGCAGGCAGGAGAGCTGGTCATCAGCAGACCTCCTTACAGACTCCACCAGAACCAGGACTCTCAGCAGCAGCCATAAAGTAGTGAATAAAGTGAGCCAAGGACCACTCTCTGGCAAGGCACAAACCATATCCATATGGGTAAACTCTCATTCCGCAGACCAGGCTGGTCTCATCCGCGCTGGTCCTTGGGAACAGCTTCTGGGTGAGCACACACTGACAGAGGTGGACACTGAGCTGGAGATTGTGCTTCCAGTCATGGGGGCTTCCTCTGAGTCTTCCTCAGACAGCTCTCCAGGCCTTTCCTTGGAGTCTCCTGTCTGAGACAGCACCTTCCAACTTTTCCAGCTCATGGCACCTAGAGGGGTATTTAATTGTTCCTACCACTTAGCGATCTGAAGGGTGCTTAGAGATTACAGGTCTGATTGATAGCAGCTATTAACACTCCCTATCATAGCTATGTAAATTGCTATAAAATGTTAATCAACACCCTCCAAAGCCCAAATTGGATGTGTGAAATAGGGCAGATTGGGATTTTTTCCCTCACAAAATAATGCAGAGTACGTATCCTGCCCTAGTGTCTCCTTGTCTCCAAAATCTGTCTTCAACACTGTCCCTTCACCAGGGTGATTTTGATCTATCTCAACCCATCCAAACTGCTTTATTTCAGACTACTCATCAGTCATGTGCTATGAATCCGTACTGTGCACAGCTGCTTTTCTAAGCGTCTGTCCACTTCCATGGATCAGTCATTATCCTTTCTCTTGATCCATACTGGAGCTAATACCCTTTGCATTCCCCCAGCCAGCAGGGGACTAAGGTACTTGCTTTTAGGGTGGCAGCCCAAGAGAGCAAATACCATCCCTTGCTATCAGTTCCTGACCCCTGGGCTAATGCAAACTCATAACACAAACTGCAGTTTGATTGACTTTTCCTTCCCAGCCTCTCCTCCAGGCAATCCAGCTTCTCTGAGGAAGCAGCGTGCTTGGGCTCAAACCCTCCCCTGTTGAAATACCCACCCAAAGTCATATTTCTTGGAGGAGTGGGGGAAGATGCTTTGGATCCTCTCCAGCCCATAAGTGTCCTCCTTCTAACCCTAGTCTAGAGTAAATCATGCTGCAGACCCAGACCTGACACAACTTAAGGCCTTCTCATGTTAAGAACAGTCCTCAACGGTGCACAGAAATCAGTCCTTTGCTCCCAGATGTGTCTGCTGATCCTACCTGATTATTTGAACCCCAACTGTATGGGCCATAGACACCTATGGTCTTCACAGGGTCATGTCACCCTACAAACAGCCAAATAGTTGCACAGTCTGGTTTATTTTGGCTTTAATTTCCATAGCAATACATTAAATGGTAATAACCTAGTAATTTTCCCCTCATCTTACAACACGATTGTGAAGATAACTAATAATGGCTGGCATAGACAAGCTCACAATGACTTTAATAATTCCTCCTCTGCACGCAAAATACAAGCAACAGAGCTGGAAACTGAAGTTAGAGGAGAAAGGGCAGTGAGCACTATTGGGATGTTTGGGATGAGATGGTGTTCTATGAACAGAGCATATAATATACAACATATAATCCATGATCACTTCAGTAGGTTGCCTGTTAACATGCCATAGGGGCCAATCTTCACTCACACACAATACCTTAATTTGGGTATTTGCTGGCTTTTGATTGTCAACACTGTCACCAAATTTATTGTTTCAGTGCTGTTCCTTGGATAAATACTGTATATAGAATGAGGCAGGCATTAAAACAGCCTCAATAACACCATGAGACACACAGTAAAAAAGATAATTTTTTTTAATAGACTGGTTCAAATGAAATAAACTTGTGTGATCTTCAGTATTTATATAAAAAGTTTGGTTGTTGAGCTACCACGGGTCCCAAGCAGTAGACACAAGGGCACATCTCAGACCCGAATGTAGCTCCCCTTTCCCTGTCTTTTCTCCACCTTCCAAAAAAGGTCAACCTTCCTCCACTGTGTTCACCTCCCAGCAGGGATTTCAGAGAACCAAGACTCCTGCCCAACTTATCAAGGCGGAAACACAATGAGGTATCAGGAGCCAGAACTGGCCAGAGGGACTTCCAGGGAAAGGAAATTTCTTACTTAAGATGTAGGTCAATATAACACATGGCTTTAAAATTAGTCAAAAATAAATCTCTTCCTGCATAATATATATAATCTAACAAGAGCTCTGATAGTCCCTGGGTTTCAGTACAGCTAAACAGAAGGGAATTAGTTTACACCTCTAGTGCTCAGCCTGCAAAAACCTGCCAACTTTCCCATTAAGGAGGAAAAGTCTCTGTGGGCAAATTACATTCATTTCCCAAAGCTATTCTTTGGGAAAAAAAAATAAAATCCATGTATAGATAAATTCAAACAGCATGTCTTTTCCTTTCTAAACATCCCTATTTATACTACTAGCAGGTGACTGGTTTGCTGGGAGAAACTGGAGGAACACAGAGCCGACTTCCAGTCACAGATTAGACATCGCAAGAGGGTCAGTGCCAGAAACAGTTAAGTAAGTTTACTTCTAATGATCACACATTGCCTTGATTTAGGATTTATTTCTTACCTGAGGTTTGAGAACTAACTTCTGGCAGCACCAAGTAAGCAAATCATCACCACTTGGCATACAAAAGAGGCTGTCAAAGCTGCCTCCTTACCTCCTGCAGAAACTTCTCGCTCATCGGACCGAAGTGATGGCCCGGGGGCCTAATTCCTGACACCACCAGACCAGAACTGAAGAGTCTCGGCTTCTGGAGGTCGGGTTTAAATTTGTCGTACAGGATACCGGGGGGCTTTGCCTCCCCTCCGTTGGATACCTTCTGCTCTGTAGAGATGGGCATGCCACACGCAGGGGTACCGAAGGGCAGCCCTGCCGGCGCAAACGAAGGCTCGAGCTGCTCGATGGAACGAGGGTTTCTCCTAATGTATGTGATGATTTTAGGTCTCACGGGTTTGGGCCTGGGTATGGCAGGTTTCACCTCGATGCTTTCTTCCAGCTTTTCACTGCAGTCACTGTCCACATCCGCCTTATCTGCAAGGGAGCCCTTGGAGTGGACGAGGATAGGTTTTGGGATGGCGCTGCTGCAAGCAGTCTTGATAGGCACTTTAGGGGATACGTTTAACAACTGCGTACTGTCAATGGGAGGTAGGACTGAGGAGGGTGACAGTTTGTCAACATGAAGTGCATACAGGTCCTTCAAATTACTGTTTGATAGCGCAGGCTGACTATTAACATCCAGCGTTGCCACCGGGCGCACGGGAGTTGGGACACATAAAAAGGCATCAGCCTTTGCTGAAACTTTACAGCTCTCTGGTGCTTCGACTGGAGGATGTTTCTGTGCATTAGTTGTCTTTTTACTTGGAACTGAAAAGCTCAAGGTTTCCAAATCACTGTCGTGGTTGTCAGGTTGTTGGTTTGACACTGCCTGTGCACTGCACGCCCCATGCTGATCTGAGAGATCAGAAGCAGGCACCGCAGCATCCTCGGTGTTTCCTTTGACTGGCGTCAGTTTATTCTCATTAAATTTCAAGGGTTTGCTGTCAGGTAGATCCGTGTTGTGTATAAGAGATATCTGTTCACCAACTGTTTCAGCACAACCTGCGTCAACTTCATGTAAATTTTCATTTTTTCTAGGTGTCACTCTACCACTGGATTTACTATTGCAGGTGAGTGGGAATACTGTTTCCACTTCTTCATCCGTAAAATATTCCTCACCAACCTGGCTAGTTGCTCTGTTGTCACTGTCATTGCTTCCTCTCCCTTCCCCATGCATGGTGGTGTTATCACTTAGCAATTTGTCATCAGGACAGGTTACCACCTGGCTTGACAAGGGATCCTCTACTTTATTACAGATGTCAAATCCTTGAAATTTTGATGCGTCAGACCCAGAGCCTTTCTGTTCCTGCACTGCCGTATTTTCATCTTTTTGAGATCCCAGGAACTCTACCAGCATAATTCTCTCAATCTTTTGTTGACACGTATTTTTAGATTGTAGAGATGGTGCAGTCTTAAGCTCCATTTTTTTACTTTTATCACCCTGACCTAATTGTGCTTCTGATTTACTAGCCATCTCATTGGGCTTAACAGTTGAATGTTGAGAATGACAAGTATGCAGTGTGCTTTCAATGTTAACATTTGGTACATTTTCTGGTTTACTTATTTTCTTGTTCCCTGAGGTAGATGGTTTGGAATAAAATACAGTATTTTCCTCTGAGGTATTATCAAGTGGATGAAACACCATCCCAAGAAAATGATCTGTGGATGTTTTTTGTGATTTCTCTGTATTTCCTATCAAATGGTGCGACCTGTCGATGGAGTCCAATGATGCAGAAAGCAGACGTTTACACGACACACGGCCAACACCGTCTTTTGCAAATGTTTCAGACTGAGGAGAGAATTTACTTGGTCTTCCCAAAGAAAGCCTTTTTATTCTCTCCATCTCCACAGTCCTGGGCATTTTACCCTTAGAAAAGTTCTGGGTGAAGTCAACATCACCTTTGGAAATAACCTCCAGGTTGGCATCATTTGTGCTGCTTTTTAAATTGGACAGACTTTGTCCTCGGCTAATCCTGATATGCCTTGATATATCCTTAGATTCGCTAGTCCTACAATCTTTCCCCATTTCCCTGCTTGTGGTGGAGGGCAGCTTACTTTCCTGTACAGCGATGTGACAGGTCCGAGAGTCTTTGAAGCTCAGAAGTTTATTCTGCTCTGTATTCAGAGGAGTAACTTTCTCTGATCCTCCAGAGTGTACATTCCCATCTATCAAATCATGTTTCTTAACATCTCTTTCAGTGGTTCTAACTTTCGTCACAATTTGGTTGGCATTGGTATCCCCCACACTCACAATGCTTTCATTATTATTTTTTATTTCACTGCGGTTGTCCTGAAGGTGGGCATAACATGACTTGTTTGGGATTAACGGAGCACTCATTTTGAAGCTTCAGGTGACTGCTTTTTTGGCAGTCCTAATTAATGAGAAAGCTTTTTTTTCGCCCTGTCAGGTTAACTATTACGCATGCTTCGGTTACACATTTAAATGATAAACTGATCAGCAGAAAATTCCTTGTCAGAAAGCTTGGAGTCTCTTGTCAGAGTCACATTTTTGTGACTGTCTTTTGTGCAGCCTCTGGATCTAGGAAATCTTTATGACATGCAGTAGAGAGGTTCAACGAAAGCAAAATAGATCTGTCAAGTTCCCTCTGAATGAGACCCAGTTAATCCAGCCAACCTATGGAAAAAAAAACACAAAAACAACACAAACAACGTTACACTGATGTCAGGAATCATGCAAACTAAACCAAAGTTAAAATCAGCAGGACTCCCAGGTACATCCCCACGTTAGAGCACTTTCAAACACTTTAGATGCTGTTTTCGATCACAGATTTGCTCCCAGCAAAGATCCTTAGTGTAGCACATATCTCTGACTTGAGAAGTTGCACGGTTAAAACTGTCCTGTTAGAAAAGTGGTTGCTACTGTTTTTAAGCCACATAGATTTACAACTGGAAATAGGCATAAATAGCTAGGTGAAGATGGGACCCCACATCGAGGGTCTAAGCACTTTCATATTGCTATAACAATATCTTTATTACACCAAGAATGGCTACTGAGGCATTTAAAGCACCACTGTATAGACAAGCTGTAAGTAATAAAATTCCAGCTCCATTAGGGGACGTTTATGGGTTTCTCTCCTTGCCTTGTACAAATCACTGCCGTACTTGCTCTGACACCCTTTGACATTTCTTAGCCAGATCTATAGATGCCAAGAAAGCAGAAACTATGGCTGGAGGCCTGCAAAGAAAAACTGTGTTTTTCTGAGACAGCTGTATGTTCAAATATAGAGGATTACACACCAGTCCTAATACAGGGCAGCTCCTTTTGTCTCGCTCCCACCTGTGGCTTTGGGAGCCCAGATTTTGTTCTCTGTCACCTCCAACAAGACGAAGGGGGAATTTCTGTCTGTGCCATGCCTGAATTCACTCTCTCAGATATTTCTTGTACCCTGATATGTTCATGCCCTTCATAATAAAGAAATATGGACACTGGAAATTGGAACATGCTCCACAGTTCCCAGAAAGTAGAATTCAAAACACCTGCAATGCTCCCAGCTGTGTTGGGTTTCTAATAAGGGGCTGACAAGGGCACTAATTACAAGTGCTGATTAAGTCCACTCCTCAGTCTACACCATCTGGGTGTAAGTCTGGGTTTGTGTTTCTAACACCCGCTATGAGTGGGTGCTCACAGCCTTTGCGTTCAGTTCAGTTCAGTTCAGTTCAGCTCTGCTCACAGCATGTGGCTCTGAGCTCAGATCCAGCTTCTTTATGCAGTGCACACACCATGTTGGTTGAGTTTGGATTCAGGGTCCTGGCGTAGTTCCAGCTCTTCAGCAAACAATAACTAATTAAATTAATTCATGAAACAGAACAGAGTATTAAGAATTTCACTTCAACACCACAGAATTGTGTTATTATAGATCTCCTTCTCACAGCATCGTAAAACAAGACTTTTAAACTACTTCTGTATTCTTTCCTTATTCCCAGAGAAAAAGAATTGAATACTTATTACATTAAATATGCATTACGGAGTTTTTTGATTAATTTCTCATTGTTCTTTTTTTTCACCCAAAAATGACAATACCAGGATTTACATATTCACCCTGAAAGCTGAACTCTAAATGCTCTTCACTGGGCAAAGCATATCTGCTGCTATCTGTTTGGTTAGTTAGGAAGGGGCATTGATGGGCGCCAGAGGGAGCTGAGGCCGGTCAGCTCATGTTTCTCCCTCAGCTGGCAAAGGGCAACACTCTGTGGTACCAAAAGTGATGGCCACAAAAACAATCAGAGGCTGGAACAACTATCCTATGAGGAAAGGCAAATTTAATAGAAAGTGCAGTGAGGAAAGCTTTGGGGAAATGAGAAAAAGACGGGGGAAACTCATCCATCCACATCTTTCTTGTACTACCTTGTACTCTCTCACCAAAAGTATCACCCAATGGCCCAAAACTTTAACAGGTTGTGGTGGGTTGACCATGGCTGGCTGCCAGACGCCCACCCGGCTGCTCCCTCACTCTCCCTTCTCAACAGCACAAGGGGAGAAAACAAGATGTAAAAAGCTCATGGGTCGAGATAAAGACAGGAAGACCACTTACCAAATACCATCACAGGCAAAACAGACTGGACTTGGGGAAAATTAATTTAAATTATTGTCAGTTAAAACAGACTTGGATGGTGAGGAACAAAGACAAAAAACCCAAAGTACCTTCCCTCACCCACCCCCTTTTTTTCCCAGGCTCAACTTCATTCCTTCATTCACAGCTCCTCCGTCCCACCAATTGCTCCTTCCCTGCCTTGTGCTCCTAGAGACACTGAGCCTTCGGGTGCTATGGGAGTAATATAAATAAATTGGTAAATGATGATGTACATTAAACCCTAAGTACCATATTAGGCTGCACGCATTTCAAATGTACGAGTAGACCAATACATCATTTTGCCACTTATTTTCTTCTCTAAATATCTTACATGGGTTTAGAACAAAGTTAATTAAGGCATTTACGATTATGAACATAGCGGTAAAAGGTCATTGGTTCCTCTTGTTTACACTACCCCCAATACGATCAGTAGCGCTGCAAATGAAGATAGTTTTGAAAACAACATTGTGGAAATACCTGCATTCATTCAAAGCATCTTCACGCACAGCACGTGAGACAGGCCATGCTGGTATGCTTCAGAAACCAGATCAAATTAATTTGGTTTAATGTTGCTGGTACAAATTGATCAATATGAGGGTCAGGAAAGATCTGTCCCCTCTCAAATACAGGGCAATGCACAACCTCAGTATGCTGCCAGTTGAGATTACCCTCTCAACACAGTCAGTGCCGGCCAGACACAGACTTAAAAACATGTGTCATTACGCTTCTTTTAAGAGAAGGGACAATAAAATACTGTCTAGGCAGAAATTAATCTTAGGCATTGTTAGCACTGCTCCTGTGCTTCCTCCAGAGTCAGTAAGGAGGGACAGGCACCTTGGAAAGGTGGTTCATCCTGTGCTAACACCTCCACGATGGACGCTATGCACCTGATCATAGAATCATAGAATCATAGAATTGTTAAGGTTGGAAGGGACCTTTCAGATCATCTAGCCCAACCATTAACCTAACCTGACAAAACCACATCTAAACCATATCCCCAAGTACCATGTCTACCCTTTTTTTAAACACCTCCAGGGATGGCGAATCTACCACCTCCCTGGGCAGCCTATTCCAATGTTGAATAACCCTTTCAGTGAAAAAAATTTTCCTAATATCCAACCTAAACCTCGCCTGGCTTAACTTGAACCCATTACCTCTCGTCCTATCACTTGTCACTAGGGAGAAGAGGTCAGTCCCCAAAGTCAGTCCCCTGATCTTCCAAGTCCGTCTCTTCTGGTGACATCCAGTCTCATATTAAGGATGTCACAGACTCGAAGAACCCATTACGTCCTTACAATTAGCATCCATACAATTACCTAAAAAGATTTTCTTCTTCTGCAAAACATTGCCTGTTTAACTCTGTAATTTTTTTACGGTTGCCGTCACAATGAATACACAGAATAATTATTATATGTTTGAAAGTAATACAAGATGGCATTCTTGTATAGAACATACTGACAGCTCAGGACTCCTGCTAAATGAATATAAAAATATAATCAAGTATCTATGTCAATTAACACCTTATTAATCCAGTTTTCCCTGTTAAGGAATACAAGCCTTTGGGTTTGGTTCAATCAGTGTAATAAAGACTTACATACTGTGATAGGCATATGTGAGAGTAAGATGTATGGTTTTGTGTTACACTTGGAACCTTAGAAGATTTGTTCTTCTACACCTTCTATTTAAGAAGCTTTGGCTTGGATTTTCTGTTTTAGTTTAGTTTATGTAGCACTGTCTGAGCTCAACTTCACTACGCTCTTTGGAGTCAGTGAGATGAAAAGACTCAGCTGTGCCTGCGTTCTGCTGGGTCTTCCTCTATTTTTTATTGCTCACCTTTCTAGACTGATGTTGGCTGACATACACACACCTAAAGTCACTCCCTGCTCTGCAGAGGCTTGGAGATTACAGAGATGTGAACCTCCTAACTCTTCAGATGCCCTCTTTAGTGCAGGAGCAGGGGGTAAGAGGAGACCCAATCCCAGCGATGACACCACCTCATCACTTAGCAGCATCTGACTGGGGACTCTGGACAAGAAACATGACTGCAAGTCTTAAAGACTGGACTTGGCACATGTAAAGCTTGACATGGGTAAACATTTCTTGACACTGTATTGTGTAAAAATGTCCCCTCTGAATTGCGGAGTGGAAAATGAAGTCATAGCTCTCCATGTCACAGTATCTTGGCAGGATACAATAAATACATTTGTGAAAAAAACTTTACAAAGTGAAGTGAAGTGAAGTGAACATGCTAGACAGCAAAATAAAACGATACCCACCAGACTATGGCTAACTATGAATTCCACAGGGAGGAGAAAAGTTCAAGGAGCCAGAAACATAATTAAACACTTTTGTTTAACTTCAGCACTATCCATTTCCTTCTGAGATGTCTGTCTCTTAAGAGCCTCTATTCTAAACCTGAGCCCATTTAATGATG
>RSEF01000001.1:201062234-201075714 GCA_003993805.1 Himantopus leucocephalus | reverse complement strand
TTATAAAAAATGGGACATTCTGTGTAAACAAAGTAACGCAGTTCACATAGGATAATTTTCACAGATAATTTCTTTTTATATGCAAAACCTGATCCAAAGATACCATTTTTTTGGTGATAAAAGCTATTGTACAGAAGAACTCACATATGCTCCCATGGGAGCGTGGTGTAGTCTTGCAGCTAAAGCAGGGCAGTTTACGTTTAACAAGTAAGCTGGTTAATAAATTAGGCATTTTCTCCCCAAAGTACCTCTGAAGAGACTTTGTTTTGTATGAATTTATCTGTCGCTTGAAATTATTTCAGTGCTTGATTTTGATGTCTTTTTTGTCTACAGATCTTTACTGGACTACTCATTAAATTCTCTTCAGTACACAGGGTTTGAACAAGGCAGATTTGAACTTCATGTGGGCCCTGCCTTACTTACCCAGGGTTCCTAGCTGCTGTGTTTAAGTCGAGTCTGCTCACACGTGTTTTCTTCCACCATCCTCGCTGCAATATTTAAAGTCAGAGAAAGATAAAATTGGATAATTCCAACTGATCTCTGAGCACCGAGATGTCTAGTCATTTCCAAGTAGTGATACACAAGTACAGGGGTATAATAGCTTAGTATTTTATATCCCTTGATGTGATTGTGATATAGGACTTCTGCTAATAGACTTCATTGATCTGGTGGTATTTTTCCTCTAACATGCAATTTACTGAATGTTTTCTGGATTTATTTGTATTCGATGGGGCATGGGGAGGGAGGAATGCAGGCTGGCTTTAACTTGTGGGGTTTTTGCATTCTCTGAAAAATCAGGGACAGCAGCAGAGACAAGAGGTACAAACAATCTTATTTCTTAATGACTTGGCTGGCAAGCCTTTGTTTAGATGCTCAGCTTCCAAATCTTGACCATATTTTGAACTGGGAAGAAACTAGCGAAGTCAGATTACCAAAGACCAGAGAATTCATAATTTTTTTGCTGCATCAGGGAGCACCATTGCCTGCCAAGAGCATTGCCTGTGCAGGCAGCACATCAACTCCCTGCTGTGGATGGACCTCAGACATTCTTACACCCTAATCTTACATGTCTCTGCCTGGTTTCTCAGGAACCGAAATACTTTAATTTATCCACGTTCTTGCTGTCAAGACATAATGTGCTCCTATAGATGAGATTTGCCTGTGTGATCAAATACTATGGACTCTGTGATCAAATATTCCCTTTATTCTTAAAATCAATTCACAGAATCCAAACCCAGTATGCCCTAACACATGTAACCTGTCAGTTCTGAAATCTGTACCTTGTGGTTTCTCATTGTTTTTGCAAGCTGGTTTAAACTGAGCCTTGTGTTTTAATAGAAAAAGTTCTTGCTAAATCACATAACCATAAAGAACATCCTAAAAATATAAGTCTGTACAGTACAACTGTGGTCCAGAAAACTTGGATTGTGTTTGAATTGCTGCCAGTGCAGTTGTATAGTCTTTACTTCCATGTCTGTGATAGGGGCATAGGCTTCATATCAGATAGCAGAGATTGGATGAGAGACACCATCTGATTCCTTATGCACTCACACCACTAGATTTTTGTCCACTCCTGCAAAATATGAACTGGATGGTATTTCTCAGTTAATAAAGAAGATAGATGCTGAAGGGACTTTGTTACCTCTGGTTGATACTTTGCAGTTTCCCCAAGGATAAGATAAAAGAATTTTCTGCTTGCTTGTGCTTTGAACAGAACATTAGATGTCAAGACTGTGGGAGACGAAGGAAAGGAGATGAAAGTTGAAACATGATTAGGTATACATGTATTACAGGGGAAGTAATTAAGGCCTTGGATAGGTTCTGCAAGGATTTAAGAGCTGCAGAAGTGTGCCCACAGCTTGTAACATCCTGCTTTTGCATTATGGCAATGCCCACTGCTGTGTACAGTGAAGGGTCTATCTCTGTCTTTAAAAAAAAAAGGTCTGTAAATGGTTTGTATTCATTCATTAAAAAACTAAAATAACTCTAGGCTGAATTTACCATGTAATGTGTCATTCCTGAAAATGTATTTTAGCCATTTAAACTTAACATTATGTGCAAACAAGGGAAGAAAACCTTTCACATGGCTCTTCTGTACTTCTGAAATTACCAGGTGTATCGCAATTTATGTGCTAAAATTCCTACGTAAGCAGTCCCTTTAAAAAATATATCCCATAGTTAGTGTAAGATGCAGCTTTTGAGTGCAAGGAAGGCAGAGAGGGAAAAAGGTATTTCAAAATGGCAGCATGGCTAATGGTTGTGTACGGCGACTTCTGTCAGCAAGCTTTCCAAGATTTTTCAGTGGGAAGATGTCAGCTGCATATACGTTGCTTGCATTGGTTGAATTATGAGGAAATATCTCCACAACAGCTGTTACAGCATGTCTTATCAACCATGTATGTATTTGTGTAATAGGCAACAGATTCCACCTTCTAATAAGTTGTTGACTGTGTATTTGCCGTACACATTTAATGTCTCTGCAGATCAGATAACGCTACAAAAAGTTTGCCAAATGATACTGGCGTATAGTTTTTGGCAAAAGCCTTCCTTCCTTGGAAGAATAAAAAAATTAATACACTGAATACAGAGAAGCTATTTATAAATAGGTCGTCTTTATGTTTTTTCAAGCCCAGCAATAATACATTAGCTGATTGAGTCCTTGTGAGATAGTGTAATATAAAGCCACAGCAGTATTTAGACAGTTTGCCAAATAAAAGAATACAAACCACAGAGTTATTAAAAATGTACTCTTGCAGGTCTTGCATTGTATTTATTGCCATATTGTCAGTTAACCAGTGGAAACTTTCTCGAAAGATAACTCATTTTCAGAAGGGTGGGATACCCAAGAGGCACCCTGCTTCTTTAGACTGTTACTCCTGGCAAAGGAGTATTTTCTTTCTTCTGCTTTTGGATATTTATATGCCCTTATTGCCTCATATAAGTTACTGTAAGTAAACAATGAGTCAAGATGAACAAGCCACTAATTTTTCTGTATCTAATCCATTGTATAGTGAGGGCAATAGTTTCCTAGTGTTTGTTTTTCAGTGCTCTCGTTTAATCAGTTTTTAATGATTAAAGCAATAGACTTGATCCTGCTCTATTTGAGGCAGTAAAAATACCCCTAGTAACGCTCATGGTGCAGAGCTGAGTCACAGCAGGAGAAATGTTCATTTAACTTTAATTTTCCTTTTCTCATTTTCATTCTGTTACCACTAATAATGTTACTTTAGGAGTATTGTGTGTTAGACAGACCAATTTAACTGCTATTTCTTTTTCAGATTCAATCCTCTAAGCAATTACATAAAAGTTATTAAAGTGGTTATCTGACATAATGCATATTAGTCTGGTAGAAATAAACCAGGTGTGACTTAACAGTCTTTATTGCTCCTTTTGTGTAAGCATTCCAACAAGATCCCTAGCACTCTGTCATCACACGTACTATCTTTGCTTTGGCAAGAGAGATGACAGCTCTCAGACATCCCATCCTGGGAAACACCCCCCCAAAAAAGTCTGTAAACAGTTGGATTTATACCCCCAAATCATCACATTGACTCTTCCATTTCTTGACTATATAAATGTATTCTGTAATATTCAACAAGGGTTCCTCGGTTCACTTTGAGACTGACAACATTATGGTCTCTTTAGAGATCATGGTAAGAATGTGCCAGTATCCTGAAATATTTGGTGTCAAGACATCCTGACTTCACCAGTGGGAGCTTCTGACACTAAATCATCCTTATTACTTCATCTCCACACACTGCAAGTGAATGTACAAAAGCATTAGAAAGCTTACTGATTCATTGCCCCATCACTTTTTCTATGTCCAAAGTCCTACAAGTGTTTCTTGTACAAACTAACAAAGCTCTTCACTATCCAGGCTTTTCCAGACATTAATTATTTTGATTTGAAAGCTCTCATACAGGCAGCATAGAAGTGTGAACAGTCATCTTTCCTCATGCTGTACAGAAGTGAGAGTTATTGCACTCATAGTGCAAACACTTTGGCATGTGCGTAATTTTACTGTTCTGAGTCATCCCCTTGACATCTGTAAGATGACTTAAGATAATAAAGTTCAGCATGTATGGAAGCATTTGCTGGACAGGAGCTTATAGTTCCCATAGTAATTTTTTATTCATGTTGCATATGTTAGTTTCTTTTATTGTTTTTTCCTAATGTTTCATAGATGAGTTAGAAAATAAGCCTAGCAGGGAGGTCACATTGTCCATTCCTCTTCTTCAAGGCAAGATAATCTAGAATCACATAATTTCTAAGAGGAGGTTGTCTAAAATGTTCTTAAAACATCCAATGATAGTTCCATGTCTCCTTATGAAATCTAAGTTCAATGTTTGATTAACTACCTTAGTGGTATGCAGTGGTTACGTACGGGACGCCACTATCCTGTTAAGCATTTAACTTGCTTTTTTCTTGATGTCCTCCGATTTCTTACTGAGCTTCCAAACATTGGCATGCTTAGAACTGTATGTGAGGTGCAGATCTCTCCAGTTTCAAGCAAAAGTAATCTTTAGTTTTCCTGTTAGTGTAACATTTCTACTTCCAAGAGTTGTATTATGATCTGCCTAACAGTCATAACAACTTTTATGCATATTAAAAGTGGCATGTATTTTAAAATGCAGTTAATACAACGTATCAGATAGTCCATACCCATTCCTCCATTCCTTCTGTAGTTCTTTAAGAGCACATAGGTAAATTGATGTCTGCTGTTTTCCAGTGCCGTCTCTTTTTATGACTGTTTCCAAGCATCTACAGTATCTTTCCAATTAAGGACACTATAAGTGAATATTACTGACTACTTGGCTACTGGTGCACTGTGGATCATGAGGCTGAAGGAAGTCAACTGAAAGTAGACTTTTTATTTGTAGACTTACTTTTTTTTCTAGTTGCTGAAGTAATTTAAAAAAAATGATTGCAACTTTGGATTGTCGAGGCTACTTTATCTTGGGAAAATAAAAGGTTGAGTCCCACAGAACTCTGGAAAGTAGATTTTATATTGGCATCATTGGGAAGTTCTTTGTATTGACAATCAGTCCTGTAGTTTTAATGGTATTGAAATAGGTGAAGGGGTAAAGGGCAGATGGGATGGCCGCCCTGCTGCAAGTTGGACCAAAGCTTGGCCATCTCCAACTATGCATTCTTGCAGTATTAGTCATTGTTCTGCTATTCGCTGTATCATTACCTGTTTATTCAGATTAAAAAATACATTTTGGAAGTGGTAGAGATGGTTGTAGTATTAGTTTTTCTCCTTCTCACGGATTGAAATGGTCTGCTTTATTTTCTTCAGTTCTTTTTGAGTCTCTGCTTATTTTCCTTCCAGAAAAGACTTCCCATTCAGTAACGTATATAATTTCCCTTATAACATGGAATTTGTCATTCTAATAGAATTAGAATCTAGGGTTGAATTAAAGAAATATGCTGTTGAATCAGGTAGAGTAAAAGAAGTTTTTATGGAATTTTGCCAAAAACTGGTACTTGCTGTGCAAATGTTAGTGTGAACAATTGAGTCTATTCTTCTCTGGGTATCACTGGGAGAATGATTAATTTAACATATAGAAGGAAATAGGCATTGTAATTTTATCTCAGGAATAATATACTGACAAAGATGTCACAGATGTGAAATGGAGGGAATTTCTTGTCCTCCTTCCCTGACACTTTTTGATGAAGAAAGATCTAAGTGTAGCATTCACATATCAGGTTCAGCAGGGCTGATCTTTAGAGTAAGGAGCCATTTTTACCTTCAGTTTTTTTCCCACAGGAGTTAGCCAAGTCCTGGGACTGCTAGCCATTGCTAAGTGCTTTTACAATAAATACTTAGTTTAGTATATGGATATACGAGATGAGTGTTTTGAGTGATCTTCTGAGATTTGCATTTTGGCAAATGCACTCACTAACAGTAGCACTAATTTACCTGTGCTGAGTAGATTTCTATAGGGTTTCCATTCCCTTTGTGTCCTTTCTTTATGTCATCTGACCATGGCCACACTATTAAATACCCTGGCCAGGACAGATGGAGACAGCCTAAAACTCAATAGATTTAGAAATAAATACTGTGGCATGAAGGAGGATTGTATTGCCCTCTTTGCTGAGGGCACGTGCCTGCCAGTTTTAGCTGAGCTACCGTAACTCACTGGTAAATGTAGGTACCATGTCTCTGTCACATCCTTGGTGGCTTCAGCATTATCACTGCTCCTAACATAAGAGGAGGGCTCTTAACTGCAAAGTAGCCTTACATTATGGGTAGTCCTTCCTCCATTCCTGGAGTGCTGAGCAAATGATGACTGCTACAGTTTCTGGGTACTATTTTGGGCAAAATGCACTGTGTTGGAGATACAAATAGTGATTTCATGCTCTCAGGCCTGCGCTGTGTCTTGTTCAGTGGAATTCCCATCAGTGTGTCATGAAATTGTCCTTGGTTCTTCTTCCTGTGAAATTATTGCTGTTAGAATCATGGAATAATTTGGTGGGAAATGCCCTGCTCACAGCTGGACCAACTTCCTTGTTAGGTCAGGTTGCTCAGGGCCTTTTTGAGTCAAATTTTGAAAATCACGGAATCACGGAATCACNTCTCCTCTAGCTGGGCACCTATGAGGTGAGTCAGGCTCCATCTTCTCTCTTATTCCCCTTTTTAGGTAGTTGAGGACAGCTATTAGGTCCCCCCCATGCTCCTCTCTTCCAGACTGAACCAAGCCAGATCCCTCAGCCTTTCTTCGTACATCATGTGCGCCAGATCTGTAACCATCTTGGTGGCCCTCCTCTGGATCCTCTCCAGTATCAGCATATGGAGGCCCCACACCTGGAAACGGTGCTCCAGATGCCTCATGCATGCCAAGCAGAGGGAAGGATCACTTCCTTGACCTGCTGGCTACTCTCTTGCTAGTGCAGCCCAGTACCTGGTTACCCGTCACTGCTGCAAGGACACACTGCTGACTCATGTTCCACTTGTCCTCCACCAGCACTTGTCCTCCAACCAGCTCCACCAGCAAAGCTGGAAAGTCTTGAGCAGTCCCTTGGGAGACTACATCCTTCTCCCTTCAGTTTGCAAACATAGTCAAACTGGAGAAAGAAGGAAGGGAACTTGCAGGTGCTTCCTTTGCAGTGCCCCGTTCTCTGGAGCTAAATTCTGTGTTTTGCCCAAAAGCCCAACTGGTCTTCAGCACGTGCTGCAAAGCCTGAACCTCTTCCCAGCTTCAGAAGGAGGGAAGACAGTTCTATGGTTGGGGTAAGTAGAGAGTGGGACTACTATAAGTTGGGTGTGCAACTTGAAAGAAACATCCCTTTCTCCTTGGGCTGTGGGGGTGAGTGCTTGCTAGTTTTCATTCAGTTAATTTGTATCTGATACATACAAAAGATGCCTGAGGCACAACTGTGAGTGCTAATTAACAATATAAAAAATAAATATGAGCATAAAGCTCTTAAATTCCATCCTTTTATTGTACATAAATTTGTGGTTGAAAGATACAGTAGGGAAAAAAATCCCCAAAGTTCACAATGAAAGTATTTCTTGTTTTATTTGTACATGTAAGGAGTGCATGGTGTTAGAGTGCATGGAAAACAGAAGAGTGCTAGAGTGCTAAAGCTGAATCAAATTTCTGTTAATTTATGAAAATGGGGATGCAATCTTTTGACATACAAGTTGCTGTAAATGTTTTTGAGCAATATATACAAATTTTTTTCAGCAGAACAAATGTAATTGTTTACAGAGCGGTGGTCACTGTGAAGTACTTGTAGTTTGGTTTTGGGATCAGTAGCAGCAGGCAGGTAATGCATTAGTTGTGCTTGACCTTTCTGAATAATAAGATTTTGCATTCTGCCTTTTGTGCTCTTAAACGAGAGCTTTCTTGCCAGTTCGCCCTTGGTGAGCCCTCAGCCACCACAGATGCATGGTGTGCGGCGGGCAGTGTGGCATCTGAACTTCCAGCTTCTCGGTCAGTCAGAGTGGCTTGCATGGAATAATTATGTATGCTCCTTCTGCCTTCCTAACAGCTGGAGTTACACCTGGAAACCTACTTCGTGTAATTTGCAGAGCTTGGTAAAAGAGTACAACTGTGAATAAAAACACACTGAGCTTTATGCCCTTCAGTCGGTCATTGTAACTGGTGTAACCAGGGTCCTCTAGTCCGGAGCCCAGTCTGAATTTTACCACAGTTTTCATCTCGCCACTGTTTTTTAAAAAAAATTGACAGTGGTTTTTTCCCCCCTTAGGTCTCAAGTCAAAAGGAAAAGTATTTTGGAAATGTAAATCAAATTATGGAAGATGGTTTTTACTGGAGTTAAAGCAAATGAGTAGAATTTCTGATAATGATTTAGAATTGCTTTGATTTTTACTGATGGGTTGCCTCTGTGTGTCTGCAGTAATGTTTCTTAAAGTTTGACTGCAGTGATGTTTCATTTGAAAGTTTGATAGCTTTACAGAACTGGTCGTCGTTCAAACTGAAATGTGCAAACCTAGCAATCTAAAATTAGGGTCCTAAGTTCATATTTAGGTATTCAGTTAAGAACTGACACATTTACCTGCCATTGAATTCAGTAGGATTCAGAAAATGATGCGGAAAGACAGTTTACCCTTGGCTACACTTGAAGTTAAACTGAGTTCAGCACCAGTTGTAACTGCTTTATCAGCAGTGGGTAAATTTGCTGGAGTAGACAAAGCTTCTGAGTTTCTGGTTTTTGCTCAATAGGAAGCAAATTTATGAACTTTTTCATGTTGGAGTGTTATAACTAAATATATTTTTTTCTGTCTCCCAGATGTTTCTTGGAAGGCGGGCAAGATTTAGCAGTCTGAGCAAAAAAAACCCCAACCAGTGATCATTTTGGAGACATTTCACAATCCCCTTTCTATGTCAAGATTTTGTGCTGTACAGAAATAAATTAAGCAGTGTTTTGGGGCCCAGCACATGCACCATCCAGCTGTTGCAGATTTTGTGATAAACTGCAGCTCATGATTTTGGATGAAGGGGGACAGTAAGTTGCTGGCTGGGCTCTGCAGGGTGAAGGTGCTCAGAAAGGATGGGCTGGATCCCTTTGCTGCTCCCTCCCTTCTGATGGAGGAGAACAACAGGAGCTAACGGTGTATCTCTCACCTTCACTACTATCTCCTATTTACGTTGGTGGCACTGTGCCCAGCAGTGCCAAGTGGCGAAGCTGTCCAGGCATGGTGGCCCTGCTAGAATCCAGGGGCAAAAGGAAGAGTGCGGAAGGTTGTCCCCATGCCTTGTGTTTGGGGTCAGCCCTGGGGTAACGTGTCCATATGTAAGAGGTGGGCTGAGCTATGGCAGCATGGACTTGATGCATCATTTTTCTTGTTTGTTTCCACTTTGGGAGAAAACAGTCTTTGCCTTGACTATACTTGCCTCCAAGAAAACGTCTTTACTGCTTGCTTTCTTGCTGTTTCGTTTGCTCTTTGGGGTGATCTGTGATAAACTTCTCTCCTTTGGCTCTTTGATTCAAGCTTTTCTTGTACTGCCTGTGTTTTGCTTGTGGCTGTGGCATTATAGATCTACGTGGACTGGAGCTCTGGGCTGAGGTCTTGCCTTGCTTGATTTACCAGCTCTTACTACTTAAACAGCCAGGTTGCACTCATCTAATACCGTCTCTCTTCACAGTGGCTTTCCCAGAGGTTCTGCTGTTTGTTTTTCTTTGAAGTCCTGGATTGAATAGCATTGTGCCTTAGAAAGTATGAGCTGTTCCTATGCCTTTAACCGGGTGTACTTATCTGGAATTGAAATAAAACCAGACATTTGTTCAAGGTAGTTGCTGTGGTTGTCAAATCAGCTTCCTGGTTGCTGTTGCTAAGATGATCAGAGACTTCTGCCTTATGAGGGGGATCTGATTAATAGGACTGCTTATATCAGAGTATGTTGTCTTATCCAACAGTGAACGTTTGAAAGCAAATGGAAATGTTAAAAAAGGTCTTGAAAAAACCCAACTATTGAGGCTTATGCCTTGTGGAGACTTGATTGAGGTTAATAATTAAAATAATTTGTCAGTTTTGATAACGAGAATCTTTAATCCCAAATCCCATACTCCTTTGAAATAGCAGTAAGCAGGATCCTTTCCACATAACGTGCTTTGGGAATTCAGCCCTCACAGGTAATAAATTATTATGGTAGCTTTTCAGATTTGTATTACAAAATACAGTTTTGACCAAAAAAAAGACCCCACCCTCAAACCCACACATTTACAAGTTTCATATGAAAAGGAAATAATTCATATACATTATCTGGGAAGGTTTTTGATATGTTTGCATTGAAGACTTGCTGATCTCCACAGTGTAACTGGAGGTGCATTAAGGAGCTGTACACAGATTTCTGCTCTTTGCATTGCCATTGCCACTGCCATGGCAGGAAAAGTTGTGCTTCTGTTCCCCGGGGGAGACCAAGCAGCCACAGGTTGCTTTAGCCAACAGCAATTAGATGCAGTTGTGGCTTTTTCCCATCCACAGGAGGGCCTGTGAGATAAAACACTCCAGTCCTGAAAAGGGGTATTCAGCCAAAGGAAAAACAGTGCGATCCCTTTGCTCTCCCTGCTGCGTTGATATCCTCCAGTTGCCATACAGAGGCAGTTAAGGATATATATAAATGCTTCTAACACGGAGCATCTTTTCCATTTTTTCATTTTATTCAGAAAGGAAAGTTGCACTTGCAAGCCAGTTATACATTGTGATACTGCCAGAAGCTACAGTGATTTCCAGGGCTGGGGTTTCATGCTGGCACCTGATTTTTCAGTCCTGTTGCTTCAGGTCATGGAGAGAGATGCTGCCACCTCCCCTCCCCATGCAAAATCAGGGGACAACCTTGCTTTGGCACCCTTACCTTTGGCTGTGATTTCGGTAGTGATGTACGTGGCCGTGATTTCCAGCAAACAGGGAGTTGTGCTGCTTCCCAGGGATGTCTTGGGGGTGTCATATAAGGGAATTATATTACTGCAGGCTTGGCCCAAAAATTCCTGGGGAAAGAGCGCAAAGAGTGCAAACACGCAGGACCTAGAGGATGAGGCTGTACTGTAATTTGGGCGCTTTCTGGTTAGTTCTGGCGGTAGGCAGGACCTGGGCTGAATCCTTCCCAGCAGTCCTCCTCTGGCTACGCCATCTCATTCGTCATGGGCTCGGTTTTCAGGAGCTCAGGAGCCTGGTGAGCGGCCATGCAGGTATGTTGCCGTACCCGGCACATTTGGTGTGTGCAATAGCCTTCATTTGACGTGGCAACTGGAAGTAAAGGGGAAATACTGACCCCAGGAAAAAGGTGAAAAAGAAACATCTCTTCATAAGCCTAGTGAAAGCAAGAAGCAGAGTCCCCCACTGGGCTTGTTATCACCCCATCATTTGGGAAAAGAAAATACTAATNACAAAATAAAATACTAATTTGTGTAGAGGAAATAACCTTTCTGTGTTACCTGTCTTGCCATTTAAAAAACTTTTAAACATGTAGACATGAAGTAAATCTGATCTTGAAATATTATTTGGAACTGTAAAGGGAAAAGTTTCATTTAGCAAATTTTGAAGCTAGATGTGGCAAACGTTTAAAGTCTGTTTGGTTCATAATCGTTTTTGATAAAATTAATTTGATAAAACAGTATAAGTTCATTAATAATTGGGATGAACTAAAACCTGTTTTAATGGTGAATAAAAATAAAGTATAGCTGAGAAACTTTGCTTTGGCATATGAAACCTCTCATTCCTTACCATTAGCTATTCTATATCCAGGTTTTATTATCTATATTTATATAGATATAAAATAGATAATCATGTAAATAATGGAAAGATTAAAATTTACTGACTGTAAAGGCATTAAAACCACTAAAACACTGACATTCTGGAAATGCTACAGAATCAACTCTACAAAAACCTCTAATATTTTCAGATCATTTCAGTTTTACAAGTGAATAAGAACTGCCTTCCTATCATTTTCCAGTGTGTAAAAAATTAACATTTGCTCCACCTTTTCTCTTCTCTGCCTATGTCTTAATTGCTCGTCAAGCAGAAAGTTATCTATCTGAAGTACTGTCCCCTTCATGTTATACAGCAACATTTCCATAGGATCTGCCAACGACGAGATTATGCTGTAACTTCCCCAAACAGCTGGGTCTGCTTCATTATGAATAGAAGCCATTGGGGAGCGTATCCAAATCTTAGTTCTCAGCCTTCCAAATCACATTAACAAAATTATCACATGCCTGGGTGAGCACTTCTCCACCACTTTTAATTAATTCCAATTGTATGTTACCCACTCCAAGAGGTTTATTGGCTTTTTTTTCGTGTTCTAGTATCAGCTTTCAACTTCCATTGCCACTGGAAGAAGTTCTTCATAATGATTTGGGCTTCTCAAGAAGATATTCCTGCTTCCTTCCCTTCCAGCACTGTATTTGTTTCATCCGTGGGGCTCAGTTCTTGGCAGCATACAACCCTGGCGTTGGCTGAGGTGGTATCTCTTCTCCCAGAGAAGTCCTTAGCTGGGCTGCGGCTGGTTTGCCAGTCCTCCCCAGTGGCATTTCTTGGGACAGCTGTGCATATCAGGAGGCTGCTGTTCATGCCAATTTTCCGTAGTAACTCTAAGAACCGCATCTGTTTCCAGCCTCATACAAATATGTTCCTCATGTACTTTCATCCATCCTCCTCCATCACTGCATCGGTCAGACAATGGGAGCATCTTCCCTGTGGGCTGAGATTTCTTTCTTGGGTCCGTTTCCGCAGGAGTTTATCTGTGGGTGCTGTAACGCAGTCGAAGATGCTCATCCTGTTCGGATCTGTGCTGCTTGTGCCAAGGGCAGCAGAGCTGGAGCTTTTGCTCAGCTCTTGTCCTGGATGCTGCAGGGATTTGTGAACTTGGAGGTCATGACCAGGATAGCCTCTGAGGGTAATGACTGGAGGCTTCTCACTTTGTGCTTTCAACTGAGTTGTGACCAGGTGGTCGTGGCTGCCTTCTGGGAGGATAAACACCCCATCACACCTCTTGGCCTCCTCTCTGAGACATGACAAAGTGGGCTGGTGTGCAGGTCCCCACATGCAGCTGAAAGCATGATCCTCACTGCCGGGCAGCGCAACCCAGTATCCCACCAGGTTGACAGCATTTACCTTGCAGGAGAGGGCAGCCAATGGCTGGCCTATGGCTGACCATTTGCAGGCTACTGGGTCTGCCCCTTCCATTTACAAACCCATTGGGGTTTTTTTTCATGGTAGTAGCAAGAGGCATAGGTTCAGAGGCAGATGCTTAATAAGGTGTGGTGGGTCGACCTTGGATGGACACCAGCTGCCCACCAAGCCGCTCTATCACTCCCCCTCCTCAGCTGGGCAGGGGAGAGAAAATGTAATGACAGGCTCATGGGTCGAGATAGGGACAGAGAGAGATCATTCAGCAGTTACCATCAGGGGGAGAACAGACTCAATTTGGGGAAATAAGTTTAATTTTTATTACCAATCAAAATCAGAGGATAATGAGAAATTAAAACTAAATCTTAAAACACCTTCCCC
>RSEF01000001.1:201037398-201062224 GCA_003993805.1 Himantopus leucocephalus | reverse complement strand
TATGCCTTGCACTGCTGAGTGTTCTGGTATACTGCAGCATGAAGGAAACTGCCATCCTGAACACCCTCACCTCCCTGTGACTGATGCCAAGATTAGAGTGGAAACACACAAGATTTTCCACTTGTGTCTGGTAAATGGTAAATTAGAAAGCAAGAAATTTATTAAGTTGGGGGGGAGGGGAGATGAGGAAAAGCTGAATCACTTTCTGCTTTCATTCCCCCCCTCCCACTCAGGTTAAANCCCCCTCCCGCTCAGGTTAAAGCACAAGCACTGTAAAGATTTAAATAAGCCACTTATGATTAAGCGATGGATCACTTACCACACCATGAGCTGCTAGGAAACAGTTAATGTTCCAAAAATCTGGGAAAAAAAAANAGCACAAGCACTGTAAAGATTTAAATAAGCCACTTATGATTAAGTGATGGATCACTTACCACACCATGAGCTGCTAGGAAACAGTTAACGTTCCAAAAATCTGAAAAAAAAAAACCAAACCCAAAACCCACCCCAGACCTGCCAGTTCTCAGTGCAGGCTTCTTTTATGCAGGTTCATTAGAGGAAAATTGGAGCAGTACCTTCTATAGCAGTAACTGAACACATGACAATCCATCACTCCAGGGCCAGCAAAGCTTCTTTTTGTAGATCCAGGACTAGATGTTCTGACAGAATTCTACTTTATGTGTCTCTACAAAGTTTTCCTCTGATCAGGCTAAGCTTCCTGCTATGGCATCCTGCTGATTTTGCAGTGTAAGTTCCTATGTTTTATGGTGCTAGAATCATAATTTCCATTTCAGCAATCTAAAGCAAGCAGTAGTCTGTTACAGAAACTTAACCCCTCTACAAGAACCAACACAGCAGTACTCTTCCACACTCCAAACATGGTTTTGAAGTCTGGTCTGACTTCCTATTCTTTAGGTCTAGGAAAAGGACGGGGAACAATCAGAGTATTCTTAGTGTTGCCTACTGTACACAATTATTTAATGAATCAGCAGAGGTAAAGAACAGGCAGCTCAAAGCAGCAAATAACAGGGACCTGCATTTTGATAATCCAACTGCTTATAGTCAATGCAGAAGATTAGGCACTACTGTGGGACCTTGCACAGGGCTCCTGCCCCTGGCTGTAAGACTTAGGGTGCTGCTAAAAGCACTAACTAGAAGCAAAATACTTGCCATGAGTAAGATTAGTTGGCCCTAGAATGCACCAGTCTTCTCACCTGTACTCCCCCGTCAGCAGCTCCAGTGAGACTCATTTGTCTTTTCTCCTTTTGGTTTTGTTGTTGCAGACAAAATACTGCTGGAGCCACACTAACTTTTTAAAAAAAAAAAAAACAAAACAAACTTTGCATTTAGTGACACCAGTCTTCCAGCATGTGGTGTCACATGCTTATATATGGGGTCTATGCTCCAATGCATCAGTAGAGATAACACCCTTTGGAATATGCTTCTAAGAAAAATCCTTCCCTCAGTACTTCAGGTGCCTGAATCCCTAGTGTAGTTTGATGTCTAAAGCTAAGGATACAAACACTTTCTTTCAGCATCCTCCCCTGCTCCAAGTACCCCAAAAAATAAGCTTCAATAGACTACAGAGATTTACTTAAGAGAAATTCTTAATTTTTAAAACCTTTCCCAAGGTCATTAGAGCCACTTGCTCAGCAGGATGTGCTGAAATCTCATTTTACCATTCAGTTTAGTCTGTAACAGAAGGCAGCAAGTATTCAATCAAGTTCTAACATCACATTCTGAACAGCAGATTACCTCTAAACTGTAGGGATGTGTGTGCTACAAATTTTGTCCTACACCTTAACATCTGTGAAGTTTCCAGGCTCTTGCAGGTGTGTACAACTCTTGGAGCAAAGAAAAGAAAGAGGTGTAACTTGTTAAGCAGCCAAGTTACTTTCAACTCACTGCACAACTGTTCTCTGCTAAGTGTGAGAGTTTTAAGTCTTTTCATCATTCTTGTGCACAGGAACACAAAGCAATGGCCTGTCACAAACAGTGACAAGGGCAACACTTACACCAGAAGTACTGACAACAGCCAAATCCAACAAGTCAGGAGATACCAGTAAAATGAACTTTATTTTAAAGCTCATTAAAAAGCTTCACAATAACACTAACAGAATTAACATTTCCTTCATTTTATGTACCCCACATGAAAAATGTATTGTTTAGCAAGAGATGAAACGTAAGCATTTCTGCATGCTACTAACACATTTCACCATCTTATTATCCGATAAGTGGTTTGGACTGCAATAATCAAAAACCCCTAGAACAGAAGGATTTCTTCTGGAAAGTCCTTATGAACGGGACAGACACTGGCTTTTTACTGACATACCCAATTAGATGTCCAGACAAAAGAAAACTACCTTGGCATCTACAAATGCCTACGAAGGTTTTGATTACAACCTTTTGAAGGAGCAGTATATTTCAGAGCAAGGGCCTCTTTTCATCTTTAGTGATGCAAGTGGTTAAATACTGCACAGAAGCTTAGTATGAACTCACAATTCCACAGGAATCTGAAAGTTACCAAGGCAATTTTCCTTTTAGGATAGTCATGACCAACACTATTACTATTCTTCCTCCCGTAACACAACATATCCCAGACAAATCTTAAGAAAAAAATATAAATAGTTCCCAAAACAATGCATTCCCACCCCCCCCATCACATACGACAGCAAAAATATTTTCTGTCATGGGATGAAATAACTTGCTGCAAGTGCAGTGGTTTAGTCCAAGTCCATGCTAATGGTGTTTTGATCACTCGGATGACATTCACCATTTTGTTGAGGCATTTCAGAATTTTTGTCATCTTCTCCCATGTCTTCAGTTTTATAATCACTCCGTTCATTTAATGGGTTTTCTTCCTTAGGGGAGTCAACTTTCGGTTTTGGTTGTGTCACAACAGGCTCACAGACATTGTTTAACTCCTAAAAGAAAGGAAAAAGATGTGGTCAGAACATATATGAAGGACCCACCAGCTTCACTAGCGTGAAGAGCCCTGTGCTCAAAGGACTGAAACTTGCTTCTGTATTTGCTTCCTGAGTCCAAACTGACAAGTACTTACTGACAAGTACCCTGAAATAAACTAGTCTACTTTATGAAGTTTTGTGGGCAAAATTCTTCAACTTAGTATTTTGGGTTTCACATGGGGTTTTGTTTTTGTTTTTTTTTCAAGACTATTTTGAGCCTACTAGTAACAGTGAAAAACAACCTGAGTTTTTAAGGTGACTGAAAGACATAAAATGTCAATAAGCTCCACAGAATTGTATACAGTATAGTACAGCTCCTCTGCTTTCTACTGGATCTCCTTCTGTCCTACTTTCTAACTACACTTTAAGAACACTGGAGCAGTTAAGATGAAACAGGGGGAGAAGGAAGGGGACAGCCTAACTTTAGCACCAGCCTCTAAAATTAGTTTCTTATGGTACTTACCTGTAGCTTTGCCTTAATTTCACTTGAATGCACAGCCGGATCCTGATCTAAGCTCTTCTTAGCCTGTGCGCTCACAGCATTATTCATCCACTCTACCACTTCACTAACACACTTCTCTACTTTCATCATTTCCATTTCATCGATATGGATGTATTTCTCATCCTGCCCAAACACAAACATTTTGTATTAATTAATAATGTCAAGCTTACTGTCATCAAGTTACACCAACAAGACTATGTCAATTATTTCCAACATACAGAAGTTGGCAACAAGCCAGATCTGTTACAGCAAGAGACAAGATGACAGATGTCAAAATAAAGCTCCATTTGCCCAGTAATCAAACAAGAAACCTAGTTCACAGAGGGAATAGAGGCTTCACAAACAGGACATGCAATAAAATAGAACATTCTTAACAAGGTTGATAAAAACCATCCCCTCTCTCCTTGACTCCTACATGGGCCTGAGGTAGTTTAGACTGCAATTCTGCCATATACAGAAAGGGGAAGGATCAGTTGTTCAACTTTAGGAGCATTCCTTACAACGCCAGTTACACAATTAACTGATATCAGAAGGACCTACCCAGCAACACAACCTATGATTTTGGTTAAGAATTCTAAATATAGATTCAAGTCTTAAATGTACTACTTTCAATGATGCTAGTTATTTCAAGACTGTCATACTAGTGAAGGAATTTGCTTAGACAATTTTGTAATCTATAGCTGTGAGAATATAATTGTTTCTGATGCAACTCTCACCTCAAACTGAATGAGCTTGCGTGATGTAAGCTTCCCTATTAAAACTCACTAAGTTGAAACCCAAACAGTAAGTTTTCAAAAGGCGGGAATGCTTATCAAGAAAGTGATCTTATCAGTGGCAACTCTCCCCAAACACCCATATATAATAAAGAACACTATATGTTTTAATTTATCCTGAGTAGCTTTTACAGTAATGCTTCTCACCATGGCACAGTTCTTGTTCCCCAAACAACTGGAAGAAGAGCACACACAAACAACAGTCAGATGAGCTTTTAAAAGGTCAAGAATCAGAACACAGTCTAACCCTCACTCTTTATAAAAATGTCCTTTTTGGCCTGAAAACATCCAGAAGTATCAAGCAACTGAAGATATGACGCACTAGGAGAGATTTTTTGAGTACTGGGAAACATTTGCAGTGTTAAATTTGTGACCTATATAACAGTAGATTGCAGCTCATCTGAAAGTGAATTTGAAGCCTCTGCCAGCTGGTGAGCCTCAGTGAAACACTGTGGGAAAAGAAAGGGACTTTGAGGCCACTTACTTTATTCCTGAATTCCCCAGCTATTGTAGCATAATACTGGAGCCTGTGTCCCAGTTCTTCTAACAGCTTTGGTCGTTCTTCTGCTTCTTGATAGCGCATTTCAATTGGAGTACCTAGTTTCTAGAAAAAGTAATTCCTACGCGTTATGTGATTCATTAACATTGTTTTGTGTGGTATTTTAGAAGCTTTGCAATTTGGGCATTCTAACAGACCTACCTTTAAATCCTCTAATTTGTCTACGTACACCTGCTTCGCTTCATCCTCACCCTCTTCATACAGCCAGCCTTCCGTCTCTGTTAGGAGTGCAGAGAATCCCTGCAGATCCTATGTATCAATATAATTCAACATGTCAAACATCAAAATCTGCACCAGTGGACTGTGTTTGTCTTGCAGTAACAGGACACTGGTAAATATACATATTAATTCTTAGCCTCCAACATAGAAATTACATTTCTACTGCAGTTTTTGCCTAATCAAGTCAAATAAACATCATCAGCTTCTGAACTGGGAAACACACACATCTACAACATAGGTAGCGTTTCTAGCCTTTTGTCCTTCATTAGGCCAATGCTTGGGGTGCAGCTTTAACTCATGGTTTAATTCACAGCTTCCCCTTATAGTCACCAACTTTATGTGGAATCAAAACTTTCCTCCATTTGTGATAAAATTTATTTTCAGGGATATGTACTATTTGTGAAGCCTGAACCTAATTCTGGATTGGTCCCAACCATAATTCAAATGACTTACAGTTTCCAGCTGTTTTCAGGGTGGCTGTGAGAAAGCTTGATGAAGGAATACAGATCAGATATTTGGTATCAGTGTTTTCAGAGAAGGTCCTGAAACCATTACCTACCTTTTCACACACAAACTTTTCATATGGTCCAGACAACTTGTCCCTGAACTCGTACACGTATTCCTCCACTGCATTCTTTGCATCATTTCTTTCTTTCTCCAGTTTATCTTGCATAATCATCTTTCCCTATATAACCACACAATAGATTTTAATTAAAAATACCTATGTTCAAGCAGCAGTCTACAAAGCACAGTTCCTGTAAAACACAGTAATCTCCCAGAGGTCTTGACTCATGTAACTGCTGGAATTCTCACTGCTACGAAGTGGACTCACCTGAAGAAGTGGGATGCACTTCTCTAGATTACAATAGCTTGAACCAACCTCTGATGTCATTCCATGGATCAGTGCTCTGATACTACCACTATAAACAACACTTCAATCTTTCTGATTAACATTGGTCAGTTACGTGTTAAAGTTGGACTACGTATTAGCTCACTGTAAATTAGAGTCCACACTTCAGGGTTACAGTAAAAGATCAGGGTTTACCTTAAAAAGCAGATGAATGGTTAATAACTGCAATCAAGAAAGTCTAAACCACACTCAAGCTCACCTCTGTTTCAATATACATATTGAGGAGATCTTTTCCTAACTGCCAAACCAAGTTAGCTTCAATAGGTAGTTCCACATTCTTCACTTTTATCTTGGGTTTTTTAGCTTCTGGGGGCTGATCACCTTTCTTCTCATTTGTCTGAGTTGGAGAGAAGAAAAATAAGATAATTTTCCTGACTTCCTTCTGATGAAGTCGCACTATGATGAAAGAAACTTTAACAGGAAGAACATGCAGAGATTTTCTGTGCTCTTTGAGAATCTTCAAAACATACTTTCCGTTTGAGGACTCCACCTCCTATCCTAGTCGGCTTACAATCTATTTCATGGACAGTAAGTACTGAGCTACATGAAGGATGTTTCTCAGCTATACAGTGTATCTGCAGGTATTCCAGGAGCACCCACATGTAGCTTAGCACTTCACCGGTGATGCTGACAGTGGCAAGATTTTAACCCAAAACATTTTTTGTCTTACACAGATTAAGGAGCAAACTACCAAGAATATCATGCAGGCCTATGTTTTTCACATAGATTATTTCCTCTTAGGTTTATGAATTCCCGATCCCAGCTTCTCTCAGCAGGCTTAATAAGCTTGGCCTCTAACAGCTGTTAAACAAATTGAAATGTCCGCAACCCAAACAAATTAGCTGTACAACACTGCATAAAGACAGGTAAGTGAGAGAGAGACTTCTTGCAGGAATTCTTTTGCAAAATCAGTACGAAAATCATCATGAGACATGTTTTTCACAATAGAAAGGGTACAAAAATGAAAAAGTTTGAGCACCAACTTCCTTACTTTTTCCTGGAATGTTACCAATTTAAATGCCACCATTATAGAGCATAACATTTTTAACAGAGTTAAAGGGTCACTCACTTTCTTGACATCTGGGATTTTGTTTTCTTCAGAGGGAGGTTCTGATGAAGGGGGAGACTGTGACGTTTGCTGACCATCAGTTTGTACCTGGGACTGTGTTCCAGCCTCACTGTTCTCTTGCTGGATATTTTTCTGAAATGAAAGCCCAGGCACAAAGGATGTAGAAGGCATGTGCACTTGTATTTAATAAGACTTATAGGGCACTTCACTTCTGACGCACATACTGTACAAAGTGCCCTACAAAGCATTCTGTGCACACGCAGAAACACACACGCTTTAATTATCGGAGATACAGATGAGGTGCAAGTTCAAAAGGACTTGCAGCATAATACTTGTGTGCGTGTGTGCGCATGCTACCACTTCCTCTTACAAAAAGTGGCTTTTAATTTATTGAGTCATAGCTTTTAAGTTTTTTCCCCCCCCTCAGAAAACTATTAAAACATTAAGTACACCATAACAATGCTGCATTATTCCCCCAGTGCTTCCCTCCCCTTCAATGCTGTAGAAACAAATCCAGTTTTCCCTTCCACAGGATTCCACACAAATCCTTTTAGCACAGAGAGCGTGGATGACTAATAATCCAAACCAAGTTTTCCTATTTAGAACAGTCTGATAATTACAGCAGCTGTAAGCAAACCCCACCCTCAAGTAACCCACCTGTGCTGCTTTCAGCACTTTGCCCAATAATTGATTTTGAAATCCACACACTTTCAGGATAGCACCAATTTTCTCCTGTTCTTATAAAGATGTGTATATATTTCCTGACAGCTATGCACATCTCAAAATTAACCTCATTTTGCTTGCTTAGAAGAAGGTATTTTTCTTCCAGAGTATGTAACAGCAGAACACGCTTTCATCAGTAAGGACATTCACACACAAGAAAGGTCAACTTACATCACTTGAGTTTTCAATAGGCCTCTGGTCCTGAGATTCCACTTCAGTCTCAACACCCACATCTTCACTCTCTTCACTTTTAACTGGTTCTACCATGGATGCAGTGGACACACTGAAAATGCCATGAGTATTGACACGGACTTTCACTTTGACTTTAGACTTTTCTCCATCTTTCTGGGCTGCCACATTCTGGATAACATACCTACCTAAAACCAAAAGAATCAATAATCACACAGTGGAATTAAATAGGTAATATTACAGATCCAGGAAAACACCTCCCTCTTTCATAGAGGGTGCATTTTGTAAATATTTGATGAAGCCTCTGCGCTAATCTCATGGTCCCCGATATGAAATGAACACTATGAAACCCCCAAAAGTATGCTGCTTTTCAGCCACCTTTACCTTACAAATTAAAAGGGAGAATGCTTATTTTCATCATCTAGGGTATGTTCTCCTGCCACTAGTAATATAGAGTAACTATCAGAAGTAAATGCTCACTCCCCCTTAGTTGTGCTATATGTGATGCTACAGCAGGGTGAAAGAAAACTGTATGAAGACTTAGGCTAATGCCAATGTTAAGTGGTACGTCTCTTTAATACAAGTTACTGCCCAACATAGAAACAGTATTTCTAGAAGTTTTCTTCTCAGCTTCTAACATCCATGTAAGCCCACCATTACCTTCTACTCTAGGGCAGAATGCAATTGTTTTGTAGCTCCTGTAATGCTTGAAGTGAGCATTGTGAAACTGAGAAACAGAGAGAGAACGAGTTTAACAGTATATGAAGAATCAGATCTCCTTGACATTAACGGCAGACATTTTTCTGCCTACTACATAGTTATACGTGTATCACCAAAACAGTGACCTGGAGATTACAATGCTTGTACAGCTGCGAAGTACAAGTTCACTGATTTCATAGGCTGGATCTGCACATGCTGGCACACACCATCCCTTCATCAATAGATCTAAACCATACACATACAAGCTTTTACTTGCTTACTTTACAGGCTAAAGAATATACACAATTATACTCTCGTAAATCCAATGATACTGGAATTACGACCTGTCCTCCCTTTTGGTAGTCTCATCAGAACTACCCATTAGGACTACTAACAATTCTGTTCTGAGCAAAGAGTTAATCCATGAGTGAGCTGAAACCAGTCTGATTTTCAGTTCTGTTTTTACCAGTTTGCAGAACAGCAGATAAACACCTTCATGTTTGTTAGAGCCATATAAATCGTACAGTCACAAATCCCGCTATCAGTCTTTATGGTAAGAGCTAAAAATAAAAGGAAGTCTGTTGTTTCTGTAACTACAAAACATTGTGCTGGTTTCCAAGACATATGGTATTTGAACTTTGTGACGCTCAGTGAAACCACCACATAATTAGCTTTGAAGTGCAGAAAATAACTGACATTTTCTGTTAGGATAGTAGTTTTTGGTAACTTTGTGGTGCATTAAGTATTAACTGAAATATTGGTATATCAGATGGAGATGGTTTTTGCCCTATATATTCTCCCACCCATTTTAAGAATATTTATAAAGCTTGTCTTTAGCACTACAGTTCCAGTGATACTGTATTTTAAGTGCATTGTTGACCAACAGCACAAATCTTGGTTAAGTATTTGACATAAAACAATCATTTCCTCTACCACTCTGGGAAAAAGAAAGAAAAAGGTTGAGCTTTCTAGCAAAACCAAGCAGTTACTTGGCAACTAGTAATAGCTTTATCTTAATTTTACATGCAAACATACAACATTTAATTGCATGCTTAGAACTCAAGAGCAATTATTTAATTGTCCTGTCTTTACCATCACAATCTTTTTCTAACTAACCACACTGTAGACTCTTCGCAAGTGTCAACACCGTCAATGTTGTAATTTGTCAAAAAGGATGAAAGAGCTGCTTATAAACATTACCTAGACAATTCCAATCAATACTGTAGTCTTGTAGCTGACACTATTTCAGACTGCTTTGATTAAAACTTATTCAGTATTATGTCAAATCCAGAAAGTATAGGAAAAAACAGCAACTAGTTACTCAAGATGCGTTTAAGTTTCTTATATGCAGGAGATTTTTCAATTACTCCTAGCTTGCCCTAGTGATAAGCAGCAAAGATTAAAAAAGTTAGTATGCTATCTTTTGCAGTGATAGCCTTATTCTAGTCCTGGGCATTTGGCTATAGCTTCCCCTCATTTCTCCATTCATATAACCATACTGCATAACACAACACAGTTACAGAACTAATTTTAGACCCAACAATATGAGACAACATCATTTCCAGGACAATTACTTACCAATTTTTGACTCAGGATATGGGACTCCCTTAGGATCAGAATAAAAAGCTTCTAACTCAAATGGACCTTTCCTATAGAATGTAAGAACCTTGGAGAAAGGTGCTGCATGATTTCTGCTGAACACCTCGTGAACCCTGTAAGTGAGAGGAAAATATCATCTTTAGCAGTGTATTTGAGCTGAAAGGTTTTGATCTAGGGTCAGAACTCTTCACAGAAACATCACCATGTTTTGATACATTTACCCTTCTGAATAACTCCAAGGAAGATACTTCACTACTGTACTGTAAGGAAAAAATATTACTGTTGTGTACTGTAATGGGAAATTGTCCTATTCCACTAATTTTGAATCTCAGAAGCAAGTTTAGATGTAGGTGGCAATTCAGTGACACACTATCAGCAGACCTCCAGAATTTGTTTCCTGCAAATACATTATTCTGAGCTTGGAATAGAATAATTTAAATCATAATTTGCACCCTTCCTCAGTTAGTCTCAAAAGGCTAATTATAGCCCTGTTAATTCATTACTCATTTACTTTCTGTGGCTCAGTTGAGAACCCTGACACCAGATTATTATTCATTCCTTGATATGACAGAAAGACAACCAGCTTTATTTTATGTTCTTCCTCTAGTGTCTGTCCGCTATTATGCCAGTCTGATTCTAATTTCCAACTAAGTTTTGTCTCCTAACTATGGAAGGATCTCATCTAATAGTCAAAAAATAAGATTGTCACCTAGAATTTGAACCCACAGGCTACTCTAAGAAGCAGGTGACAGAACAATTAGGTTCTGCATCTCCACAGAAGACAGACAAAAAAAAGGCTGGATTACAAAGAATATAAGAAAGGTATGAACAGATCCCTATAGAACTCTAAACTACCCAAAAGTTAAACTCAGACCTCTTTACATCCTAGACAGCAACTGCATTTCCCACAGGCATGGCAGTTCACAGCAGAAAGGTCAGAGTCTTAAGGTACTGCAATTGCAAGAAATTTCTCTTACAAAATTCTTAAAAGTTAAATCCTTGCTTCTGTTTTCAGCCAGCCAAATAGCATCTTTGTAAGGTCACAATATTTACACGGTGCACAGTGTTCCTACTAAAACAAGAATCCAGATAGGCGTTAGGAACACCTTGAGTAAAAAAACAGTCAGAAAGGAAAAGTAGGATCAGGATCCAGCACTTTAGTTCATTTTGTATTCAAAACCTGACAACCAGATAAGAGCAATGCAAGACAAGATATTGGTTGGTAGCTCATTCTGTCACAACTTTTTTTAGTCTTCATTTTTTAACACTTGAGAAGTTATGGTTAAAATTTCAACACATGCCTTCACATGTTCCACTGTCAGCCATCTCTGGTACGTGGCCTACAGGTTTTCTGCATCAACTTGCCAAAAATCCTAATTTAAATGCAACCAAGAACATTTTCCTTGAATTATGAAGGCCAAAAGCTTCACAGAGCTGTAGTTTGAGCTACCTACCCTTCAGTGTCCTCTGCTTCTGTGTTCCACAACAGAGATATTGGGAATGGTGTAGCATCTGTCACAGAGAATTCTCTTACTTTAAAAGCTGGAGAAAGAATTGCACACTAAACAAGAAACAGACATGCATTCAAGTTAGTTAACTGCTCTGCTCCACCCACCCAAGACAGCTAAACATCTTTAAACAAGAGAACTGTGTTGACTTTACTAAAACGAAGCTAGGCAAATTTCTTATACTCCATTGAAATCAAGCAATCTCATATAAAAGGGTTTATACCCTTTTGGGTTGGCAGAACTTATGGCTGTATTCTTACCGTAACTTGTGAAAAAAGGTAACAGTCTAAATGAATACCAGGACTGTAAAGAACAGAAGTGCTGCATTATTTAGTCCTAAAAGAAATGGTGTTTGTCTTACAGATCCTGCTTCTTTCCCTGGAGACAACTGATTGCTAGTGATGGAAAGCAATTAGTGAGATGGCATGAAGAAGCAAGTCAAAAGAGAGGGTGAAATAAGAGATTAAGTAAAGGAGAAAAGAAGGCAGAATGAGTGGTTTGCTTGTAAAATACAGTTCACTAGTTGGAAACTGTAAAAATGGGGGGGAGGGGAGGGGGGACATAGAATAAAAGTCTGTTTCACATTGACTGAAAGCTGGATACCAGAAAACACAAACTTGCAGTGTTTTGAGCTCTCCAAGGATACTTCTCATACACTTTGCTGATTAAAGATCTCTTCCCTCAGCTTGACAGTGACTTCAGTTTTTCTCATTAAAGATACCTAGATCCTGTTCTTTTGAAAAGAAGAATTGACTGCTTATAGAATACATCCAGCATCAGCACTTTCAGTAAAGTACTACACCACACAGGAGTACTCTGGACTTCTTAAACAGCATAGTCCCATAAAAACACCCAGTAAACATGTATGTTCCCTTGTATGCTTTATAATGCCATTTTCTGCCATTTCTCATAACTGCTTGGCTAATTCTTCAAAAAAGTGCTCTCAAGGAATGTTTTATGAAGTGTTGCCAGTACTATACCTGCAGAGCACAGCCCCTAGCTATGGCTTCATCTGCATTCAGTGTTGTACTGACATCTTTGCCAAAGAATTTAGCAATCCTCTCTTTGACAGCAGGAATGCGAGTTGCTCCTCCCACAATCTCTATAGCAGTTACATCTTCCACTTTCAGTTGTGTTTGTTCCATTAACGAAAGCAGAGGCATCTCTATCCTTTGCAGCAAGTCAGCACACAATTCTTCAAATTGTGACCTAAGGAAAGAAATGGAATTAACCAAAGAACACCTGTTCCACCACTAAGATTTCCTGGTATTCTTGTCTCCAAACTGACACTGACCAGGTCTGTTAACTACACCGCAAAGAGACTTAAAGCTAAGCCCCTGTGAGTAGGCTGAAGTGACAACCATAGACAAGGCAGTACACGAACAGCTGCTTACATATCTTCCTATGCTGCTATCAGTGTAGTTAACTAAGATAAAGGTATTGTTTGGGCAGGTGCTATGTATTTGCCTCAGGAGAGGTTACAGATAAGAAAACAGAAAACAGTGATACTTCTTTTACAATGGAAAACTGTTGCCCAAGTACCAGAGGGAAGAAAAAAAACACCACTGCTCTTGGCAGTAGTTACAGGGCTAACAGTGACTGCAAATTAACTTGTGCCTATGAGTGTGTGAAAGCGACAGACACAGATTTCATTTACGCTGAGACCGCAATCAAGTCATCCCCCATAAGCACCGTTTCTCTGCCACTATCCACAGTACGATAAGCAAAAAATAAAAGATAGCAACAATTGAAGCTTTGTTAAGAGCAGTATGGGATTTAGGTTACCTAAAATACAGGAGGCCTAAATATGCAGCCAACCCCCCTGGGTCTGGTTTGCATACATCAATCCATGGTTTTAAGAATGTGTCATTCTACAAAAAGAATCCAAGCTTCTTATGCATGCATTATTACACTGAAACATTGCTCAGGTAGCTGAACATTACATTTCACAGCCTTAGTTCAAGCATTACCAAGATGCCACAGCTACTCAGCAGTTGCACTTAATTTTAACACAGTAAGTTTCTTTTAAAGATGGAAAGAAACACTTGTTTAAGAAATACAGCCACCAAAGCAACTGCCTGTCTTGTATAGAACTCACCTGTTCATTTTTCCAGATACATCAGTATCATTCATGAAACACTCAATATTTAGGGGAATGTCTGTGCTATTTGAACTCATTAGTTTCTTCAGCTTCTCACATTCCTGATACAGACGAAGAAGAGCTCGAACTTTCGCTTTTGGATCCAGTTTGTATTTCGCTTTTATTTCTGCACAGAAGTAATCTACTAGCTTTCCATCAAAGTTTCTTCCACCTAGGAAAGGGTCAAATGCTGTGCCAAGTACCTGGTTTGAAAGAAAGCAATTATTTAGTCTTACACTCAGTTAAAATTAAGTGGAATAGCAGTCTTCCAGTATCAGCAAGCCTTTCCTTCAAAGACGTTGGGGACAAGTCACCCGATCTTCCAATGCACAGACTTAAGTACTTCAATCACCCAAAAATTGTTCTTTGCCCAGAATTTTAAGAACAAGGCAGGTTTACAGGCTATTTGATTCCAATGTCTCATAAGCCCTTTTATTTTCATTTAGTCTTACTACCTTTAGTTTACTCTTGTTGAATGCACAGGCCGATACTTGAAATGCAGAATGTCCCATATCAACAAACACAACTATCCGTGGCTTCTCTTCAGGAGCTGGGAGGTCTTGTTTATAAATTCCATAATTCAGAGCCACTGCAAAACAAGTATCAGATATCATCAATGCAACCTCTGGTGAGTCTCCATTTGCATGCCATCACATCCCTGTGAATATTGAGCTATAGGATCAAAAGCAGCAAGACAAATCCAGACATAGATCTATGCAAGGTCTTAACTACATGGAAGCTTTATTCCACCAATATATGTTGTAGGATCTGAGAAACAAAAACCACATTCAGGGGTTTTCTAACTTGATTTGTTTATTAACAACCCTTTTTTTTTTTGCTTTGCATAGTAATCAAAACCACAGAGCATCTTTACAACAAACCCCAAACTCAGTTTTGTATTTATGAGGAGAACCTCCCAGGCACAAAGGCTTTGTCTGATAATCGTGTAAGTAGTCAGCAGAGGCTGTAAAAGGGAAAAACCTCAGTCTATACAGAATATCAGGCAGGTACCGTCCGTGAAGGTGCATCAAAAGTGTAAAACAGAAGCCAGTGGTGCATGTAAACACAAGATACTGAAGTCAAAGGACAGAACACGGTTTTGCAGCAGCATTCATTCTGGATGGATAGCAGTGTCAAAGCTAGGCAGGAGGCTGATGCAGTAATTGAAGAGAAATAAAACCCTAGAGAGTCTTGGTTATGTAGGAAAGGCTGAGATTTTGGCATGAGATAGAATGTGCAAGAATGCACATTTGCATATGACAAAAAATCCCAAACTGAAGATAACAGCCAGGATACTTGACAGATTATCAGGCAAGATAATTAGAGCATTAGAGAAGGTGGTAAGGAAGGCCAGGAATACATGCTCTGAAGAGCAATGTTTTATAGTCACACTGACATCCTCTCACTTGAGGAGAAAGGGACATCGACTCCCTCTCACATCAAAAGCAGTAGTTCCAGACCATCTGGAACACGAACAGTCAAATTTCCCACTGCTCAGAGACTTGAGGTTTATGGATTCCAGTGTCTTAATAAAGTTTCCCTGCAGCTGGTGCACGCATTCTCATCTGTGTGGATTCTTTGGTGTCTGTAAAAACCCAATACCAGCACTCCCACAAGCAGCCATTAAGAGGCGGTTAATGAAAAACAGAAACTCTATTTCACAAAATGTATCTGTTATATCCTTGAGATCTAGATTTGACTGAAATTGCATGTTGGTCTGTTAATTCACAGAGTGTTTGTATTTCTGAGCAGACTGAACACATTGCCCTGTTTCTAAGCTAAAAATACATTTATGAACAAAACTTGATAAATAATAGCAGAATTTGCCTTTCATTAAAAAAACAAACTACTTTTCTTTTCTGCCCTATTACACCTCATGACCCCTTCCCCAGAGACATAACCAAAGATTCTCACATTTAAAATATTAAAAAAAACTTGGATAGTACTCATTAGCCTTGCAAGGTAAAGAAAAGAAAATAAGAAATGCTACGTGCTACACAGTAAAGAAAGGTTGCTGGTGCTGCTAAGGGGATGAAAGTTATCTGCTTTTCCAGGGATTGTCCATCCTAATGCAAAAGCTTCTAAAGATCTTTGCAAAGCTCTCAAGGTTTTTGCATGGCCAAAGACCAGGCTGATGTGTTCTGCCAAACAAATAGAAAGGCAGAGACAATACCTTTTTTGGCAAGGCCTTTAGTTGGCTTATATCATGAGAGGTCATCTCTGAATCAGGTGTGAAGGATTACTTCTGCTTCAATACAGGAAGGAATTGGAAAGGTACTCTTTAACTGCTAAGGTTGGAAAACACTTTTTTCCCCCCAGTGCTGAACTAACTTTTTTTCCTTTATGGATACAAAGTTTCTTCATAAACGTTTTGAACATGGAATTTGAAGGTTAAAAATAGACGGTTGGATATTTGTCCTTCCTCCTCCTCTCTCTGCAGTCACCCTAGAGATGTATACACCTTGTAACTCAGAAGAATTCAGGCACATGGGACAAAGTGTACCTACTGTGGGGTCCACACTCAGCTCAAGAATTCACACTGCTACACATTCCCCTGTAGCACTGTCTGCTATATAAACAAAGAATCAAGCTAAAGCTAGATGACAGAAACACACACCTATGGCTTGTGCAACGATAGTCAGATTTGCTCTTCATTGGGTGCAAATAAATACTGTTCAATGCAAAGATCATAATACTGATGAAACAACTACATTTAGTAGAAAACCTATACATGACCATATGTAGATAGATACTCATCTGAAACTGATTCCGGAAAATCATCATAAGATACTACCCCATCAATGCATATTTAAGATTGCTTTACTCCTTAAAAAAAAATATTCAAAAGCATGAATCCAGCTGCTGTGCACCAGAAGTGTTCGTATGGAACATTCTCCCAAAGTAAACTCTTCCCTACTTAATCTAACTAAGCGGGCAGTGGGAGCAGAAAAGTAATTGCCTTCTGGTACAGACCTCTACTTCCCAACCCTTCCCCCAGGAAACAAGTGCTAGTTACTATGCCATTTAAAAACATGGAACAAATGCTTTCTCACCAAACACAAACAGAAAAATGCAGGACGACAGGGACAGAATGCTTATTTTAGGAAAGACCAAATAAACTCTTGGTTCCATCAATGTGTTTTCAGAGTTCAGAACAGATTAGCAAAGGAAATTAATTGCCTTTGTGTGTGTTTTAAAACCATAATTATACTGACAAAAGCCTTGGAAGTTACTAAGTGTTGATGCTTAATCAAGGTACTTCGTTTAAGAGTGCCTAAATGCTGCAACTGTGCAGCATAAGGTTTCCTCCATGAAATGCAGACAGTAAACTAAACGGACAAGTACTTCAAGCACACGGGGTAATTCCTAAATAAGTACTCTGGGAGACAACTACCACTTAAGCTTCATCTCTTCTTCCCCTTCACATAGAAGACATTAAAATGAAAGACTGTAAATCAAGAGAAGAGCAACAAGTTTTTAGAACAGTGATGTCTCATGTCTGATTTTTCAAGTCAGCCATGTTTCCTAGAGTAACTACATGCACGCTCTATCACACCTTTCACTTCCAGAAACAGCTACTTACCTGCTGTCATGTCATTCATTAATCTAAGACAATTTAATCCAACAATCTGAGCTGCATCCAAAAGTGACCTCCTTTCAGCATCTGTGAAAAATGATGGAACCTGAAGAAAGCAGGTGAGAATGGGAAGTTATTTTCGGAAAATAAGACACCTCACTGCTTGTTTGAAAGTATTCATTTAACAACTGCCTCTATTCCTCCTCTTAGAGAATACACTTGCCCACTGCAAGTCTTATAATGTGCCACAACTGTACTGAATAAAGACTTCAAATATTCTTTTCAATCAAACTGAGGTGGAATTAAATGCACATCAGCTAATGTACAGGAGCACACACTAGCAAGAAACAAACGAGTTTCTATACAAATGCTAGGAACCTTAGTTACTGGTGCAAAATATGAAACTAGGCATTATGGGACAGACATGGAATAACCTTAATCAGAATTAGTAATGTATTCCTGTCCAAGAAAGTAAAGAGGTGAAAAAAAAGTACAGCAATATTACAGATGTCAGATGCAAAGAAATAACAAACACAGAATCTGTTTTGGCCAAAATTACTTTGGGCAAGAAGTGGTAAGAGATTCTGAAGGAATATGTTGTTGACAATTTGCTACAGATCTCTAGCATTAGTGTTGGACAGTGACCTCTGATGTCCCCAGGGACAGAAACTACATCATTAGAAGACACTAACTTTCCAGGTACCCAATGGAGAACAAACTCTTCTAGTGATAACAGAACTAAACATTCCTAGATGCAACATGAAACAGACTTGTATTTAAAGAGTCATTGAGAACATAGAGGCAGACATTATTTTATACTCAGGCTTTGCAATGGAATGACTGCTCTTTATCTGAGGTCATTTTCTGTGCAGTCATAAACTGAAAAAAAAAAATTAACTTACTGAGAGGATGAACGTAACCAGGACAGAAACTAAGGTTTTCAGCTACCAGAGGGCACCTTTGATAAACAAAGGTGTCTTTAATGAGTAATTAGTGTGCTTAGTCATGGAAACAAGCTGCAGCAGAAGGGTATATACCTGGATCCCAGAAGTGTTTTCTGGGTCTGAAAGTTCAGACATCTCCAAGAGAATGAGTTCATGAAGTGGGTCGGGGTCTGGAATAAGGAAGCAGCCCTGGGATTTCTAAGTCAAAAGCTCTAAAGCTAGTTATGATTAATCCCTTTGTAAGTGCTTACGCCGTGTTCTTTTTCACTCTACACGAATAGAAACAAAATGCCCTCAATAGCTGAAGTTAAAAAGACATAGTGTTCCTGTGCACTACAATTACTTACAGAAATAACACAGTCTGTTACTGGCTTTTTCAGGTTACTCTCTGCAGTCTCCTTTAATTTAGTCAATAACATAGCTGAAATCTGTTCCACACTGAAGATATGCTCCTCATCCATGTACATGACCTGGATATCAGAAACAGGTAAAATAATTCCATTATTTCAAATGGAGGAAAAATTACTTACATTTAATGTTTTTGATACACTGCTGACTAATACACTATCAATCATGACATGCTTAATTATTTCATTATAGAACTTCACTTTACAACTTAATTTCCCAGTTGAGTGTCTACAGAAGCAATAATTCCATTTTCAGACTTAAAACATCAAGAACCGTATCAACTCTACAGATGAAGGAAATGGTAGGGAAGTGATTTAAAAAGTGACACAAGTCTAAAATGTGACTAAAGCTAGGCATGGTCACATGCATTATGCCAAAAAATGAAAAACAGCCATCAATTTTCAATCTGCTGCCAATGAAAAAAAAGTCCAGAATTACTTGCTGACTATTTTCCTCTGACATTTTTATGCTTTTGCTCAAGTATGTGAAGAGTCTCTGAAAGGAAGACCTGTGCAACAACAGTACACCTATGCACATAAAACTAAAAGCTTAAGATGAAGCTCAGTAAGAAGTTTATTATTGCTCCCTTACCAAGAAATTATTCTTGAATCACCATTTTTCATGTAGTAGCATAAATGGCAATGATGAAGTGAAGGACCAGTTGATACCTGAAAACAGCACTTGCCTTTTATTCACATCAGTCCAACTTAGGGGAAAAATTAAGCATTTCAGTTTTAATAGAAAAACTGTTCTCTAAACATCCCAGTCTTATTGAATGTTACTTACTGAATCAATTCTTAAAACTTTTTAACCATAGTTAAATAGAAAAAAAAAAAGCATTAATTTGTTCTCTTAACAGCCTGAGAACAAAGATGAAGTACCAAGTAGCACTGTTCTCCCAGTAATAGATTTTCTTACACAGTAAGACTCCTACACACAATGTAATTAAAGGAAAACATTAATTTCTGTCTGAATTTATCTGCTAACCTCACAAGTCACAAACAGCATATGAAAAAGCATCTCCTTTTTTGTAAAGCTTGAGTACTCTTCCAGTCAGAATTCTTTCTAGTGTATAATCTCTTCTGTAACCTATTCATTACTGAAGTTTTGAGGCACAAGTTCAAGTGGAGAAAAGCAGCAGAGCACACAGTCCTAAAACAGGGTCTTTCAGTAGCGAAACAGTATCATGTTATGCCAGCAAGGCTTCGCTATCAGTATTTTTATATACTTCTGTAAGTGAATACCATGTCATTAACTGCACCTATTGTAGGAAAAGCTGACAATTTATCAGCAAACTCCTTGAAACATAAGCAAAAGTCAAACGTGCAGTGGTACAAATTGGTTTTGAACATCTGTTGCAAGTAACATATATCAGGTAGTCCACTTTCATAGCAATTATGCTAAAGAAGAGTTCCTACTACTTTATAAGGAACTTAGCCACGTAATTAGACTGTTGCAATGCATTCCACACAAGAGTGACAGAAAGGTTAATACTTTGAGGTAAAACCATACGACCTCGTAATTATCTTAGCAGTTTTTCTGCCAGGATGCTTGAGCTGGATGTGCTATTTGCCAACAGGGAAGCTCACATTTCAGCAATTACTTGCAAATGAACCTTAATTTGATAGTTAACATCCACTATTTAAAGATAAAGCTGTCTATTCATAGGAGCTCTTCTTTAACAGAAAGGTTAAAGAAAACCTTTAGAAATGAAAGCTGTATTTTCATGACTAGGTGCTGAAAAGAAAACTTTTAAGTTTAGCTATAAAATCCAAAAAGATACACTGCAAATTTACCTTTACTCCAACTCCACCATTCTTCATGGGAACCAAATCATAGCTCAACTTTTCTTTTTCCTTCTGAACAAAAGGATCATTAAATGCACGACCGTGGAATCTCTTGAAGTTAGATACTGTGTTGTGGGCATGAGTAATTTGCTGTAAAGAAATACAGGATAGTTAGAAATCAGCCTGCAGTGTTCAGTGCTGCTCTGTATGCCCCCAGGCATCAGGCAAGTTTTTAAGACAACTGCTCCCTCACTTGTCACATCTGTTTCTGTAACACCTGTAATTACTATCTGGTACTTTATATCAACTCATTACTACAGAAGATTATATGAGTCAGAGACATAGATACTTACAGACCATTATGTTAAGTACTATAAGGATTATACAAGTATCTCTAAAACCTTGAAGCAATCAGGTGAGCAATAACTGGATTTATAGTGCCTACACTACTTTAGTAACCTAATTTAGACAGAATTCAAACAATTAGAGATAGGAGCCAGCTTCACAAGTAGTTGCAATACTTGTAGAACCAGCACCCCAACCCCAGCCACCTCACCTCCAGCTGTTCACTTTAAACCCCACTACATTAAGTGCAAACAACTGCTTTCACAGTTACCAAGTCTCAAGCTGTTAAGTCTGCACTTACTCAATACTTACTTCCCCCCCTCCATGAGCTACTTTTAAACCAGAGCATTTCCCTGTTCATGTTCACCAGCAACCACTCAAATTCTTGAACCAGACCAAAGAAGGACACAGTGTATAGACAACAGCAAGAAACATGAGACTTTTTTGGTAACGATGTCAGCTTAAAGCATACAGTGCAACCTCCCCACAGAACCAACGGACCTAGAGAAGCGTTTCTTATCAGTAACACAAAGCAGAACAGAAATTAGACAAATAGACAATATTAAGAGAGATACTGCAAGTATGTCAGAGTAGAACAAATCCTAGTCTATTGGAGAGAAACTATAAAAGTGCATTGTTCTCTCCAGAATAGATTTAGGCAGGCACCAACAGATTGCATGATAACTCCTCAAATGAGGAGCACACTGAGGAAGAGTTCCAGCATTCACTGCCCTCAAAGGAAAGCATCAGTTTCTTATTGCATGCAAAATTTTCCATCATGGAACTGAAGACTTTGAGCTACATCTTATATTAGAAAACTATGCAACTATGACAGTTCTCCAACGGAAAAGCTCCCTGACAAAGCAGCTGGCCATACCCATACTATTAAACAGTAACTTTCAGAAAGCTCTGTGTGTGGAGAGAAAGATGTTACACCCAAATTCCCTACTGGGAATCATCCTTGATTTATTCTAATTGCCCAACAGTGCTTAGCAATTATTAGTAAGAGCATGAGTTAGTACAGGGCAAAAATCACACCAGGAACTATTCCAGTACTTTAATGCAATAGAGTATTTAGGTTCCTGTGTCCAAGATAATTTCCCTGCATGGTTTCATTTATTTGTATAGCCATAACTTCAGAGTATTTGAATGCTGTGTACTTCACAGCTGTATTGCAGAAGAACATAGAAGCAAAAATTATTACCATGCAGTGGGCAGACAAGTACAAACACTCTGGTAGCTTTTATAGCCTAATTTAGAATTAAACTCAGAGCCTTTTCTAAGAGAACAATGTTAAGATTATTTTTAGAGTAATCGTATTCCATTAGGTCTGTAGCATGTTTTAATATCTGCTTAGTGACAATTAAGAAAGCTGAGAATTATGGTCTGTTAACTAACATACTACTCATCTCCAATGCTACCAGACTTACCTAAAGGAAACAAATTCCCTGAAAGTTTGCTTCAACAGCAGCTCCTTAAGTGTTAAAGAAAGAGAGCACCACCGAGTATTACGAGCTCTCTCACACATAATCACATTGTTGAAGTCACCAGTCAAACGGGGGGTTTTCTTCTTCTGTTTTTTTGGGAGGTTTTCTTGGTTGTTTTTGGGGGGTTGTTTGGTTGTTGTTTTGGTTTCTTTTTTTTTTAAACTAGGAAACTCATTCAAATTAAAGGGATCATTTTACTCCTTGATTTGAGTAGCTACTACATCCCCTAGAAAACTGAAAATATAACTCTCAGTTGTCCAGATCAAGAAATGTCTACGTTTACAAAAGAAACATGATTTACATCTCAGGTGGTCAGCCAAACTGGACCACTTACAGCAAGAGAAATAAAATGACAGAAGATTCCAGAGCATTTAAGTATCACATTCTTTTATTCCAGCAAAAATATTTAGTTTCAACTGCTAGGACAACCAAGCGTGAAAGACTTAATATACTAACATCTTATAAAGGTTAGTCTGAAGGCAACTGAAGTCACAGGTACTACATGCTTTTTAAATGGAATTCAAGAGACAGGGTCTACTTCAGTTTCAGCTTACTTCACATTTTCAACAGCATTTACTGGAATAATCTAACAATACTGAAACACACCCAAGACTACAGAGGGTTCAGATCACTTGCTGTTTTGAACAACAACTCATTTCTGCACACTGGTGAATCATACTGGTTTCCAACTTGAAACAGTGGAAAAAGTCGAATAAACAAAAGCAATGCTAAAATGAAATTTAAGGAAAACACACAAACATATGTATTTACTTTATTACTCCAAATGTTAACGGGCAACTGAAAGCGCATGTGCTTGTAAAAACACACAAACATATGTATTTACTTTATTACTCCAAATGTTAACGGGCAACTGAAAGCGCATGTGCTTGTAAAAATGTAACCTATTCATATTTCCTTGGCTGTTCAAAATTAAGAGGGGAGCAATTACAGTGGGGAAGAAAAAGTCTCCTTTAGCGCTCTCTCCATGGAAACCCACTGCAGTCTTTTCACTACAGGAGCACTCTGATCCGCACCGGCCGGCACAGGCTGCATGCTGCTTGCTCTCCGCTTACGTAACAAACCACACAACCATACCTGAGGATTCATTGAACCATTACATTCAGTTATCCTAAGACTTGTCAGAATTAAGCTCTCCTTTTAAATTGAAAATACTACTTTAAATCTTTCAGAGCACCTCAATCAAGAAAAACCTCAAGGACTTACTTACACCTTCAAAAACACAGGCATTTACCTTTCAGTGAAACCAAAGGTAGTAAGGTACCTAAATAGCTTGAAGAATCTAAGCCAAGACTCTCCCTTTGTATCTAATTTTAAGAAACTATACACGGCATTTAAAATCTTTTCCTGCAAATCCAAGGAAAATCCTACATGCATAAGCATTAGGAAAAGAAACCCGATTACCTTAAGTTGTCAGAAAAGGAATCTGTTCAACTGGAAAATATTACCCTCAATGAAAGAGAGAGCAGTAAGGTTCTAGCAAAAGCACTCTGCATTTCTCTGAAGGGAGCACGGCAGCACAGTGCAGCACTTCTAAAATAAAAGGCTCGACAAGGAAAATTAAGTTGTTTGGTTTAAACTGCAGCGAGACAACTCTCTTTACAGCCACTGGTCCTTGAACAGTTTGCACTGGCCGATTCACTGTTACACAGAAATACCAGGAAACGACCTACCTGGTTTTTAGCCGAGACACCGATAGCTCTGTTTTTGGATCCAAATGAGACCACCGATCTGAAAGGAACAACAGGCTAATTAACTCGGTGCTGACAATATATGCGACTGAGGACTCTCAGGGATTCATTTTCGACAATGGCAAATAAACCACCAGCATCTTTCTGTTGAAGTGCCATTCTTCCAGCCTGCCGTAAAACATTACGGTAAGACTCATACCCATCTTAAAAGTCTTGGCTCAAATTCGGGACTTTGCACAACGGTTTATCGAAGGAGTTAAACGCGATGATCCCAATTAAGAGCTCGCATTCAGACTACGTCCGACTTACCTGTGCTCGGCTGCTCAAAACTTCACAACTAACTCCTGCTTTGAGCCTGTGGCTCTCTGTACCTGACCTCAGGCTAAAGGAGAGCTGCTCTGGGGCAGTTATAAGAGTCCGCCCGACCGCAGAGAGACAGCGTGTGTTGTCCCGTGTCCCACCCCCCCCCGCCAATTTAAGCCCGGCTGCCCCGCCGGGGGTTCCCCTCGCCACCGCCGGCTCTCCCCGCCTGCCGCACAATTACCCGAGAAGCGCCCCCGCCGCGGGACGGACTCCATTTCCCAGTCCGTGCCCGGGGGGGACACGCTCCAGCCCCGTCCCGGTGGGGGGACACGGACACGCACGCACCGGGGCGGGCAGCGGAGCGCCGCCCGGCCCCGCGCCTCCCCGCCGCCGCGCACCTGCTCGCCCCC
>RSEF01000001.1:201016642-201031781 GCA_003993805.1 Himantopus leucocephalus | reverse complement strand
GTGTTTTGAATAAGAAAATCAGACAATAGGGTTATGGCACAAACCAAATTTAATGTAGGTGACCAGCTGCACATCACTAATTGAAAGTAGTGAAGAGCTGGACAGTTTTTATGTAAATATGGAATTAGATTGCATACACTCTGATGCTTAAGTTCAATTACTGAAATAAATGCACTTGTAAAAGCAAAAAGATTGCAAAGCAAGGAGGCAGTCTGGACTTTAAAAAAATCAGTGTTTTTTGACTGGTTTGTGTATATAAAATCAAAGGAACTGAATGAAATGAAGAGAAATGAAATGGATATAAATTAAAATTGGGGAGGGGGGAATGGAGAAAAAGAAGCTAAGTTATTACTACTTGATCTGATAGCAAACCATCTGGCAATATGCTGCCAAATCATTATGTATCATTTATATGACTCAGTGCTAATTAGATGTGCACGGATTGTGCAGACTCCTTGTGCTTTCAACATGGGTAGAATGTTTTAAAAATAACACTTGCAATATTAGTATGACATGTACTTGTTATGAATTTCTGACAGTTATCCAAGCCATTTTTTCACTAGAAAATATCCCAAGCACTTCAAAGACTGTTCAAATTTTGACTTATGTAAAAAAGAAAAGAAAAAAAAAAAAGAAAACCCAATATAATGTCAGTGTCTTCTGTACGGACACCAAGAAATTAATTACTTTCTCTTTTTCATTAACTTACTGAAAATATACTGACTAAGCAGTTAGGCCTGAACAGTATGAAAAGATAACTAATTAGATATATATGTATATACTACAGCTTACAGAAAGCATGCTTTGAAAGAACATGGAATAAAACATCTTTTAAAAGTGTGTGTGCATGGTGCTGTGCCTATGCATACACAAATTCAAGACATTTTTTTCTAAAAAGAAACATAGGTATGTTATTTCTCTGCTTGCCTTATCACAAAGTCAACAATTGCCACAAATCAAGTACTATAAAAGTTTCCTTTGAGTGTTTATAGCATGCCTATAGCTAGACTTAAAATCAATTAGCTATTATAAATATATGACTATCTTAAACATGTTGTCACAGAAATCTGTTAATAAAATGTATTTTGAGAATTTAAAACTTCAAGCTGTCTTCATATAAAAGCTACAAAAATCTGTTGGGTAGAATATCAAATATTGAAAGTTAAAAATCAACAGGCTCAGTAATTACTCTAAAAGGTCAAATTGCTCCCTTCTCCAGAAATGTCTCAAAGATGGCACATGCAAAGCTATGAAAATTATTATTTTGAAGAAAAAAAAAAAATGAATATGCTTGACTAAGAAATCCTATGTGTATTCTGGAATCTAAGGGCCTATGAAGGCGGCTTGTTTATTTGTTAGGTGACCATAAGATTCAGTTAGGAATATGGTGAAAATAAGGCAGCACAAACCCATAGTTGTATAAAGGACTAGCAGGCAGGAGGAAAAACTACCAGAACATTCTACTACAGGGATATAGGTCTTCACACAAGACTACTTTTTGTGATGTGGACGCTTGTGTAAACATAAATGTGACTTGCTGTGTGTAGTTTCTTGAATTTACATTTCTAGATGATTTGGAAAAGTTGACGACAGCTCAAAGAGCAGGCAACATGTTTTATAGTGTAGAAAGCACGTTCTGCAAAGTGGTATAAATAATCCATTGTTTAGATTTACTTATAGACTTAGAGTTTCTTATACGAGAAAGAAGTATATGCTTATCAGAGCATTTTTTTTATTTTAGATGTAGTCATGTAATGTTCCTCTAGTAGAAGGATGAGAGCAAAATTCAAAGCAAAAGTAAGATGTACGCGTTTAACAGTGACTGTCATTAATGATCTCCTGGTAAACTTTTCCAATATGATAGACTTGTTTGAATTCTTTGTAGTTATGGATGTTTGCCTTTCTAAAAAGTTACTGTCCTTTGAACACGGGCTAAATTCAAGACTCTGTGATTGCCACGCAAGAGATTTGATTTTAGTCAAATCATAGTAAAGTCCATTCACTGCTTGGAACACGCTGAAGACTGATCCCTATGAGAGGCGCAAAAAGTGAGAAACTAAAATAATTAAGACTTTAGGAAAAATGCTAGTAAATGTGTTTCGACAGCTTGTCTGAATTAGGCTGAGCTGTGCTAACATCCATTTTACAGAGAATTCAAGCTGAAACAAAAGAAATATGAAATATTTGCCTGTTTTGAAATTTACCACATCTGTTAATCTTATATCTGAGCCAAGCCTTTGCATACAGGTATGATTACAGGTAAGCATTGCATACGGTTTGTTGGGTTTTGGTGTTTTTGCTTGCTCTCCGATCAATAAAGAAAAACAAGCGTATGTGTAACTTCTGGACATTGGGTGGCACCATTGCCTCATGTAAGCCACCATATAGATGCCTTCTGGCTTAAGTTTTACAGTGTTGGCTCAGCTCCTTTTTTTCCTATAGCATAACTATATTAGGCAAGCCAGAAAGCAGAACTAGTAGCCTTCTCTCTTCTTTTTTTTTAGCTTGATTTTAAGTAATCATCTTTAAATGTAATGGATTTTTGACCAAGAACTGATGCTGCTTAGTTTAAGGAACTGCTGTTTGATTTCAAGTGCCAATCTACAGATCTTCTGTGAAGCTCTTGACTGAAATAGAAAGATACTCTTTACAGCCTATCTCCTTTTGTGTGCCCCAGCCTGCCTGTAGTGAACCTGTGCACTAACGTAAAAAGCAGGACTAGCACCTGTGTCTTTTATTGTCTGTAATAAAACTTCAGTTTAAGATGCGTCGGTGACGTGCCTGACATATTGGATACCGTTATGTGTTTCTGTAAGTGAAAAACCTCCTCTAAGTTTGTGTCCTGGTTTCAGCTGGGTAATTTTCTTTCTAGTGGTTGTTGTGTTTCAGATTTGGTATGAAAGGAATGTCAGCAATACATATTGGTTTAAGTTGTTGCTAGGCGATGTTTATGCTTTTCAGGGAATCTTTTCAGCTTCCCATAGAAGCTGAGAAGGAGCACACAACAATGGAATGGCCAATGGAATATTCCATACCACAGAGATCATGCTCAGTATATAAATGGGGGTTGGCCGGGGGCAGGGGGAATGCACGATTACTGCTCAGGACGGTGCCAATTCACGGAGCTGTGAGAGTGACTTGTGTCATTATTATTGTTGTTATTATTATTGTTATTTTCCTTTTCCGATATTGTTCTATTAAACTGTCTTTATCTCAACGCATGAGTTTTGGGGTTTTTTTCTTTCCTCTCGTTTTCTCCCTCTTCTCCCTACCCTTCGCAGGGGGGTTGGGGTGTGCGGCGAGCAAGCGGCTGCATGGTCCTAGCCACTGGCTGGAGTTAAACCATGACAGTTTACATTTAAGATGTATTTAGGTCTTTTTAATTGGATCCTGATCTCCTTGCTGGCAGGTACAAAGTTTGTTCCAGATCAGGAGACATTTGTATGTATGCATGCCACTTTCAAATTTAATGTATTACTGCTATAAAAGCATATGACAAATACCTCTTTTAGCTACTGGTATAAATTTTTTCTCCGAGGTTCATTAAATTTATTGTACAGAGGAAAATGCTTAAATACTAGATAATAGTAGATAACTAATAGCATTTTGCCATTAGATTAATTAAACTGTCAAGACTGCATTTTGAAAATTGACTGACTAGTTATACAGTGTTTACTACTGTGGAACTCAATGAGCTGGTAAAAAAGGAATACAGTATTTGGGTTCGTTTTTAGTTTATGGCTGTACTTGAGGCAAAAGTGCAGAATTAAGTTTTGCAGTTGTTTCAGAAAGTCTCATAGCAGAGCAGTGTCAGAGTTATGTAGATCCGTGTTAGGACTGACTTACATGAGGGAAAACATTCTGATGAAAGCTGAAAGAATAACAGTGATTTTTTTGGATTAAAAAAAAAACCCTGTTTGCATGTATGTTGGCTGTTCAACCTAAAGATACCACAATTTTAGCATAAATAGAAATTTGCATTAAAGTATTTCTTAGTCTTTGAAAATGTTGCCATCCAGTTATCAGAAACAATAACAAATCATGTATCAGTAGTATCTGCTGTAAACTGCTTATGAACCTGCTACCTGCAGAAGTTTGCACTGTTACGCCTTGTAAGGAATGTGTTCACTACAATCTGAACCAACAAAATTCAAGAACAGGTTATTAAAATAAATTTCTTGGTTTATCTATTTGTAAAGCATAATCTGACCAGCTCTATCTGTTTATACTGCTCTAGAACTGATCACAGTGCAGTTCTGCGTTTTCAAGATCTTTCATTCTTCAAACATGTAGAGCCTCACAAGTAAACTTGGAGTAACAAAGAATCCAGTTTCAGGGCTGAAAAATGGGACAAAAGCTTTACATATACACCACGAGAACCAGTGAGGATCAGTGATTTAACGTCAGAACTGAGGTAGACTTTTGCATAGCAGCTTCTAACGATGGGGATTTAGAACAACTGTCAAAATGTTTTAGACCCAGTTAATTTTGCCTTCTGGCTGGAACTGGGAGGGAGGAGACAGAGGAGGACTAGGGACTGTGGTTAAAAAAAGTTATGTGCTGGATTGTATTTTTCTTTTCTTTCTGTAGGAGCTATTCAGCTGATACTGTACCTTTTGGCTCCCACAGGGTTTGGAGCTCAGTGTCAGCCAGGAGCTGGGAGTCAATGCTTTGCACAACTGAAAGATGCTTTTGATTTCTGGTGTCTCCATGCTTTGGGAGGCAGCATGGGTCCTGCTGTGAGCAGACATGAATGAAATGACCTCTTGACGTTTCTTCTAAGTCCTGTCCGATCACACCCCATGATTTTAATATTGTACATTCTGTAGTCGATTAATCTGCTGGAAACAATAATTTGTCTTTCAAACTTGTTATGCAGACCGAGTTCCCCAATCTGTTACAGTAAATTCACTGCCAAATAATGGTGATGAAAAGATAAAATTGTTACTGATTTAGAGAAGATTGCTACTGATTTAGAGAAGATTGTTACCAACTCTTGCGGGTTGACCCTGGCCAACAGCTGAGCACCCACCCAGCTGCTTGCTCACTCCCTCCCCTCCCCCAGCACAACAGTGCATAAAGGAAGAGCAAAAGCAAGAAAACTTGTGGGCTGAGACAAAGACGGTTTAGTAAGTGAAGGAAAGAGAGGGGGAAAGACCCAAGTGATGCTCACCACCTCTCAAAGCAGAGCAGTGTCCAGCCAGTCTCCGAGCAACAGCCACCTTGGAAGTCAAACCCCCCCACCTTCTTCTAACCCAGCTTTTATTGCTAAGCATCACTTTATATGGTATGGAATATGAAGGATAGCATCATCTGGGCTGCTATGAAGAAAGTTAACTCCATCCTGGCCAGATCCAGTACACTGAGTCTTTACAGCTTTTTAGGTAAAATTCAACAAATTAGTTGTTTTCCACACCATCTATGCAAAGCTTCAGTTATTGAGGTTTCCTGTGTATCTCACAGGCGTTTTCTCAGGACTGGTGGTGGTTTCTGTAGAACTATGTAAAGATTTGTTATTGCTGTTAAGCAGCATAACATACTGGGCATGTCCACAAAGCAGTTTTTCCAGGGTCTTAACTGAGTGGTTTTGTTTTAGAACTGTATATTTTGTGGGTTTTGGCAATATTTTTCTTAATGATTTTGACATCAGTCTTCTAAACATCTTTTGACTTTTGTATTTCCTCTGTGTCATGTTCACTGTATTTGAATGGCTCTGTACCACATGTGACATTCTGTGGTTTTTGTGATCCAGTTCCATCTGACTTTCCGTATCAAAAGCAAAATGAAACAGTCCAAAGGGAGTAATTGCTGGTGGATGTAATCTAAAACTACTTTGAGGCTAATACAGCTTGCAATGAGTGCAGTTGCTCTGAAGTGACATCAGGCTGTAATGGCTCCTAAGGGCCATTTCTGGCCCTGAAAATTTCTGGAATGAGGAGTGCTCTGGTTTCTACTGTCAGTTTTGCTCAATAAACTCCTCATCTGGTTAACTATCCCAGCCCTTGTTTCCCCTTACCCTAGTCAGCAGGATGAGGCAGACGCCCACTTTTGAGCGAAGAAGAGCAGCATGCAGAAGTCCTTCTCAGACATGATTAAAATTGGTTTTATCACACAGAGGATGGTTTTGTGGTTTTGTTCGTGTCAAGGGGTGGTTGTTAGGTGATTTTATTAATAAGCAAGCTCAGAATTGAATAATTTTACCTTTAATAATGATTGACCTTTCTGCTAAATAATTATTTTAAACTGCTGTTTTGCCAAAGGGGGGGGGCGCTCAACAGGCATCAAATGCCAACTTCTATGCTTGGATACAGTTTACAGACCCAAAATTATCGATTGATTTTGTCTGTAGGTATGTGCCAGGGAGGTGTCATGTCAGTTTTCTATCCTTCTCCCTATGATCTGAGAATAAGAGCATAATTTAGGGTGGGAAAGACTTCTTGAGGTCATCCACTCCAATGCCCATCTCAAAGCAGGGCTACCTCTGAAGCTGCTGAGGCTCCTGTCCTGTAAGTTCTGAATGTCTCCAAGGATGGAGACATTTCAGTTAGAATTTCCCTAAATGCAACTTGTGAATGCTTGTTCTCTTGCTGTGCACTTACTGAGAAGAATCTCTAGCTTTCCCTCTCTAGGTAATTGCTGGCAGCAATTCGATTCCCCTTTAGTCTTTTTTCCCATCTATCTTGAACAATCTGTTACCTCGTACCTACCTGATACGCCACGTGTTCCTAGCCCTTAACCAGCTTAGTGGCTGTCCAGTGGATTTGCTCCAGTTTGACAGTCTCTCCAGTGCTGGTGGGCCCAAAATTGTACCAAGTACTCTGGGTGCTGCCTACAAATAACAAGTAGAGGGTATTAATTGCTTCTTTTGTCCTGCTGACTGCGCTATTAATGCAGCCTGTTGTATAGTTGGCCATCATTATCCCAAAAGGGCACTGCTTTCTCACGCTCAGCTTGACCGCCAGGACTCCGAGGCCTCTTCCAGCAAAGCTGCTTCCTAGCCAGCGAGTCCCCAGCCTGTTGGTATTAGATGAGTTTATTCTGACTCAGGTGCAGAATTTTATGTTTGTTTTTGTTGAACAACATAAGGTTTCTCTCAGCCCATTTCTAATGCTTATCAGACGGGCAGCCCTGCCCTCCAGGGTTTCGGCTGTTCCCCCATAGCTTGGTGTCATCCGCAAACATGCTGAAGGTGTCTCCCCCAGAAATTGTTCAGGACAGTGATAAAAAAGGCCTGCAGCTGCCTGTATAGTCCAGAGTTCTTGGTGTGAAGGCAGCTGCTGTATTTTATCACTCTGTATTGGGTAGCTTCACATATCAGGGCAGAATGTAACACTATGACAGCATTGTCAGAAGCTTTTTAGGGGTCTACAAAGTTTGGACTCCCTCCTGTTTTCCTACTCTACACCAGAAAATGTTCCTGGTTGATGATGACCATGAGAAAATGATTCGTCAACATACTGACCCTCTGTTAATTAGTCAGTGCGACTTACTAGCTTTTTGCCACCCTATGTGCTGGGATGCTGTGAGAGTATCCATGTTTGAAAGCTACTCCTATAGCAATGGCATTGGCAATTCTAATATCTCAACTGGAGATGAGATTTCTCTCAAGTGTCACTAAAATAAGAAGAAAATATTTATGATACATGACATAGCTACAAAGGTTCGTGGAGACACAGATGACAAAATGAGAAAACTATGCTGAATCTAGTTATATTAAAATAAAACACAGAGACCTACCAGCTATTGGGGATTTTTCCAACCCTACTCGTTCAGGGGCATGATTCTTGTGCGCACCCAAGCTGGTCACAAGAGAGAGACTTCAGCTAAAGAAACTAGCTCTTCTATTCCTGCCATTGCTTAGAGTGTTCTTATCTAAGTACATCCCCCCCTGCACTTCTTGGGATCACTGGCACTACAAGCTGGAAGCCAGACCTACCCCAAAGTCTTTGGTGTCATCATGTTACAGGATGGATTTTTCCAGGGTCTAAAATCTAGTTCTGATGTTGCACACTGTTTGAACATCTCTGGATGTTACTGTGGCTATTTGTCTCTTTTACTCCCAAGGATTATTTTTTACATTATCATTATTTGGGGTTTCTTTGCTGCCAAATTGGGATGTCATAACAACTTTCGAGTTGGTTCCTGAACTGTCATAGTTTACAGTGCAGTTGTAATAAGGTAAAACAAAGTACGTGGAAGCGATTTGTGAGATGTGGGACATCTGGAGGCAGTAATCCCAACAGCTGATGCAGGTTAGTTAGCGCTTGAGGGATCACATTGTTTACAGCCCATCAAAACAGCAGAAAAGTTAGAAAAGTTCAGAGGACGTTATTTGACTATCTGCTCCATTGTTCCTTGAGCAGTTCACCTTGTTTTTCTCCCTGCCACTATGACTTAGTACACAGTGGAGAACGGCAGGTGATTCTTTATACCACTGTTTCTTTTCTTTGTACCACTGTTTCTTTTCTTGTAGGAATAGAGGCAGGGGAAAGTTGTCACGATGGCCACTAAGCTCTTTAAGATGTACGGAAGCATTCTGTTCCTACGTGGTTTTGCTCAGTTAAATCCCTTGCTGTTCATCTATACTTTGACTCTCAGTGGACAAGGTAATATTTTTGTATATTGATAAAAAGGCACTATCAGGTTGCTTAGGACTAACGTTTTGTATTTTCAAATAGCTGCACTTCAGCAGGGAAAATATAAAGAGCTCAGATACGCTTGGTAAAGGCAATTCTGTGTCAGATGGAAGCAGCAGGAGACGAAACAGGAAAGAGTACCAAGTCTGACAGTTCTTTTAGGCAAGCTGTTCATTTGACCAAAGGAGTGGGCAATATGCCCTTGGCTTATAATCGAGACTGAAAAGCTTCAGTCCTCTACATCTGCCCGTAGAAGTATTACCCTTGTTTCTCCTTGACTGTGTGCAGTACAAAGACAGGAGCGTAAATCATCTTCCTCTCATCACGCGACAGTCGCAAGAAATCAAAATAATGCATTTTCCCCTTAGTTTTAACCTGGCAGCTGTTTGTCTGCAGATACTGATCCTGAAAAGAGTTTATACTATAGATTTTCAGGAATGTTGTACTAAAAATAATTCATAACTGAATCTTCTTGTCCGTATCACGGGTTTAAAGAATTTCAGTCAGTTCTGAACCTAGATAAATGTATAATCAAATTATTTTATTTTAAAAGTAATCTCATAAAGTAAAACTGGAGACAACACTGAGCTTCCAAAAGTAGAAAAGGAAAACTTTATAATTGCACATAGTTGAATGTTACAAAACATTAATACCAAATTAGGGATAATAAGGTCCTTTCCACAGGACTCTGACAGTCTGAATTCCTTCTATGGTATGATAGCTTAGTATAGTAATTTTCAGGTAGATTGGATAATCTTGTCGGAGGGTTTTTTGAGAGATCAGATATACTGTAGTTAGACCAAAGCCAAAGAGGAAGTAGACATTTAGGAGTGCAGAACGACTAAAGCCAACATGATGACTCTGCAGGGGAAATAAAGAGCTGTAGAAAACATCTGAGAATGTTCTAAGGTCTAATCAGTGAAATTTAATGTTTGAACCAATATGGCAAGAAAGAAGAAGATCGGATTCTGCAACTAAGCTATGACCCTGTGCGAAGGAGGGATAGCAGAGTTATTGACTGAAGTGGAGGAAAAGAAGAGGGGCAAGTGGTTTCAAGCAGGGTAGGGGGGAGGGAGGGAATTTAGTTCCTAGGTTCACCTTCCAAAGGATTCCAGATTCCAAGCTTGCATCTCGCCCACAGACCTGTTGATTTACTGCTACTGTGTGTTTTAAACCACCAATTTAAGAAACACGAACTTGACAAAGCTGCAGCTGTATGTTATATTCTTTATGCTACATGAATAATAAACAGAACAATTTTAGGCTTCCTTCCTGCTGTTTCTTGGAGATTAAGCATTTCAGAAGATAAGCCACACGTGGAGTCTGGCAGTCTGAAGGCAACAGATTTTCAGTGATGCCTACAAGAATGTTCTGATCAGAAATTTCGAGGTGAGGTCTATAAGGGAGATTGAAGCACTGATGTCTAAGCTGCTGTTTTAAGGCACTCTGGGGATCTGTGTCAAGTTCCACGGTTTGAACGATCTCCTGTTCCTCATCTATGGCTTAGCCTGTAATGGTTCAAAGATGATTAAACACCTGTCCCCTCCTTCAAGTGTATACATCCTGCCTTTTGGGCAATCCTAACCAGAAAATACACTACATAAGGTATTTTCAGTGTTTCTGTGCCAGATGACAGAGAGGAGCTGTTATGCGGGCATTATTTGCCCCATAGGAAAGGAATCATCTTTGATCCACCTTTATAATCTTTTAAGAATCTGTGACTGATCACTTCATGCCCAGTGTTTTTCCTGTTTTTTTCTAAAGATTGTGTAATCTTGTAATAGCAGTCTCAATCGTGAGAAATTGCTTGGTTGAACTCTGTCCCCGGGACTCTCTGCTACGGCCCCAGACCAGTTCTCTATAAAGCTTTGATTGAATGCCCTAAGACCTCACGATGGAGTCCTCAAATTTTAACGAAGAGCAAGCGCTTCCCATATTAACCCAGGAAGGAGATAAACTACACTGTGGGCTACCACGGGGGCTCATTGGAGCGCTGACCTCCCTCTGTGGTTTGGTTGTCAGGCTCACAGCATGCGCGTGCTCTGATACTGCAAATTTATCAATTCTTTTGAACAAGATGGGGCAAATCCCAGGCCAAGCATTGCTGACTGAGTCATGTCTACAGCGCTCGGGGCTTTCCCCGCTACTGCAGATTTCTCCTGGGGAAAACTGTTTAGAGTGGTCCAAATGGGACAAGGGAGTGTAGTTAACAGCTGAGCAATGCAGACTATCGGAGCTCCCATGCTCCAGCCCACTGCCGAGCGTTTGACAAATGGAGATGTACTCCCAGGGTACCAGCTGGACATTGTGATGTTAATGGAACTATCATTGAATTACTGTCTTGAGTAGCTGAAAGCTGAGAAACTCAGTCTCCAGATGCAAGTTGTGATTCAAAAAGTAATTGTGTAATTCTGAACTCATTTGGATTGGTTTTGCTGACTTCCGCAGGATTATTCATAGCTTGAAGTTATGCCCCTGCTTATGGAACTTGCTGAGCAGGAGAGAGAGGTCAAACTGCAGCAGCCTGAGGAAGAGCTGGGACAGAACTCCACTCGTGTGATTAATAGGCCTGTCTCTGCTGAAAAGACCTTCCCACCCCATCCATTGCAAGAAACCATACGAGTACGCTGTCATTCCTGGTTACTTAAACATTTTTCAAATGGCTAATACAACAAAGTAGTTCCAGTCAAGTTCTCTAACTGGGTAATTGCCATTGTGTCTGATTTATAATTTCTCTCTTCTCCTGTATTATAGTCCTCCTATAGGAACAGATGACGGAGCCATCAGAGTATCCTGAATCGCTGCTGGGCTGCCGGCGCACAAGGGCAAACCACCCTTGAACCACACGCCAGCCTGGCCAGTCTCAGGTGGACGCTGTTGTCATCCGTCTCTGAACTTCTCCCACTGTTCCCTTTTTCTCTGACATGGCAATCCGAGCATTTTGTTCTGAGCTGCAAAGGTTGGCTGTCCTTTGGTCTGTGTAAAGAGATGGATCAGTAATACATTAGCCCAAATGGAACAGCTGGAATACAAGAAGGGTTTGTGCATATTGTGGAAGTTTATCTTTATGCTTGGTCAAATAAAAACACTTGCCATAACTTCAAGCTTATTTCACCATTGGGACTCCAGATTCTTTGCTTTCTTGTAGCCATCTGAGTCATGAAAAAGCTTAAAATAGTGACACTGGGTCTATGAAAAGGTATAAGGCCTTAAATTTACCGTGTGAATGGTCCTGTTGATCTCTTAACTGCTTATGCATGTGAAGTGTTTTCGGGACCAAAATCATGGGTGAAAAGTTGTCCCCATTCCAATCACTGACAGTTTTCAGTTGATGAAACATCGCTATGTCGCTCGCATCAAATTGTCAAGCTGAAGTAAATCAGCAAAACTTCCACAAATCCGTAAGAAAAAAACAACTTCAGAAATTCTGCAGGCCTCATAATCCCACAATTTATGATAACAATACTAAATGTTATTAACATGCAGCAACTTGGATGCAAAATTGCTGCAACCTACATGCTATTGTAAGTATTTCGAAGGACATAGTCATTTACTTTATTATTTTAATTCCTTTTTTTCCAGAAAGTCCAGGTTTACTTTTCATTCTGGAAAAAATGCTGGGTTTTTTGCCTTTTTTTTCTTCTAAAAATCTCACCTGTGATGAATAATTAATTTTAAATGTATAAAATTTTATTTAATATCTGTAAAACGTATCCTACCAACACAAAACAGATTTGATAAGCATCAAATGCATAACTTTATAGATATCTGACAGGATTTCTTTGTGTTTGCAAGTCCCCTTGTGAATCTGAGAGGTGGGATAGCAACAGTGCTACATTTGTATTATTTATGAATGTAAGATACATGTAATACTATAAGAAAAGGAAGCTTAGTGGTGTTCTGAACCTCTGTGTTCCTTACCAGAAAGTTCATTATTTTCATCCTTCCTGAGATGAAAATTCTCAGTGGCGTAGTTAGAACAGCAAACACACACAATCTGAGTTTGTATGTAGAGCAGAATTCAAGAAAAAAGATTTATTTCCTCCTCCCAGCCCCGACTATAAGATTTAAAACACTTTACTTTTCTTAACAGTTGGAGAACATTAGGTTTCATGGTAGAGCTCCGTATTTCTAGGGAGGTTGTTACAATGAAATTTCTCTTATATTTGTGAGAAACCAAAACACTGATTACATCTCAGCAAAAGGTTGGTTTTTTTTTTTTGTTATTGACTTGCTGCATTGGGAAACATTTGAACATGAGTACATCTTAACCATTTTGAAAGTGAAAAGTCTTATGTGTATCCCAGCTGCTGTGGGCATGATCTTTGTGACGTGAATACTTGCGGAAACCAGCACAGAACAGAGAAATGGGAGAAAGGGCAGGAAACGCTGCTGCAACTTACAAGGAAAAACAAGCAAACGCAGATATACGTGTTACGCAGAAGGATTCACACCTTTTATATTGTTATAGGTATAGAAATGGAAGGATAACTTAACACTTTTTTTCTTCCTGGTAATAAGCGTGCCCATAGAATCAGAGAGAAAAACGTAGTATGAAAGTTTCTGCTTTATTTGCATCAGAATTATTATTCTTGAGGCCAGTAACTTACTTAGTGAACCACAATGTCAGCAACAAGCACTCGTTCTGTAAGGCGAATAACAAGCCGTGGTTGCTCACGCTTGTGTCCCATTTTCCCTTCCTCTTCAACCCCCTGCAATTTAAGAGGGGTAGCAAATACATAAAGCAAGTCTAGTACCCCAAGGAAGTCTGGCTAATATATTTCTATTGAGATAGTTTTAAAGGAAAGTGTGAAGTTTACTACTAAGTTACAGTGATATAGATGTGCTTGCCTGAACTTGCAGTGAGAGGGAGCATTTATCACTGTGAAAAAAATTCCGTTCATCTTCAAAATCCCCTCTCGGGCAAACTTAAAGTACCCTATTGTAAGTGCTTGATCTTCCAGGAAAAGAATGCAGTAGATCTAAAAGCTGCAGAGTTTTGAGGAAAGGTCCAAATTGGGTCCTATGCTGTTGGCCTTACTGGATTAAAAATACGTGAAGTTTATCGCTGACTTGGATGTCGCACCATTTGTCTCCAGTGAGATCAGCGCGCACTGGGTTGGTAGGAGGGGTCTGTGTGGAAGTATTTGATGGGAAAATGCGTACATAAAGACCTGGCTGGAATTCACGTCTACGCATACGTGTTGTGTAAGGAATCGTTACCTAGGCAGCAGGTGTTACGCTCAAAATTGTGTTTAAGGGCAAAAAGGAAATGCGCCTTATACGTAAGTAAAGCCAAGAATTTCTTGTTATTATAGTTGAAATGTGAGTAATCTAATCATTATTAACACAGATCTAATTGCTACGGAAAAAGAAAGTGACAATGCAGTGAAAATTTCTTGCATGCTGCTGGGTTTCTACTCCTTTTTCTGGTGTTAGGCTCCAACCTGCTGTGGCTCCCCTGGGTCTGAAGGTTGGCAGTTTCATTCTGGGGTGTACAGGGGGTGTTGCAGCAAGCTGTCAGCATGAGGAGTCCCTCACTGGGCCAAATCTGATGTTCACGTGGATGGTTTCTTCCTCCTTGCTCTGGGATCCACCCGGGGTCATTTTTTTTGTTTGCTAACAAGGTTTCTTATACAGCTGAATTATCTTTGTTGCTCCGCAGGTCTGCATTACCTCCAAATTTACTATCTATACGGTGCCTTTTATGCATGTTAGATACTTTGCTCTCTCCGTTACCCCTAAAACTTGTTTTGTGCAGCTCCAGGTCTGCATTTCTCTAACCGACCAGGGCTGACCTGTTTGTAGCTGTGGAGTCTCGGGTGCCAAAGGCTGTGCCCCACTCGTGTCCCGTGCCCGAACTCCGGGCTGCACCCTGTGTCTCCACTCCTGGGTACACCCCTGGTAGTTACGAAATGGCTGTCTGGAGGTGTAACATGCTTTTTTGGGGTAACGGTTTGTGAGGGACGTTTTAGATATGAACCAGGCCACTTGTGATTGTGGACCAGGTTCCTGTCAGGGTGCTGGGTATCATTTGACTGGCAATATTCAAATTTGTTTGTGAGAGGAGAAGGGTGAAGCTAATAGCTGAAAAAAAACCTCTTTTGTTTAAGTTGGACAACCTACAAACCTCGTTGGAGGACTTTCTGTGGAGTTAATAATTTAGCATTAAGAATTAAAGACACTATTAATTGGTTTTGGTAACAGTTTTTTGGTAACTAAATGCTTATTAGGACTATTTTGGGTTGGATGTTTAGCCTAGAGCCACCAATGGGGCTGCAGGAGCTCCGGGTGCCGCGGGGGAGCTGAGGGCCGCCAGAGCGGCCGCGGGACGGCGGGAGGCCGCAGCCGGCGGGGAGGCGCGGGGCCGCGGGGCGCCGCCTCTTCCGCTGCCGCCCGCCAGGGGGCGCCGCGGCCCCCGCTCCGCCTCCCGCCTCCCGGCGCTGGCGGCCGGTCCTGCCGGGCCTGGCGGGGGGGAGGGAAGGGAAGGACCGGAGCGGAGC
>RSEF01000001.1:200950692-200979234 GCA_003993805.1 Himantopus leucocephalus | reverse complement strand
CTCACCAGTGCCGAGTACAGGGGGATGATCACTTTCCGAGTCTGAGGTTGTCACATTCTGTCTCTCACTATCCAAAATTTTTATTTATTTTCTTTTTTTTATTAACTTAACACCATCAAAGACTGGCTAAAAAAGTGTGTGAGGAGTCTTGCTCCCCTTCTTGTTTGATAATCCTTGATCTCCAGACCAGAGGAAGATCTTATGATGACTTCTGGCAGGAACAGCCTGTCCTGTCTACCCCTACCTACTCCTGGCTGATTGTTCCCACCACCTCTCTCGCTTCCCTGGTGCTTGGCAGACCAGCGCTGAGCTCATGAAGGAAACTAGACCAGTGGAAAACTACTCTTACAGAGAGTGACTATCCTGTGCCAGAGCTGGCATGACAAAAGGGACGTGACTGAGGAATTGGAGAAGAGGATCCAGACCAGTCTGTCTGGTGGCAGCTCACCATCATGTCAAGTTGGCCTTAAGGAGAAACCTCACCTTCACTGAGCAACCTGCTAGCACAGCAATCAATTAAAGAACAAAACATCTATTGGGGGCCTGTGAATACTCCTAATTAATTAACAGTTTTGCTTCCTGCCTTGAAGTCTGTAGACAAACCAAGCTAACGGCATAACTTTGAACACAAAAGTCTCTATCCCCTGCAGCACCAGCCCAGATGTCTCACATACTGCATGGCCAGACACAGGAAAATAACTGAAGCAGGATGTTGAGGCTATTTAAGTGTTGGTACAGCACAGGCTTACCCAGCTGCAATCCATTTTTTTTTTGTTACAGGTGAGCCAGGCAGCTGCTGTTTCTCGCTGTTAGGGCTAGCTGGTGAGGGCCAGCTCACCCTTACAATGCCCTCCCATTGCGCTGGTAAAGCAATCTGTGGGTTGTATGGCCATTTGCAATAGGAAACTTGCCCGCTCCTTTTTTGCCAGGTTATTTTTCAGCTGGAGCCATGCCTCAGCTTGGTTCACCGCAAACACCGGTGTGGGTCCAACAGCAGAGGCAGCCAGAGGGGCAGGAAAAAGCAGGCACAGGGAAGGGGGTCTCTGGCTGCTGCAGCCCTAAATCTAACCACACTCTGATCTGACCCAGTGCTTCAGGCACTGCAAACAAGAGTGTGAAGCACAAAAATGCTCTCCCAACACCAAGAACGCAACAGAAGCACACATAAATAAAAACTGAGTGTATGGTGGGTTTTTTTTCCGGACAGCACATTGTGTGCAGGTGCTGGTGCAGCCACATTTCATATGCAATGCTTTTGCAATACAGGTATTTAGTGTTCCCGGCCAGTAGCAATTTGTCTCTGAGCTTTGCTGCATGATCATTCTGGAAACAACCAAGCGGATGGGCTACACCAGGGCTTTTTATCAGAATTCAGCTTTTGGCTGAAGGGTAATGAAGCTGGCTTCTTACCTCAGTAATTTTGGATTTCAACAATGTACATACTAGAGCCTGTGAAAGAACAGGCAGCACATAATGCCATGAGAAAGGTGAGGAAAAATTAGCAGACCACCCTTTCAATTCTCCAACCTCTCAGAATCACTACTTGGAAAAAAATCTCCTAAAGGAATACACAGCATTGCTCTGGTTTGGTACATGTGCCGTGTTCAACATAACCATTTGACAGCACACAACACTATATGTAAGTAAATTTCATTCGTCTTACAAACTATATAGCACTTATCCGCAGAAAAATTGGAAAACCCTGTGAAACAAATAGGAGAAGAAACTATCTAACTCAAGGACTCCATTGTAGAATCTTTTTTCCTTGATAATAACCCATAGAAAACCACTTCAGATGTCACTCTTTAACAGAGCCCTATCTTTATGGAAATGATACCTCAGTTACCCTGAGATCCCAGTTCTCCACAGAGTTCCTGGATGCACTCAACAGAAATCAAGTCAAGAACGATATCAGAATAATTTGTGTCACTGTCTTAAAAAACACCTGAAGACTTCCAAAATCTAGGTCAAGTGAACCTCGCACAGGGATAAAATGTGGGTGTTGAGATGAATAATTTAGCTTGGTCCAGTAGATATATGATGAGCTAATAACTGAAGGCATAAAAATTTATAATCTAGAAGGTGAGTCAGTGAGTGTCCTATGTTACCAGAGAAAAGATGTAAACAGGAGTTCAGAAACAGCTGGAGGCAAGTATTTTTTGGCCTTGCTTTTTACTAAGGACTATACAGGCTCTTTTGGGGCTACAAAGATGAAGAAATTGCTGGAAAGCAGGGTAAAAAAAGTCTAGACCATGAACTAAATAGGAAAAATTGCAGAGAAAATTGGCACTGAAATGATAGCACATTTCCTAATCTATTTTAAAGACAGACTTTACTAATTCTTTCTGGACTTTTCTGGACTTTTTCCCACAACACATTGCTTCACAGACATCCTTGTCCTTACAGCCTGGGTTAGGAGTTGCCACCCTAAAGCTACTGAGCTTCCAGGCAGGTCAGGTGGTACAAGCTCTGTCCTGGCTGAGCATGGGCTAAAGCAAGTCAGCAGGAACTCTGTGGCCAATTTCATCCTGGGACCTGGCTGTGCTCCTGGTCTAGCCCATCTCACAGTGAAGCAGAGAGAGACTGGAGAGACACTGTCATCTCCTGTAAAGCCATAAAGGAGAACAGGGAGCTTGCAATGCTACGTGAATTAGCAAGTCACATTAAATATTATGAGAATGTTTAGTTTTTAACACAGCCTGAGACAGAGGTGAATCACTGGTTATTTTAACAGATAACTAAGTGGATGGATAGTTGATTATCCCTAAGAAGCACCTCAGAAACAAGAGATGATCCAGAGCAATAAGGTGTACAGACAATACTCATAAATAAAATAGCACAGCAAAAGGAGCATTTGTAAATTAGCTGACACATACCCTACAGGATTATGAAAGCTCCGGAATGGCAAAACAAGAAAATGATGACCCTCTCTGTGTACCAGGAAACCAAGGAGTCTTACAAACATGCCATCTCCATGCACTGGCCTTTCACAGCAAGATGTTTCCCTGCACGCAGTTGGTGCTTTATCACACTAAAAATACAACATGACAAATGCCTTCTTTCAGTAAGACATAGGAATGCTTGTGAGTATTGACCAATTCCTCCATGTATCTGCCGCACTGAAAAGCTCTGTGGGTTTGTCCACACATCTCTCACCCAGAGGAGGTCCCCATGCCCGGCTCCCCCGCTCCTTGGCTATGATATCTGGCCATGGATACCACTCTCGCTTGCCATTGCAGCACTCGAACAAGCTGACCCCTGTGAGCTGGAAGGAGCAGCGTTGCCAGCCTGGACCATGCCAGGTGGGAGTCTCTCACATTCAGTGGGAAGGGTCTTCAGCTCCTCAAAGTTAAAACCGCTGCCATTTCCACTGCCTTTGCAGGTAGCGTCTGTAGCCAACTGCACTTCTGCTAGGCAGCAGCTTTGAAATGTTTACTGGTGGGGGCGAGGAAAGGGCTGACAACAGCCGCGTGAATCATTCATCACGAGAAGCACCAGCGCTGCTTTTATTCCTCCTTTCAGGCTAGGTGACAGCTCTAATTCCTCAAGCTCTATTTTTCCGCGATTCTGGTGAATGTTTATGCATATGGCTGTCACAAATATTACTGCAAAGATCTATATTTAATATAGAAAATTCAGGTCAGGAGTATCACAAAGACCATGTGGGCCTGTCTCTCGTCCTTGACAGGGACAGCATTTTATGCATTTTCAGGCATAGAAGTGCATTAATGCCAGATAATTTATCTTTTTAACAAGCCAGTGGTGAAATTTAGTTTGAATAGATTAATTAACGAGAAGTTTAAAAGGAGCTTGCCTCAGATTTGTGTTTCATCAAGAGCGACAAGCTGTCCTCTCCAGCTGAGTGCCCTGCGGCCCACGGAGGCAGCTGCTGCCAGACCTCCTGCTTGACACCCAGAAGCCCATCCTGAGGAGATGCCTTGCCCTCAGGGAAGCGGAGGAAAAGCTCAGGCACCTGGTAGCAGCCAAATGGCTCTGCCCGTCCACATCCCGCAGCCCTGGCAGGCCCGAAGGCCTCAGCCCGGGCAGGGAGCTTTTTGTAGGGGTGAGGAGCCATTTTGGGAGAGCCTAGCAGAAAGCCTGTCCTTCTGAGGGAGGTTGGTGGGGGAGGGAGATGGAGGACCGAGTATTTTCTTGTGTGAAATGTTGTTTTACACAGTGACCTTTTCTTTCCCCCTCACCACATTTACTTTGGTCACAGAGGCAGCGGGTGGAGCTGAGGGAGCCCAGCAGGGCCTGAGGGAGCTTGGATCAACCCACATGGGGCAGGGGGTAGCCATGCCCTCCCAGGCCTCTATGTCTCACTNGTCACAGAGGCAGCGGGTGGAGCTGAGGGAGCCCAGCAGGGCCTGAGGGAGCCTGGACCAACCCACATGGGGCAGGGGGCAGCCATGCCCTCCCAGGCCTCTGTGTCTCACCNTAGCCATGCCCTCCCAGGCCTCTATGTCTCACTGACAGAGCTTATCCTTTACATTAACAACCTTCTCAGATTGATGTTTCCTTCCAGTTTCTTATGCAAGTTACCCCTCACCCCCACATGCTATTTTTTTCAGTCAACTGTAAGACGAAGGCCAGAAGTAACACAGCACTGAACTGTGGGTCAAATTAACAGTCTACTGGCGAGTAGTTATGTCCAATTCTCTATGCCATTATAAGCAGTGGTCTTGTATAGTCACGTGTATGAATTCTGGACAATTCCCAATCACCTGCAGGTTCAAGTGTGCAGTGTGAAGCTTTGGAGCTTACCATCGCTTCCAGACAGCTGCTGCCATTGCACACCGAAATGAAGGGAGGAATAAGCAACTGAAGAAGACAGGGGGAACACTTCGCAAGCATTATTCCTGAAACAGTGATACACTAAAACACAACTTCAAACACTGATGCTGATATTTGGAATTGCAGGCATTGCACGTGGGAGTTGTACTTAGAGGGTCAATTGCACATAGGAATTGTAGTTAAGGGGTCAAGCAGCAATTCATCCTGGAATGACTCAGGCTGTGAAGCAATGCCATATTTGTATTAAGATAAAAGGCAGCACATAAAGCAGCAACCATTTCAACAGACTTCAGTTTTCTCTGACAACACCTGTTATCAGTTACAAAAGACTACATCATAAAAGTCCCAATGGCATTGTGTCTCTTACAGCTTTCTTGGATATACCAAAAATGAATATGCATCTTGAACATGCAACAAACTCAATTTTATAACCTGTCGCTTTCATTTTTAACTGAAGGCAAAACCAGTTTGGGTTTTTTTTCTTATTTCCATGAATTGAGGTTTCAAAATCCTTTGACGGTACAATCACTGAAGTTAGCCACTTCAGCATTCAGGGGAGTCAGGGGGTTCACTTGTTCCCTTGCCTGATGTTACAAAGGCTTTATCTAGAATTTTTTAGTGGCTTTCATGGAAACAGTAACTTGGTAATCTCTCCTTCTGTGGCTGGTGAGCAGTTACTTGAGTGTATACTTGACGTTGCAGAAAAAAAGGCTTCCCCATGTGAAACTCTGGAAAACAATGAATCAGAATTACCTTTTTCTTCCTCAGAAATCACTCATGTATGTCTCATTTTCAGCACTGTTTTATTCTACTTTCCCATTTACTTAAAGCAGCGCTATATTTTGGGGTTCAAACAACTTACATTAACTGAACAGAACAAACATAGTTTTAAGGGGACACATGGCTCAGGATATAGTGAAGCATGAAAACAAGTCACTCTCCCTGCACATGGAAAGAGTTATTAAAATGGTAAACCATGACACTGCAGACAACAAAATGTCATAGCATGCCTTAGGCCAGTCTTCTACTATCTGAACAAGAAAAGTACCTGATGACAGCACTCTGGAATGTGTCTTCTGCAAGGAGTGCTTACCTGATAGTGCAATCATTAACTCGGAAAACTCCATCGTGTGAAAGTTAACAGGTAGGATTTTAACTACAGATAAAATATTTTCTTCTGAAGGGTTACAGTTCTCTGTGAAAATAATCATGAAGCATTGCCTGCAAGTCTGTTAGCATACTGAAAATGTTGCAGGGAGTTAACTTGAATTAATGGGTAGCTGATACAAACTTGAGAAAAAAAGTCACCAGTTGCAAATCAACATTTTTGATGCTTTCTCTTTAAAACCTCTAACTAGTTCTAGTCACATCACAAGAACACGACTAATAATGTTATGTGAGAAAAAACACTGAGAAAACAGAGTTCAATGAGAGAAAAAGACACCAAAATCAACTGGCTCTGGTTACCTAGAAACCCTGCACAAAGCAATGTCCTGCCCACACTGCTATTCCTGCCATGGTTATAGGCTCTACAGCGCTGCCTGCATCACAGATGCTTTTCTTGTTTGGGGTTCCCTACAGCTTGGCAGTAGAGAATGAGGGAAACAGATGTTTTCTATTTTTAAAAGATTGAAACAGGAATAGAAACTATTTCTCCCTGTAATGGTTCAGCCACTTTCCTGATGCCAGTTTTAATTAGCCAACAAACAGAATATAATTAGAAACATATAGCTGTTCCTCACAGCCTGATGAGAAACAGCAGTGGCCTCAGTCCAGCAACATTCAAACATCACTAGATGGATGCCAAACAATGTTAGGGGACTGGCTTAAAGGCATAAGTTTCCATTTTCATTTCTTTCATATCTCATCTTGGAAGTTCATTTCCTCAAAAGGAATCTCATGTTTGCTTCAGGGATCCAGTATGAAATGCCTAACACTCACAGTGGATGTCTTCCCTTCCATTTTACTAAGGGTCTTCCTCAACATCTCCTCTTACCCTCCTGAGCACTCTCTTACACTTTTACCTCAAGGAGCACATCGCAGTTCATCGTCTGCAAACAGTTCATTGCCTGGTGCTTATCAATCAGCTCCTGCCTGAACAACACACTGCCTTTACCCCAATCTCCTCCTTGGACCTTGCTTTTGCGCATCCTCTCTTGCAGATGAGCTCAGTTCTGCCACGCGGTCTCTGTGCCTGGGAACACTGGCAAAACCACTGTCTTTGTTGACACTCTAAGTGATCGATGCTCTTTTTTTCTAGATTCCTGTTCTTCATCTCCAATTGGCTCAATTTTTTGCATGTGTGTTCTCCAATTCAGGACACTGCATCACTGCAACCATCCTACTCTCTGCTCTGTGCTAGCAGTAGACAGGACTGAGGTCCTAGCTGCTGAGCCTCCCAGCAGCACTCTCTGCAATCTAGGTAGCCCATCAAGTGGGGAAAGGTTTCCTCAGCACTGCCTCAGTGGGCTGACTTCAGCCCACACCTTTCCGTCATGTCCCGGATTTAGTTTAAGAAGAACTGCTGGCCTCAGAAGTCATGTCTCTGTGCTCCTGGACACAGTCCTATGCTGCTACTTTGCATCCCCATCAGAACACCAGCTCTTAGGATGCAAAGGTAGAAGTCTTTTCAATCCTCAGGGGCTTTTTTTTCTTGTTCCCTGTCTACATGTGGCTTTGAAAAGGGAAAAGAGAGATTACATGGAATCAAGAGAAATGTTGGTAGTCATGAGAATGTGACCACACAAAAAAACACCTAAAAGGTCTAAGGTCTCTACAGAAGTCTGCTGTACACAGCTGTACACAGGCTACTTATTCCACCTGTGCAGAGACCAGCATTTAGCCTGAATGTATTACCTACCTAGTACCAGCAGTCCCTAAAAATGCAACTAAATAAGTACATGGCTCAAATCAGTTATACTCAGGATCTGCACTGTAAACCAGACTTCCACATCAGGAGAGCAAAATCAACCATGACCTTCTGGTAATAGGTAGTTGCCATTTTCACCACCGATGTGATGACAGGCAAGCAGAGGCATGAAAGTCTCCTAGTGATTTCATCAGTCTCAGCTGTAGCACAGGCAAGGCATTCTCTCTATTACTGCTGTGAGGGCCTCAAGAAGGCCTCTACGTGTGATCTGCAGCACAGTCCCAAAGAAGACTGAGAAGCAGCATGGCTCCGCTCCTTTGCAGCTAGTGACCTGCAGCTGATTGCATCTCAGTCCTCTGAGCAGACAACTTGCTGAGTACACGCTAGGAATGGGATGCCAAGAAACAACAAGGTCATTTACCAGTGTTATTTCACTTTTTTTGTGTGATCCCCACGTAATTCTGCATGACTGCTATTCTCAGTTGTACTTTTCATTTGCATGTGCTGAATCTAAGTGCCATCCATCCCTCCTCTTGGGCTAGGGACCTTTAAAGTGCTTGGGTGGACATTATGTACAAAACAGAAACAGAGACAAACAGTGCCAAGGAAGACATACATGTAATTTTACTGTGGTGGCCAAGACTCTTCAGACCTTTCCACCAACTTCGACTTCAATCACCTTCCACGTAGCAATGTTGGCAAATGTGCACGTTTGCATCTGCTGTTTCAGAAAGTGCAGAAAATCTACACAGCACTAAGAAATATAGATGTAAGTATGCCACGTCCGCCTCCCACCTTCATTTGCCTTCCGTATTCAATATAAAGAGCGCCAGTGGCTGGGATGGTAAATGCATCCCAGGTATTACTGATTACTGAAGTCAAATACTTTCTGGTATGAGTATTCCTGCTCATTTTAATTGCTCATTGCCTGGCATAGATGTGAACAGCAGTTTGGCCTTCTAATGCTGGGTAATTCATGACAAGCCTTTTTTGTATCTTATGGAGTGGACCATCCATACACATTGCATTTTGTAGTCTCTATTTTGGGGGAATTTTGCATTCCTCCTGCTAGCCCATGTATTCTGAAATATTCTAGACAAAAGTTATCAATAATTCCTGGTGAGATTTCATACAAATGAATTGTGGTCTTTTTGCATTTGTTTTCCCCATTTAAATCAAAATATACCATGGAAAGAACATAGTGCCACTAGTAACATGTATTAGTTCAATGCACTGAAAACTTACACCAAATGATGTATTAATGTTAGAGCAATGTGTCTGTCCTGCATAATTTTAAATGCAAATAGTGGTGTAGCTAAAAATCTTCTACATGTCTGTGGTATCCTCTTGGGGAAAAAAAAGTTTTCATTAAGTGAGGGATACATATAAGGCTGCCATAACATGGGCCAGGAAAACATTAACTTTCCAGAATAATAATTAGGACAAAGGGCTTATGATTTTTTCATTGAGAAACTACTATTTCAGAAATCACTCTTGGAGACAACTAAGCAAATGCGTTCAGCAGGCCAACTCTATGCAGTGCTTGATTACGTGTTTAAATATTTAGATGTTCATACTTAGATGGCATTGTAACTAAAAAATCAGACTGACATCTTTGTAATCCCAGTTGCAATATAATAACAGCAAACTGTTGAGATTTTGTCTCCCTTACAAAGGTAACTTACTATTTTTAGAAAAGAAACCTTTCCTATAGCTCAAATTTACCTTGTCAGAAATCACTCATGAATCTAGTAAAATTAAAATCCCTTACAGTCTTTCTCAGATGAAAGCAGTAGTAAGCCAGAAGCCAGAGAAAACTGTTACTATGGTTAAAATAATTGTCCACAACCTGATGGGTGACAAGAGATTTCTCCTTTAGAGCTGGGAAGCAGAGGGCTGTGAGCATGTTCAAAGCCACACGTAGCTGAAGTGGAGATTTCTTTATGAGAGCAGTTACTAAGGTGTCCAGAGCATAAGTACTGCTCGATGGCCATAAACCTACTATTGCCCTTCTCTTAACATTATTGACTTCAGACTGTCAGCAATGCTATTTCTGCTCCATTTTGTTCCTCTGTTAGAAATCCAAGGTAAGACTGCTTCTTTCTTAATTCTTTGTAAACCTTATTGGCCTTTGGGACACAATAAGGAAATTTTCATTTACATTAAGGAATTAACAAGGAATTTCATCTACAGTAAAGAATCAGTAAGGAATTTTCATTTACGTGATTTTGAAAAACATATTTTTAGGAAAAGAAATGTTTACAGCACATGAGGATTTCATAAAATGACAGAAAATTTTCCAACCAAGTTACTGTAAATTTTCATGAAATTAAATTCATTGAATGTAAGACTAAAGGATAAACAGATACTTTTTTGAAAAAGTACTTACATAATAAAATATTGTTGTAAACAGCAAGCTTCACACCGGTATCATAACACATTTTCTACATATTAGGTGAAAAAAATAAGTATTTAACTTAGCAACTGAGTTTTCATAAATATTTCTGTATTTTAATAAAAATCATGGTAATTTGGCCAAGAAAATCCTTTCAGTATCAGCACATTAAAATTAGAATTATACATTTGATAGAGCACTCAGAAATGATTGTGTAAAAGATTGCTTATATGAGAAAAGTTCTTTCCCATAGAAACACTGTATATAACAATATACAAGTAGAAGCTACAGTATGTCATTTATACAATTTTTCCAAAATTAAGACTTTTCAGTTCCTGCACAATTTCATTTTTAATAATGAATAGTTTTCTTATGCTTGGTAATTCCTGAAGCATTACAGAAAAGTGAATAAATGGGTTTCACTGTAATTAGCTCATGAACGTAATTTCTCAGCTTGTGAAAAGTTCTTTAATGAAATAGCATTTTTTTTTCTAATAATGCATAAAGGGCAGGTTACAGTGTAATCAAAATAAGAAACTGAAACAGAAAATATATTACTGCAAGGAAAAGAAATTTTTAAAATTACCAGCCTGTTAGAGACAGAAAATAAGTATTCGAGAATATCTTATTTGTTCTGTAGACACCCTGTTACAAAGGAGTGGAATATGCAGGATTTCAATGTACTGAATTTTACTAAATACTCTATTTAAAAATAACTATTTTTAAATCACTATGCTTCATTATCGCTGAAGGAAATGTTACTCATGTAAAGTTTTTATTTTAATATAAACTTCATTTTATTATGTTTCCAACATTTAGTTTAAGATAATGTGATTAATAAAAACCATCCAATGACTCACCTTTTCATTACACAGATTTTTCTTTCATTGCCACAAATTTGACAGAATTAGCATTCTGATTAGCAGAAACAAAAGTTGGAAATAGTTTATTACCAAAGCAACCCGTACTATGTTTCCTATTTGCACACCATGAAATGTATCTTTGTTTATTTTGAACTGTTAGAAAAAAATACAAATATCCAGCGTACCATACTTTCAAATTGCTTTTCCCATATATACCCCATCTATAGTAGACAATAAGGCTTGAACCAATTTTACCATAAATTATCTTGGTTTAACAGCAAACTCTTTGTTCCCTTTAGCCAAACCAGACTAGTTCAGCCTACTCCAGAGAGGGATTGAACCCAACATGACTGGGCACTCCATCCTAAACAGGTTTGAGCTCAAAAGCCTTGGATAACCACAGGTACAAGCAAAAGTCATGGGGAAAGAGACATGTATCAGAGAGATTTTTCCTGTGTGGGCAAGTCCTCACAGCTGTCACAAAACCACGTTCCAAGCAGTACAGAAATAGGAAGAGAATGACTGATCAGCTCCCATCTTGCCCTCTCCTCTTACATGTGTCTACAAACCTACATGTTTAGTATAGCAGCTTCGGGAATGTCATAGGATGCAGTTACATCTGGGAAACCCACATCTGCAGCATGTTTCCAGGGAAAACATCTGTAACGTAAAATGGGTATTGATTGTATAAGCTTCACTAGGTATGTACTCTACAATTCCTAGAACGGGTGTATAAGTCCACTCCAAAAGAGTAGAAAACATCACTTGATTATAAATCCTGTTGATATCTGAACGGCAGGTTAACCTTCAAAAAGTGCCCTTAGTATTTAGTGTGAATAAACTGATGCTGTATTAAAAAGATGGTATTGTACTGCCCTCTAACGGCTGGCGATAAACAGCTCCTTTTTTTTTTTTTTTTATTTATTCCCCCAAAAGCTCTCTCCCCACAGGCCACTATGACACGAAGCCAGAAGGAAACCTTACACAATTATCCTCACATGCCAAGACCTATGGGAAGTAATTATACAGCATCCTGGGCATGTTGGAGAAACAAAACTCGCATGCTATTGAGAGGAAAGAAGGTTATTCAAATCAGAGCTGTAACTTTGTAATTGATGCTAATTAGCCAAACTGTGTCTAAAACACCAGTGACTGAAATTTCAACACTTAAATAAATCTTATCAGTCTGAATTGATAAGCCCAGGAAGATCTTCCAATGTAGCTGAGAGAACAGGTATCTTTAACAGCGATTTCAGACTTTTTAAATCACTGCTGAGAGAGTCTATGAGTGACAAATTTAAGGATAAAATATGTAAACCCAGATTTTTAAGCCTTTTCTTTATATGATGAACTGCTGTTCCCAGCAGCTACAGGACCTCTTCAGTGAGTAACTGCTTCTCAGTGTCAGGAAGGGATTTACAGTCCAGACCTTAATAATAGTACCAATGCAGGCTAGTGATCAGTTGAGTTGTTCAGTTCTAACAATAAAAAAATATAGCTATTATAAATGTGACAGTCAATCATATTTAAGTGTCATACAACTACTGAGCATAAATTATACTGTGACTCACTTTTCAACCAAGGAAAAGAATAACCTGGTAAAAGATCTGTTCAATTCAAAAGGAGAGTTCAGGGATGTGGTTTACCTGTGGAGTGCCGTGGATGAACAGTCTATCACTGTAATAAATGCAGGAACCCTAAAGCAAGCACATTTTAGATTAATGTGACACACAATGACTAGTGCTATTTTCTGTAGATTTTATAAATATCAGAAACAAACGGTATCCAATTTGCATTGTTGCTTTAATCCTGCTCAACATTCAGGCCATTACATGGAAGTTTCACGTGGACAAGCCACAGCATTTTCAAAATTTTATGACAACAGTTCTTGCAGTTCATCAAACATCTCTTCAACCTGTAGTTTGAATCTATCAAGTTCGGCTTTTTTTTCAGGGAAAATTTGATACAAACCCAAGTCTTTCTTCTGCCAGCTAGAAAAAAACATATTGGTGGAAAAGAATATTTATGAAAACTTAGATCTGTGCAAAAGTAAATAATTTTGTGTATGTTTTAGTGTGTGTCTTCATTGAAAAAGGATATAGAAATGTAAAGATTTCTCTTTCCATTTTCCAAAAATTTTTACTAATTCTAAGTGCTTATGATTCATTTAACTTACTTGGTTGTTTTCTTTCTGTTCATCTCTTCCTTCTTAAGTGATATGTGAACTTAACAAGAGCTGCACTCCCACTGCGCTCTCAGTCAATAACATTTCACTGATTTTGAAGCTAAACAAAACAAAGTGGCCTATCTGCTCTCACAGTGACCTGGGAACAGTAATAATAGGGTCCAAAAAATATATTCTGTTATTATCTGAAATGTGCCTTAGTTTTGTGTGTTACAACAGCTCCAATTAGTATTGATTCTACAAGGGGCCTTCACTAAACTAATTTTAACCAGTGCTGAAATCTCTGGATCTGTCTTATTGCAAAGGAGAGCTTTTGTGTAACTTAGACATTTGCAGAGAATGTTTCAGTTTTTCTGCTTTAAACAAACTGTTCTTAGAACTGCAGTCACTGAAAGAGACAACATTCCTTGCTTGCACTACCAAGTTTGCAATCAATTTATAGATGTGTTTCATTAAAGCACATTCAATAACAGTGACATGTTTGAGAACTGTGCACGTGCTGTGAGAACCTAGCTGATCCTTGGTATTACGTGACATGGTTTGGTCAATTTTTGCCCCTCAGAAATTTATAGTAAGAAATAGGGGAAATTTAGTAGTAAGTAGAGAAGGATCAACTCCATCAGAGGCAGAAATGTGAAGACTGAATTTTATCATATGGTGAATAAAGAACTGCTTTTATGGCATTATTGCTTTGAAAGCGAAGCTTCCACTTTTATCTGTATCTATTCATCAGCCAAAGTGCTGTCCATGGGGTAGTAAATCACGAGTCTTATGGACCTGCTCCACATAATTCTGCAGACATTGAAGAGAATGGATGTGGATACTCAGCAGATGACATTGTTGTTCGTGTGTCAGCATTACTGGAAAGTGTGTCAGGAACAACTACAGCCACCAGAGCAGTAAATGCACTATGCTTGATAAAAGAGCAAATTAAGACAAGTTAAAATGAATTTAAAGACTCAAAAAGAGAAAAATAAAAGAGCAAGCCCTTTCTGTTTGGATAATGGCTGGTTTCTTGCCTGCACGGGCAAGAATGCTGAGAGCGAAGAGAAACTCAGGATTCATTTTCAGCTCTGCTACCCCACGTGCATTCTGTTATAGCTTTGCTTCTCTTGAGAGGTCATGGACACACTCAGTTCTTTAAAAGCGACTGTCACGCCATACCACTCCTATACATGTACTTTGAAAAAATGGTTTTTCTGTCCCCAAAGGAATACAGAAAGAAAGCTTTTTCCAGTCCAACCTTTGTGCAACATCTGATACGTGAATAAATGAGTTAGAACTAAAAATACTACCATAAGGACTCTGATGAAAACAGCAAACTATCAGACTCTAATTGTAACATTGTTCAAAATACTGATATACAAAGATCTATAGTTTAACCAGTCTAACTTACCTGTTTTTGTCCATATAGTGGATCCCAACAAAAGCCTTCAGAAAAGCTAGGTTAAACCTCGTCATCCATCTTTTAAGTTTTGTAGCAAGAAAATGTTAGAGGTATCTCACTTAAAAGGCAATCTTGTCAAGATTTTCAAAATTAATTGAATTTGGATCTCAAACCTGAGTTTGGAATCAACTATGTATTTCATCTCCTATTATCGTATCTCAACCTCAATTCTCTCCCATCATACCAAAAGCAGTATTATTAGGACAGTGTTAATCAGGTAAGACCAAACCATACTCAGTTTTTAAAGATTACCGTTTAGCCAAATTTCTGCTCTTTCCATCCTTGCTGATACTATATAGCCCCTAATTATCTATTGGCCTCACAGGAATTGGGTTACTTCATTTTGTTTCTGTCATTCTTCCCTATAATTTTATCCCATATGTTTCATTTTAATCTTGTATATAGTCCCATAGGAGTCTCATGTGTCTACAGCCAGCATGTCTGCATTTGCAAGGTGGGTCCATAGACATTTCTACCAATTCAACTAAGATTATAATCAAATTTGCTTTCTCAAATTTGAACTTCACTTTTCAAAGACGTTGCTAATGAGTAAAAACAGAACCAGCTCTGTGTGATACAAAGAACTTCCCTGTTTTGTTTGGTTTGCTTTTTTTTTTGCAGTTTTAGCATTTTCATTAGTTTTTCATAAAAGCTCCTGTAAACTTTGTGAAAGGGAAAAAGTGTTTTTGCGAATGGACTTATGTTCCATACCTGTCATGAAACAATAGAGCAGATTTCCTGCAAATGTTCTGCAGAAAACCGTTCATCTGTGATGTGTGCCAATAGAGGAAACAAAAACTATTTCTTGCTTGGAACTTTTTGTCTAAATGAGTGATTTACAAGACCATAAATCTAATTGCATTATTGCAAAAAAAATCCCAAAAGAAAAGCCCTAAATCTGAAACCAGCTTTGCAAATTCATACCAAGATTTGATTTGCCAATTGCTCAAAGATTTTACTGTTATTTTGTGTAATAAGTGTTCTCAGTAGTTGTACCTCTCTGATGTGTAAGTGGATACTTCCCTGTTGCCCAGCTGCCTTCAGCATGGGAAGTGGCTTTCCACATGCTCCAGCTGGAAGTTCTCTCTTCATAAGAGACTTCCATTTCCGCCAGCCAGGAGCACCCAAGTACCGCTGCCCTGTTCATCCCCAGCCATGCTGCAGAGTGTTGCTACTTAATGCTTACACCTTCAAGGAGTCAGTCTACCAGGAGAGTACATTGATAAGTCTCTTTCTGGCCAGCAATGTTTTCTGCAGAAGATGGGAAAGAGAGAAGAAAAACAAACAGAAACTTTAAGCTGTGTCTTCTAAATTTCAGTGGTGGTAAGCCATTTGTAGCTGACACGGTAATGCAAGAGGCAGAATTAAAATGACATGCAATGCACTTTAAAGTGTCAAATGAAAATATTCTGTCACATGCTGTGGCTGTAGTTTTATCAGGCCTTTCTAATTTGACACATAGTCTGCTACAGCAGAAACGTCTTCCCATATTTTCTCAGAATCCTGGCTGATGGAAGACATTTCAGTTGGTGTTGTCTGCCAAAAGGGTTCTTTTCCATGCAGAAATCATACGATGTGCCCCCCGTGGGCATTTCTTTGTGATAGCATAAATGACTGTGAGAATGGCACAGATGAAGAGAACTGTGGTGAGAACTGCAACATCTGTAAGTATATAGAAACGAAATCTGGTTGCGGGATGTGCTCCTCCAGCTAATACACACCGAGTCACTAATAGTCAGCAGATGATCCCCAAGTCTGACAAGTCTAGGGTTTCCAGTGTAATTGAATGTTTTCTTTTCTTCAATGAATGAGGGAATTACACCATGCTGGTCAGTAAAGAAAACTGACTGGGTGTCTAAAGGCGTGCCCCAGGCAAACTCCAATGGTGAGATTCCTGTAGAATATTATATTATATTATCCTCTGCTGTGGACAGTGGGTAATCACTGCATATCTGTGTGGGGAATCCTTCAAAGTGGGTGCACGAACTCCTGCACATAATTAGTGGTACTTACGCTCAGTAAGGCTTTCTACCAGTAGAAGTGAAGAATTCTTATTCTGTGATGATTTCAAGTGTTGTAAGAGTCTTAGATATATACATGTGTTTTTATATGTGCATAAGCACACATGCACTTGGTGGTGATCACACTACCATTCCTCTCTGTCTTACTGATCTCCACACCTACTCTCAACCCAAAAGAGCAATGAGGAAGTCAGATCAATGAGACCAATCTCCTTTTTTGGCTAATAAATGATCCCTACTTTGGAGCATGATTCCCTCTACATCACATTTGACTTCTTCTGTGACTCTGAAGCATGTTGGGTCAGAAGATAATGTATCAACTCCGCTGTCATCTCCTGCTTTGTATCCTCCCTCCCCACCTGCCTCCTAGTGAAGTTCTTACATCTCTTTCACTTCCTTTTCTCCTTTCTAGGTATTTCAAATCATCCGCCTGTGCCTCTTTTCTTTCTCATTACCATCACCCCTCAGCTACCATCTTTGGATGTGGTCATTTGTGTTTATGACTTTCCACGTTTCACATCTCCTGTTTACCATTCACCTGTGTACCAGCGCCGTACTAGCTCCAAACTGCACTCTGGTGTACTAACACTGATTGCCCCAAAGAGTGATATCCTCCATAGGTAATAGAGATTCCTACTTTCTACCAATGTATTAAAAAAAAAAATATGTCTAAGCTTTATAAATTTTAACTGATTTTCTCTCAAATCTCATATAATTTGTACAATTGCCTATACATTTAGCTGGTCCAGTAATGATCTATCGTCATCATTTTCCATGGTTTTGCCCGACATTTGAGATCATCAAACATACCCATTTACTGAAACTGGTGTAAACTTTCCGGTTTTATTGAGTGACTTTCTGACTTTCAGTCTTGTCCTAGAACATTTCCATTATGATGTGTAGATTTTCACTGTAAATAATTTGTAACCATCCATGCTATGCCATGTATGAGTTTCTCCACTACATTAATCATTCTATTTTAGCTTTCAGTTCTTTTTATGAATACATCTTCTAATAATATTTTGCATCAACATTAGATTTCTCTCTCTATTTCTCTCTCTCTCTCTTCCATGCTTATAGTCTGGTACACGTCTGATATTCAATTTACATGAAATTTCTTAATTTGGGCTTAGAATTGCTACTCATAATCAGAAGAAAAGACAATTAAAACAATCTGTTTGAAGATTTACTTTTGGCTCCATCACATATAAGAAAACACATGTACCCCACAGACAAATTGGCATTAATGTTCTAGTTTTCATTAATAGGCAATTTAAAGTACAGCTGACAAATATTAACACTTTTTATAGGAAATAATAGTGGATGTGCAAGCATCTTTGATATGGTTCATGGAAAGCCTAATTATCTGGATTTATCAGAAGAATTCTAACTTAATCCTAATGCCCTTATTAATATCCTTAAACTATTTTACACTTCTGAAACTTTTCACTGCATACATATATTTAATATAATTATAGAGATATCTATATTTTAGATAGAATTTTAGATGCTTTCAGGGAACTCCTTTACTTTCCAGAGCTTTTTTGCATGCATACCAGAGCACAGCAGAGCAATGCAATGTGGAACTTACTTGTTAGTGCCAGCTTGCAGCTTTACAAAGTTGCAGGAAAATGGTACATTTCTGGAAACCTTTGGAAAGTCAGTATTTGTTTTCATCCCACTCAGGAGCAAAAGAAAAAAGACAGGCTTCCCTGTGAAACATTTTTCAAAAAAACTAAAATCTTTATGTTGATCCCTTTTAAAATATTTCTTCCTGCCTACAGATGAAGAGTCATAAACCCAAAAGCCTCAGCTCAGTCAAAGTATGACAGCTCTGGGACAGCTCTTCAGATGGACTGCCAAGTTGGGGCACCCAAAAAGCCCTTCCTTTAAATCCCAGAAAGCAAGGATAGTGTCTTGGCAAGCAAGAGACAAATTTAGATGCTGTGTTCCCTCTGGTCTGCTCTAAAATCAAAGCATCCAATTTCTTAGTGAAGAGTAGTGACTTAAACAAATATGCATTCTCTAGGGGAAACTGTTCCATCAGCAGTTTCTCAGATGTTCTCATTTGTATGTATATATAAATGTTGTGTTTCAGTTACCCTTATTGTAGCTTATGGACAGTAAGCTAATTAAACTTGATTTATGTTTTACTTACGTTTGCTTTCATTACGTGTACAGCACTGCAATCCTAGGAAGTCCAGCATCAGTTTTTTATAGCATTTCTGATAAGTGAACCCTACTAAGGTAATTTGGGGGTGTTGCATCAAGATGTCCAATCCCTTTCTAAAAAGAGGTCTCAGAATGATACTCCATCTGATCAGACATACTTGGTGGGCCATGTGTAAGATATTCACTCAATAATTCCTTTTCCCAGGTCTCCACCAGCACCCAGAAGGTTGCTGCTGCATGGGAACAGACCTAGAATGTGCTGCTGTTAATTTAAAGTCTGTTCCACTTCTTTCAAGTGATGTAACCTGGCTGTAAGTAGAGTTCCCTGTGCTCTCTGGCATAACGCTGTTTTACAAACAAAAAGACGCCTAAACAAACTTTGCATAGTGCTATACTACCAAGTATGGGTCCCCTGCATTCAGAGACTGCAGAAAGGGTTGACCCACTATAGATATTTACTAGGTGATTTACTAGTATGTAGTGAATGCTGTGAGGCTGCTTCAGAGTGGAATTCATCTGACAAAATATATGTCAGCACTGTAAACCAGTCAGCTAATACAGGTCATATGAACTGCACACAGAATATGTTTACTTCTCTCCTCTAAAGAGAGCTCGGGGTGTTAGCCAAGATGTGCATTTTGCACTGTAGGTGTTTACAATTAGGTGAGTTGAATGCTATTTGGGTTTGTCATTCCTATTGATTAAAGCCTGTCAGCCCGAGGCCACTCACTAAAGATCACTGGTTGTGCAGCCGGCACTGGGGTAATGAGCACCCGCCAAATATTGCTGAAGTTACCGAAGCAGGAATTTCAGGATTATTGGTTCTTAATGATGACTGACAGCTCCCTATTTCATTTTGCCAGCTCCAGTTCTACAAGTTGTCAAAATTTATATATGGCTGAATACTTCTTAATATGAGAAATTCTCACAGATCTGTCTGGATCACCAAAGGAAAACATTTTAAAAATGCCAGTCTTAAAACTTGGCAATGAAGTTTGCTGGCCTTCAGCTAGCTTGTTCAAGCAGTCAAGTACATTTACTTTCCAAACAGACCAAAAGGAGGCCTGTCATCTCCCAGCTAATCCCAGAAGGGCACTCAAGCTTCAGCTCAGGATTTAAACAATAAGGACAGACGACAAAGAAGCTAAGGTTACCCAGGCTTCACAGGAAAAGTAATGCACCCAACGTACTGCACCCGGTGTAACGTAATGGAATGTGCCCAAAGTCCTTTCCAGGCTCTGACCCTGTGTCAGCTGCACCCAGATTCTGGTTTTTGACAGTTGCAACACTGACCAGTTAAGACCTAATTTAAATATCAGTTACCAATTACTTTTAGGTCACTCACACACAACCAGATCCTTTCTCTTCCAGATGAAGTTTTCAGCAAGTGTACAAAGGTGAACAAAAATGTGAGTATCCTGACAGTTTATTAAATTATTCCATGAGTCCTGGAGGATACAGAATGAACAAAATCAATATACATTCAGTCGTGTGGTCACTTTTTTAACAGTATAGCATGGCATTTGCCTTTGAAATCCATGTTTTGATCATGTTGGTCTTCCAGTGTAGCCATATGTGCACAGATGCAGGCAGTTTTGTATGCAATACACAGAGATCTAGTCTTGCTCCCTGACACAGTAAAATAAGTAAGCAGAAAATAAGTCTGTCTAATAAGAAATACTAGCATTTTGTCATTAAACTGCACCTTACTGTTTTAAAAGGTTAAATAAAGCAGCTTTTTCATTTTTTTCCCTTTTTTACTTTCTTTTTTGATGCTAAGCTACCATGGAAACCAATTGCAAAATTATGCAAATAGCTGTACACATGGCAAGTTCTCCTATGTAGTCAATCCTCTCACAGACCTCTAGTGCATTTTTTTTTTTCAAGCTGGGTGGTGCCTTTCACGTTCTTTATATAGTAGGATGGCCTTTTTATTGGAATTTGACTTGGAAAGCTTTCAATACAGCTTCCTCCAACTTCCTGTAGGAAATAGTCTGACCTTCACTGAATTATGAAGAAGGCAGGCGCACATATATGTTACATTGTTAGGTAGAACGACTTGTGTCCTTTTTAAATATGGCTGTTGTTAATAACGAAAAAATCAATCAATCAGCCCTATACCTCAGATAAAATCTTACAGGATTAAGGCATACATACAAAGCTAGCAGGTATGAAGTCTACATAAGAAAATAGGGACAGCTACAAGGATAAGAATTCATATACCAGACTTAAGATAAATCCTTATAAACACCCTAAGTAGACAGTATATGAGTTTAGCTCTTGCTTCTGACAGTTCCTAATGACAGCTCAAACTGCCTTCCGTCCAAAAGTGCTTAGCAGCCTGCAAGAACAAGTCATGTGAAAGGACTGTATCATTTGAAGAGTGGGCAGAGTGCTAGAACTGATTTTATATAAAAAAATTATACATGCCACTAATTTTCAGCTGAGTGGCATCAGCAGGTGCAATGTATGTTAGCCTAAGTGTGCCAAGAAGGATGGGTAGTGATGGTTCACATTTAATGAAATTCAAAATAATATAACTATAGCCAGGAAGAGTATTGCCTTTTCTTCCCAGTCTCCAGTGCTTTCTATTTTGTATCTTATTTTTTATAGTCTATGATCTTCTATTTCAAAAGCATAATCAAGAAATGGGACATGACACACCCTGGAGACAGACACATACAGAATAGCCTCAAAGAAGTCATTAGAAAGTTCTGTTCTGGTGGAAAATATTGAATCTGACTTCAGTGGTGTTACACCAGGCATTAATTTAGTAGTGTGCTTAAAATGGCAGAAGAGGATAAATATGGGATCATAAAACATCTGCATTTCTAAGAAGTTAATCAATTATGATTATCCTGGCTTTCTTACCTTACCTGTACTGTATTTCTACAACACAATTGCATTCAGACAATATCAAGGAGAGCATTCTTTGGACTATGCAAACTTCAGAAGTTGTGAGTACATTATTGCCCTATTTTGCCTTTTTAAATAACTGATTGCCTCTTGGGTATCACAGAGCAACCAGCCTCCCACAATACAGGAAACGGCATCTAAATTTCAGCCCTTCAGAGTCTCATCCAACCACTATTCCGCATAGTCTGGTAGCTCAAGAAAGATGTTAGAAGTGAGCTCTTCATGAATTTTAACTCCTGTTGCGACCCTAATTGCACACTGGGGCAAAGACAAATTGCTGAACTTCTTTTTGTATCATTATTCACCCATTATAAGCTTCATTTCCTGTGTGTACCTGACACTGCCTCATTAGTTGATGTTCACAAACAATATTGGCCAAATTTTTCAAATGTCAGCATTACTAGGCACCCAGGTACCCTTACAACTTCCAATAGCTGACACAAGCTCAGTGTGTTTGAAAATCAGGCTAATCTTTCCAGTTTCTTATCAAGTTTTGAATAGGAGCTACAGGTATTGACATTTTGATAGATTAGTACATAAAAATTTTTACCATGTCTACGTCGGTCTAAAAAGCATATGTGTAAGACCTAGTCAAAAGTTGTGCATTGTAGCATAGCAAAACAGATCCACCCCCGTGCAGTGCAAAACTATTCATAAAAGCACATTTTTAATGCTTTACCCAGCATCATTCCAACTACAAAATATTAGAAAAGATTAAGTCAAATGCTACTGCCCTTGCAGTAACAGTCAGTGTTTTATGAGATAGAAACCTTAAAATACTTTCAGTCAGCATTTTAAAATCAAATATTGCTTGTCACAGTTCTTTATCTTTCTGGGTGCTCTCATCAATTGACTGAAAGGTTTCTACTTCCTCCCTTTAGAAGTAGTCTATCAGTTTTTAGAGCGTGTTATTTTAGTTTAGTTTTTGGTTATTTTATTTTATATTTTTTTTTGTCAACAGGTATCTCAGTCATAACCGTGTCACTAGTTCGAAACCTGTGATACTCAGAGGTCTACACAAATTGAAATGGCTGTGGGTACCCATTTTCTCCCTGTCTGTAAAAGTACCGTTCATCACTGGCAGTGCATGGGTTTATGGCATTGATCTAAAAAGAAAAGAACAAGGCAGTAAAGCTATGTCTGCAAATAACTTTCTGCACAAAAAAAAATGGAATGACTACTGAAACTTGCAACTCCTTATCACACAGGTTATATTTCAATTTCTGGAGATAATATCTAGGTCTAGTTATTTTGGATTTGCAGAGGTAAAGCTGCCTCATGATCCCTCACGATTTGCTCACCTCAGCCATTTTTTCACTGTTTCTTTACAAGGATTGGTGATGCAGTAAACTATTATTTCTTTCCAGAATTCTAGGTTACAACCCAATAACTGCTGAGCCCAGCAGTTATTTACTGGGCTAATGTTTTTGGGGTTTTGGTAAGCATTGCTCTTGCACATTGTCATATTTATATTGTTCAATATCCAGGTAGATTCCTTTCTATCTTTTTTGGTTTTCTTCCAAGTTCTTCTCTTTCTTAGAGACTTTCAAACATCTGCATGAAGGAATCACGCTTGTCACGCTGGATCCAAATTTGGATTTGGATTTCTCATAGGCATCTTCCATGCTAGGACTATCTTTACGATGTTTCTGTTAAAACTAAAGCACATTCCCAAAGCTGTAAAACTGTTTAGAGTCATATCTCTTCTCAGAACGCCTACAGGATACTCACAATCTAAACTGGAAATTCTTGGATACAACCAGCAGAAACCTAGCATCTCCTTTTAGAAAACTGAAATGGTATTTAGGTACTTGAACAATTTCCCAGGCAGATATCACTGAGACGACTATAACAGAAAATTCCATATAAGGCAGAGTTGACAGTATGTGGGAAGGAGATGTGAAGTCCTATAAGCATTTTCCATCACCCTCACCAAGTAAACCAGCACCTGAAAAGTATAATCGCCATTTCTCTAGAAAAGACAGCAGTTGTTTTTAATAGTATCCAGGGAAATAAATTACTTGGTTTTGCTAACAGAAATTTTTTTGCTACTAGTCCCTTGGCTCAGAGCAGAGAAGATGAAAAACTTGGTGTCTTTAATGATCCCTTGGCTCAACTGTTTCAGCCAAGCTCATGGCAGGCAGCTGCTGGCATCAGAGCTGGCACCAGTACCTTTGGACCAGGCTCCACAGAGTGAGTACTGGAGCAATGGATGGAGCAGGAGATGAAATACCTTTCCACACTTACCAGCTCCCATGGGGAGGGGTTTGAGGAAGGTCACAGCATGTGTGCAAAACCTACAGTAACTGTATTGAGAATGTATATTATTTAATAGACACATTTTTTTCTGCATTGTTCAATTTAGAAGAATTCTCAGTCATTCAATGAATGAATACATTAATAAGCTAGTATCAGAAGCAACTATTTGGGTTATGTTTTGCTACTGGTAACTTAATAAATCCTTTTTCTTGTGCAGTTTCTGTAAAATCTAAATTAACTTTCAAAGCAATGCAAATCTGATCTTGGATTCTTCTCCCAAAAGTTTACATTTGCATATATTTCTTACACTTACATATTGTGTTATGAAGTATGATAAAACATCTTGTTTTATAACCATGTTGTAATTTATGAAGATCAATGATAAACAATTCACTTGAGACTGTTTCCAAGAAGATCTGTACTCAAATGCCTCTTATTAACTGGATGTAAGTTAATTATGCAAAAGCTTCATTTGATAAATGAATATGTCTTTTCTGTGAAGACAAAAATTCTTTTTTTATTCTGTTAGACCAAGCCACTTCTAAAAGTGTGACATTCTAAAAAAAAAGTATAACCTTGCCAAAGTTGAACCTCACAGTGTTTCATAAGAGTGTCTAAAAAATACCACAGTCCTCTGCCGAAATAAATCTTTAGAGCTGCTTTTTGTTCTCATGACCCTCATGAGTTTAGCAAAATTCTGTCTTTCACTTTAGTTTCCCAATGCAAATGAAATCAGTTATTGTGAACGCGTGTTTATCCTGAGTATAAGTTAGAATACATAAATATACGTTGCANATACATTGCCATTAAATGCAAAATCTCCACCTAGTGGTCTCTATTCTGGTAAACAGATTACGCAAGAAATGCCAATGTATCAGCCTATTATTGCTGAAATGGTTGGTAAGCTGGGCCATAAATAGAGACAAAATTACAACGAAGAAAAGGGTATAATTTGCTTTATTGGAGATCTACATTTCATATTCAAAACTAGGTAATAAATTTTAGCTAATTTTGTAAGAAATAAAAAAAGGAAGGTCAAAAGAGAGAAGACTAGCCCAGAGCTTAAATTCCCTCCTGCAAAACTATTACACAACTCATGAATAAAACGTTAATATACGTTTAAAATGTTAACGTTTCTTTACGTTAATAAGGGATTTTTGAAGGCAATCATACTAAGGCCTTAACCAACACCACCTTCCTGGAATGCAATGAGCTTACTGTATTGTAAACAAAAGAAGTATGAAAATAAGGCAACAAAACCCTTTTGAATATGCGTGACTCTCAGTCCTCGACACAGGATTTCTCTCAATGTATAAAGCCTCATTGGGACAGTTGGGCTATTGTCAAGGAGGTATTCTTTACAATTAATTGAATTATTGTATGCTCAGTCACATGGCACATTTTGGCAATTGTCATGATCCCTTGTTTCAACAAACAGAATAAGAAACAGGCATACTGTATTATTTCCGCTTTGTGATCGGACCGTGAACACCAGGGTGCTTTTTAAACTCCACTAAATCCTGGGACTTGCAGTCTGATCACGAAGCAGAAATAATGTAGTATGCCTGTATCTCAACCTGCAGATATTTTTCCTGTTGAATCCATTCCCCCTTTAGACTGGGTTTTCCGTTTGCAGGAAGCCTCAGCGAAATATTTTGTTACCGCTAAAATTAAATATATTGGTACAAAGTAATAATGCACATTTCTATTTTTTTTTTATATTCAGCTATATCTCCTATGATGCACAGGACAGGAGAAGCAGAATCTGAAGGAAGTTCACGTTCGTGAAGAAAAAATTCTACAGGTTAAATACAGGTAGAAATACAAAGTGCTCCTTGGTGTTATACACGTGGTGTCTCACCGTTGAGGAACATGAATTCCCTGCAGTGGGACTGCATCAATCGCAAAGAGAGCAAAAGCCAAAAAAAAGCTAAATTTGAACATGTAAAATTTCTGTCTGGATAGCAAATCCCAGAGCCTTTAATCAAATAAAATTCCATATTTCTCTTTTACTTTGTAATTTGCTTGTTTTTAATTAAAACTAAGGAAAGTTTTACTTAACTAACTACTTAGTCTTGTGTAGGTTTCTTTCGCACTGACTACAATAACACACCTTGTTATGCCTTGGAAAAATTAACCAGGGTCCTGTGTAACTTCTAACACAACTAGAAAAATAAAAAGCCAAGTAGTCATACTGAAACATGAAATTAGCACTCCATATTAAATTGAATCATTAAGTACTTATTCTAATATATATTTTATTTTGCCGGTTTCTTAATGGAAATCAAATTCGCTTGCTGCCTGCAAATACCTTTTCCTCCTTACAAGGTTTAGGGGAATTGTGAGCTTTCTAAAACCTATTTTTAAATTCTAGAGCATGAGCTATTACACGCCTGCAATCTGTGAGTGTACTGCACCTTTCCTGCCCAAGGTGAGGCAGAAGGCCATGCAGAATCAAAGGCGGAAGGACAGAAAGATACCTGGCAAGGAGGAGCTGGAGGTAGTGCTTAGGGCAGCATTGTGGGGAGGGGGGAAATTTATTCCAAGACTTTCCAGGTCTTACAACAGACAGCTGTATGGGCTGAAAAACAAGGTCTCCCTCTGTCCCAGTGACGGTCAGGCTCTCTCCCTTCAAGTGCCCAGCTTCACCTGCATCCTCTGGAGGCAATACTACATTTTTCAGGTGCTTTGACTCACCCATTGAGGGTATCTATATTCCCTGTATAGTCTACAGAAAGATGCTAGGGCAGCATCTCTGTCCTTTGGAGGTGAACCAGCCTCTCCCCGTAGCTGTCTGGGGAACTTAGGCACCTACTTTAAGATCCGAGACTGCCACTTCCCCTGGGGATAAGCGTGTTATGCATTAGGCTCATCTGCATATAAAGTAGTCACACTGCATCTGGGGTTTGGTTGCCTCATTATCTGGCATGACATGTTTAGGCAGAGACACAAAACAGCTGCAGAAGGTGTAGAAGCAGAAAAGAGAAGGGAAAAGTTGAAGGAGAAGGGGATCTGTCAGTGACTGGAGTGACATGAGTGATTGAAACAGGCTGCTACCGGCTGTAGAAGGAGAGTGGCAACTGATGTTTTTTGTTAAAGACACTGATTCGCTGGCATGGTGAAAACTCATTCACTAATACCAATCTTCGGTGTTGAATTTACTGTGGGATTTATTTTAATCTTTTTTTCTTTGTTTTTCCATGTTCTACCTATATTAAATGTGAAAGCTTCACATCTATGTAATTATGCTTTGATTCATCTCACCTCTCAGCAATGATTAAGTTCATAAATTATAGAGAGACCCTCAGGCAACCAGGTTCCCAAATTAGATACCTCAGCTGAATTAGTTATGATGAATCAGAGCTAAAATGATCCATGTTTAGCAATCACCAAACATCAGCGCCTGTACCAACTGGCTTCAAAGTGACTTATGGATACAATAAGAGCAAGGAAGTATTGGACGAACTGAAGTAATGATAAAAGATAGTTTTGCCGCTATTAAAATTTTAAGTAAGATAGCATGTCTCCTCACCTTTAAAAAGGAGAAAATCTGAGTCTTAGAGTTCTTAAAGTTTGTATGGAAAGGCATGGGTGGAATACTAAGCATGAACCTGATCACTTGTGTTCTCTGTTTCTCCAAGGGCTCTGTCCAGCAACACGATCACAAAATCACCACGTTCTGTTTTTATAGAGCTGAAGTATTTACAAAAGCTGGAAGTTATAAATGAGAAGTCCCAACTGAATTTAAAAATGTAATAATTTAGCTTGTCTTTTTCCTGAAATAAAATAAGAAATAGTTTATCTTTCTTTTAGCAATCTTTCAATCCACTTTCTCACCTCTCTGAAGATCACTCTGAAAGTCACTGTAAGCAGCTTCAGTCACTGTAAGTAAAAGCTGAAATATTTTACTAGCATAGTACACTAAATAATATCCTTTCTTTCCAGGAGAAATATTCATCAGTTACAAAAGGCACGTGAGGTATTGAGCACCATTCTATCAGATGCTGAATGTGCTTCAAATTTCTATTCCTAGAGGAGTGCTCAACACCCAAAGGTACCAGGCCAAAGTACCGGAATGACAGCCATACAGTTTGCTCGGTTTTACTGCTATTCACAAATGATAAGCCTAGGAGCAATCAAAACACATAAATTAAGACCCACCTAGGGCACTTGGGTCAGCAAGGACATAAATAAATGGCAACAAGGATTTTAGAATTTCTATAAAGTCTCCTTTGGGGTGGTTCATAAAATGCTCACGTCACAGGGCTGATGATCCAGCCACATTTTTTTAAATTATTTTACACAAAGCTCAAATTCAGAAGTTTTCTTATTTCTTTTTTAATTTGCAAAGATTGACCCTCATCTAAAAGTACATCTTATAATTTCATTGGATTCAGAGTTGAAAAGCAAGACTATTATTTCTAATTCAAAATTGTCATTCTGTGCCTGTGGAATAATTGCTGGAGGTGACTTAGAAATTAAACTTATATTCATATTTTAAGGAAAGGTACAGCATTGAAGAAATTTTCAGGATGGAGTGCAGCTGGTGTGCAAGGGATACATTCCACAGAAGCTCCTTAGGCAACCTTAGATGTTGGTAACACCAGGGGAGCCTGATGTG
>RSEF01000001.1:200910310-200928216 GCA_003993805.1 Himantopus leucocephalus | reverse complement strand
GATTCTATGATTCTATGATTCTATATTCAAAAGCACAACAGCCTGAAGAAAATTAGTCTGTATTAATTTTAATCTACAGAAGTGTAGGGTGAGTTTTTACTTGTACTTCTTTTTGGAAGAAGGCTGGTGATACTCTTTTTGTTTTGAGTTTCCTCTTTATGTGTGGCAAAGATGTGAGATTTTATCTGGGATTGTTAATTTTCTGAAGAAAGCAGAATAAACTACAGAAATTACAAAGGTCAAAATACTAAAAAAAATACAATAGTTAAATTCTACCTGGAAGCCATTTGTATTGTGAGCTAGGGATGTTTGTTTAAATAAGTACCATTGAAAATCCGCTTCTAGTACTGTTACTAGTATCTTGTGGGCTTTTTTCTTCTCCCTCTTCATTTTCATACACAGGCAGCCTGTATTATTGGTGAATAATGCTTGTTGACTGATGTGTCAGTTTTGAAGGACAGAAGGTGAGAAAAATACTTTGGATTTTCTGCCTCTCCCAGGACCAGGCACACCTCTGTTTTATGGCTGTATGCCTATGACTCAGGCGTTGTCTTCGCAGCCAAATAAGCTCTATGTATTCTGCGGGACAACACGTTATTTCTACTTGTGTGAAAGCATTGTGGTGTTGCTGTGAGTTAATGTAACAAAGGTCAGTGGTTAACAGTAGTTTATATAGCTACTCCAAGTAAGTATGTAGGTTACTGGTCTGTGGCTTTACAACAGAATAGCTAGTATTCTGTAACAAATCCACTGCTTTTTTTTTTCAGTGAAAATATTGTCGCAGTTAGAAGTCTTGAGGCACTCTCTCAAAGCATTTCTGGAGTTCAGACCAGCATACAGTCTAGCAAAGTCACTTTCTAAAATAAGTAAGTTGATTTGACACCATATTTGTATGTAAATTAAAATACTGAAAATAATTAAAGAAAGAAGGGGGTTAGATATAAGAAAAATATTTAAAAGTTATTCAACAGTGATATGAATAAAATATTTATTTTTTCATGAGACTTGGGGATAAAATAGCCAGCATGTATGATTTTTTTTTTCTTTTGACTGGCTACATTAATTGGGAAAGGCTTGCCAAAATCTAATTACTTTTAATAAGGATGCTTAAAATCATGGCTACAGTATGTGTCTTGATTCAAATGAGTTATAATGATCTGTGTTCAGTATTTTAATTTAGTGAAGATTTGAAAATCCTACCTGCTCTCTGAATAAACTGTACTGCATGGTAATAACATACGCTTGTAATCTGCACAGGATAATTGCCGTTCACTTACGGTACCCTTAGTGTCACCCTGCGCATTGAAGTTTGGTAGAATGGTTTGTGTTGGTGCTGCGTTTTACAAGTATCATCCACTGACAGCAGAAGGGAAGGCAAGGCTGGCCTGTCCCAAAGCTCTTCTCTTCCCTTCCTGACTTGAAAAATTGGTTTGGTTTCCCCTTAATACTGTTAGCAAGACTCTCTGCTGATTGAAAATGCGGGGGGAGGGCGGTGTTGCATTTTGTAATTTGCTGATCATGTTGTAAACTGGCATTGGTTCTGTATGTTACTGTGTTTTATTGAGCCTTATGTTAAGATATGCCACCATGCTATAAAATCGGTACATTGCTGATTGAATGTGTGTCCACCCATTGATCTGCATGAGTGACCACTGCTTTATTGATAGAAATTATCGGATTGATAATATCTTGCTTTTGTCTCGGCCTTCTGTATTTTTATGCTCACTTACATATTTCTACATGTATTACTTAATATACTCTTCAGCATTTCAGTTCTTGAATGTTTTTTTTTGAAGTGTCATTTTCTTCAGAAAGGATGGGTCGATGATTCAGAGGAAAGCTCTGGATTCTGCATTTTGAAGCCTGATGTAACATATGCATGTTGTCAAACTCGTTTTCTTCTTGGGTGCACTAGTATTTTATGGACTGTGGAGATTGATTTCCTAATGTTCTTGTAGGCAAGGGAGAGGAAGACGCTGCTTCACCTTTAAGTTTTATTTGGGACATAAAGGAAGCTCTCTGTGTCCATTGGAGAGTGACTTGAACATGAAGATGAGGGGGAGGATAGCGAGGAAGGTGAGGTTAAGATAGGGAAGGCTCCTTCTACTATTGCAGTTTGGATTTTTTTTTCCTGATTTGTTGTTTGTTTGTTTGTTTTAAAAACTGTTTAGTTGTCTCCTAGGTTTAGATTGCCACCATCAGTTGTTACAGATGTTGAGACTCCGCTTTAAACCAAAGACTCCAGTGTTCAATTGAACAAAACCCATTGTACACACAGTAATTTATCTCAAATCTTATGATGTCTAAGGGTTTATAGACTTCGCTGTGCTGAAAGTCCTTGTGAAGCAATTACAGCACTTGCTTCCTGATTTCAGCACAAGTTTCCATGCTTGCTGCCATAGAAATAGCATGTGATAAAGAATCTGGTTTAGTAACATAGTTTGCCAGTTTGACCCTTTGGCTCTCTACTATGTCCTGTCTAGAGGATAATGATTAAAGTGTGGAGTGAAATCTTAAAACTTGTGCTGAATGCTCGCCTTCTGGGAAACATAACGGGCTCTTTCGTTTGTACATTTATATAATATAATTTTTAAGAAGGAGCATTTAATTAATATTCAACACTGGTTGTATTGCCAAAAAAGTCTGTTAATATAAAATGTATTGAATTTTAAAATAGAAAAACAGAGTCCTGAGAAACATTAGTAAAATAGGAAACATACAAAAATGTTTTAAAAGATTTAAGAGCAGGCCAGTCACTCTTTACATCAAATGGTGGTAGCCTTAACTACATTTCATGTGCAGTAAATCCATGAGGGTTTGTTGACATTATTTTTAAGTAAATCTTTCTTTGGCCATCATGAGACAATAGAATCTTTAATTCTCTTTATCTCATTTAAGATGCAACTTGAAGGGCAGACTCACCATAAAAAATATGCCCACCTTTGGCCCATAAAGAATTATTTTTGTGCTAATGGATTGGAAAGATTGTCTACAATAACTTTTTTCAGAGTTGAGAAATACATATCATTTCATGACATGAAAGACAGACATTACTTTTAGAGTCTTACAGTGGTGCATCTGCTGTAATCAAAAGCTTATCAGCCAAGTAAAATGTTTTAAAAGAATTAGACTTAAAGGTTATCATAATGGCTTTGATTTAACCTTCTTCCTGATGCATATTTTGTTCCTCTTCTGAAGTGCAATCTTCACATAAGCTAATGTAGTTAATGACATTGAAGTATGTTCTCTTGACAGTCAGACAGGTCTATGGACTGCATATAAATCGCTCAAAATATATTTCTTCTGTAGTGCTTGTTTACTTGTAGATACTTCTGTAGACTTGTTGGGTGCATTTGGTAGGTAATTATTTTCCTTTCAGCTATTTATAGTTTACCTAGCCTTACACGTTTAATGGGAGCATACTGTATCCAAGTTAAATCACCTGATAATCTTGTAATCTCTCAAATAAAAATTCTCAATGTTTTATTCATTTTAATTTCTTTGCTGTCTTACTGTACCTGAATTTAAACAACAACAACAACAAGTTTAGGAGTTTCTGAAAATACTTAATTTCAATAAGAATTTTAAAAAATCAGTATTTTATTAATCTGTGTAGGTTCGGAGACTGTTTTGCCTGAAGATGGGTGCACATAATAAAATTCATCTTGATTATAAAAGACTACCTAATGAAAAGCCTTTGAACACAACTAGAATTAGCTGGAAGATTTTTTTGTACTGCTTCTCATGATGAAAGATGCCCTGATAGTGAAATTAGATCCTTATGGCACTTTTGGTAAACCAGCTGTAAGCAGATAGATACTGAGTGCATATATTTAGGTTTTCATAAGGAACAAATTTCATCAACTATATCTATCATAATAATTTTCTTTATTCCTACTAATTAAGAGTGGTTAATTTGGAATGCGATTTTTATGAATTTTGGGGATTGGATCTTAAATTAGGAACTTGACTTGAGGAGCTCAGGACATTATTATATTAGGGTTTTCTGGGAAGCTGAAATTGCACAGTGCTTCACAAGATGAGATCAATTTAAATTCTTCTTGCATGGGATATACTAACATCTAGCTGCTACACAATGTTGGAATGCAGTTTTACAATTAGATACAATTTTGAAGACCCACCAAATGTCTGTTTATACTTTTTAATCACAAAATTAAGTTGCACCACTTAAATTTAAAATTTCTTAAAATAAGAAATCTTTCCCATCCATTACTGGAAGACATTACTGTTTCCAGGAAAAATTTTCTGTAGATAAGTCATGTATATTGTGTGTGATACAATCTAGTGGCTCCTCTTCCAAGGACCTGGCTGTGTAGTGGAGTTTTTGTTTATGTGTTAGTTTTAGAACTGCCTGAGGGTATTGCTGTGACTTTCTGTGAGGTTTTGCTCTGTGTCTTTGGAGTTATTGTTTTTGCAATTTCATGCTGACTGTAATGGCAATGAGCTTTAGTTGCAGAACACGTTACTGTGCATCCCTATGCTCACTTTGTTGTGAATTATCTGCTCTTCCTAATAAACCTTTTCTGGGGTCATTTGTGATTCAAACAATAAAGGGTTGGCAAAATAATTTTTAATCATAATGTTTAGTCTGCATGTTGGTAAGGAGAGAGGCAGTCAACATGTATTTCCTACTTTGTTTAAGATCTTTAAACTAGTCAGTCTCTTGACAGCCTGTCTGTTCTCTCCTGTTCCTTGTATGCAAGTCAGAGAAATCCCTCTCTAGCAAAGCTGCTCCACTTCTTCCCCATTTTGCCTGGACCAACCTGCAGCCCCCCCTAAAAATTCTCAGGCACAATTCAGAAGAGCAAGGGCAAGAGCTGAGGCATCAAGAGAGAGCTGGATGTTACCACCAGCGTTTAGATAATGTTTTACTGTATACCTGTAGACTGTTTTGTGCTGTCTGGCCTAGTGGCCAGAGAACAGCCCCAGGTATTAATATAGGCATGGGATTCGTGGTCTAACGTAGTGGAATCACTAGTCTGTCCAGCAGGACATAATTTTAATCAATATAAAGGTCATTAAAACTTGGTACCAGTTTGTTCAATGAGTCACCTTTAGGTACTTCTGAGAGGACTTATTTAGATTTATCATGGATCGTTATTGTCTCCTGTATGGAGACTCATGCAAATGTTAGATTTCCACTGGATGCTGAGGCTCTACTCCAAAGTAAAAAGTCTAATCTGCAGCAGAGGTTTTAATGTCACACAAAGATGCCAGGGTGAAAGAAGGATGACAAGAAAAGCAGAATACCAGAACCTAAATTAAGCTCACAACATGGAATTTCAGGTTCTGAAATGTATTTCATTTTCTGCTGAGTGGATTGAGGATAAAGAAAGCACATGTGTAAAAGTCCAATTCTAAATCCATTCTGGAGCTAGAAAATCAGCAGTTCTCTCTTTAGAAGCTAGTCATAATGGAAGTAAAGTTTATATTTGTCATACTACATGTTATCGGACTCTTAAGTAAGAGTAGTGTTACAGTTTGACCTTTATCTGGTTTTGGGGTTAAGAATACTTCTGCATAATCTATTGTTATATTTTGATTCCTCCAACTTGAAAACCCATCTTGAAAGAGGTCTCAGTGACTGCGTGAACTTCACTCAGCAGCAGGAAGAATGACGGTGATGGAGACGGAAAAGGCCGAGGTAGTCAATGCCTTCCTTGCCTCAGTCTTTACCTTCAGGAGGCCTTCAGGAATCCCAGGTCCCAGAGACCAGTAGGAAGACCTGAACTATGGCAGACTTACCCTTGGTACAGGGATAATAGGTTAGGGAACGTTTTAAACAAACTGGACATACATGAGTCCATGGGATTTGTGTGACTCCTTTCTTCAAGAAGGGCAAGAAAGAGGATCCAGGGAACTACTGGCTGGTCACCATAATCCCTGGGAAAGTGATGGAGCAAATAATCCTATAACCCATTTCCAAACATAAGAGAAGTAGATGACTGGGAGCAGTCAGCATGTTTGTATGAAGGGGAGATCATGCATTACCAACTCAATAGCCTTCTAAAACAAGATAACTGGCTTGGTGGGTGATGGGAGAGCAAAGGATGCTGTTTATCTCAACTTTAGAAAGGCTTTTGACAATATCTCCTGCAACATCCTCCTAGACAAAATGATGAAATACAAACTAGATGAATGGACAGTGAGGTGGGTTGAAAACTGAGCTGCCAGGCTGACCGGGTTGTGATTAGCAGCATAAAGGGTAGCTGGACGTTGGTCACTAATAGCATAGCCCAGGGGTCATACTGGGGCCAGTACTGTTTAACAGGAATCTCATGAAGGTCAAAGAAAGGAAAAGTCAAGTTAATATGATTTTACCAGAGGTTTTTTTCAGTATTTCCCCTACTACTTCTACGAGTACTTTGGTTCATAATCCACTCTCTGTTACTGAAAATCATACCAATTCTCTTAATACACTTTACAAGATTATTTTAATTGTTTAGTCCTTTCCTGATTCTTCTTTTTATTGGCAGTCTTCCCCACTAAACATTGCCAGAAAACATCATCTACTTTTTCTTGCTTTTTATGAAAGATAAATGGTGAAACTGTCAAGCAGTCCTATAGACCTACATTAAACTTCATTGTCTGTCGCCTACAGGCAGTGCCCGTTGTTGCAGGAGTTGCAGACACCTTTCTTTTCTCATCGCCTTTGCTTTCCTCCACTCTTGATACTTGCAGAAGGAATAGCAGAAGGAACTTCCATGTGCAGTGGCATTGCTCCATTCTCACAGTAGAGGTGTAGAAGGAACAGCTGCAGTTCCTTCAACAGATTTATCATCTTTTTTATTAGGAGGTTTCAGATTTTCACTTTGATCCTGATTTTAGGTATAGGTGGCTAAATTTAGTATTTAAAGCCATTTTTAGGGAAATAAATAGTCTGTATTTATAAATAGAAATAAATAGATTGTGCTTCAAGCTGAAGATGGTAAGAAATGGCTTTGTGCTGTCCTAGTGGCATTGCGTCTTAAAAGGCTTACTAGTCCCAAGAGAGGAACAGGCTGTGGAGAAAGCCAGCATCACTATTTTGGGGCTTTTAAGTAGGAGTGTTTTCTGATCTGGACGACTGGGGTGTCATCTTTCTAAACTCAGACATTTGCTGAATAGATGTCCATACCTAAGCTAGTCACTTCAAGCTCCCTTTACAATCGTTAGAGAGAAACATATCTTATTGGAGTTTTATCCATGTGATCTGTTGTAGATGTCAGTATTAAAATGGGAGGAATCAGCTCTTAGTTCTTTATATTGAGTAGAAGACACCCAAGCTGAGTAGCCGAAATGGGGTTATATTGTAAACATCTGCATTAAGTCAAGTAAGTCCCACCTCTGTAGTCTACCTTTAGCTTCTCCCTTCTAGCCAAGCAAGGGACCGTGTACAGACGCACAGCAAGAGAGTGAAGGGGTGAATTGCTTCCATTCTTTCATAGATTGATATCACCAATTGTTTCTTCTGTGCAAACAATGTTGTTTGGCCCTACATGGGTGATTCATAAGCCAAGCTCTCAAAAATATGACATGAAACTTCAGGTTTGAAAATAGTAAAGCATGGGGCTCGTGTGCTTCTCGATCAGAAGTTACTGTTGTATTTTTTAATAATTATTAGTTACAATGTCCATGTTAATGAACACTTATATAACTTTATTTTTAATAAAGCATTATTGATTCTTTTTAAAACTCCAGCATTATGTTTACTCACACGATATTCAAACACCTTGAACATAAAGGGCCTCTTTATACACAACAGTTTTTTTGGTATTCCATCAATGCTCTGAAACTTATTCTGCACTTTATTGCCAACCAGGGGGGCATGCTGAGGTGCCTCACCTGCAGAAGATACAGACTGTGACTAGCATTGATGCCAGTTGCCACAGTCCTGTTCTCTGCTCTGTGAGCTCTGAACTGCTTTAAGTAACTTCTTACGGGTATTCTGGCATGTTAAGTACACAGTGTAACATCCTTACTTCCCCTTAGTGTTAAAAAAAGGTGCAACAAATCCCTTACCTTACTTCCCCATCCATTCATGCCTAGCAGAATGCTAGAAAACATTAAAATACAAAATATTATACGCATATCACTTACTCAAGAGCTTAAATGACAGTCATGTGTTAACAACAAATGGGACATCTAGCAGTAGTCTGGTGCAATGTTGTATCATCAGTTGGCTTCTAGTGAAGTTTCCCCCGGAACTGAAGGGATGGTACTGTCTTCTTTCATTTGTTGCTCCTGTTGAGAGCAACTCTAGAAGAAATGAATGTCACAGACGGTGTTCTGCATTTGACTATACTGAATCTGTGGAACACATGCACAACATGTACAACAGTACAATATGTCCCTGTTGTGAAGATATCCTCTAAGTTTCAGGAGACACCAAGACATCACGGCCCAGAATGACCTTTCACAGAGTTGGGGATTTTGTTTGTTTGAAGGCTTTATTGTTTTGTGAAGGGCAAAATAAGATTTCTTTCAGAATTTTTGTGAGTGATCTGGATGCAAACAAACCATTGTCAAAAGGGAATAAAATTACGTGTTTTGACAATATGAATCACACTTATGTTCATTTAACTATCTTCAGTTCAAATTAATATTCTTTAGCATGCTTAGCGCTATTTCTTTGCATCAATCAGGTGCTGAATGCACATTCTTTTCATTTCATGCATTATAAGTGTGCTTCTTTGTAAAGACCTTTGGACTGTTCAGTATTTAAGATGAATTTGAAAGGAGAAGGTTGCTGCATGGAAGCTCCTTTCCATATCTCCAGAGAAACACATTAAAAGGGAATAATATGTATGTGCATATATACTGATAAGTAAAACATATCTGAGATATTTAATTTATAGTTGTTTTTTTTTTTTTTAATTACCATACATTCTATTCTGCAGTCCAAATTCACTTTAGGTACAGATTGCCAGCTGTGTCTCCACTGAAGAACTGATTATAGAGGATCTTTTGATAGGTGTGCTTCTTTTTTCTCTGGAGCTGACCTTCCTCTCCTCTGCGTTTCATTAGCTGGGTTTTGCCTGCTGGCAGAGCAAGTCTGTGTGGGCTCTTCTGCCACCAGTGTTTATCCCAGGGAAGAAAGCTGCACCAAAACCCTGTAAATTTGCATTTATATTCCCATGCGCCAGAACTGTAATGAGTGGATTTTGTTTTAAGATTGTCTATGTATTTTATGAATAAAATTTCTTTATTTTTCTCTTTATGCCATTGTCAATGTGGTTTTCTGTGTGTTGTATATGGAGTAGGCAACATAGGGTTCTGTATCAGCTTAATATTGTAATCCACTGATGAAACCTCACAGAAACAAATATGAGTTGCAGTAGTTGCTTTTTAATAATAGTGTACAGCCTGTTGTCCACACAGATCAATATCTTAGATTATTTATTTTCATCTGACTGTATATTATTGAGACTTAATAGTGTTGTTTATGTGAGTATATGTAAAATGTTATGTTTGTGTCTCATAGACTAGAGCTGACTCCCTAAGTACCTGTTTTAGCATTTGCAAATAGCTTAACCTGGATCTAGCATTACCTGTAATGGCTCTGCCAGAAGGTTTTTCTGTTTTGTCTGGCTACTCTGAATTCCTGTACATGGACCAGAAATAATAACATTCTCTGGCCTGAACTATGCAGATCAGAGTGATTATCACTGTCCATTCTGGCTTTTAAGATCTTCAAGTACATTGTCTGGCCGTGCTTCTTGCAATTAGACCTAGAATCTATCTCTTCTTGCAACAGCCAAAGATTACTAATGGCTCAGCCAGAAAAGTGGCTTAGAAGAATGTTCTTACTATAAAATGCAGTGCCTGCTATATATGTTTTTAAATGCTTATAAGCAGCTGGGAAAGCTATTTAACCATGTAATACCTATGAAAAGTATATCTTTGATTTTTTTAAACATTTTTTTTCAATTTAGAAACATTTTCCTTTGCTGCTTTTCCCCACGTAAACACCCACGCAGCCTCCCGTGTGTTGACCGTGGTGATCATGTGCCTCTGTGGGAGACTCATAACCGCATTCATCAACTGAAGGTAACACTGTAGCCCCAGCGGTATTCGCAAGCCACACACCACCCAAATCAAATTTCAGCTCCTAACTAGTGCCACTGTAAGGAGACCTGATGGAAATTACAGCGGAAAGGGAGAGGAGGGAAGAACTTCACAGCTTTTCCTACAGTAGCACAATCGTAGATTAGCTTAAGTCAAACATGAAAACACACCCTGGGTCAAATCTGTCGTATTGTCAGAAGAGGAAGAACTATCTTTATATTCTTGGAGAAGTTTCCGTTTTATAAAAGATTCTGTCTGTGCTGATGCTGTATTTTTAGTTCACTGAATTAGTCAGTAGCTAGCGATGACCTCCCTTGATCTGTGGAAGAGTTCAGGCAGGGTTCGTATGTTAGTGCCCGGTATGAGTTGGGAGGATACGGTGTCACTGAGCACCCATACCTGACCAAGCATGAGTTCAAGTTCCACATGCAGAACCACAGCCTGGTGGTGCTTGCAGCTCCACTGCAAGATTTCAAAGCAGGTGAATCCCAGCTCTTACTTTTTATGATCACTGTGCTCTTTTGAATTAGGTTGTTATAAAAGTTAACTGGGTTTTTGCCAGATCTAAGCATCATATTCAAATACTTGAATAAAAGTATTCTGCGTCAGTGGATTGTTTTCAGTTATGTCTTTTATTTTAGAGTTCATTTCACAGCTGAGAAGCCAATCCAGAGATGGAAAAGAAAGAACCTATTTTGCTCTTCTGGTCTGGTGAAAGAAAAAACATGGGAGAGGATGAGATCTACTCATTTTAATAACTTTAAAAAAAATTATTTTAGATTTTTTTTCAAAGCCTTTAATGATGCAGTGGACAAACAAGTACTAGGAGTTTGAAACTTAACCAGATTAGGCACTTAATAATCTACAAAGTAACTGTTGGATATTTCAGGAGCTAAATACCTTTTTAAAATCTATCCTGTGGTGACTCAAAATCATTGATCATTTTAAGTGTAGTTAAGGTAACTATAATTACTACTGTCTTTACTAGGAAATCATTCCATTTTAAATGTGACTTATCTTTTTGTGCTTTCTTCCTTGGGTACTAAGCCCAAAGTAGTATTTTTTCTTTTAGTTAATAAAAAACAGATTGTAATTTTTGTTTTGTACTTTTTTTTCCACTAAATTGCAATTTCCATTCAAATGTAGCATGAGAGAAACGTTGAGTAACATTACCCTCTTAAAGAGGAAGAAGGTCATTTGCCTTTTCCCAGCGTAAGCAGGGAGCTGTGTTAGACCTCATAGCTCTCAGAAATCCAAGATGATTTTTGTGTTAGCAGGACGGGATGGACTCTGAAGGATGTAAAACACCCAGTTACAAAGACTGTGTGTCTATTTAACCTGGCCTCTGTGAGGACACTGGTGCTTCTACAGAGAAGCAGCAAGTTGGAGGATGCTGGAGCTCTATTAATCTCTTGCTTGTGCCCAGATGGAAGAGTTGCTGTTGCAAAACCTTCACCAAAGCAAGGGAGAGCCCTTGCACAAGTGCTCATCAGTTAAAAAGTACTATGTTTGGGGGGAGGGGGAAAGACCCTAAACACCTAAGAAAACCTCTCTCTCCGAAACTGAGATCACTCCTGCCACAGGTTGCTTCAAAAGGTGGAACAATGCATCCTTATAGATAATGTTTTAATTTAAGAAAAAAAAAAGTTTTGCTTCCCTATATTTAAAAAAAAATATGGAAAAGATTTTGCAAGTCAGAACAAGTATTCTTATGTAAGACCAGTGATATTTTTTTTTAACCCGTGTTACTTCCTATCTAGCCAACATCTAAGCACGCCGTTGTGCAATAAGGGTGTTAGATAGTAAACCCCATATGCTGTGTCTCACCAGCACTTGCCTTGGAGGGTTTTATGGAAATGGATTTCAAAACTACATAAAACAAGACCCTTTCCCTTCAACAACTGATTAGGATTGAGATGATTTACTGGCATCAGTTCTTTGAAGAACAGAGAAAATAATTTTGAGTAGTAACGGGAGCGCTAAGGCAGAGACTGTAACCAAAGGCTCGTCGGCATATAATGTGGAGGAACATGAGAGAAAAATAACCATGAGAAACAGAAATTTCGCTGTAAAATCATATGGCCTGATTTTTCCTGACACTAGCTCACTGCAGTCATTTATATAAAGTTGTTGTAAAACAGCCAGTGGTTTGAGTCATGAAGATTTTTGCTGATAGCTCTTTATGTTTACTTTGGATATACAGAAATATTTTCAAAAGGATGAAGGGCATGGTGATTGACAGCCTGGCTATTAAAGGTATCAAGTGAGCTAAGAACTCTATGTTCATGTGCGTGCCCTGTTTATAAACTGCAGTCAGGGAAAGAAAAATATTTTTGTTGGTCTACCACCAGGCATGACTTCTTAGGTAATCCTGATTTTTCAAGCGTTACTTCTTCCCACCTTGAAACAAAAAAGAAGTTTTAGAAGTTGTAGGTGTTATCCAGCTGAGTCAACAGGTCCCTGGTCTAACTGGAGGTAGCACTAGTCTGAGCTACCTGAACCCAAACTGTGGATCTTTCTGTTAGTGCTTCTGAGTAAAATGAGAAAAAAGCTCTTTGTCCCATAATGAGCCAGGGCTGCAGGCTGTGCCGAGTGCAGCGCTCACAGCAAGGGCCTGAGTCATCCCTTGAAGGATGTACAGCCTTGGTTGAGATGGTACGTGTCAGGGAAGCAGAGAAAGTTGATGGAGTGTTACATCCCATTTGATACTTCATCATTTGAAAGAGTGGTAAAAACTGTTGCTAGTTATCTAAGGTCAGCTAATCCTGACGGTGCTCGGTTTCTCTGTTTCATTCTTACAGAGGTGTTGCAAGAGGTAGCGGTTTTGGGAGTAATTCAGAGTGAACGCTGTATGCATAAGACCCGTCTGAGGGAACTGTGGAGGTGTTTATGTTACATGGGCAAGCGTGTGCCAGCTCAGACCCAATGCCTGGCTGGTCTGACGGCCTCTCTCTCTGATAGCGGGCAGAGCACGATACCTGATAGGAAGGTGTAAGAGGCAGCAAATGTAGTACAGTCTGATGTCATGTCCATCTCATCTTGATCTGCAGTAGATGGAAGTTGGTTGAAACCCTTCCAACATTTTGATTCTCATTTTATGAGAGAAGTAAAAAATCAACTTCTCTTCTAAGGTTGACGTTGGTAGTGGAGCAAAGGCACATAATCAGAAGGATACCTTTCTCCAGAGTAATGAAAACGTTGAGGTGTGAGTATCCAAATAGGTCAGCCAGAAAGGAAGAAGTGTTAATAATTTAAGAGAAAACTAGAGAATGGAAAGGAAAGTTTAAAAAAAGAACAAGTAAGCAAGTAGCTTATCACAAGAGCATCTTATTTAGAGTCAGGGAAAGCTTTAAGAGCTGCTGTGGCAGAATTAAGAGAAAGAAAATATATCTGTAAATATATTTGAGATTCAGGAAAACATTTGTGTTAAAAATCATACTGCAAGAAGTGCATATATTGAGATAATTGTCTGAGGGGTGGACTCGTATTTGAGAGCAAATTGGAGCTACTGCACTGAAAATTCCTCCTCCTAATTAGATAATCAGTGAAAACATCATACACATGCAGCATGTCACAGGGACGTATCTTGTGGAAAATGAGTATTTTGAACATGTCATTCTAGAAGGGAGACAAAAGCAGGAAAACTAAAGCATGTGATGTGGTTTGTGTTTGGGTCAGGGGTGCCTTGGTTTTGGCATCAGCTTGCCACTCCGAGTGGGTGCAACCCTCTCCTCGTCTGCCTCCCTCTGCTTCCCGTCGCATCTAGGGCACCTCTCTGAAGAGTCGGGAGCTTTTCCTTTTCCAAGGCAGGTTCCCAGCTGGCTGCCACCTGCCTGCCCGGGGAGAGGGGGGTTTGCCCCAGCTCCACGGCCCTGAGAGAAGAGGGGGAAATCTGTGCCTGAACCTTAGAGCGTGCCTGCCATTGGCGAGCACGAGAATGAGAAGAGAAGCTGAGAAGTCTTACAATCTCAGCTATAGTAACATGCAGTAATTGTTAGCCAACCCTAGAGACCCTGTAGAAACAACCATGTTGCTTTGAGCAACGTGATCTAGTGGAAGATGTCCTTGCCTATGGCAGGGGGTTGGACTAGATGATCTTCAAAGGTCCCTTCCAACCTAAACCATTTCAGGATTCTATGAATATCTAGTGATGGGCATGCTCCAACCCTTCCCTTTCCTCGCTTCCACTTCTCTGCCCTCCCACAGAGCTTGCTGTGAGGAGGGTAGAAGAAAGACAGCTACATCACAGATGGGAATTGGAAGAGTCCCCAGTTACAACCCTAAATTTTTGAGTATTTCGGGGTTTGGTTTGAGCATTATGCAATGACATTTCCTAACTTGAGGAAAAGAGGGACAGTCACAACCCCTGCATTCCCTCCTTCCTAGGCTCTCTGTGACCTGGTACCAATCTCTTAGGCATAAAGTATTGAGTGCAAATTATACTTTGAGTGAGTGGGTGGGGTGCAGTTACTAATCTCATCCCTGAAACAGGCACCCAAAATCAGAGGCACCATCGATAGCTGTTTGGAAATCTGCTATAAGGAAGTTCTGACAAGTTATGTCATGCTGGGATGTTTGGAGAGTACGTTATGTAATTTTGCCTAAAATATAGACAAGGGTTTGTAACAAAATTGTGAAGAAAATAAATTTATAGGATTCTGATAATGGAAAACAGCTTGTTTAGGGATGGTGCCTGGAAACTAAGGTGAAAAGTAGGAAGAAAATACTACTCAAGTTATTCTTCATGCCTGCTGGTGTTTGTAGATTGTGCTTGCAGGACACAGGCTGCATTTTCACGTGCACAGCCATATTTCTCATGTCAGTGTTGCCCAAGTCTCTGCGCCAGTGATAGTGGTGCAGATTTCAAAGTGGCTTATGGAATGGTATATTTTTAGCAAGTGTATGGTAGGTCTGGGAAAATGAAGTTTGCTCCTGACTGCCTGACGCTTCCAGAGGCTGTTCAGCTAGGGAGAAACTTCTGGGCAAATGGCGTAGTCCTAAGAGAACATCTCAGTTTGACAGCTTCAAAACAAAGTCAGGGGAAGGATAATAGTACTTTGAATCTTGAAGGCATAATTCCAACATTAAATAACAAATCCTCCACAAAATGTCTAGTAGGTAGTTAGTTATCCTTTGTTATTTACAGATAAGTCACAACCCCCTTACGACCTGCTTAATTACTCTTATGAATGCAGTGAACAAGCCAAAGATGGGAGCGAGGCGATGTGTGAATAATTCCAAATGAGGCTTCTATTGAAATATTTTATATGATTGGACCCAAATTGCCTGATATCCTTTCTCCAGAAATACAGACATGTGCTTCATTTCTATGCTCCTATCTTCCATTCTGAGACAGTTTACAATGTAAACATGTATTCCCTCTGCATTATTTACTGTTCTACTGCTTCTGCTCGTTTTGCTTTTCATCACTAGGTGGCAATATCTTAACAGTCAGTTACAAAACACGGCAAAACAAAATGGTGCAGCAAAACTAGTCTGATAAACTAAGAAGGATTTCTGTTGCTTTATTTAGAACTTACCACATTAAATTATTTTGTGAAGCGCTTTCTGTCACTCTGTACTTTTAATGTGGACGCTAGCAAGATGTTTATTTTTCCTTGTTAAATCATGGGACATTATAGGTACATAGAGTTCAGTTGATTTAGATAACAATTTTCATTTTCATTTTAACATTAGTAAAGCATGTGTACAAGCTGCTTTCTTAATGTTTAGCTTGAATTGTTTTGTGTTATGCAAGCTGTAATAAGAAAAGCAAAAAAGCCCTGTAAATATTTTAATATAAGGAAAGAACTGCATAAACTCAACAAATGCCAAGTTGAAGAAAATAAACTCACTACATATAAATACTGTGGGGTTTTCTGCTTAAATGTAAAAATACTATTCCTTTTTTATTGCTCACTTACACGTGAACTTGTCGCTTCACAAATAATACAAAGACATGCTTTTTCATTGTTTCTTTTTTTCTTCCTGAAACCAAATGGAGCAAATCAGATACCTAAACATAGGTGTCTAGCAGAAAGCCTTCAACTGCTTCAGAAGATCCAATGTAGGTTTTATGTCATATCTGCCAGGCTCCGTGAATAGCTCACATACCTCAGGGTATCTATAATCACACTAGCCACCTATATTTAGGCACCTGAATACCATTCGACTATGACCAGTATCCATCTGAAAGCTAGCACAGTCTTTCAAGAGTAGATCATAAAGTGGTTCCAAGTAGCTTTATTAAAGAAGGGAAGGTGAAATTATGAATGCCATGCAATATATCCCAGGATGTGGTAATATAATAGATCCTTTTTGTTTTCATCTGTTAGGTGTGTTCTACACTGGAATTGTAGGGTTCCTTTATTTTGCCCAAAAGGACTAGATCATATCAAAATCACAGAGACCCTAATAAGCAGTCCATCCTTATTCCTTTGAGGAAAAACTCCAGACAGCCAAACTTTTACACGAACTGTAACTGTGTAAATCCAAGCTGATTCCATGGGAATCAGAGACGCGGGTGTAATTTAGCATACAGCACTATCTGGCTAAAAGGACATAGCATTTGACCCAAATTAAGAAGGAAAAGCTGTACGACTTGGTAAAGCCACAGAAAATCAAAAACCACGTTAAAACTTCCAGCAGTTCGGTAAAGCTACTTTTGGCTTTGGGATCTGTGGCCACATCACTACCTGAAAGCTGTGGGGAGCTGGGCAGGAGCAGAATGATTGACACCTAGCAAAGACAGAAGCAAGGTATTGAGCACAAACTGGGCAAATAAAAAGTTGTATTTGGTTTAATTTTTTTTGCTAGATTAAGGCTGAAGTGCTCCTATCTGTCAGGGTAACACAGCAGGAGAGACTGGGTTATAAATATGTATCACTGCAGACCAAGGAGAGGCTTTGTGCTATTAGCACTCATAAATACAATTCACTGTGGTTTATTGATGGAGTTTGAATAACTTAGAGATCAAAAATATAATCACCTGCTACATAAGTCACAAGACTCATTCTGTCAGCAACAAATACGGAACACACTGTTCTACTTAATGGTTTCCGCAACTGGAAGACAATCAGTGTGTGTGCGCTATGAGAGAAATTAAGTGTGCAGAATTTGAATCTGTAGTTTATACTTGCTTTGTTACTGTTGTCATCCCTTAGAGGCCTTCAGCTACTCTTTGCATTTAGCCTCAGATTCTGAAGAGTTCAGATTGCAAAAACCAAAATAGGTCGTTTCATTCCAAGCTAAAATGAGCCCTGAAGGATTGTGCAAGGACTGTGCTATATGTATATCTCCATATGCTTTTTTAAGGATTCCTGCAAGCATTGCTCANTAGGTCCTTTCATTCCAAGCTAAAATGAGCCCTGAAGGATTGGGCAAGGACTGTGCTATATGCATATCTCCATATGCTTTTTTAAGGATTCCTGCAAGCATTGCTCAGAACGTAGAGGACTAAACTGCCTGTATGACTGTTATAAATAGTACTCACTAAAAATGTAAACAAAATAGGGTACCTATGCTACCAAATTTTAAGAGACTAAATAAAGTACCTGATTTACAAAAGTAGTTACCCTAAGTATCATGTGTAGACAGTGAAGAGAAATAGGCTGCTTCGGAAAATAATTGTGCTTTTTACTGGAACTCTTGGGAACTCTTGAGTCATGCTGAAGGCACTCACCTCCCCGTGTAGGCATCTAAGCCGGATGCCTCAATACATACTGTGAATACCTCCAGCAGTATGTATTTCTGTTTTCCTTTTACTGAGTGAAAGTTTTGGAAGTCTATTTTTCAGATATTTTGCAATGAACATAGCTGTTCATGCAGTGTTCTGCTCA
>RSEF01000001.1:200894468-200910098 GCA_003993805.1 Himantopus leucocephalus | reverse complement strand
CAATGTGCCTGTCCCCCACCCACCCCCAAGATCCTCTTCAAGAGAATTTTTAACACGAACAAACAACAGTTCTTTTGCCTTTTGTCATTCTTAGAGAGGGTAGAACCATTTCTGCAAAAAATTCCAAAGTTCACCTTCAGGGACATTAAGTTTAGAAGTGCTTTAGCCCAAATTGCGGAGCTCAGGAAAAATTATTGGCAACAGAAAAGAGGGTTTTTACTTAAAAAAGTACGCACAGCAATATACACATATAATCGTTAACAAATATTCTCCTTTTTTCTAACTTTTTATAAAATTCCACCCTGTCTATATTAACAATTTAGTTTCAAAAGTTCATTAAAATACTATTTCCAATGACTCCAGTAATTTCACTTGCCATAGAAGTCTGCAGATCCCTGTAACACCCACTTCTACCTGCCCTACCCCTTACTGCTTGAACACAACAGAGAAATTAGTAAAAAAACCCCAAAATTTTTAATTTCACTTTCCCTTTGAAAATATTTCCATTTTCTATTTTATGACATACATGTTAAAGATTCACCATGGATAAGCTGAGATTTAATTTACTGCAAACCCCAATGAGTTTTGTATTTCAGAAACAGTGCTTTCCAACTTTTGATTCCCAGAGAGTTATTGCTCTTGATCAAGCACTCACCACAGTAAAGAATACATACGTTGCTCTGTCACGGTTTCCTGTCTATGAGTAATAGAACGAAAATCAAAATAACCGCCTTGCTTTGGTTCAGATGGCACACAGATAAAGGGTGTGGTGAGGCTATTTGTTTCAAACATCTGCCTTCAAAGAAAAAGAATTCTAGCTAAGTAATTTTCTCCTCATTCAAGGCATCAGTAGCAACAAATATGCACCCAGTGGAATTTAAAATATTCCAAGGACATTTCAATTTTAAAATTACTACTTACCGCCAATTAAAAATCTCATTACAAATAATAACTAGTTGAGTCATGATTCACAATGTGTCATTTGGCTACCAAGAATGTGAAGGAAGAAACGTTCTTCCAGTAAAGAAATAGAAGCTGGTGTTTCATTTGCAGCTCTAACACAGGTTTCATGTGTAATCTCGCGTTTCTCAGTTAATTTCTCTGTTTCAATTTGCCCAGTAATAGCAATAAAGAAATAATACTTCCATCTTTCATATTCATGTAATAATGCTGAAAGAATTTAAGTCTGTAAAGCTTCCAGATGGGAAGCACAGTATGAATATTATTGTAATGCAGACCATTGCAAGCAAGGTATTTGCAGCAGTTGCTCTGCATCTGAACTAATGAATATCAATTTGCATCTTGTGAACGTGTTCTAAAATAAGCAACACCGTAAGTTATATGTGCAGTCCTCTCAAAGGTGTGACTGAAGCTTGTCTCACAGCTGGGGTGCTTACAAAGGCTGTCGCAGCAAGGATTTTCTCACGTCTAAGAAGACGGGAAACTTATGCTGCCATTTTTCATCAGGTGGACTTCCCTCTTCAATACCTAACAGCCTCATTTCACAACTTCTGTAGAAACTTAGGTTACCCTTCTCTGAATTGCTTTGGTCAACGTTGAAAGAAGGCAGGCAGACTCAATAAGCTTTGCTTCCACTGGAAAGCAGACTAAAAAGAATTCCAGTTACAAGGGAATAAATTGCAAAACCTGAAGTGAGGCAGCTTAGAGTACTTTCTACATGTGCTATCTCTGTAATATGCACAGAATAAATTTGATTCTGAAAATACATAACAATATATTACTGTGGGTATATGCAGAAACCGACTCTACAAATTTCTCAAGAAAGAACTTTGGCTGGAACTCTATACAGGTATCCTTCTGACTGCAAAGGCAAATCGATCCAGACATTTGAAGACATTCATAAATAACAATCAGAAATGCAAAAAGAAAGATAGTTGTGTATGTTCTGTTCAACAAAAGTTGCTCAAGGGAATCAACATCAAAACAAAGAAACAGACAAAAGGACATCCTTTGAAGTCTAATTTGCTCCACACACAAGTTGAGACTCTTCAAAGTTACAGAGACAGAGCAGAGTTAGATAGCTAGAGATTAGGAAAATTGTTAGTATAATGATCACATAATTATAGGAGAATTCCTGCAAAACAATACCTTTGGCAGACTTCTGTGCTGAGCCAGGTAGTACTGGTTACTTAAGAATTCAAAGGAATATAAATGAGTCTTTCAAAGTCAAGCCTTTCAAATTAAAAATAAAACCATCTGCAACTTCACAATTACAAAAAAATCAAGGACAATGATAATCAAGATCTGTTACATTCTTTTGATCTGTCCTTGTCTGACACCAATCCAACACCTTCACATTCCAGCCATACACAAGTCATGATTTCCGACCCCCTCATTGACTAGTGAAAACCACAGCAGCCCCTCTACTTGTATGCATTAGTGCTACGTTTGATGACAGCAAATTTCTGAAAGCATAGAAAGTGTTCAGGATTAAGACTGTATAGCGTGTCTCTCAAAACAGTCTCTTTTTTTTCTGTGTGTGAAACTTCTCTGCTAAGGCTCCAAACACCTAATTAAGCTCTTTATCAGCCACACATTCCCCTGGAGACACGTGATATGTGTCACTACAGTGATCCCACAGTATTTACAAAACAACACTCAGATTTCTCTTCAAACCAGTAGCCTGAAAAGCACCCCAAAATCTGTCAGGTGGCTCTGTAATACCAGTTGGATCAGTGACCTTGACATTTATGCACAAACACCAATACTGCTGGGGGTCTCTCCATATTGCTGATCTCTGTATTTCATGCAGAGGAGGAAGCAAGCAGCATTTGACAACTCGGTGAAACCACCGCTACTTGTCTGAGAACAAACTAGGAAGGCAGCGTTTATCCTGTGTTTTCATTCAGCAAGCTCTGCTGTATGCTGGGAATAGAAAACCTTTGCTATCCCTCTGGTTTGAATGTGACTATAATTGGAAATATATAAAAGATCATAAATATGTACGGAATTGCCAGGCTTCTCAGTAGGTCCTGCGAGGAACAGAGTCTGTGCTCCTGAACTCCGGACTTGCACAAGTTCTAACTTTCCCCCTTACCAGAAGTGCCATATCAAGGGGCACTCCAGCACCCAACAGACAGAGGTCGGAGAGACCTTGCTGGTGAAGACCAAGGTAAAGGTGGCACTCAGTACCTCAGTCCACTGTCACTAAACCCCCTGCCCCATTCAGTGGCAGGTCCACATTTTCCTTGTCCAGCCTTTTACCACTAATGAAGCTAGAGAAACTTTTCTTGTTGCCCTTGATGCAATTCCCATCTCCAGTTGAGCTTTGGATTTCAAAGCACCATCCCTCCATGCCCAGGCAATGTTTATAAACCCCTCCTTCGCAACCAAACCCAGCTTCCGCCTCCAATATACTGCCTTTTTTGCATTGGAGCTTAGCCATGAGGTCCGTGATAAGCCAAATCGGTCTCCTCATACGTTTGCTTGTTTCCCTGAGTACTGGGGTGTCCCACTCCCGCACTTGGAAGGTGCTGACCTCAAAGACCTGTCAGCTTTCTCAAGTTCCTTTGCCTTTCAGAGCTGCCCCCCATGGGATCCCACCTAACAGCTTCTGAAATCTGAAAAACTGAAATCTGCTCTCCTAAAGTCCCAGGGTCTATACTCTGCCACCCTCTTTGACTTTTCTCAGGATCTTGAGCTCCAACCAGTTCTTTCTTGTTAGTGGATAGCAAATCCAGCTGCACTGCACCCCTGGTTGGTCCATCCTGTATCAAGAAGTTACTCCCAACACCCTCGAGAATTTTTGACTGCTTGCATCCTACTACGTTGCACTTCCAGCAGACATCAGGAGGTTCAAGTCCCCAATGTGAACCAACATGAGCAATTCATCAACTTCTTCAAGTTGTTTAAAGAAGTCTTTGTCTGCTCCTCACCCTGACCAGGTGGCCTGTAACAGATTCCCACTATCATGTCACCCTTGAAGTCCTCTCTTCTCTTCCTGACCTACGCTCTCAAGCGCACGGTCACCCACCCATCCCATAGAAGAGATCCATACACATAAGGAGCTCCTTCACAATGATGGCAACCTCCACTCCTCATCTTTCCTGGAGGTCCTTCCTGAATAGCTTGTATCCATCCATCACAGCCCTCCAACAGTGTGAGCTGTTAACGCCAAGCCTGCTACTCCAATGATGTTGTAGTCTTGTGACTGTATGCAGCACTTGACTTCCTCCTGCTTGTTTTCCAGAGTGCATGTATTTGTATACGTACACTTAAGGTGGGTGTTTCTTCATCCTGTTTTACAACTCCTGAGGTCTCTCTTGTTCCCTCTGCCCTGCACCCTTTGCTTTCCACCTCAGTTGACTGCTACCTAACTGAACTATGGGTCATAGTCTCCTTCCACTGTCATTCCTAGTTTCAAGCTCTTAGCAGGTTGATGAGCTGGCTTGCAGATGTCTTTCCCCACTTTGTCATACTATTGAACATCTTTCCATTTACATTCTTAAAAAATATAAACAGCACAAGAACTTAGAATATGTGGCTGAAAGAGCTGCTGTGAAGTTTGAACATGTTTGGTATTCCTTTTAGCTGAAGCAATAGACAAAGGATTGGATGATTCAGAATAAAGTATATTAAAGGAGAAGGGATTTTCTTTCCATGGACAATTGATTCAAATCTATTTTAGGTAATTGCAGTGAATGAAAAATCACCAACTCACAAAAAATTCAGCTACCTACCCCTGTGAAATTATTCTGCAGTCCAAATTTATCACAGAAACAACAACAGAAAGAACAACTTCACTGCTGATGCTCTAAAGCAGAAAAGAGAGGGATGCAAAAGCAAGATTAGCCTGGAGAAGGACTATCTTTGATATCTAGAGGCAGGCACGGGTACAGCAGTCACTATTAAGAAAGTAAATATGATCTACCATACAGCTCCACCAGTTTAATAGCTGGAATCAGCCAAAACGGCTTCCCATGTGTCCTCGTCCCCTTTCTTATGCTGACCCCAGCATCGACACCGTTTTAGAAAGTTTAACTGGCAGGATATTAACTGCATGGGGAGTTAGGGTGGGAAAGAAGGAATAGGAGCACAGGGACAGGGACAAGAGGCTGGGGTGGGACTGCCCCTCCCAGGCACAGCTACTGCAACGCCACACCTGCCCACCTCCGGTTCAACACCCACCGGAATTCAGTTTCTAGGGCTACCAACTCATAGCAAGTGTCAGAGCACTTACCAATCGCTTAGAAACTCAGGAATGAATACAGAAAATAGAGCTGGACAAGCACACGCAGTCGGAATTCTGAAGGTGCAGAGACTGCTTCCTACTGTCCACAAGGTCAATATAAGAGTTTAAACTGTTAATGAAATGAGTGCATCAAAAGGGACTGAAATACAAAAGGAATGTTAAGTAGCACTTCGACTTACATCCTCCTTTAGTAAACCATAGACACTTTTGTACACTTTATACGTGTAAGGTAACCTGTATATTATCACTTCCCTTATACATGTTCTTTTATTTATATATATAAGCCTACAGCTTCCTCAGTGGTATTTTATACGCATAGAAGGAACCACAAAACCTGTTAGTTCTTTCCCTGATCTTTTTGAATAGTAACCAGCATATTGGAAAAAACCAAACTGCTGCTAATTTGATAAACCAACAGCATTGCAACATCAGGTATCACAAAACAATCACTCAAAGTGGATACTAATAGTGCAACAGAATAGTTTTGGTTTTACCACAAGTAAAATTACTGAAACCTTTATGGAATATGTACCAGTAATTATCTATGCCTAGTTTCTGCCTAGTTTCCAGACTATTTTACATTTTGAGATAAGGACTGAAGTTTTGATTTATGCACTAAGACTGAACTCAAACTGTTTGTAGATGTTTATGACAAAAATTCAAACTTTTTAATGGCACACAAACTTATTCTGTAAATAAACTGAATTTCACAATAGAGCATTTCAGATTCTCTCATGCTTTTTTCCTCCCAGTATGGTAGAAACAGTTCTGGAAGGTCCTGAAGAGAGCAGCAAACATCAAAATAAACAAAAATACTCTTTTAAGAGTTTTCAGGTCCCCAAAGTCATAAAACTTCCATTTTCCCTTCTAAGAAGAACCACGCCAAAATGTAAATTCTAAAATGGCTACCACCCAGAACACAGACCAAACACTCTGGTTTAACACCCTTCCCTACAGCTCTGTGGAGAAGAGGATCAGGTCTGCAGACAGATATAAGGAAGGTTTTCCTGGGAGCTAACAGACGCCACCATTAAGCAAGTCACTTTTCTGCTGGCAACCACAGACTACTTAAAGCTGAAGAATACACTAAGCACCCTAATTTCAGGCTCAATGGATAGAGCAATCAATTCCCTTTGTGTAGCAAGACAGCTTGAATTAATAGCATCCTTTGTCCAAGGCAGAGTCACATGCCAAGGCCTGAGCAGATGCTACCCTTCGTCCCCAGGGCTCCCTAAAGGCGAAGGCTGTGGAAGTGGCCGGCTTTCTGCAGGTGCGTTAGGGGGAGACCTCAGAAGCAAGCGAGGGGAGAAGGTCCAAGCATGGCGCCAGCCCAGGCTGTGGTGTCTCCATCAGTGCCAGCCTGCTCTCCCACTTACACAGCCACACGTCCCTGCCCCTTCCCCAGCTGCAGGCTGCCCGCTTGCTTCAGGCAAGAGCTGACCCGTTCCCTGCAGGGTGAGTTTGCAGCACGTCACCTTCTTGAATCGGCTTACTTTGGGTCTGCAAGAGTAGGAATGCCAGAGCAAGAGAGATGGCAGGGAAGGACAGGTTCTTCTTCTTCAGTGGATGTGTTTGTTTAAGTGGGCACCAAGAAACACGAAGGAGCCTCTTTCCTTCACTGGTATCTTGCTACAACCACGAAGTCTGATAGCACACTGTGCTTAGCATCTTTAGCTTTAAACAGGTCTATGTTTGCCTGCAGATAAGCGACCCCCTGCAAAACAGCTTTTATCATCTTCCTGCACAAGAAAATCTTACTAGAATGTTAAAATAGTGCACCACAGAACTTACACATAATGCAGACTTTTACCTAAGAAACGGCCCATGGCTTTCCCTTTCTCTTGCTCATGGACACAGGAATTCATGAATCTTCTCTGCAAAAAGGCTGAATTTTATTGCTAAATGTATTATGTTCATTTAATGAAGGACTACATGGCAGCCAACAACCCCCCAGTCATCACATTGGCCATCGAGAAGTTTCTGTTACGCCTGATGCACTTCTGACAACAGAACTTGTTCGGAGGCACAGCCTTCAGCTCCCTGCGTGAGGACCAAGCCGCGGAGGAGCCAGAGGTCCTCCTGGGACTGCTGGGGGATGCTGCTGTGTTTGAGCCCTGCGAGCAGTAACTGATGGGGGTGCCCGTGTGCCCCCAGGATTGAGCTGTCTCCAATGTTACCACCACTAATAAACAGAGACCAGGCGTGCAGGGACCAGGCGTGCAGGAGCCCAGGATGCATAGTAGGATCTTTGTACAGCACAAAGGTGAAGATGATGATGATACGAGGATTTTGACATGGATAGTGGCTACTGTAGAAGAATACAGGCACGTATGGGCCACGGGAAAAAGACCTGAAGTCGTAATACTGAAAAAGGCCTTACTCAAAATCTAAATTAAATGCAAATCCACAGAAAAAAAACATCTTGCCATTCAAAGGTAGACAAACAAGTGTTGTAATCCCTAAAATAAGGCCCTGAAGATAACTCTGGTCTATGCGAAGTGGCAAATAAAATTAAAATGTTCACTATGCAAAATGTGTCCTCTCATTTTATTACATAAAAAGACACCTTAAAATCTGTCTCTCGTAACTGGGAGACACTGAAATGTAGTTTCTACCAGCCCACATAAGAGCTGACTTGTGAGAGCACAAGTGAGCCATCTACCTGTGCTGGTTGGATTCTTCTACAGAATCCTTTCCTCCAATAAACTTAATTGCTGATCTGATCTAGAAACTGCAAACCCCAGAATTTATCATTGAATTTCCTGCCGTTTATACGGCATGGTACTCCAGCTTCACGTAGCTTGACTTTTAAACTTCTATTCAGTTTTTTTTTTAAACTATGAATTTGAAAAATGCATTTGGAAATTAAATTCAGAATAAATCTAACCACCATCCGATTCATTCAAAAAGTAAAAACAGTCAAGAAAAGACCAGATTCAAAGTCTTAACGTTAAGAGTCATATGTTATTTTACAAATAGTTATTTACAAAAAGTATTTTGCAATATTGTCATAACAAATCTGAGGAGAAGACTCAGTCAGCCGACTTTTGGGGAGCGCTATTTTATTGTTGTCATCTTATTGACCTCCATGGGCCAAGTGAGAACTACTCACCTTAAGCAGTTGTGCATGGCCATTTTAGCAGTAATTTCAGAAGTAATGCAAATGATTAATGAAGTTGTTGACTAATGCAGCGTGGATCAAAAATACTTGAATATTTAAGAAAACATCAGAACACAAATGAGATCAGTTTAAAAAAAGTCCAACACATTACTGGAATATTTTCCAGATCTGCATGACATGCACAGTATCTTACTGACATGTGCAGAGCAGAAGTCTGTTTTGAGAGCTGCACAAAGGAGTATTTTGAGGTGTCTCAGTTTGGTGGGATGATTCAAAGGCCAGACCATGACTCGGCTTTTTTGTCCCCTAGGAACAAGAGTGGATGCTCACCGATAACACATCACCGACTGTATCATCCTGATTACAATAGTTAACAGGTACCTAAAATGAACTGACTCCAGTGCCCATAAATTACCTGCCTCCTTAGCTGGTTGATGAACATGAAAATCCAAGCAGCATGCCAGGTGAGCACCTCTGCAAGTGCTGTGTGACACTGAACTGAAATCCTGCCCAGCATGTCAAGAATGCTAGTTTGTTCGAGACCTTAGATAGCAAAATCAGAGAAAATTGTCACCCCAGGTAGAATAACTGAGTATATTTCATGGTACGGTATGAGCAATGGGTGCGGCTGGCAATCTGTTAGAAAATGTTAACGCTCTGTGTAAGCCAAAACACAAATCAATAGAAAGGACTGGGTTTGGTAGGACTATAAAGCCCGGGAAGGATAAATGCTACTGTTTTAAAGTGCCAATTTACAGAAACATACATGGACAGCACCTCTACACTATTACCATTTGAGCAAAATACATACTGTAGGACCCAAACTTATTTTTCTTTTAGAACATTATGTTAGACCTCTTCCTACTAGGTAAATGCCATGGCATAATTTACAGCTTACTCCTGCTCTCGGGTATGCAGACACAGCACCTATTCTCTGAAAAACATGTTCCCGTGCATGCATGTGCAGGCTTCCCGGCAGTTTCTCAAGCAAGGGAAGTGTTTTCCTCTGCTCCACCCATCACATAGCAGAGCTGAAGAAAGCCCTAGGTCTTTTGAACTCCCTACTGTCTTCCTAGCAAATTGTTTGTTTTTCAGCTAGAAAGGATATGTACAGATTTATGAACACAGCCTTCNAAAAAAAAAAAAAAAAAAAAAAAAAAAAATTGGCAACAAGTTTAAGTCAACCTGGATTAATATTAATTTATTGTATTTCCTATTGCTGTTTATTCAAATACAGTCGAAAGCATATTTATCAGCAAAAAGAATGCCAGAAATACCAATTATTCATATACTATTGCCATTTCTCTAAAACAGAATTTAATTTAAGGTCTTCTAATTTCAGAGTAGAAACATCTTTGCTGTTTTGAAATACTTTCAAGATACTTCAATGTAGAGGAAAAAGAAAAAGAAACATTTAAGTGTCATATTTAATTCCATAATATAGTCATCTTTATATTCTTAACTGCTAATTTTACTTAGTCTTAAACTTACAGTAGCCTATTATAACAATAATCCCAGAACTGATTTGATTTCTGCACCATAAAGTGACTTGTTTTTCTTCTGTCATAAACTGTGACTAGCTTGTTATAAAATATGTGCTGTCACAAGACACACTTATGTTCTCAGTATTTGATTAACATTAGTCCAAAAAAGTAACTGAATTATAAAAGCCTCTTCCAGTCCCTGTGGAAACAGGGATTTGTATGAATATGCACTAAATATTTTAGAAGGAGGGCAGATAAGCAATGCTGTTTAGGTAATACTATTATTCCCTGGTGGCTTCACACTTGTGGTAGAAAAACAGATTCAAACAACCAGTACAGTGTTACTGAGGTTACAAATGACCTGGAAAAATACAGTTTCTATGGATATCATTTAATGAAGACAAGCCTTGCATGTCACACATCTAACATAGTGTTATTTTTATTTCTTTGCAGGTGTTCAGACACACGCCTTGTATTACGCAGATTTTGCAAATTTTTTTATACCCTAGAATTTTAAAATACTAGTCTTTTATGCAGAAGTTATTAAATTATAGATAGTGGGATGATCAGAACCTTACTGCATACATAGCCAAGTTGGATTTTTCCAGAGACCCTGTGTTCTATCTTTTAAAAACAGTTAATTATGGAAATCTAGCCTTGTCAATATAAGCTTCTATAGAAAAGGAATATATTGTTCATATATTTTAAATTAAAAAGCAAATTTCGGCCAGAGTTATCCCATGGCCTTACCTAATCTGAATACATTTGCTAGCACTAAATTTTATTCAGAAATCTTTATTACATAATATTGCTAAAAATCCAAAGAGTGATTGATTTAAACAGCAATGGAAATCAGGAACAGCAATACTGAAAAGACCAAGGAAGACTGAAATGCCACTTGTTTACATTCTGCAAAACCCAGCCTGGATAAACAGATGGATTCTTTCTGGATGGAAATATTGCATAAGATTCTGAAATTAAGCATAGAGGGTAGGAAGTGCAGCTATAAGCAACTGATGTTTTGCTTTTCATCACATTAAAATAATGCCTTTCAGACCTGAAGTATAATCATTACATTTTTCTCCTCGGTGATCAATTAATAAAAAACAACTTCTGAGCAATGCCACACCCTTGTGATTAAACAGCATTTTCAAAAATACTCAGATAAAGCTTGAACAAATCAAATAAACATCTAGGCAGGAAACGCTGTTTGGAATGTGCTCCCTGCAATGTACTATTAGAGAGAGCCAGAAAGCAGCCCAACTTCAGAATTCAATCAAGCAAAATCTAGTATAATCTCATTACAGCCTTTGCAGTTAATGAAACCTATTTAAATCTCTGACATTCTGATTTCTAGAGCTGACAAAAGCAAAAATTATTTGGTTTATATAACACAAACATACAGAAATATAAGATTTTTATCCTTTAGGTTAGCCTAGCTATTTACCAAGCAATGCGTAATATGAAAAGATTACTCTTCTGCTACTCACTATTGCTCCAGGATTTCAGTAAATATTTGATACTGATTTCAAAGAAGCCTGAATCCTGCTGGCTAGCCATGTCTGCTGCATACAAAGAGGCTTCTATAATTCTGAGCAGCTGAAGTGGCAGGTACTATGTATGTAGATGTGACTGTCACCAGTTAGTGATGTAAACGAGGGGTCAGAGGAGGAAATGAAGTCTCCGCAGATCCACTTCTTCCGTNAATTAAAAAAAAAAAAAAAGGCGCTCAACAACAACAACAAAAACACACCATGAGATTTTTGTCCTTTGCTCTTCCTCCGGGGCTCGTACTTTATTCTATCTGCGGACTATTTTATTCCCTCACCCCCTCAGTATGTATTTTCATTTATTCCATTCCACAACTGGGCAAATTTCTCCCGGTCGGTTAAGGCATATGCAGTACCACAGCACTTGTTCCATAAGCACAGTTAGAGTATCTTCCCGACGGGTGTCTGAGCTGTGCTTTTAATAACGTGCAGTCTGCCTGTCTGAAGCTTTTTTTTCCATCAGAAGCTGACAGCCCGAGCGTATGCGCCTCCTCTTGCGAACCGAGTATCAACTCGAAGCCCCACTGCAACCGTCTCTTCTGCAGCTGGAGGAATTTCACACGTACTGTTTAGCTTTAGTTAAAAAAAAAAAAACCACCCTCTAATGAATATCCTCTGCATGCTCTGGTCAGCTGCTCTCCTTCCGCCTGTTTCCAAGAAGAGCACGCTGAACTATACACAACTGCATCATGCTGCGGTAAAGCAGAGCTGCACCCATATATCTGANAAAAAAAAAAGGCTCTCCCTCAGCCCAGTTGCACAAGAGAAGCACTTCCAGAGCACTAAAAACAAGGCATTCAGACTGGCTGCTTCTGCTTTTCTTTCACTGCTACAGAAAAACGTGGTGTCATTTTTTTCTTGACTTTTTTTTCTCCCCCCCCCCTTAACAAAGATGAGAGACAGCAAGCTGAATTCATAACGGCAAATAAACCAGCCAGCTCTCTGCTTGCTATTCGCCTCTAAAGGAGCTACAGAAAATTCTCAGTTTGATGTCATTTTTATCTTGAACAATATTTTTTTTTTAAAAAGGAACTGAATTCACATACGGAATTTGCATAAGAAAATGAAGCAGAAGCAATTCACTGCTTGTTAACCTCTCTGTATTTTCTACCAAATACTTGATTTCCATATTCCTAAGGTTTTATTTCAAATAATCACAGTGTATCACTATGCATATTTTAATGGTAATGAAGGAAAATAGGAGGAATCAGTTTCCCAAATATTTTTTGTTTCATACAATCTTGGTATCATCCTTCCAGACATTATTTCCTGGGAATAACAGTACTGCTTTACTCACTTAGTGGAATAAATTTCCTGCAGCATCTCAGAATTACAGAATCAGAGCCAAAACAGAGCTTGTCTGCTGCCGATTATCCTAAAAACTTTGTCAGCAATTACACTTGCACATTATTTTTAGTTTCAGTATGCAGAATATTTGGATTGGAAACTGAGGAACACAAGGGTCATTGAGACCAAACTCCTGTGGTTCTCACTGAAAATATGCTAAATGTCTTCTGTAAACATACCTCATCTAGAGATAAGGTTTTGTGTCCTCACTAACAGAAGGCTGTTGGAGAAACTCACTTTATAAACTTTATTTCAATTCCTAAATGAAGTTTACTCAAAACCAGTATGCACCCTTTCATGACCATGACTATGAGAAATGTTCAGAGCATCTCAGGTTTTGATCTCACCAGCTATCAAAGAGATCTGATCAGCTCTTCCTCCCTATAATGTTAAATATCCCATTGATGTCACTCTGGGCCCCTAAATTCTTTTCTGAGACCCTCCCATCCCCGCCCCTCCTACCGACCATGCCTCCTCATCATACCATCCCATTTTAACCAGCCCACTCCAACTTTTTACGGTTAAAGTTAAATTTAATACCAAATATGGCATGTCCCAAGACCTAGAACTGATAACTTCTTACCATTCCACTAATTGATTTTTCAGCAGAGACAATGCCAAGTAGGTTTGGAAGTCCTTATTCATCCTCACAAATGCTGCATTAATTCCTATGTTCAAGGATTTAAGTAATAATTTCCCCTGTGGTGCTACATCAAATGCTTTTCTGAAGATGACTGATATATTAATTTTATCACAATTCTCTTGTTGAAAATAAAAATATAAGGTTAATTTGCAAATACTTGTCCTTCCTAAATCTGTATTGGATTTTATCCAATCTTTAATTAAATCCACGCACTTAAATATAAACTCCCACCAAATTCTGTTTCAAAGCCTTGAGCATGGCTGAGGTCAAGCAGCCTCTCTGTTGATATAGATCATTTTTCCCCCATAAATTCTGTGGTCTATATTTACAAGGCAGGATCTCTCTTTTAACAGATTCAACAAAAATTTTATTACCCAAGCTGCAACTTCATATGCCCGCTCTTCTGTTATTATGAATGGGAAGTTATCTGATTTTTGTAATGTGAATTTGAAGATCTTTGAGGGTTTTTTCCACCTCATAATTGATTTTTTTGTTTTGTTTGTATTATTCCTCCCACCTCTGTTCCTCTACAAAGCCCCATCCTTACGGAAAATAAAGGCAAGGCATTCACTCAGTTAGTGGTCATATCTTATTCTTACTGTATGTCTCATCCTCACTGGATACTGGACTCTTCAAAATCAATGCTCTTGTTTCAAAATTGTGAAGGACCAAGGACGTTTAACCATTTGCTTTTAACACCTTCACATATTCTTACTCAGCTGAACTTTCAATAGTGCTCACGTTAAATTAGCACCCTCTAACCTCCAGGCCACAACTGTCTTCACTAACAACGCAATGGGGATTCTTCCAATAACTCTGCAGTCCTCTTCTATAAGAACAGTGGAGCATTCAGTGAAATGACTGGGAGATGAGTTTAAAACAAACAAAAGAAAGTGTTGCTTCCTTCAGGAAGTTGTGAGCTTCTGGAACTTGTTGCTACTGGAGGTTGTGGAGGTAGACAGCATTAGCAGCTTCAATATGCTGATAATAAACACAAATTTAGGTCTATAAAGGATGCTAAAGGGACGAGGCAGGAAAGCAGTCCCCTCTGACATCCGTATATAGAGCAACGCACGCACTGGGGCGTATGGGAGGGATGGGCTGCAGAAAGTGGCTATGCCTGGGTGCACTCTTCCCAAACGGTGTCTTCTACTGTCAGGAGGAGAATACCAGGTGAGGCCAGTGACTGCTGGGACCCCATGGAATGCTCCTGAGGGTCTCACATTTCCCTCCAAGGCAGAATGAAAAGTTTAAGGTTTTGTTGGCCGGTTGGTTTTGGTGCTTTCAAGTTAAAGACATTTCAGACACCCCAGCAGGCGACTACCTGATTTCTTCACTGTCACTAACCAGCTCCTTTTATTTCTCATAGTTTGTCTTTTCAAAACTGCAGGCCTGTTCTTGCTTATCCGCAATCAGCTTGTACAAACATGATCCAATGATGTTCCTGTCACTTGTCCTTCTTGGTCTTCACCAGTTACCAAGTCTAACCAGCCCAATCTCTTCCTGGGTTTGCGAACATTTGGCAAAGAAATAAATGGGCTATCACATCCAAGGATATCTGGATATGACTACTGTAAGTAGAGTTTGTGTCTGGGATCTTAAAGTATCACCCACCGCCTACTTGCACTTCCCTGTGGACTGACATTAAAAAGGCTATAGCTACATTCAGCCTTCTGTCTAGGAGTGGCGGATCCCCTAGCACCTTTCTTACTTTCTCAGAAGTGATTTGGAGCCAAAATCATTCTATTTCGTGTATAGTAGTCTTTTTTTAACATTGCATCACAACATTATTATACAACGCAGAATCTCACTGCTTTCACCTTTTAGTATTCTTTCTGAAGAACGCGTTTACCTATTGTGCACTTCCACTGACAATATGCTGTTGTACTAAAATATTGAACAACTTAATGGACGTCTTAAGACAAAGCACATTAAAGAAAAATGCCACCTCTCTTAGATTGTGTATTTTTTGGCATCGTATGAAAGAGTTCAAACAGAATACCACTTTTACATTATGCTTCCTGATCTCACGATTGTGCTAATAAGAGGTACAGACTAAGGAACTGCTTTCAGTCCACAGAGCAGTCTAATGAGCTACAAGAGGAAAAACTGCCCCACTACTTTAATATAGGCGTTCGCAGCACAGTATTCAATACTATTGTTAAAATTTACTTCAAGGTTGGTACTCCTCCTTAATCAGTTCTGCTTTAGAAAGTAGCACCCAGAACATAAATGCCTCCGCATTTAACTTTTGCTCTAACAGCTTCTTTAAA
>RSEF01000001.1:200865468-200894368 GCA_003993805.1 Himantopus leucocephalus | reverse complement strand
TTTATCAGTTAAGCTCTTTAAGATAGAATAAAAAGAAAGAAAACAAGATGTGCATGACATCAGACTAAATTGCAAGCATGTCCTAAAACTAGGACAGGTTCATGCTGATATAAAAGACTAAGCAGAGATACAGGGATTAGAAGAAGGTGGAAGAGTCAAAATGATATAGATTTAAAATATTTATATTAATGGATGACTAGGCTGAAACAAGGAAGTACGAATTACCCCATTCTTCAGAGGGCTTCAGCAGTGATACTAAAGACTGCAGAACAAGTATATCTCTCTATATANTATCTATCTCTCTGTCTGTCTGTCTGTCTATCTATCGATCTCAAGTGTTCAAGGTCAGGTTGGACAGGGCTTTGAGCAACTGGATCTAGTGGAAGATGTCCCTGCCCACAGCAGGGGGGGGGTTTGGACTATGTGATCTTTAGAAGTCCCTCCCAACCCAAACCATTCCACGATTCTGTGGTACAGCTCTGTTTTCATTCTAACCTACATTTACAGCACAAAAGACAATGGTCTAGAGGACTTCAAGCTTACTTTGTTAACCTGTTTTCAAAAGCAAATCAAGTAAAGCTTCTCCCATGTATACTGCTGACCTACCAAATGAAAGGCTACACCCATCTTTCCATCGTGTTCCATCAATTGCTTATAGCAAGCAATTTGCATTACCTTTGAGTTAAGTGCCCTTGAGTGTACAGTAACACAGCTGCAGTGGATTTCATAAGCGTAATGGCAGCATTCCAGACACACAAACTACATTAAAATGCTCCTATCTGACGCAGCACAAACGATGGAGTATTACTGCTAGTGTGGTAATTTTGGAGGGTGGAAAGAGAAGAGAGAGAAAGAAGAATTGCAATTTTTAAAAAAAGAAAGATCACAGATTAAAGGAGAAATCTGGGTGGGCACAACAGAGTATGGGTGTTGGAGACCAAACACAAGGCTATTTAATGTGTTTTTTCCTAACAAAAATGTTGATGTACAGGGAAAAAAAAGTGAAAATTTACAGGAGGGAAAAAAACCCAAACATAGAAGTAATTAAGGAGCAGAAAAGGTAGCTAGAAGACAAAAAGCAGCAACTGAGAAAGAGTAAGATACAGGGGGTCTATCTTGCCCAAAATAACGTGCTTTGACAGTCACCAACAGACCACATCACCCCAGGAAGAGCCTGTTCAGGCACTGGGAAGCACAGGAGCCTTGGGCATGGCTGAGTCACCTGGCTTAAGATCCGATAAGGCTTTCTGCATTTTTTTAAGCTGGGGAAGTAGAATAGGCAGGAGGAAAAAAGCTTTAGTTCCTAAGGTGTTGAAATATTTCAAATACCTTAACAAAGGTACAATGGGGGCTCTAAATCCCACACAAATGGTGCTGCCCTGTCTCATCTTTTAACGTTGTATTCCCATTCCTTCAGCAGTGTTTCAGCTCATGAGAAGGTGCCCATGTAAGTTTAGCTGTCATGAAGGAATACAATCAATAACACTTTTAATTATACTTCATATCTCTTCAAAGATCTGTATGATTGTATTATTTCACCCTAGAAATTTAAAAATCCTCATTTTCATCTGGAAATGGAGACACCTAAATTTAAAAAACAGTATATTTTTGTTTCTATAAAGGATTTAATTTCCTCTGATCGCCTCACAGAAACACATCTTCAGTTTCAGTAGGGATGAGCTGGTATTGATTTTTTCGCCCCTAAAACCTTTTAAGTCCTCCTAGTAAAGATGACCTGATTGTTTTGCAACAAATCCTTTGTCCTCATGCTAATCTGTTGCCTATTTTTAGGCATATTTCAAATAATTTTTTAAAAAAACAAAATAATCCAGAAGTGCCATTAGCTTGACTGAAATCCACTCTTAAACCTTGTCCCTGCTTCTTAACAACTAGAGAGTTAAACTGGACTATTAACTACAGACATTACAGGCTCCAGTGCAAGCCAGGAATTCAAAGCATGCATTTCACTATTTAGTGATGTTAATTTCTGNTTTTTGAAAAAAAAAAAAAAAAAAAAAAAAAAAAAAATCAGTTAGACTGAAGAAGTCTGCATAAAAACCACTCTCCTCCAGAAAAGCAATGAGGTCCAGTATTAGAGCAGCAAGAGAGCTACTTGTACTGCAGCTTTTGACTGCATAGTTTATAAGTGGGGTTAAGCAAAATGCAGTTTAAAGCTCTAGAGAAACAACTGGTTTCTTTAAACGCTAAGTATTTAAAAAAATAAATAAATCCCCACTAGCAACATAAAATCAAAAACATGAAGAAAGTCTCTGGTTTTGGTTCCATCACTTTAACTCTAATGGCTGACATAACGTAACATAAATGGTACTTGATTAAATCTATCTGTGAAGACTGTCTTAGGTTTTAAAACAGAACAAATTCTGACTGGAATCAGTTAGTGAATCCTTCAAATATTGCCAAAAAGGTTTAGAAGATACTGTACCAACATACTATTAACATAGCATTTCCTACCTGAAAATATAGAAGGTCTTTTCTTAGGGCGCCTTGGATGTATAGGCTCTATATTCCTAATATTTCTTTGAAACTTTCCTTTAAAATCATTTTCTAGCAGGATGTCTGGTGGTAGGCTTCTCCGTCTTGTTGATTTACAATGAGTCTGACAGGAATTCAGTTTACCCTTAGTCCTAGAGTACACGTTGCTGTCATCAACTGCCATTATAGAGCACTAACTGTTAAAGCCGCCCCAGCGCAAAGCCAATCCGAACATCCAGAAGTATTTGGACTAGTGGTCACAGACCCAAGCAATCTCGGATGTTCTCATGCTCAACTCGGCACTCGTTGGGGAAGTTGAGCGAGTTGATAGGCGTGTGCTGGAACAGGTGTAGAGTTACTGCATCGCTCCTCCTTGCATCAGTGAAACAGCCCAGGGAGGAGACACGCCGAAATCATTCCTTTGAAAGTTCTGAGGTAATTAGGAAGTTCAACAAACCTGAGCTCAGCAGCGCAATCTGCGCAAAGGGGAAAACACAATTTCATATGAGGCACCGTGTAGGGCTAGGATGGTATATATTATACCAACAGCATTTCTCAGATCAGTTCATTAATAGTTCATTAACTTGGCAAGCTAAACAAATGTTGCTAAACCTTAAAAAAAGAAAATAGAGTCAGATGGGTGGAAAAAAAAAAAAGGCAACAAAAAGCCAATGCAGTACCCAGCCTAGGGACCCTCTCTGGGGAAAGGTACCACCTCAACAGTATGTTCGGGTTTTTAGTCCTGTCCTTTGACAATGTTACATTTAAAAGACAGATAAGCAGTCCAAAGCACAAAGTTTTTTATGGCCACAACTATCAGTCTGGGGCTTCCTCCCTCAAGAAGCAATAACGTTGTTTCCTACTGGAGTCAGAATCAAAGATCTGCCAGTGTGACTGATTTTCTCTCTATGTAACTGCTGACTAATAAAAATGAGCCATTTAAATATGTGTACGCCAAAGATGGTCTGAAAATTCTGCATTTCACTAAAAGCCAAGGTACTTTTCTTGTTTTGTTCCAGTTATCCCAATGAAATCTTTTGAGCCTCCCAAGGATATGATCTTACTTTCTCAAATGTTCAGAAAGAGGAAAGGACAAATCCTAATATTTTCTATGAACCTGCTGATTTTCTTACTTGAATTCTATCATAAATGAGACAAAATGAATTAGTAAATTAAAACTAACGAATCTTCTAACTACATACGTTTTGCTCTTAAGCAACAATAACTTTTAATATGGCAAAGTGAATAAGCAGAGTGGTAATTCAAAGCGAGAGTTACTAATGTTTCAACCATGGATACCTAAGGCAAACTGATTTTAACACCTAAAGATACAACTTGATTTCTCCAAATAATTTAAAACACTTAAAACCATGAATGCTTTAATTACTTTCCTAAAGATAGGGTACACTGTATGATTGGTGTAATAATCAAGAGGCTGACTGCTCCAAATGTAGTTTTTGATGAAATTCAGTACAACCTTTATTATTGCTGACAAGAAATAAACTGTTCACTTACATGCTTTTGGAAGGGACGAGGGGAAATGATGTATCTTAATATATATCTAGTAGCTTTTAAAATATTTTATCGTATTAGAAATGCAGAAGGATGCAAACAGTCTGCTATATTTTGTCCTCTTCCTCTGGAAATTAAATTGTATTTGGCTGGAAGTTGAAATGATTAATGTAAGAACCCAATCTTAAGTACATTGGATCTGGAAATCATACCCTGCATTCAGAATAAACTGACTATTTCAACCAAAGAGACTTAAACCAAGTGAACACTAACTGTAGATAGCAAATTGATTATTTCTGGTCTTGCCGAGTATTCAAAGGATTGTGAGATCTGTTTATATGCAGAAGTAAGCTTTTGAAAATCCCACTGGACTCCAAAATAGTTTAGGTGGTGGGAATTAGGTTATAACCGAAGGGAATTGTAAGTCTAAATTGCTCAGGTACTTTTTAAAAATTCCTCTAGGCACTGGTCTTCATCATTAGAGGCCAAAATACTTCTTTCATGTCCTTCAAATCTGTAGAAACTGTGGATCTCATTCTCTTTTTTTCCCAGTTAGTAAAAAAAACAGGTCAGAGAAGCTTTCCTTGCTTCCCCTTCTCTTCCAACTCCACTTGCTTTTTCAGCTTTGACTGAACCAACACAAAAATATTCAGTCTATTCCTGATAGTCCAACTAAGCCAAAGTAAATGAATCAAAAGCTTTTCAAAACAACAGCAAGTGCTTAAATCTGAGTAAATAAAAATACATTTGAACCATGTGTGAAGACAAAGAAATAACAAATACCAAATGCAGGAATTGACATTTGAGGAGCTTTAAACTGAAATTTGACAGAAGCTTTAAATAAAATTTCAACATCTTCAGTATGTGACCTAACCACCAGGCTACACGATATTCTGGAAACAGGTCTTAACTTTTCTTAACTGAAACTACTTCAACACATATAAATAATTAAATATTCATTAGAAGAGTGACTTGAAAGTAACTGTCCCGTATTCTAGCTGAGTGATACAATTGCTGCACTATACAGTCTTACCTTCTGCAGCCCAATGAACATTCATACCAAGCGGAACACTTCCAACGGGAGAAATCGCTGCCGGGATACTCAAAGGTGTGATAGTGATCACACTCACACTCTTTCAGATGGGGGGAGACCTGTCAAGGGCGAAAGCCCCTGATCCAGCAGTGGCACACAGGAATGTAAGAGTGGCCTTCAGGTGGAAATCCAGAAGAGGACAGATGAAAACCCCAAACACCTCATCACTAAATTGCCTTTTGTAGGATCCACTCTAGAAGACATACTTTGAACGTTAATTTAGCTTAAAAATCAAGATAGGCAAATATGTGGTCTGAAAACTGAAAATTGTAAGCCTGTACAGTAAAGGAATATGCAGCAGTAGAACAGAGGCTGAGGGTCCTGGCGGTGTCTGAAAGTTGTTGGAATGAGGTGCCTAAGTGCCATTTTAGTAGCCTAACTCTTTCAGTGATTTAGTTTATGTATCTCCTGTTGGTACTTTTCTCATCTTTGAGGGGCACGTGTAAAAACTTGACAGTCTACTCCCAAGTGAGACCACCACAGAGTAAGTTACAGCAAAATACAAAGAACAAAACTGGGAATGGGGGAGGAAGAGGCACTTGGAAGAGCTGATTGTTAATTATAAGACCAAAGAAATAAAGCAGATGCACTGAGCATTCACAAAAGTTTTTAAGATTCAGCACAGGAAGAAAGGAAAAGAACACCCTTGGTAAAATTTGAGATTTTTCTTCACCAAGGCTGCAGTTACAACACCACTCTCAGACCTCCTGTTTTCTACTTAAAGGTGGAAGCTTTTCACCTTTAAATGGAAATAAAACCAGGAAAAAACCCAACAACAAAACCACCCAACAAAAAATATAAGCATGATATGTGGAAATATAAACTTGTTAACTTATATGCAATTAATCACAAGGTTCCTATCATATACATCCAGGAATCCAGAAGGAAATCAAGAATCAAATGGTGAAAATGTTTTGCAAAAATAACTAAATCACTGAAAATTACAATACAGACTGGAGAATGAAATATTTACTTCTTTTTTTAAAAAAAAGGTATGCCATAGTTTAAGGTATTACACTTCATCAAGTCTTTTATCTGAAAGGGTGATTAAGATGATAATTAAGAGTTGAGTAAAACAGCAAGATTACAACACAGTAGGACGAATCAACATGGTTTCTGGGAAAAAAAAAAGTGCCATTACTCTATTACAGTTGTTTGAACATAGAAGATAAAAGACGACTAATTATTGATTTATCCCATCAAAGATTTAAACAACATCCTTCAGAAGAGATTACTAAAAGAAATAATCATTGTGTTAAGTTCAGAACTGAATCATGAAAGTGCTTAAATGATGAAAAGCAAAGCACAGGAATTATAATTTGGCTACATTTTCAGGCTGGCTTCAGACTTCTCTGGTAGGTTCGGTATAGTCCAGCACATTCCTACAATTTTGAAAGTTCAGTGTAATTAAAAAAGTGCCTGATTTAGCTAGCTGAACTACAGATTTATCCATTGTGGTCAAAGGCTAAATCAGAATATCATACCCCTTGCCTCCAGCAGACTACCCAATTGTAGTCTCTGCAGTTTCTAATACTATTTCTTTTGATTAAAGTTTGGTAAATAAAAGCTAACGGAAACTGATGTTTGATAACTGATTTGTGTTTGGACTATACACTGTACTGCAGAAATACAGATTTAAGGCTACAAAATTCGCAAGGTACAGGTCATAGAAAAGTAAGTTTTCTCACAGGAGGAATTATATTAGCTTTTCGTTTAATAATACAGCAGCAAATCTTGTTATATTTCATGTGCAGTAACCTATGTGTTATTATGACTGTATTAGAGCTGTCATTATCACATTCAGCTGAGGAAATATTCATGCTCATCACCAGTAGAAATAAGAAAAGGTTTCCTAAGAAGTGTTCTCAATGTGTCAACCAGAAAATGCAGAAAATCTGCATTATGGAAGAAAAAAAAACAACAGCACAATGAGTTCCTGTCTGGTTTGGTAAAGTAACGTCCACATCAGTGTATGTTGTTTCATGAATCTTCCCACCATGCTATACATATCAGAGTAGAATGCTATGTAAATACCTCCAAGGGAGGATAAGGCCTCTTAGGCATATATGTTGGAGGAACTACAATGGCAGGAAAAGAAAGTTTGAGCTTCACTAACACTTTAAACCAGCACAGCTCAATCAATCAATCAATCAAGCCTCACCCTTCTTGCCTGTGGCCAATGGAGCTCCCTGCTTGTTACATTAACACCTATTTTGTGAGGCTGTACAACAAACCATGGCACAAACTTAGGTTAACTTTTTGTTTATTTATTTGTTTTTAGCCATGCTGCCACAAGGGACAAAAAGACAAGAGTAAGCATCTAGGACAGGGATATATGAATCATTTATTTTCATGACTGTGCCAGGTTACCCCTAGTTAAAATATTTGTAAAACTAAGGTTACAAAGGCAACGTTCAGGCTACTTACTGCCTTCTGGGTGGGTTTTACAGGTGTCAGAAGTCTTCAAAGAAATCAAGCTGACTGATAACAACCAAGTTGACTATTCTTGGGTACCTGCTTGCTCAGAGGAGACTGTTTAACATTACATTACATAAGCATTCAGAAAACTTTTTCTTCTTTTTTTTCCATGAGCACTTATTACCTAGGTCTCATCCCCTGTACCTAGCAGAACAGTCACAGATCTGCAAATGCATGTGTGCTATGAAGTCTCTAACCTCTTTTGGTTTGCGTTTCAAATAGGAAAGTGAAACAATGCAAGAAGAAAAAACGGGGAATCAAACAGTGAGGAAAATATACAGGTGTTCAAACCCTCCAACTGTTACTCAAAAATGATTTGTTTAATTTTCTGGAATAACCTGGTTGTCTTAATCCATAGGATGTGAACATCTGACACGTTCTATGCTTGAATTAACCCATTTCTTCCAGTCTAATGCTGTTATAAGCAAAGAGCCTGGATTTGATACAGACTTAGCATCCAAAAAACCTCTCCTTAGTCAAGCATCACTTTTCAGAAGTGAGTATAAGAGGAAAAGGTCAACAAATAACCAGTCATGGGCATACTTTGAAAGCCAGCAAAGAGATCATTTTAGGTTCACATTAATTTCTACCCTTGTAGGAAACGCTTGACTCGTAGAACAGTGCAATTAGGACTCAGTTGCCAGGCTACACCTGACCTTAGAGCAAGCCAAATCAGAGTATTAGATGCTAGCCATATCACGCACAACTTTTACAGTTTTAATTTGCGATAGATAACTTAATATTGAATTAAAGTTACAGAAGCTTTCAACCCAGACAATTCCTCGCCTCAATCAAACACAAACAGATAAAACGTGAAGAAGAGCACACAGCTTTTCCAGAGTTGCTTTCTATGCTGGCATGCTGATTTTATAGATGCATATTGACAGGAGATTTGGCTGAGTGTTTCAACTGCATTGTCTTTCAGCTGAAAGAAGATAAGCACCTTTAATTTGTAGTCATATTCTTGTTTGCTAACAACAAACAAAATACATGGTTAAAGCTGTAATCTGGCTCTAAGATAATATTAGTCCCTTACTGTTTGATCCATAATGCGTGCTTCCCATATTTAGAGGGGAAGCTGACTCATGTCACAGCATTTCATAAGCAGAACAATTCATATGCTAATGTACATTTGTAGTAATTTCACTTCATGCTGATGTTCCCATTACATGATAGCCGTCACAGCCTTTATCTTCACAAGGACTTGAAAGTTGATCCCTCTCCAACAGAAAAGCAGTGGAAACCCTGGAAACAGGCATTTTCTGGCCAGGTAGAGTGTAGAGGCACAGTGCAGGAACCCAGGCAGACAATGGGGCTCCTCACAGATGGCCTCAGAGCTGTCAGGACACGTGGCTGTGCCCAGGTGGCAGCCCAGAGGCTGGGCATCTTCCAAAGATCAAAGGCTGAGGGTGGAACTTGCCAGAATCCACACGACGGTAACACTCATCATTACAAAATCATGCTTGCTATTATTCCACTGCAATCTGTGACATTAGGCTTATGCTCTGGGTACAGCGCTAAGAGAAAGACCTAGAGGCTATGCAGGAATTTTATTTAGTAGGGTGTAGCATTAGTCCTGAATAAAACATGGCAGATGTCTCTGTTTTTTCTATTGCCTTCTGTGCAGAAAGCGAATACTGCAAGCAAGCTATGAATATGAAGGTTACAGATTTCAGAGACAATTTTCTATTTAAAACCAATTCTGAGTGTTCAGTATTTTACATAAACAAATTAAGTTTTGTTAGCACATGTCTGTGAGATAATAAGACAGCATTTCAGCTTCTGTAAAAAAAAGTGTTACAGATATAGAGGAAAAAAAAATCAAAACGTTTGGAACTTGAAAGTACTTTTTAGAGATGATCATGTTAATGAAAGTTTCCATCAATTACAAAGAATTTATTCTACACTTGCTGTTCAGTGAGGCCACTGTCCAAAGTGATCACAGAGCTTTAGGAAATCCCGTCTTCTTCCTTTCCTTGTCATGAAAACTAAAGGATAATGAAAATTCTGCTTTTTGTGGATGGGCAAAAATGTATGTGGCCTATTAATAACATATAGGCTTTTAAAAATTCCAACATATTAAAGCTGCATTGATTCAGTGCTGGATGAGATGCAACACAGATATATTGGGCTGCCCTGTGGCAGAAATAGTCCCTTGCCCAAGGCTCTGGATTGCTTGTGTTACATGAAATTCTGTTAATGAAGAGGAAACAAGAAAGGCAGCCAAAACTTATCTCACCCTTCAGTAAACCTGTCCTATGCAATGTGCTGGGACAGACCTAAATTAGGTTTCACATGTCTTTCTGACATTGCACGAAAAAAAACCAAATGGGAACAATGTCTCAGAAAACACTTTGAAATAAGTACCAGACAGAAAAGAAGGGAGGAGAGAAAATTCAGCTATGCAGTCCTCTCGAGTCCTTGTCAAGATTTCATTTTTCATCTTTTCCCACCCTCCACATCTTCCTGTAATGTCAGACTCTACTTAATGCACGGTCACTTAACTTCCATCCCATCCTCCCTGAATATCCATGCCTTCAGTCTTAACAGGCTGTGTGTTACAACCTGATGCAAGGATGTGATCTCGAACCCCTGGGCTAGTACCTGGTGAGTGTTATGTCGTTACCCCCATAAAAAAAAAGCATGCAACAACTATCACCAGTCTTTGAATCCAGTAACAATATTTAATTCTTTAATAGGCATTTCCTCTTCTGAGTCTAGATACTACTTCTATATCCACATAATGAAACACATTTTCTATCATCTATTACTAATTGAGAGTGAAATTCAGATTATTCAACTTCCACATCAGTTTGGATCCGAGTGAAATCTGTGTGCCCAAATCTTAGGGATTGAGACTGCCTTCTCTCCAGCACCATTTAAGTTTTGAATCAAGGCTGTCGTGATCCCACATGTTATCCAGTTCAGGAGCTCTAAATTGCTCATGGTTTTGGGATTAAAAAAAAATAAATAATCTTTTGAGCCTCCCAAGAGTATGATCTTCCTTTCTCAAATGGGGGAGGACCGTGTTGCCTCTAGTGGGACTGGGTTCCAGAATGGCAGAAAGCACTACTGCCCAGACTCCCNTTGAGCCTCCCAAGAGTATGATCTTCCTTTCTCAAATGGGGGAGAACCGTGTTGCCTCTAGTGGGACTGGGTTCCAGAACAGCAGAAAGCACTACTGCCCAGACTCCTACTGGTCTAGGCTTCAACTGTACCGTTCTATGTTGGGGCAAGCTGTTCCCTAGATCCTCAATACTTACACTTGCTCATTTTCAAGTGTAGCAGTCTGAACAGCCAGGTATAGCTTATATCTTAGTTTTTCATTGAATACAAATATGTGAAATACCTATATTTTGCCTGAGTCCCCAGGCAGATGGATGTCCTATGTGTACTCAAGCCACACCTAAACTCAGATGCACAAACCATACTGTTTTCAGAAATAAGCGTACTCGTAACTACTATTAAAGGAATTGGAGCATAGAAATTTTTATTGTTCAGTATCAGCTCAGAGTATGCTTCATTATATGCTGAGCCCGCAGCTTTCCAGCTTCTCCATATTCTCCCCAAAAGCCCACTTCATTTTCACGCATGGCATGTTGCACTGAATAGGAAAGCCACATTTAGCGATGACAATTCTAGAGTTTTAGTAACAATATAATAAATGCAGATGGATCGCTAACACTGATAGAAACATAACCTAGTTATGATTCTGATTGAGATCTGATTCTCAATTTCATCTAGCGATTATAAAGGTTTCTATTAAAGCTATTGGCTAAAGGAGCACACAAACTGCAAGGTGTGAGCCTATCCTTCAGTTTTCCCCAGAGACAACAGCAGTCTTTACAAAAGCATCTTAAATTTTTCTCTAAGATGACAAATGCATTCCATCTCTATCGGTCAGCAAACATCCTCCTCCTTAGCTGTCACACTCACAGGAGAGTCAGAACCACGTGCATCTACTTGATGTTCGGCACACAGAACTAGGTTTAAAGTTATTTGTTTGGCATGCCTTCAGCGCTTCCCCTTTCACGAGAAGTGTAACATACAGATTTATATACACTTTGACTTAATTTTATTCTCTCTCTAGTATTAGGGAAATACTCAATTTGCTCTCTGTATTCCTGGCTGTATTTCAGCTTCCTCAGAAATACTTATAAAACTGTCCCAAGTGCGAGACCAATCAATAAGAAAATGAAAGTTTTCCAGCTGAGGCCAGAGCTCTAGAAATACCAGAATGCATCCTTACCAGCTGCTTTGAATGGCTGATTGAGGCATAACTCTGAGGACATGAGTTTCAGCTTCTGCTACAGAAGTCCGTATACAGTGGTATACAAGAACCAACATGACATTGCTACAGCATCATAAAGGACGGATGTGTAAATTATCTTTAAAACCTCCAGATACAAACACAAATACCCCACACCTGATTTGTACATGTTTAATTGTACAATATTAAACTTGTGTAGTTTTATTATAAACACTTGCTTTGCTCTTGAACAGTATTAATAAGACTATTAAGTGCATCTAACACTGCAATACAGTAGGATACTTCTTTCACAAAACAAGCATTTTCCTGCGTACGGACTTACAACAGAGTTCTGTCACCTCTCTTACAACTGCACCTGAATTAGATGAACTGGTTACTCATGCTTTGCCAGTGCTCCCGAATTTGAACTCCATATTGCAAATAAACAGATCCTTTGTGTCTCTGTGTGTCCCTTTCTTTTCCCCTTCTCCCTCTCCCATCTGCAGTAAGCAAAGCATTGCCTGGGTAATATGAGAGCGGCTGAGGGGAAGGTTTTCTACACAAGTTATAAATGTGGATTTAGCAGCAGGCTGGCACTCCTCTTACATTGTCATGGAAAGAGAGACAGAAAGCAAGGAAAGGAACAGCGACCTGAATATTAAATGTAAATTTTCTTTTTTTTTTTTCTTTTTTCTCCACACTTAGAGATAAAAGACAACAGCCAGTACACGTGTAAAAAAAATAGGGAAAAGGAAAGGATGTGAAGAAACTCAGGGTCTCCAAACCACAGGAAGCAGTGGCCAACGGCAAGTAACTGACACACAGTGCTGCCTCGAGCAACAGCAAGCACTGCTCGGCAAGCACAAGCAGGGGCTGACCCCTAAACCAAGCTTTAAGGTAAGTGAAAAATTCCAAGTGTTTAAAAACTGAAAGAGAGGAAAAAAACCCACAAAACATGAAAGGAAGAGTAAGATTTCCTGTGCAGACCTACTTGAAGTCAGAGATATTTTGGGGTTCTCTTTTATCCACCTCGTTTCCTGAAGATGTATGAGAACCTAACTAGTTAAAAAACAGCACCTTTTCAAACAATAACATTAAAAGCTCCCAATTTTACTGATTATTTTCCTCTGACCTTTTAAAGCATTAGCTGCATGACAAGATGGCATCCAAATCATGCCTGAAACATTGTTCCTGGACAGGACTAGAAAAACATCATGCTGTATTACACTGCTACAAACCTGACACAATTCATACAGCCTGCATACCAATCTTAGATTTAAGGGAGCGTGCCTGTGCATTTTATATATATATATATTTAATGTGGCTAATAAAACTGTACAGATGTATACTGATTGTTCAATTTCTCTGTGATTATTCAGATTAGGACCCTCAGAGGTCACAGCTATTATTAATACAAGAAGAATAAGAACAAATTAGAAAAACATTTAAAAATGTGGATCAGATTGTAACTATCTACTAGCCTGAGTTAACTACAATTGAGACTAATTTGACAATAGTTAATTTTCAAGAATGACAGTAGATGCATCCAAAACAGTATTATGTTTCAGAAAATGAAAAAAGAGATCGTGTGTTTAACAGATGCTCCCTTTAGGGATTGTGCTGCTGAAAGTGTGTCCCTGCACACAGCTGCAGTGGCCCAAGGCTCACCAGATAAACACCAAATATATATATATACACACACACTGCTGTATGCAATGAAAACGAGAAATAAAGATCACTTGTGCAACAACAGAACAGAAAAGGAGAGTTAATTTTGAGTCAGCTGTGCAGCTGCTAAACTTCAAACCAAGATGACACAACCTTATTCTAACTAGTAACACGTATGAAAACAACTGAGAACAAGATAGTGTTAGTGTTAAATGAAACTGTGCAATAACCTACTTTAAGTCAGACACTTACTGTAACAAGTACATATTTTAAGACACCTGTTTGCCCAATGACTGTGAACATTAATTGACACGTATATCAGCTCTCTCAAGAAAAGGAAACAGCCTTCCACTCCCTACTGTCTTCTACTGTTATCTCTATACAGGGCTTCAGAACTGGGGAATTTATTTCACACAAAGTCAATTAAGAGCTTAGTTAGAGAGGAAAAAAGCTTGCCAAGGGAGATAAATCCTGCAACACTCCCAAAACATAACGAGACTCCCACTGAACTCTTCCAGTAATTCCTTCCACAGTCCAGGGAGGTGCATGAACACCATCGTCCTCCTGCTCCTTGCAAGTTCAGCTCTGGGCTTTACAGCCCCCAAATAAAGATGAATCGTAAAATATTGTGGAGCAGTAAGTTTTTCAGCTATAGGCCATTTAGGGCTTTTAGGACTCAGGATGATAATCCTGAAATTAATGTAGATTCAAAGATACTCAAAGACTCTGCAGCCCTGTTGCAGTATGCTCGTGTAGCTCAGATAAACTATAATTTCCTGACATTTCAGGTTAGTTTCAAGAGGAATTTGAAGAACTAATGCCTGTGATAGCATAGAATACCATGATCTGGCTTATCTCTGGGAAGTCAAGTTGTTACCAGTCTCTAGGACAGGCAAAGATGAAAAATACATTCCTGAACACTTATGTAATTATGCAAACTTCCAAGAAAAAGTGGTAATACTACAGAAACTAATTATTTTCAGGCAGACATATATCAGTAAGATAAGTCCTTCAATCAATTTGTGTTAGGAATCACTACCCTTACATTTTTTGTAGTTAGGCACTACTGTCATGTTAGCACTATAAATTTAGCTGATAAAGTGACTCTGCATCTGAGAACAACTTTCAGCAACGGAAGTGAAAATGTACGATAGCAAGGATCAGACCTACTCATGACGCTTTACACTGCTGGTCATATAATTTCTATCTTTCTTAGATGGAGAAAATTATTTGGAGCTATCCTTCCAAGTCTTGACTCCCAACAGCAGAGTATTAGGGAAACAGCTCTTTCAGCAGAATATGCAATTGTAATAAATATTTTTGGGGAGGCTGGAAACTAATAGGGAGTCCCAAGGGGACCTAAGTAACCTGAGATCCCCTTGGTTCCTACACAGATTGGAAGCACATGGAGAAATGGGTGAAGTTCAGATCCCATTTCAGCAGAAATGAGATTCCCAGATATGGTTCTCAAGTACAACAAGCAGGACACATCTGCTTGCATGGGAAAGAATACAACACAGGAACATAAACAAACAAGAGATAAGTGTAAGTGAGGGTCATCTGGACCAACTGTGTACAGAAGGCTGCAGAGTTTTGCCTGCTAGCTAAAGATAGGCCTTTGGAAAGTATTGGACACTCATAGGAATTAATTCACAAAGCCCAGTTTCAGCCTGGGAGCCTAATCGCCCGTACCTCTCCTACAGGCAATGGCCAGAGCCATTGATTCAGGGCTGGGAATAACCTCTGCCTCTCCACTAACTATACTGAACAGTGGCAAGGTTGAAGTTAGCTTTTGGGAGTGCCTGTTCCACAATGATAAGAATATTGCTCCTTCCTTGGTAGGAGATGCTACAACTCGTCTATTTCAATGTTACTATTTCCTTCTTGTGAGAAAATCTGCGTTCAGATGGAGCTAGTTCAGCTTCAACTTCCAGGTGCCTTTATTTATAAAGCTGAGATATTCCTTGCTTTGAGAAGAATTTGTAGATGATTATCAACTCATCTTGCACATTTCTATTCTGTAAGTTTACATGACTTAACTCTTGAGGCCTCAAAGTATAAAGGTTATGTTGTTTTTTTCCCCTCCAGACCTTGAAAAATTTCACAGGCCTCTTTTTTGAACCTTTATTTGTTCATACATTGGTACACCTCATACATTGTCGTACATTGAACACCTCATTGTTAAGTGGAAATATCAAGGCACTGGACACGGCATTTCAGTACCATAATATTTTTTAGCATGACACTGACAGCCAAGCTGAACAAGCTTCTTAAATTGCCCCTTGGCTTTCCTTCAAGTTACTACCCTGAAAAGTTTTGTATTTGTAACCCTACAATCTGTGCTTGTATTACTTTCCATGTAGCACCATCAAAAACATGTTTTGTTGTACCATGAGGACTTAACTAGGCAATTCACATGACTATCATGCTGTAATACTGATTCAACTTCATTATTTACTAATATCCCACCAGTTTTGGACGCCCTGGAAAGTAGTATGACTGCAGAGGATACTTAACAAGTGAAAATTTTACATCATCCAAATGCTTAAAAAAACCTACTAAAAAAAGTTTTGAGTCTGTAGGGTTCTTAACATAACTCTCACACACAGCTAAAACTCACCTCACTTACCAACTATAAATGAAGAGCTGACAGCCAGATTTTTTAAAAGTACTGTATGTAGTCTTTATGTTATACAATGTAAATTTTAAAAAAAGAAGTGTCAAATCCAATGCCTTAGAAAAATACACATATAACATATCCACAGCTTAACTTAAGTAGGTCATAATACTTTCCAGAAAAGTAAGAAGCTGTCTGTCAGTCATAGGAAGATTCAGACCTGCCATTCATATTTTGAGGTCTCGTTTACACTGTCCAGCCTTTCCCAGAACTACATCAGTACCAATAAACCAACAAAACTCCCTACTCTAGCTGTGGTACATAAAAAGAAAAGGGACAGGATTTCTCTCACCTAGCTGCATACATTCAAAGATGAAGTTGCCAAAGTCTAAACTCCATCTATAGTTAACACAAGAGCGGGAGACGTACCTCTGCAAGGCTGAATTAATCTCTCCTAACTGAGGATAGGGGAAATATTCTTTTCCCCTCAACTGCAGACTTCTACCAAGGATTACAGATGCTTAACCTTTGTATGCTCATACAGGTTAGATGAGATGAATGCCACACCAAGACCTTCTGCACTATGGTGGTTGTGAGTGAAGCACAATAAACTAAAAAGGATTTTCTTCCACCAGCAGAGCTGCTCTGCTGGGGAGAGCCCACGTGTGAGCACAGTGTTGCCATGGCTGATGATTTTTTTCTGCCTTAAGCAGAGGGCAGGAGCAGGTCTTCATCTCCCATTATTTGTTCTCTCATAATTTGTTCATACAATTCCCAAGGTTTGTGTATCATTATTTTAATTGGGAATGGCAAACTAATGGGCTGAACTTTCTTTGATGGCCAGAGTGCTGAATAAAGAGATGCACAGAGTCAAAGTAAATGATTTGAAGGGGTTTTATCTTCCAGTCCCTAAGACAATGATGAAGAAACTGGAAAAAATATAATAATGAGATTCTTACAGAAACTTTGGATGTTTCTACTTAGGTATCAATTTTATTCAAAATTGGGAACTGAAAGCTTTCTGTCCTATCATGTAACTCTGAATAACGGTACCGCTAGATTGGAAACATCTTCCTGTCAAATCCTCTAACGGCAGGTGTCTAGCAGCAGATCTTTGCTGCTATTATTGTTGAAATTGTACCAAAATTGGCAATCTTGATTTGCTACTGTACATCAACCCCCACATTAGCCAATGTGTGTGTGTGCTCGTATCTATGTGAAAGGATGTACAAAAATCCACTGAAAAGTAAATCCAGATTTTTCTGCAACCTGAGCTAAAATTTTTCAGCTCGCTTTCTGGAAACATAGAAAGTAGGTCAGCACATATCCCAAAATAGCACATCAGCACTGACAGAAAAAGTAGTGTATCTGTATCTTTGGACTTTTTAGTTCATTTCTCTATAGGGGGGAATGGAGAATGAAAGCCTTTCCTTTATTTTACTGTATGGGGGAACACACACAAATCAGCCACCGACATGGGGGAAATGTTATCTGTTTTAATCAAAGCAAAACAGCATTGAGTGGAAACATTTAAATTTTATCTAAATATAAACAAGGAAAAAGCCAGGAAGTTTAAATTGTGTTTAAAATGTTGTACTGGATATGTATCACATCCTGTTCCTTGTACATCTTGTTCCTTGTATCAAAAACCTATTTGGCAAAATATTTACTTTGGAAATAACGGCATACTTTCTGTGACTTTGTTGTTCATCTTGTGATTTTTTTTAAAGTATTTGCTGTTTCAATAAGAATTGCTGTCTATTTTGTGATAACTTCCATGCTATGCACACTCCTAAAAAAAAAATATTTTCTTTAATACCAGATGCAGGTCTCCCACTTTTTATTTTTTTTGTTTCCCCCTCCCTCTCTTTAAGGAAGTAAAAAGGTACAAGCAAAGCCCAAATTATTTAAACACTTGCACATCTTATACCTATAAAGATTCTGAAGAATTATTCTGGGATTAATATTGACAAACTCCTTTCATGAACTATTACAGTACTTTAACATGAAAAGAAAAACAAAAACCACTCTTAGGCAATATTAAATGATGCTTATCAGCCCTAAAATGTTATTACCCTATTCAAGTCAATAACGATACTGTTGACTACAACATGATGAACGATGCTGATCTGTTTCCCACACCAGATTTCAAGCTAGAACATTGATATATTTCATTAGAAAAAAAAGATACTGCCTCCCCCAAATTCCAAGTGTCAGTCTTCATTTGGATCTCTGCACTAGATTAAAACGAATGTTTGAAAGGTACCAAGCATTGGTAGTGTGACCTTTTAAGTTCAGTGATTTTTACACAACCAGCAGGAATCCCTAAGAATAACAAAAAATATATCTATTTTTAGTTCTTCCTTTTCTGTTTTTTTCTTTCTTTTTTTTTTTTTTTAAACTACTGGTTTATTCATGCGTCATCTCAATTCTTGGACACCTAGCTCTCATTTATTCCCCTGTATCAGTCAAACCTGTTTAAATATCTCATCCACCAGCTTGTGAAGTACTGTAATCTATGTATATATATACATAGTTGAGCCAATTACAGAATTGGACTCTTCCACACAGCCAGGCTTAAGTGTCCCCAAAAAAGAGAGATCAAAACGGAGAACAACTTCCTGAAGTTACAGCTTCTGGGACCTGCACTTTTTTTTGACGCTCAATAAACCAATGCTTGCTATCAGAACTCAGGTAAAAATTAGGATCTTCAGAGGTAACAGAGGCTCCACAATTAACTGAGTGAAGAAATGATGGAGTTTCTCAAACTTTGACAAATGAAGTCAAAGCACTAAAATAAAATAATATGGTTGAGTTTTTATGTCCTGTGAGGCCTCCACCTTGTGAAATTTTAAAAGTCTAACCTAGCAAACAAAGTGCATAATTGAACACGTTTAATTGCATTCCTAGATTACTGCCAGATAGCTTGTCACATGCCTTGGTGGGTCTAAATAGATGGGTTTCATTCATTACTTCCAAAAGCCAAAGGCACATAACTGATTGAGTTCAATTTAGAGCATGACAAATATATCATTGAAATATCATCAGATTAAATACATCAAAGACCATAAATGTATAGTGCAGCATTAAAATAAATAAGACGAAATAAGGCAGTTATGTTTATAAGCAGCAACAGGTAGAATCTTCCCTAGCATTCTCTCGCTCATGCCAGCAACATCATCCTCCACAACCTGAGAGAACCTACGGAAAGATAATAGGTCCCACATTCATCAGATTTTAGTACTGCTAATTTTTCTGATAAGCCACTAGTGTAATTAAAAAACAACACTGTTCTAGTTAAATGGAACTAAATCACTCCCTCCATGCCCTGGGATTTTTTCTAAACCGTTAAAAGACAAGAGATTTCACAAGAGTACACCATGTCAGTAGGTCTCATCTCCCTTTTAGAAAATAAAAGCCTGTGAATATGTTTGCATATTAATGTAATTCCAACTCTGAGTTCAAGGACATTTACAAGACACCTGCTAATATGCCAAATTTGTATTCACTGGAGTGGGAAGCCTGCTGCCATGAGATACCGTTTTCACTCAGAAGCCATTAGCTTAACTGCTGAGAGGTTTTATCTTCTTAAATTGCTTTGTGAAGGAGAAGCATTAGTGTAATCAGTTGTTTCAAGGCGCAGTAAAACAGGTAAACTAGTCCAGACGTGGTCAAATCCAGTATTTTCTGAGTTTGCTTAACTGGGACATAGGAGGTCCTAGAATTACAGTCACAAGGTAGTCTAGGAAACGGGGCTCTCATTTCCCAGCTTAGAGCCTGTAATTACATACAGTTGTACTTTTCCAGACCAGAGTCATCACGCATTCCCTCCTGGTTCACGTGGCGCAACAATACGTGCTCAATCTTGTGTCTCGAGCACTTGTGACTGTGCTCTAGACTCCTGCAGCTGCATTATTTTACATGAGTTAGACGTCTCCCTTACACCCTTCAGTGACTGACACAGAAATTTCAGCATGTTCCTATGGTACGCCAGGTTGAAATTGCATATGCTGGTGTGGAGATGCATCCTAGAGCCCCACCACAAGTCAAACTGGACTTACAGATTCAGCCTTATGGAGGCGTTTTCATGTCAGCATGCATCTACACAGTCCTGCTGCGCAGAACAGCTTATGTCTAGGCAATGAAAAATCACTATCTTCATAATGGTCATATAGGTCTAGAACATATATCACACATTTACAGATCATTGTGCTCTCCGTTATCAGTAAGTCCTTCCACTTGTTTTGATCTGCACTGTCTTGGATTAGAAAAAAAAGACTACAACGAAACAAAATAGGCACTGAATAGTTGTCCCAATGTATTGGAAACCATCGTCCAAAAATCTAGAAAAGCTGAAAGAGAAAAACCTGTATTTAATCAATCAACAAAGAACATAAAAATAACTACTCAGATTGAAAAGTCTGTGGTCCTATCAAGAACCTTTATAGTACTGCTCTTTAAAAGCAAAAGAACCACTCTTCAGCAGAGTACAATTGGGAGCACTACAGAAGCCAGTACTCCAGGAAAAATACTGCTAACTATAATTTGCTGTGACTTACAGCAGATTACAGACAAAATTAATTGGCTCCAAGAAATCTTATTTTTATACAACAGAAGGACTAACTACAGCTTAATTATAGGTTAAAACCCATCCAACCTTTTTTAGTAGGAAGAAAAGGTTTGGTTTTGTTCAAGAGAAGGACACTGATGAATTTCTATTCATGTTGTTCTCTTACTTTCACCCGGTTCCTTGAGATATAAATGCATGGTAGCAATTGCAGCTATTTCAGATACTTATTTAGTACACATGCAAAATGCTTAATCATCTGTTTTCAAACATGTATCAGCATTTACAAAACCAAATATAGCCAACTGTTTTCTGTAAGGAATTTCTGTCCCAGGAAGGCTTCAACTGAACTTGCACTGTATCAGATTAGTTAAAACCCACAGGTTTCTTCAGCTCCTGGTAATGGTTTGACAGCTTCCACTAACATTAAGACAAAGAGTCCATAAATACTTGTAGTAAAGTACGTGCACAATCTCATGTCACATGGGATGGCCTTAATATACCTTTGTAATTCATATTAAAGTGAGGCCATAAGAAACCAAAACCTGTCACTGCCAAATATTTAAATTCATGCACACAATCCGTTTCAGTAAAAACTACATATACATGAGCTTCCAAATCCCAATATGCATGTTTTATATTTTTCACCTATGCAAAAGACTTCTAACTATTTACTAAAAAAAGGATAATAGTTGCCACATTTATTCAATAAAGAAATGCATTCATACATAAAATTCACTACAATTCTAAAAGAAAAATCTCATGTAAATCCATAATGACTAGATAATTAATGCAAAGTCTTACCTTTCCCTGAAGCGACAGTTTCCAGTAGTGATCTCTCTTAATGCTTTAATTTTGCAATGTAATTTTCATAAATAGTTTTCTAATTCAGGCAGAGATGGGTTAACTGCAAGCAGTCTGGATGCTATATTGCTTGCTTCCTGGAGATCACTGTTTTGCCTTGTGAGCCATCACAACTACCTAGGGAAAATAACAGTCTTTTTAACCTTCAGTCACCTGGACAACACGATATATTACTGCTCCCAGATTAAACAAAAGATTAAACAAAATCCAAATCTTAAAACATGACCTTAAAAATTGTATTTATCTACCAAACATTTCATAATAGATGCTGTTAAAAGAATTATCGCATACTTCCTTACCAGGAATTCACGCTCTTGGATAGAGACATAAAACAAGTGGGAAAATTTTATATACAAATGTTGTACATTTTTTAAATTACAACTTGTCTTTACATTGACAATATGAACTAGACATTTTTTTGGTAGATTCCTGGTCAGAAACTATAAGCAACAGCAGAAACTGAGTTATGCTGTAATTCCTTAAGCAGAAGTAAACAGAGTGGTGCCTACGGAAAATAAAAATGCTGAGAGTAGGAATCTACTTTTACTATTCGGATATAACTGCAAGGTCCCTATTAGAACAGGAAATATATTCTATTTGGTGCAACTACAGGCATCTGGCAGTCAGTTTTTTAATTCAGTCTAATAACAGCTGCAGGCTCAGAAACAAAAGTTATACCCATGACCATTCTTTGAGACAGGCCATGCACTTTTGCTCTTATGCTATATGGAAGCAGCCCAAAGCTAGGATTGCAACATTTCCTCACCTAGACTGGCTGAAATCTTCTCAGCCCCAAAAATCCCGGCACAGAGATGGCTTTTGGACTGCAGGACTGTTCTTACTGTATATCAAGTTTATGTCCTGGATTCCCTCCCTGGTCATGGTACCAAAGGTCCATGAAGTTGTCTCTGGTGCTCCTCCTCTGAGCAACATGCTCATCATCTGATGCCATGTTACTGTCAGCGTGTCCTGGGTTTTAATGCTGTTTCCAGAGGTGGTGATAGAAATGAAGCTGAGAGTTTTGAGCAGATCCCAATATGCACAAAGGCTCTGAAGCTGAGACTGCCACCCGTACCATGTCTGTGTTCATAACCACTGGCAGCAGATGTGGGTACCGCACTTCAGAGAGAGCGTGCTGTCCCGTGATGCTGCCCCGAGGCCCATAATGCTGGATTATCAAATCCAACTTGAATTGTGTTACTATGAGGACAGTTTGAATGTTCTCTGTGAGCTCAGGGAGTGATGATGCTACATAGATCTGTGACATGAGTAAGACACTTTTCTAACTTGAGATGCAGTTGCTCGGGGCCTTGTCCAGCAAAAGCATTGAATACCTCCATGGACAGAGTCACAACCCATCTGGACAACCACAGCGCTGTCAGAGCAGCCTCTTGAACAGCGTTTCTCAATCTGAATACTCCAGACCCACAGCAGCAAAACAGGACAGTCCAACTCCAACAACGTTACTTGACCTGTTCAGCTCCATGAAATGTTTGATAGGGCACTTAATTAAAAGATTTACTGAGTCGATATTAGCAAATGATACTCAGTTTTCTGCTGTCTCATAAGGTGGTGTTAAACAACCCTGTCTCTTCTCCCCACCCTTCCCCTACCAACAGGAACCACCCTCACCACTTCACCATGTATTATTAAAGGCGTTATATATTTTTATTTCTCTCTCTTCAGCGCCTTTTTCCTTCTGGATAGCCCTTTGCAGCTGTTTTCCATAAAAACACAATAGTAGTTCTGCTCACACTTTAAAAAGCACTACTCTAAGCCTCGATAATTCTCTTCTTGCATGTTTATGCAAGAGTTCAGGATTCCTGAACGTTAAGAGAACTATCAAACTGTGGCATCTGAGACAGACAGAACAGTCATGGCTCAGATCGGCTCCTTCAAACTTTCTGTAAATTTGGGTATCTTTTTGTATACTGTACTCCAGATGTATTTTAAAGGTAAGGCCCCATTGTGTAGACACTTTTTGGTTTTGGAAAATGAGAAGTGACAGACAGTAGATCTGACAGGTTCCTGAAACCACTCTAGTTCCTCATGTCCCTGCTGAGAAGTCTGTTCACATCTGCGAGACGCTGTCAGGAGATGTACAAGATTTTTGGACAAAAATGGATTATCAAGTTTTAACCTCATCAAAGAAAATCCCAATAACATGGAATGCTTCAGGTTATCATCATCAATATAACAGAGTGGATTTAGTCTTTCATACATCGCATCTGCACCGTAATGAGAGACAGCATCTTGAAAGCAATCCCCTGGTTTTGCATATCCATGTGATAAATTGCACTTTCCAGTCTCTGGTAGCCTGAAATCATTACCCTTCGCTTTGGGGAGAGGAGGAGAGTCAGGAGGAGAGGAAGGGAGTGCTTTCCATAACAGACTCTCAGGCAACACTGTAAATACTGACTTCCATGGACATACTTTACTTCAAAGAACAAGGGGAAGCTGAATCAAGCAGTCTCCAGCCAAATGTTACAACCATGTGCAGACACACCACCTTTTCAGTCCAGTATATAAAGGGTACAGTGTCCTCTACAACCAGAGCAGAAACAAGACCCTGAACAAGGATAAAAACAAGGAACCTGAAATAAAGTACAGTATGGATATAATTAGTTTAACTGCAAAGTGTTACACAATGATTTCTCATACGCTATCTAACTTTTTAGTCATCCTCCTTGAGACATTTCTTGGTATGTTATTTCTACACAGGTATTGTTTACACCAAACCATGACTTTCATAGATCAGTGCTTTACATGTATGTGCAATACAACATGTATAAGTCACAGAGATCATTGGCACTTCCACTGTGCCCATTTTTTTCTTCTGAAAAAGCGGGATTTTCATTTGTATCTCTTTTTAGAGGTAAAGAAAATTAACAAATGCACTAAGGAGATACACATTGTTCTTGTAAATATTATTGCTTAACAGGTATTTCTGAAATAATCTTCATAGCACAAAATATTTAGAAGTATAAAAATCATAGCATTAAACGTACAAACAATGCAGTAACTCCACAGCTGTACAGTAAGACATCCCAAAATAAGAAGGTTTGTCAAAATGTACATTGTTCTCCAGAAACAAAAGAACTCGTGAAGGTAAGAGCTGCATCACTCCAGCACCCTCTGTTGGCCTTCCTGCAGCATGTTACTTTGTGTACCCATCTAAGAGTGTCATTTGTTTTGTCCTTAAGTTATGACAAAGATTCCTTTATGCAAAAACACACATGAAAAGCAAAAAAAAGCCACCTCACCCCAGAACCCAGCTCTATTGATAGAAACTTGAGATATACAGCAAGAAGTAGCTTAATATCAGAATACTCAATAATTCTGGACCTGTCGTGCATTAGCCCACCTTTTCAGACGGTCAGAATTGATCTGTCAGAATTTGTATCAAATCAGGATTTGCCATGTACAAGGGCAAAATGTTCTTTACCAGCCCTCTCTGTGTCTGATGTTTCTAATAGACACCAATAATAAATGGCATCTCACGTGCAGCTCCCACGGATAGAAATGACAGCTCTACAGAAAAAAAGAAAACCACCACTATTTTTATGGAACATCTTTCACTGTGGCAACTGAGAACTGACAATACATACTTTACATAGAATAGCATCCACAAAAGAAAGTGTTCAAACCACATCTCGTCAAGCACGCAAAATAAAGTCCAGATGCCAGATACAAGGTGGTCTAAATATAAACTCCATCTACTGCGTTCTGGTGTAGGGCCAGATGGTGTAATTTCCAGAAGCAAAGGCCCTTAGCCCAGCGAGCCCGGCAGCTGCTTTGCAAAGCCGGCTCACAGCTTTGCAACAGCAGATGCGAAGTTGCAGTGGTGAGCTGAGAGGAAGAAGGAGGGGGAAGCGGTAGGGCTGAGATGGAGAAGCAAGTGTGCTCTCAGGGTGCTGGGGGAGGTAAGGATGGTACGGGCTGCTCCTGAGAAAAGCCACCCAGAGGGTTGTCAGGGCTGCTTCGTCCTTTCCGGCCCCTTTGCAGAGAGACGGCAGAAAGCAGCCTATGTCTGGCTGTGCAGGAGGAGGCAAAGACCTGCTGCCTGGCCATCTCGCAGTCCTCGAACCACCACTCAAGAAAAGCTGCAGGCAAAGGAAAGGCCGGACCAAAGCAGGTCTTACTGAGCTGTCTGGCTGCTTCCACCAGTCAAATGGTCAAGTAACTGTCTACTTTACCTACTTACAGCTGAACCCTCAAGCCAACACTGACCAGAATCCAAAGAACCAGCAAAAGAGCTCTTCTTAGCTGACCTTAAGTTCAACGACAGGGAAAAATTTCATCTCAGAAATGTCACCAGCCATTGCAAACCTGCTTCTATCACTGTCTCTTAACTTGGCACCTTTAAGCCCTGTACGGTTTTGTACTTGCTTAGTTTTGTTTTCACAGCATCCTGTCTGCTCACCTGAAAATCATACCCACTATCTCACCACCCTTCAAGGCTCTGCTCTCTGTTTCTCTTCTTTTCCACATGCAGCTTCATGTGATTCTCTCCTAATATTTCTATGTTTATTAACTTTAAGATGGTGCTAATAAAAACTGATGGTCAGATAATCATCTCCAGAACATGCTGAAATGCACACGAACTTTTGCCAACCAATTTTGTAGTGCTATTTGTCAGAAAGCATTACTACCCTATTTCAAATTACACACATGGAAGATCTGAATTATTTGAGTCAAATATTTATTGCACAGAACAAACCAGAAACTATCTCAGGAAATCTGTGCAGTTCATTTGAGGTCACTCACCAACCAGTCCAGAAGCCAGTGGTGGACCCAAACTGAATCCACATCCCTAAACCTCAAAACTGAAAAAAGGCAATCGAGCATTTGCAATGCATGATGTTATCATCCACTTTCAGGAGTTACTATTTTGACAGTTATTTTCAGGAATTTATATTCTTGCTTTATACTAGTTTCTGCTGGAAAAGGTTTCTTACTCTTTAGCCGTTTTGTTATTTTAAAACAAATTTACTGCTTCATTTTTTCCATGTTTAAAAGGTCTGGTTCCAAACAGTAAATGGTTGAAGTTATTTCCTTTAAGACTTGGCGGTTCATTAGATGGCTGGTTAGGGCTGCAGTAGCCTGTTCAGTAACAGGTTACTTACGCAATGAAGTTCCTCTGCCTAGCAACCCTGAGGGTGGGGTTCAAAACAGCAACTGCACCAGTCACATTTTGCAACTAAAAGTGAGGGAAAAAAGAAAAGAGATGCAGGAACCAGGAGTGCAAGGGGAATACTGCTTTTCTTCATGAGAAATGTAACTTACTAAGAAAAGACGGTAACAAACAACATCGACGAATGAATCAAAGGCAGCTAAAATATTTCCCGCTCAAACTTGTAATTAATTCTGAGATCATAATATGATAATGATTATTAAGATAAATAATTCACGCAGAGAACACGTTAATCCCTGCAGAGGATCATCTAAATATGTTGCTATTCTGGCACTAATCTTCCCTTAGCATTGAATGCTGAAACAATCTTCAGTTATAAAAAATTCCTGTTAAAATTTGCAGGTAAAATAGCTGGATATTTTGAATACTTACAGAGAAAGGTTCAGTATTAGTATCTTTATGTTGAGATGTCAAATTGAAAAAAAAGTGAAGGTAAATATTGAAATTACTGTTGACTGAGTTTTAGGAATAAAATCAACTTTATTATTTTCATTTACTAAGTCTGTGCTGGTTAAAAGTAGGCAAAATTGCAAGATAAAATGTACTACTTTGGAAATTTATAAATAAATATTCCATGAAAAATCAAGGAAACCAGTACTTCAAACATTAGTGAATGAGAAAAAAAACCCAAAATGTTTGGCTATGTGTCACTTTATTGTTCATAAAAATTATTCCATTTAATGTCNCCCCCCCCCCCCCCCCCCCCCCCAATTTGAAAGTCTTTCCCTTCCTATACTTGCCCAGAAACTGATTAAGTACTACACTGTGCATAAGCTTAGCTGGGGAAGTTATCCATTTACATTCATATAGAACTTGTATTTTTTTTATTTTTTAAAGTATTTCACGCAAAGGGGAGAAATTACCTCCCAGGCAGCAGGGATGCACTCAGCCAGCCCATGGAGTACATTGCCGTATCAGGAACATCTGTGCTTGCTTCAGACCAGCTATTGCCGTGCAGCACAGTGTAAAGCTTCTGGTTTGGATGCTGGAAGGAGCAGAGCAGTTGCCTGCAGCTACCCAACTAACTGCACTTCTCATTTGGTTTTTCCTGGCCAAGCCTGAGAAGTCTGTAGCTCTGAATCGGTGCAAACAGCTCAGAAAGGCAGCACGGACATTTCTGCACGATACAGCTCACGCTGTACATACTCCTCTGGTCCTCATGCTTTCTCCTCATGCTCTCAAAGACAACTAGTATTAGACTTTATTTTATTTATTTATACTTCAACTCTTATCCCTATACTGGTCTCTTATACAGGAGCCTTTTCTGGTAACTATGTTGCTTTACACAGTAAATAAATGCACTAAATGCATTTACTAACTGAAGAGTCTGAGATGCATATTTCATGCTCTGAAATAGACTGATAAACATACCAGTACTCAGAACGCACTGTTCTCTGATGTGTTATTATACAATCCCTAGAGCTCAACTTGGCAGATCTTGTCTTACCAAACATACATAAGGTCATGTGTTTCTTTTATATTTACTTAATTTGTGACAAAAAGTTCATCTTACCAACTGACCGACCGTAGGCTCACACAACGTGATTACTATTAGCAAAGGCAGTTCGCTCATATACATTCTATGGTCCTAAAAACATCTACTTAATTCACTAGTAGAAAAGAAGATAAAGCGATAGAAAATAAACACCTCAACCATTAAAAATGGGTAAGCGAAGGCCAGGTTCAACCTCATTTGCTGGCAGGGTGGCAGTACATGGACTATGGCCTCCCACAGTGATCACTGATAGCTCCACGCTGGCTCTCCGGAGAACTCCACACTGATGAAAACTTTGAAAATTAGTATTAATAAATCCCATCCCATTCTAGTTTTAAACTCTCATGTCTCTGGCTATTTTATAAGAGAGCTTTTTAAAACACAGCAGTTCTACATAAATTTTACCTCAAAAGTGCCCATAAGTCTTGAATAACTTGTGTTTGTCAAGGATTTCAAAAGTGAAAAGGATAGAATCAGATGGTATTTTAAAAGGCAGAAACGCCTGAGATAGAGGATTTTAAAAAACTCCCAAGAAACAAAAAAAACCCCAAACATCCCCTCTTCTTCACATTAACTTCTGTTGGGAAGACATGAGCACAGCCAACACAAGAGAGCTGGCGGGACAGAGCAGCGTGTAGGATGAAGCGATCTCATTTTCCAGCATCAGCAC
>RSEF01000001.1:200822374-200865368 GCA_003993805.1 Himantopus leucocephalus | reverse complement strand
TCTTTAAGGTCCCTTCCAACTCTAACCATTCTATGATTCTGTATTTCCCTTAAGCGTTAATTATCTTCACCACAGTTAAAAGGAAAAAAATCAGTTTTCTGAAGGAGCTATCATACCACAAAAACTCAAAAAAATCAGACATTTCAGAGTCTTGCAGTAGGATGGATATTACCTAGAGACAAAACCAGTTAGTGGTTTACGCTTGGCTGAGATCCTCCTGTCCTTTATAGATCTATGAGCCTTAGTGAGAGTTCCTTTGAGGTCTGGTATGATCATCAGTGAACTCCTACTGCCTCTTGAAAGTAGAACGTATCAGCCTTGTACTGAGCGGGTGTCAGTCATCCTGTGACAGAGCTGAGCAAGTCACAGTGGTTTCCCTGTGCTGCTCTTTCCTCCAAAAACTTCACTTGTGGAGTCACACAGGGATCCACCTTCTTCCCACCCAGCTCAGTATACATGAAGATAATCGGGTAAACTGTGAAGCAAATTGCATCAGAAGTTTATTAATATTTTCACAGCCTCACAGCTGTCAACGAGTATGTTCAAGAACACAAGAGAAGAAAGCATAGCTTTAGAAGGTACCTCCTCTGGGCAAAGAGATGATATTCAATGGTAAGCATCAAGGCCCTGCACGCCACCTCTTCCCCCCTTCCTAGGGAGTCAGCCAGCTGTGCTTAAGGTTAGCTCCGCTGAGGTGCTGTCAGAGAGCTGTGAGAAGAGCTGTGTGGGGAAGACCTATGAAAACCTTTGTTGGGGGTTTCCCTCTTTTGATTGTGAGCTATGCTTAAGCTCAGCGTCTTGCCCTTGGTCCTTGCCTGGACCACGCTGCAGGTAATGCCAACGCTTGGCCACATGCCCTGCTGACTCTGACCGGCTCTGACTTGACCTTGGACCTGCTACTTGACTATGGGCCTGTCAGCTGCCCCTGAATACTGTCACCGAACTGCTCCACTCTTCTTGTTTGGGTAGTGTGGGACTCCACTCTTTGTTGTCACTCTCAGCTGCCAGTGCAGACTCCATTGCAGAGCAACCTCATCCTGCTGCTCCCTGACAATCAGGCTCAAACAGAAAAGCATTAAGCTCCCGGTAAGGGATGATGTTAATGTCCTGCCTAAGAAATCCACAGCCTCAAATACCACTGAAAAATGCATGTAGTTACACTTTTTAAAATACTTTCTCCCATCCATCAGTGACATGGTCACTACACCTCCATATTGTATTTTTGAGTCAGTCCCAGTGATGTACACACTCACAATACATACAGTTAACCATAATTCTCCATATGTAGATATAAAACTACCAGCCTTCAGTACATTGCACTTCTTTCAGACCACACAAGCTGCTCCACCAGCAACAGAGGACACCAGGACTGCACTTAGAATTCAGTTCAGCTGAACACACTGCAACTCCTCCTGCTTCAGCTGCTTTGCTCCTGCTCAAACACCGGCTAAGTCACCAGCTTTCAGTGATTTCCTCAGAGCTCCCTGAAGAACTGCACAATCCTGACTGCCTTCTACACACAAACCAACACTGCTCTTGATTCAATTTCCTCATTAATACGCTAGATAGTGTGTACACCAAATGACCTTAGGAGCCAATTCTGACCCCTCACATACAAACCATGTAAATTGCACTATGCAGAAACATAGATTACAACCCCAGTAATGAAAGTACTCTTACATCCCAGTACAATTTGCAATTATTTCAACACGGAAAAAACCAAGCCAGTCCTTTGCCATGACTACAATAGTTTGAAGAGATGGTCTCACAGCCAGCCAAGCTCACCTGGTGAACAGACTGCACAAAGCTAATCACTGCAACAGGAGGATACTGCAGTCTCCTCTAGAGGCTACTACATTAACCCAAACACCTCGCAGCCTTTACAGTACCTATCGGAGAAGATTCACAAGCGGTATCAGAGCAGAAAAAGCCTCATATACGAACATGAGAATGTCTCCTACAACACCTTTGTAGAAACCCTGCTGGAAGTTTATCAATAGAACTACAGGGCTGTTGCTCTCCCATTAGCACTTGTGTGCATGCTGTCCTCTTCACATGAATACAATGGGCAAACCCTACGTTTGCATCTGCTCCCGACATTTGGTACCAATCATAAGATGGATAGTACACAGAGGAGAAAGTTTTCTTACTCGAACTTCAGTCACTTTTCTAAATACAAGCTATGAACAACTCCATAAATAGGGCATGACTAAAATACATCTTGCATTAATTGACTTCTTATGGCATAAAATTAAGACAATAAGGTTTCAGAGCTTGAACTTGCAATTGTTTAGACTCCCATTCTAACTTTGATCCTAAAGGAGAACAGTATAAGCCTACCCACACAAATTATACTTCCTAATTAAATTATAATGGCAAAGTTAATTATTCAAGTAAATAAGCAGGAATTTTTTATAAAAGCCTAACCACAGGAACTGAGAATACTAAAAAAATTCTGCTGGAAGTACTGAAAACTATCAGCATCCTGAAATGAGACCTTATTGTTAAGCCTTGTCATAAAACTTAGACTGAGATAATTAAAAAAAATGGAAAATACTTCTTTAGAGAAGAAAATATTTAAAGTAACAGCAAATAAAATAAACTGCTACTTGAAAATCTTTCCTTGAACAAACGTGGGTATTTTGACATTGTTATGTAAAAAATGTTATGTTTGTTATCTTTCACTTTGACCACCAGCTAAGTCTCAACAATTTCTTTATTTAAGTGGCCAAACTCCTATGATGAATATTAAACAAGACTATGCTGGAAAGGGATATTTTCCCATCTAACATACCTGATCAGCAACAAAATCCATAGGGCTTTCTGAATTATAAGTAGCAGGATGAAGACTCACTATTGGCATTCTTTTCTTCAAATTGTAGAGCAATATTCTACAGCTGATGTTCAGAAGTGTGAGGTCAAATAAAGCAAGCTAGCCTGGATTTATTTTCAATCTTTATTAAAAAAGTCTAGATTAACAACCCACTCACCTTTCTGTCCCGCCACAATCTGCGCTATACACATTAACATATGAACAATTTTCAAATCTTTTAAATGGAAAACAAAAAAGAAAAGGCCAGAGAGTTACTGGATGCAGTACCTCCTGGTTCTGCCTGCTAAGCCTAAATGGAAGTTAAATCAAAATAAAATAGTTCAAACTCAATTAAAAATAGCAACAATATCTATTCAAAGATAGATATGAGTACACTCCAAATTTTAAGATGTTTTTGATCTAAAAGATTACTTGTCATGATAGACTGGATCTGGCCCAAATTGTTATTAAAGCTTAATGCACTCAGTGATGTTGAGCGGGATTTCTCCTTCCAGTAGCAGTGAGTATACAGACAAACGTAATTAATGAATTACAGTATAACAGCCAGTATCTTAAAAGTTCATTTAATGATGCTCCTAGTCTCATTAAAAGCATCTAATGCTATAAAATTTCTGACCTTAACATTTTTCCTCAAGATATTTCTGAGGACTTATTTCAGAAATTAGTAAGATTTTGTAGCTCTGAGATACTGTAACAGATTTACAGCCTCTAATATGGCAGTAGGGGCTTAATTCAGTTGCCCACACACAAGTGTCTAGAGCTGGTTGAGATGCTGCAGCAAATCCTGGTCCCCAGGTGTCAACGGAGAAGGATACAGGTCTCACACATGTGAAACTACAGTTACCCTTTACATGGTCTTGCTTGGGACAGAAAACCTACTTCAGACCCTTAAATCTGTCATGTTGCCCCCCTACATACTGAAGGAATTTGGACATGCTTCGGGAAACTCAAACGTTTTTAAAGCATCTAAGCTGGTAAATAGAGAAGCAGACACAGGGGTAAAAAAAAAACCAAATAGAAATTTGAACAGATCAATCTTAGATCATTTGGTTATATTTTGTGTAAAAATTAAGCAGGCTCCCTACAGAGTTGCATTATACAATATTACACACTACTTAGCCACCAGAATGCCTATGATTAGCAACTTTAATTTTTGGGTTTAATTGACATGCCCACAAATAAAAGAATAAAAATACATATTTACACAGAGATGTCAGAAGCCTTTTCAGTTATGAAATGGAGATCATAACCCAGTAATGTTAAGTACAGGAAGTCCCCAAATCTACTTGTAACTTCTATGGATTTATGCACAGCTATGGGAGATCAAGAATGACAAATGAGCTGCAACACCTCTTGCCTTCTTTCAGAGTTGTGTAAACTAATTTAATCAGTTTATTGACAGTATGCGCATTGAAAACATGAAGTCNATTGAAAACATGAAGTTACTCAAGTTAGGTTAGGGCAGAAAACATGGACTGAAATAGGTTGATCTATCAGTAATACCCATAGCTCTTTTTTTCAGTTTGTGTGCTATCTACGTACAACTTACTATATTAGGAAAATTCATTAAATACATCAAAGATAACAAGCTGAATATCAGATTGTGCAAAAAATTAATTAGCTCTAAAGTTTGGTTATTAACACAAAGCACGTGGGCATAACGCACAGACTGTTCCAATATGACCATAATGGTTTTTCATTTTGTGGATCTTCTTGCAGTGGCATAATTGACGGGTCATAGTTGATTTAGTAAAAAATTCAAGCCAGAGAATTCATGCTAGCAAAGAACGCACAGTGTATCTGCAGTGTTGAGTAATACCTCGGCATGCTCGCTCTACAACTCATTATAAAAAACAATAATCAAAGAAAAGAACTGTGTTGTTGATCTACATGCAAAACACCAGTAACGATGAGCCAAATATTACTGTCTAAAAGACAGAAAATATAATTTAGCAGAAGATTCCAGCAAGGTGTCTTGATAGGCCAACACAGATCAGTCCAACTGCTTAAAACGCTGGTTTAGCAGGCAAACCCACAGCTACCGTATTGCAAGAAGGCCTCCTTTGCATCACTGCTCTCCTGCCCTTAGGGCAGCCCACCAGTGTTCAGTGATGTGCCCCTTCTTTGACCATGAGCAGGTCTAGAGACCGGAAAGACACCAGCTGTGCTGACAACTCTGATGGTAACACACCAGAACACCAGTCACTTCCACCCTGCTGTTGTTGGTACTGGACCTCTGCTGCTTACAAGCAGCTCATACTTCAACAGTCATCATAGGAATCACTAAACAGTGACCAAATGGCATCATCAACCTTTTTTAATCCTGACAAATGCAAGAATGATTAAGTTACAAAGTAAAATTGGACCCCTCACAAATACTCCTATGAAGCATACTTAAGAATACTTCAAAGGGGCATATGTTGGAAATAAATAAATAAATGAATAAATACTTTCTCTGCCAGTCTGTATACAGCTTCAAACACATCTGCATCTGCCAGCAGCAGAAAAAATAATTTATGTGTTATCATGTCCAGAGTTGCAGAAGGAAGAAACTGTTAAGAGGTGACAGTGGTGCCTCCTCAGAGACAGAGATCTTGGGTACATCGCAAAATGAAGCTGGTATTTGTCCTAGCTAGGCTCTAGCTCCAGCACTGATACCTGCTTTGCACTACAGAGTGATGTGCGATGTTTGGAATTATACAGATCCCCCCAGCCCGAAACAGGCACAACTCTGCACTCCTCTCAATTCACTCATTACTTCCCGTGGGCACGTGACAGGTTATGAGATGTTTTTTCTGCTAAATGAAGGCTTATAAGAAAACATTGAAACATGCTTCGAAAACAGTGATGTGGGTTCGTCACCCCACTCTGTCAACAGCATCCTGCAGTGCGGAAGCTCCAAGCAAGAACACTTTGCACGCCCCTGCCCTCAAAAATTTAACTCTGAGCTTGATTAACCACAGAGTTCCCTCTGAAAGGAACACGGGAGCTATCAAAATAGCTCATACGAGTGCTTCATCTGATCCAGCATGCTGTCTGTTCATTAGCCTATAGCAGATGGTTTGACAGAAGGTGCAAGAAATTCGTCAGCGGACAATTCTGGATTGGAAAAGTGTTTTTTTTCAGTCGTTCCATCTACTTTGCTTATATTTTGAAGCACAAGGACTTATAGCAGAAAGGACTTAAAAAATACTGAAGCAATTGATATATTGCATGCATATATTACATTTAAGCAACTAATGTTTCGTTGCAGAAATATCAGCATCTTCTCATTACTCAGATATTTTTGTCAGTTAATTACATAAAGTAATGACACACCATCTAAAAAGAACTTCTTGCATACTTGAGGTTTTTTGCCTTTATTACACAGACTTTACTCTTCCATCAAAAAGGGTAGACAGAACACACAATTCCCTTTCCTCATAAAGGCTAGTTTTCTGCATATAGTTCTAAGTGGAAAAAGTTGAAAAGTGCCAATCTTCCCAATCTTGCTTTATATGGAAGGTTTTCCAAAGCCTATTTATCATTGTTGCCAATCTCCAACTTCTATTTCTGGTCTCTTTCTGGTCAGCAAATGGCTGTACGTAAACAGAGATCTTCGTGTCTTTGCTGACAACTAATTCATATGGTTGGGTCAGGAAAAAAATAATTTGGGGACCTATCTTATCTATTAAGCCATCAACACAGAGGAATATTTAATCTAGTGTCTCAACAGTGTATATTTATTTTATTTTATTCATTTTGTTGCAGAAGTAGGTCCTAATATATGTCAACACTGAATTTCACACAACACAAACTTATTCAGAATCTTCTGTAATTTCCAGTAAGCGAAGTAACCTGCCATCTGCAAGTGTACCTTTTCTTTTTCAGATGTACTGGTGTTAACTTTTCATCCAGCACAGTGTAACAGTACTCCATCAATAGGCAGCAGTTTAACTATTGCCTTTTGCACTCTTTTTCAAACACATTTTTTATGATATAATAAAATGCTAATATATAATTTTAACCTACTATTACTGCTACTGTAACAATTCCACAGCCCCACAAACTGTATAAAAAGAACTACCTGCCACAGCAATGCTCAAATATGGCTTATGTGGCATATTAAGGATATATCTACTCTTCCCCATCTCCCAGGCGGGGAAAAAAAACCCACCAACCTATGCAATTTATTTAAATCTTTGAAAACAACAGAAAACCAGCTCAGCCATTTCCTCCTTTCTGTCATCTTTTAATAGTAGCAGAAATGAGAAGCAGAGTCGTAATATTATGGATTCCTTCAGACATCATTTGTATACTGCTCAGATAGATTTAGTGGTCTAAGTACCATCACACTTTCATCACTCACCAATTGTTCTAGAGTCCTGGAGGCAGCACGAGGATGCTCCCAAGGGATGGGGAACATAATCAGATTGTTCAAAGAACGGAGACTCGTTTGTGAATAGCGGGACCTTAGATACTGCTGCCATATAGGCAGGTATTAGCATGTGAATTGCTAAACCCGAATTATTAAGGAAAAAAAGACTCCACAGCAAGGCTTATAAGGCAGAAGAAGGAAAGTAGTGGTAGGAAAAAGACAGCATAAAAAATTACTTTAAAGACAATGAAAAAAAGGCAGATACAGCAACCTTCCCTTCCCACAGTATGTTTCCCTCCACTAATAACTTTGACCATAGGAACTAAAGGAATCTTAGTATTTTCCATTTTTATAATTAACAACATTTAAAAAAAACCTACCAAAACCCAGCTCTTTAAATATGCTTATAAATTTAAATTGTAAATTTACTCAAAAAATTCAGTGGGAAACTGGCAAAAGCCAATCATGTCATCATATTAAATATGTGTATTTACACAGAACTTACCACACTGCTCAATCTGTCAGAGATAAGAACATGTTCTCGACTGTTCCTTTTGGCCTCCTATTTGTGTAAACTGCATCAGCATTTGCAGCTGAAACCCAGTGCAGACTTCAGATGGAACAGTCTTGGTTCCCCTTCCCATTTTTATGTGAGACTGTTAAAAAATAAATAAAAAGGAGAGAGAGAGAGGAAGAAAAGAACCCCCCAAACTACAGCTTTTGGTCTCTGATGTTGAGAATCCAAGCTGGTTTGTTGTTTTGCAGTTGACGCTATTTAAAGAGCTCAAAACCAAATCTAACCCCTTACTATGTCCATGCAGGAACTGTTCTTTCCTCTGGACCTTATCTCCAACCCACCAATCTTCAGCAGCTTCCTAGGAAGAAAAATATCCACATAGTTTCCTCCAAGGACTAAGAAATCACTAAGAACAACTTCTTCTAAACAACAGCATTAGGAAATTGGTATTTGCATAAGCTTGTACAGTTTTAGTTCCCTAAAATCCAACCTTTTATTTCCCCATTACTTCTGAGCTATGCCCACACTGGTGAACCAAAGAAAGGACAAGAAGCAAGCCCAGGCACCAAAACCCAACTGTCCATTACTGCTCACCAGTGATCTAGCCCTTGGACCTGATTTCACTCTCTCTGCGAAAGAGCTGCTCCAGACTGAGGTCAGCTTAGCATCACATCCAGGTCCTGACCTGTGGATGCAGCGGTACAGAAGTAGCCGTTGAGGACTGACTTCTGCTGGATACAAACCCACGCTTCTCCATCTCCCAACCCCAACCTGCGCTGCAGCTTCTGGCTCTCTTCCTCCTTCCTCCTCTTCATTACACCTCAGAAGCTGCTCCAGCTGGATCAAGGTTAGGTTGGATGGGGGTCTGAGCAACCTAATTTAGCTGCAGGTGTCCCTGCTCATTGCAGGGGGGCTGGACTAGATGACCTTTAAAGGTTCCTTCCAACCCGAACTATGTTCACAGGATTCCATGATACCTTCCTTGAAGGTAACTGCCCTTCCCTGCTTTCAGAAACATTCAATCTGACCCAAAAGACAACAGTCAGGGCTAAATATATAGGCAGGTGTTCTCTCTTCCTTTTATGATGGCAGCATTTTCCATCTAGTATACAGCATACTTTATGTATACAAAAAATGGAAACAAATTATGTATTTTTACCTTCCGAGATGACATTAGTAAGCATTTTATGAACTGCATAAACCCATTATTTTTCTTCTGAAGGGCACCAGCTTGTGTTCTCATGAGACTATGGTAAATGGCCATAGTCCATTTGCTTGCCATGCTTAGACTGGGAAAGAAATATTACTGCAGCATGACTTTCCAAAGCTTATGTGGTGACAGAAAGTCCTTGTTACACCTTCCAGTATTGTCCCTAAACAGGGAAAATCAGCTCTACAAAATTCTCACGTGGTTCTAACACTGACTGCCAGATTTCTTCTCAGTAGACAAACTTTGAGAAGAGTAAAAATCAGTCCCAGACAATTTACAATTAGCAAAGTAGTTACAGCTAACAAATCATGCAATGAAATATAAGCTATTCAAAAAGTCAGCTTGACATGAAATAGAATAATGGAGACTCTTTTGAAGAATGTATTCAGATTAGTAGACACAGAGTTATATACTGTACTTCAACTGGGGCACTGCTGATTTTCAAAAGGCTTTACCTGCCCTAATTTCTCTTCTCCCTTAAGTGGTGATTTCTCCCCCTTCATCTTTTATTATGCTTTTCATTCACCCCGTCTCTATCCAAATCCCACCCCCTCCAATGCCTTCACATCAATCTATCAATTTTCCTTAATTTAGAAATTATGTCTATTTTTGCAGTCTTTGCTTTTCCTTTTATCTCTCTCTTTGGGATTTCACTTCTCATCTCCTGTTTATACAGTAAGACTAAACTGTTGAGAATGTACAGCATGTCAATACCAGTAGCGCACTTCTGAGAGCTGCAAGGTTTAATTATGATTAATAATTATTGTCAGAAAACAGTTTTCTATTCTTCTTTCTACAGTTAAAAGAAATAGGATGTTGATTTTCATTTGTTATGGGATGATTTCCTATTTGCACAGTATGGATTAATTTCAAGATGATTTCTGTAACATGACTTCAAGACAAGATTGCTAAATGACCCCGCAAAAGGCCAGAACTGAAATAACATTTCATAAAACCATCCCTACTTAAACGGAGTCAAACATTGTGTTTGAAGTATGTGACTCCAAAAGTATTTTTAATAGGAGGTGCAGGAGTTTTACATTTGCAGTGTATGTTAAAGATATTCTTTGTGACTGATGCCCCAATCCCACATATGACTCTGCATGCCTTGTACAAACTCTTGCAAAGATATTCAGGATATTAAGCTGTAAGATACGCGTTCATCAAAATGTCTCGCTTGCATAAATTGTAGCTATTACTGCTTTAAAAATATCCATGAAAACTTAAAATTTATGAAATTATTTTTTTTTAAAGTGTGTCTGATATTTCATTAAAAATAAACCAGTATTTTTAGGACTCTCCTGTTGACACTAGGCATTCCAAGAAATATTATCTGGTTTTGGCACATGTTTTAAACTTCTTATACACAAGCAATTTTCTTTTTTGAGCTATATCTCCTTAAGGAGAGCATCAGAATCCCAAGTGCTGCAGAATAATTAAAATACAGATTTCAGGTCTGCTTTGCTAAAGCTAAGAAGCTTATGTGATCACAAGGTCTGCGAACATCTCTCTCTTTCCCTCCCAATAATTTTCAACCGCTTGGCAGATATTACTGATTTTTGACAAGATAGTGACCTCAAAGATAGTTAAATTACTACACGCTTTATGGAAACAGATGGCCAAGTGAAGAACAATCTTCTGATGAACAGCTCCAATAAATGCCTTGAATAAGATAAAGGCTGGGATATGGATTCACATCATATTATACATTAGCAGAGCACACATGGAGAGAAACTTTACCATGCCTTCAACATACTAAAACCATTGATCATAACCATCACATGAACAACAACATAAAAATTCATAAGAAAATAAGCTTTCCTAGCTCCAGACCTCACGGGAGGACAGGCTTGCTGTTAATGATGATCACAGTTAATCAGAAGACAGAATAAATAGGCAAATAAAATAGGAAAGATGCACGTTATATCATTTTATTTTTAATTTTAAATCTTCTAACAAAGATTGTCTAATGAAAATTTTAATAGCTAAACCAACCTCTCTGTCAGAATATGTATTGCCACAAATAGCTCAAACAAGCAATGCGTACAACTTTTTATGTATATAAAATGTAGAATTTTAAGGTACTGAAAATGTTCGTTTAATAATAACTGAGTTAAAAGTGCATCTATAGACTAACCAGGATCCATTAAACATTTTCAGAACAAATTGTGATTAAGTTAACGCATACAGCTTTCCTTCTAACTCATTTCAAAACTCATCACACTGGGGGGAAAAAAAAAAAAGAGAGACTGATGAATTCTGTGAAGTCTGTTAAAATTACTTGTTAAACTGTGTGGAATTACCCACTTAAGAACAGTCTACACTGCTATAGTACAATTAAAAACAATTGTTTTGTTACTTGTCTGTCATTTCACCCTCAGTGCCACTAACTGCGGCATCATTTTGGGTATTTCATCACATGCACAGAGGTTAAAGTTATGCTCTTTCCCATCAGCAGGAAGGTTATTACTCTCAACAAGTCAGTCTGCTTCTAGCGTAAGAGAAAATCAGCTTGCTTTCTGGAAGCATCAGTTTGTATTTTCTTTATACTAAGTACAAAAGTACATAGAATTTTTTTCCAAAGAACAATAGCATCTATTCAAATAATTTTTGCTTTTGCATAGAACTAGATTTTTAGTAAAGACGTCTGAAAGAAAATATTAATAAAAAGGATGTAGAAGCTGCTTTCATCCCTAAAAAAATCCCACTAAAACTCCATTCTGTTGTTTTTATACAACTTGTCAGGTAGACATGTGATGATCACAGCGAAAGTCCTGCAGTGAATGAATACACGTGCTCTGTTCCCAAATAAAGCCTTTCACAAGTTCAGGTAACGATTCTTTTTCAGAGATCTATTGTACAAAGAGCCTACCTTTGAAGACCAATTACAATCTAAGTAAGAATACACCTAGTATTCAATTCAGAAGCCAGCAGTATCCTATACACTGCTGAATGTCTTCACTCCCTTACATACGTAGCATACAGAAAAGTTCCAGTCTCGCTCCAGCGAGGTGCTCTGGCGCAGATTCCTATGCCGAGTTTGTACGCCCTGTCACAGCCTGGTCTGGAGGCCTTGCAATTCCTGCTCCAAGACAAACCACGTACTATGATGCAAAGAACAAAATAAATCCACATCCTAACAATCACTCATTTACAATGATGACTGACACTTGTATTTAAACTCCTTTCAAAGTACTCTAATTACTTGTGCTCTTACGTAACTGAAATAAAACACAATGCTCTACCGTGAAGCATAGGCTAATATTTTATAGACATTAGTAACATTATTTGTCTTATCACATGCTTTGTTCCAGCTCATTTAAAAATATGATGAGGGATTTATGGGAATCTTTTTTTTTGCAAAGTACAAATTTTCAAGAACTGAGTCTTAAGTATGAGAGTGAACATGTACGATGTTTTTACCTCTATGCTTTCAGACATTTGCCAAAAGCATCTAAAGAGATTTCTTGGTTGACATCAATAATATAACAAAAAGTCAATAAAAGCTATTATTTTTACCAAGACTATATTGGGAAAGAAAACTTCAATTACCAGGGACAGAAATCCAGGTTTTAAATTTAGTTCTCACCTCCTGTGACTATAGTCACCAAAAATTCTCCCATCATTTCTCCAGCCTGACACTGCCATCTATAGCAGTCTCCTGCTATAGATGCTTGCAGCAATGATGCCGCTAGCAGAGAACAGAACGAGTGGTTGCAAACAGAAAGTGTGTGGAAAACAAGTTTTGATGATATTAGCGACCAATCACTTAAACTGGTGGAGCTGCCGTGGGATTAGTACAGCAGCCTACTGATTTCTAGTCTAGGAGAGGTAACCCTCGAGCAGGAGCCATGGCACTCCTTTCAGGGCCAGTTTGGTATATATACGTGTCATGGATTTCTTTCTAGAAAAAAGGAATGTAAAGCCATCCACCTCAAAGAGAAGTTGAAAGAACGCTGATTTGTAACAGCATTCTGTGCAATTGCAATCGAAGTTCAAATGTGTAAGTCCTCAAATGTAGTGTGGAGCCTGTCAGGAGGTCGTGAAAGGTACTGCAGAATTTCACCAGCAAACTGTAAACCTTTCAAAACCTTCCAGAGGGCTGCATGCAAAGACTGAAGTTCAGAAAAGCCAGCAAAAATTCGGAAGCAATACCATATTGAAATCTATGCTTAGCTTCCCAGGTATTTACTGAATAATACTGACTGGGACCATTCTACTACATATTATTTTGACATGTTCATAAATACATATTCACACAGCACACAACGTATTTTTACCAGAAGCCATCAACATCAGGAATCTAACAGTATTCAGAAATGGACTCTAAGGATAAATGTGAGATGATAAGCATCCCACATTCAAGATCATACCGATACTGGAATTGAGCAATATTCAGAAACAGACTGTACTATACCAATGCTTTCCCCCACCACCACTTTTAAGTCAAGCCCATAGCTCAGGAGACTCAAATAAGCACGCACCAGGCTAAAGGGTCATTTCAGGCTTCTTTGTTGTTTACAGATAAAATACTTGAACACTCACTAGGACAACCGTTGGAACGCAAACTTCAGAAGTTTCCCAAGTCCAAAATAAAAGATCTAACTAGCAAGCATGGGCACGGTCTCTATTTCAATTCCGCAGGAGAAGCTGAGACACACACCCCAGACCATCCTACAAACTGGTGATGAGGGGATTCTCTGAGAAGCAGCTTGCTCCAACACAAACAGAAAACGAATCTGAAACTGGGCAGGTTTCACACCCACATGAGTGTTGTCACCACTGCAGCTCAAAGTATAAGGATGTGGGCAGAACCACTTCTTTTTCCCAAATGTCACATTAGCCCTAATCATTGAATTTAGTGGAAAATACCCTGTGAATTTGGCCTCAGTCTGTAAACAGCCTGGCATCAAGCAAGCAAACAAAACCCCTGCATAAACTAGCTGCCCCCCAAATTAGCCATAGAACTAGACTAGCTACTTGTATGAGCAACAAGTATGTTCAAAATTATCATAATTATGCATAATAACATCTGAAGAGGCTGTTGAACATTATTTGGGTTTTAAGCCAATTCCAAACTAGAAAGCATTGGATTCACCTTGAACGTGGGATGTAAATTATCTCACATTTGTTCTTACAATTCCCTCTGAAGCATCTGGTATTAGTTATTATCACAGACCCCAGGTTTAATTTAGCACAGCCGTTCCAACATTTCAGTCCTCCAGGCCATAAAACTGAAAGTGTCTAAGCTGCATTATGAAATTCTGTCCTATAACAATAATGTTAAAATAAGTGACAGCCTTTCTGTACACACTGTGCTAAGCAAACCATTCGTAAGTCTAACAAGTGCCTTCCCAGTTTTATGTTCTTATCCAAATTCAGACAGAAATTTATTATATGAATCACTGCTACCCTGGTCTGCTTGCAGACATACAATGATCTCCCAATCCGATGAGATCTTGATCTTAACAGTATAATATAAACTGTTTTAGCAACTATGCAAATAATTCTCAAATACTGTCAAATCAAATAAAGCTTTTATACCCTCCCAGAAAGGTTTATTTTGCGGAAATGTAAGTGTCATTAGTTTATTTACCATACTGACATGCTAACAGGAGATTAATACAGACTGGGAAAAAGACCAACAAAGTAGTCCATTTTTGAAACAGAAAATATCACCTTAAAAGCCCTAAAATATTAGCAGTGGTAAAATTTAAAATCTCCAATATATAACCTAGAGTTCAGTGAGCCTGCAGAAGAGGTTTGTACATGTCAAGAATATCTAAGACTCACACAGGCATTAAAGGATTAAATACAATAGTAAAAAAACAACAAAAAACACCATATATTTGATTACTTCCTGAGTGGAAGCTCACTACAATTAATACTAGCCAATGAGCATAACAGTCAGGTGTTTCCATCATTATAAAATGCCAGATGCTATCTAGAAAAGTAAGTTAAATTATTTATCAAACGATTCCAAATATCATCAAATTCTGTGCAGCCAGCCATTCAAACAGCTTCTAATAAATTATTTGATATGGCTCTAATGGAACCCATGAGTTATTCAGAAGCATTTGCTATTAAGCAGCATCATACTAATGTTTTGAAATTCTACCCAGACACGTCCAGAAGTGACATACTATTGAAATATTATCAGCGACATCCAAGAATTTACGCAAATTAAGAAACAAGTAATTTTGGCAGTCATGTGTCACACTAGAGAACATGCAGATTTTTATTCTGCCCAGTCTAAAAACATTTTTTTTCCCTGCTGAATGAAAAAAGTTGCCCACATCATTTACCACACCAACAGCATCACAAGTATCAGCCAAGGCTTCTCCAGAGCATTAAACAATGCCTATATAGTACAAAGGCAACTTCCCAGTAATAACAGGTTGTACTGTATTGTTCAAGGCACAGCCCTTCCCAAGGAAAATCTATTTCAAGATTAAAGCCAAAAAGTTTCCCGTCTATTAAAATGAGTAGACTCTTTGTCATTCCAAAAGATTATGTGACGCTGCTAATGGTGAAAGGACTCTAGCAAAAGTTGGGAGCAAACTGTCTCAAATTCAGGTTAAGGAACACAAGGCCAATGGACAGAGATGGGTAAATTATTTGAGACATTTATTTGATTAAAAAACAAAACAACAAATAGTCTTCATATGGTGTTAATGCATTTTAAATTAATATGCTAATCTGCTATTAACTACATTCAAATAAACAGGATATTTTAAGCAAATGCTTGGGAAGAATAAATTCCCAATTTATGAGAATGAAATCTAGCAATTATACTTACAACAATGTCATGCAACAATCAGCCCTTTGGTCCAAAACACTAGCATGGTTTCTGCTAGCTTCTAGAACTACAGATGCACATGACTACGATCACCCATGTATGGATGTGAGGTGCATAGTGGCAGGACAAGAGGAAACACAAACAAATTGCAACACAGGAAACTGCCATTAGATTAAGAGGAAAAAAAAAATCACCACAAAGGTGGTCAGACCCTGTCACCACCACAACCACAGGGACTCTCGAATCCCCATTCTTGGAGATGCTCAAAACTCACCTGGACAAGGTCTGAGCAACCTTATACAACTGGACCTGCTTTGAGTGCAGGGGCGGGACTAGATGACATCCAGAGGTTCTTTCCAATCTAAAATACTCTACAATTCGACATTTTTTTCTTAAAATTCCTTTCCCTGTTGGAGATACACTTTTCATTTTTCATTTACACAAGTCTGCTGTGTATATGTACTGGTGTTAAAATAAAAATCAGGATTCTCTTTTGTGAGCAGTCATGACTAGATCACATATTTGGTGCAGTAAGACCAGTTTATTTTATGGTAGTTCTGTCACCAGAATCAGCTGAGATACAGTAGCTAAAGCAAAAGATTAATTTACAAAATAATAAGGAGCACTGATCCTTGCAGCCTGTTATCACTCCGTCAGCCTGCATCCCCCACATGTTGCAGGCGTTCCAGAGAGAAGCGAGACGACAGAAAACGAGGAAAACGGCAGATCAAAAAAGAAAAAAAGCTCGAGTCACCCTACAAAAAAGTCTCGCACGACTCAGGTGTGCCCGGCCATGAGACCCTGCATCTCACCTCGGGGACACGCTGCGGAGGACAAAGCCACGAGTACCTTTGTTCCCGTGCTGAAGGGGTGACCTTAATGAAGACAGGGTAAAAGCATCCTGTGCGTACCTGTGGATATTAACCGTCCCACAGTTGCCCATACCAACGAAACATTTTTTTTCCCCCTCAAAAAAACTGCTTTAAAAAAAAAAACAACAAAAAAAACCATCACGCCACGAGGCCTCCCGAACCACTTTCTTCCCCACTCTTTAAATAAGGGCTGCGCTATTTTTAAGATGCATTGAGACGGGCGGCACATCCAAAAATAAGTTCGCCTGGCGCTCAGCGGGCCGCTGTCCCTCCACGGGCGCCCGCCACTGACAGGACAGCCGGCCCCGCTCCCTGAGGCGGCCCCGCTCCCTGAGGCGGCCCCGCGGCGGGCAGAGGGGCCGGGGCGGCAGGTGGGGCGGCGGCTTTGTCTCCCGATCGGGCGGGGAGCGAAGGCGGCGGCAAGCCGGGCCAACCGCCGGTTGGCGACCGGGCTCTGTGAAGGAGGCGAAGGGGCGGCGGGCGGGCGGCTGAGGGGGAAGGGGAAGCCCCCACACCTCACCGGCATCCCCGAAACTTTCTCCCGGGCCGCGAGGGAAGAGACGCCGCCACAAGCCCCCGGAGCGGAGCCGGGGATCGCCCGGTGTCCCCGCCTCTCCTCGTTAACCGGGGCGCGGCCGAGCGCCGCCTCCCCGCTCCGGCCGCCCGCCCGCCCGCCATCCGCCGGGGACGCGCCGCGCCTCGGCCGCCCGCTCCCCTCCCCACGCCCGCCGCCGCCCGCCCGCTCACTCACTCACCCGCGCCCGGCGAGCTCAGCCACCGGCGCCTCCTTCCCTCGCTCCCTCCCTCCTGTCAAGTTGAGCCCGGCCTCCCTCCGCCCGACCCCTCCTTCGCGATCGGGAGCCGCCGCCGCAACCGGCCGGGCCCCTCCCTCAGCGGCGCCTGGCACCGCCCCGCTCTCACCTGGGTCCCGCCGCCGCCGCTGGGGGAGCGAGGGAGGGAGGGGAAAAGGCGGAGGCGGCTCCGGGCAGTCCCAGTCCGCGGCGAAATCGCGCCGCCCCGCCCGGAGGTCCCTGCGTGAGGCGGGGCGGGCGGCTCCTCCCCGCCGGGACGCCCCGAGAGGCGAGGGGGGGGGCGGTGAGCTGGGCCGTGCAGTGCCGGCCGTGAGGCGGGCATGGCACGGCATGGCATAGCATGGCGGGGCGAGGCGGGGCGTGAGGGGGGCACGGCGGGCACGGCCGCTCTTCCGCCCCTCAGGGAAACATGGAGCGACCTGGGCGTCGCGGCAGGAAAGCCAGGCAACCCCGGGAGGGTCCACCGGCACCCGGCCGCTTTGTGGGGAGGGGGTGGCGGGGGGCCTCGGCGCTGTGGGGCGGGGGCAGGCCCCCCCCCGGCTGTGGGGCTGCGGAGCCCGGCTGCCGGCGGCGGGCGCGGCCTCAGGCCCGGGCGAGGCGGCCGGAGAGGCTTCCCTCCGCTGCGGCGGGTGCTCGGAGACGGTGTCGGGGCTGCGTTACACGATCCCAGCGCCGCTCTCGGCGAGGGCAGGCAGCGGCCGTCCCGGGTGAGATACCCGCAGCCCCCACCCCGCCTCGGGAGGGGAGGTGCTCGGCGTGCGAGACAGAGAAACGGAGAGTACCAAGGCGTGTAAAATCGGGAATTTTCAGGGCAGCGTTGCCGTGTCGGTGGTGCCTGCCAGCAAGGAGGTCTTCAGCTGAAACCCTGGTTGGGATGCGGGTCTAAAATGAGTCAGAAGGGTTAAGTGAAATCACAAAGGAGGCGAAGGAGAAGCTGAAGCTGCAGCGAGGGCTGCGCTCCCCGCTGGGACAGAAGCGGCGCCGCTGCCGGGAGACATCCCGGTGGGAGAGCCCTTGGCTGTGCCAGCCGGCAGGGACGGGTCAGAACTGGGGGTTTACGTCTTCCCTGTCAGGGAACTTGCAAGGTGACAGTAGGTATGAAAGGAGTCGACCAGGAAAGACTGAAAGCCATTCGTGTTGTTTTAGATAACTTTTAAAAATACTGCGGAATACTTGCTGGGAACACAGACAAGTTGTGAGAAGGTTGTCCTTACAAGGGTGAATGTGGTGGTTTGGGAAATAAAGTTTGTCAGCTGCAAGATACTAGCAACTTCTACTCAGATTTAGGAAAACAGGATTGTAAAAGCAGCTTGGTGTCTTTTTTCCTACAAGAAACACGGTTTCTTAAGCAGCATAGCGGATGAGGCCTGGTTTCCTAGGGAGGGCTGGGCTTTCTCCCTGTATCCTTCCACTGAGTCTTTTGCATCTCTCTGTCCCACCAAAGTCACCTGCAGTTTTTTTGTCCTGCGTGTATGCTGGACTGGCATCCATGTGCAGAGCCGCCAGTCAAAGACGTGTCATTAATCTTTCCAAATTAATAAGAGGCTGAAGAAAAAAATGTGAAATTAGTGGCGACATTAATTAGTGGAGAGACTAATTGGGGTGTCTCCTCTACTTCTCTCTGAATTCTTACTAAATTTCAAAGAATATAGTGTCTCTGAGACTTGTATCCCAGTTCTCCACTTGACCTGTAAAACTGGCAAAAGCTTCAAAATTTGTTAGGGGCATGTGCTGACGGACAAAAGGACAGAATAACAAAGTAATCACATAAACCCCACATCGTTGAGGATCAGTTCCAGGCTGAAACTGGACCATATATGACTCATGTTAGTTTGTCATCCATTAGAAACCATATGCTATATTACAGTTAGACACCTCTGTGGCAACTAAGTTATGGTGTGACATAAAACATATATTCATATAACTCGTAGCAATTAGTTTTGAAATTAAAACTCTTGCATCTTAGACAGTAAATATGAATGGGAATTCTTTATCCAACAAGGATGTATCTAAACAGGGTCTCACAGGCTGATGAAAAAGTAGGTATTGTTGTCTATACATCATCCATACACCATCTGTGCTGCGCGTTACTGCCAGGCAGCACAGGCCCATTAGGGGAGAGCAGGGTAATAGACCTCCACCTGCATTTTAGTGCCGCTCAGCGCTCCGCAATGCAAGCTGTTAAATATTTTGGGTCGATGGCAGAGCAGTTAAAATCTTATCCTATGAGGGTTGTATGCTCAAAGTTAGCACGTGCAGAGTGAGGAGGTAAGAGGCAGTGTTTTCTACACTATCAGCCAATTCAGTGCTTCAGCTTTCCCTAAAATCTCACCTTTGATGTTCTGTAAGGAAAACTGCATGACAGATACTTACACCTGAGAACCGGTATTCCCCTTACCGTGGGCTTGTGTTTTCTGTTCTCTTTCCCCAATTAACCAGCTTTATGATGTTCGTGGTTGCATCCCTACACTCAGCATGGGAAGTCAATTGTTTATTTTGGTCTGGAGCCATCTCATCTCCCCAGACCTGTATCTTAGGGATTATTTTATGAGAAAAATCAGCGTCTTCATTTTAGACTTTGACCTTTATAGCAATTAATTAAAGAAGATAAAGTATAATTAGCAGAAATGGAAGGGTATTCTGAGGGGATAGAGGAAAATCATTGTCATTATCTCTAGCAGTTATGATATCTTTGCAAGCTGTGCCATCTTGTAGGTTGAGACTAAGATCTTGAAAAGCATCTTGGAAGTTTGTAGGGGTGTTGTAAGGTTGTGTGAGAACCCCAATTAAATCTCTACACATACAACTTTCAAAAGCCACTGGGATCCAAGAATTTAAAGGCTATGCACACAATATTAATCTCCAAGAGTGATTAGTGTGGGCTAGAAGTTAAATGTTGGCTGATTCCTTAGAGTACACTAACCAATGCATCTGAGCCACTACAGGACTGGCTGTGATTGTGCATGCTGGGAGAAAATTACTACCCTTTGGGGAAAAAAGAGGAGCAGAGGTGAAATAGTAACTTAGAAAGGATTGGGTGAGCCCCCTTGTCCTCAGAGCAGCTAGATTTGTAATTACATTTAACTGGGATTGCTCTTAAAGCCACATGTCAGACTGAATCTGTTTTTCTAGAGTTTGTAGAAATTGGGTTTGGGAACCAGCGACTTCCTGTAGAAGGCAACTCTATCCCACCTGTCCTTTGGGTGTGGAATAAGTGGGCTATGCCAACATAATGTTTTATTTATCTATCACTCTTTGAAATACTTGACTTTATTAAAAAGAGACTGAAACCCATTATGTCCTAATGTCCCATATTTGACAAATACTAGAACTAGACACAAAAGTTGGCTATCGAGTTGTGATGTGTTAGACAGTGACTGGAAAAGGGCCAGCATTAACTATGTGTCACTCAAATGCCACCCTGCCTCAGATTTTCACACTGAGAATGTTTTAAAAGATTTCAGAAGGATATAGCTGTATGTTCATGAGTTTGGCTCTTTGTTGTGCGTTAGAATGATTTCAGATGGGGTTAGGATGATATGATTTCAGGTATCGTTATTTTCATTGTTCACTTAGGAAATCTTGTTCCTCAAATGCAGATGGGCATCATCCAGGGTTTGGGGTGTGTGTGTGTATTTGCCATTTTGCCCATCAAACACAATCAACTCTTTTTATGAACACAAAAAATATGTTAAAGAGCCAGAGGTGATTATTTTAACATTTCAGCTGTCAGGTAATCTATTCAGTAATTTGTTAAACTGTGGATCAAAACCATGCTGAAAGCAGCTGCTAGGAGGCAAGAGCAATGTAAACTGAAGGAGTAAAAGTGAATTAACAGGAATGTGATGTTGAAGGAGTGTGTAGTGACGAAGGACTATAGGGTGTTTGTGTATACACTTAATGAATCAAAGTGAGTGAAATGAAGGGAAAGACTGTTGAGCAGGAAGAGTCTGTTAGAAGTGAGGAAACAGGACACTGAAACAAACTGAGGGGAACAGGAGCCTGGTTTGGAAAGAGATTGGAATGGTAGGATGAAAGGAGACAAGCAGGCTGGGAAAAAGAGTGTACAGGGGAGGAAAATGAATAAAAACGTGTTGAAGGAGAAACAATGAAGGAAGGTAAAGAAGAAGGTATTATGGGGAGATACTGGGAAAAAGTATTGGGTGGCTGAATGTGGGGACCAGGACAAAAGGGTATGAAGTGGAAAGCTGAAGGACATTGTAAAGGAGACAAGCTGATGTGTAGGAAATACTGAACTGCAATCTGTACAAGAAAGGTCACTGCATGGAAGAGGAGAGGGAATGGGGTATCTGAACTCTTTTGGCCTTATTTTCTATTATTTAATGACAGTGGCAGCTCTTCATAAGTAAGTAATGATACTTAAGTCCCTCGCAAGCAAATTAGAGTACCTGTGTTCTTACAAGGATACTGAAGGCTGAATTTCCAGCCTGAAGTGATTACTCACAAGGTGTGCATGCTGGCTGAAGGGCAGGGAGCTGGGCTGTCATTTAATAAAGTGGCCTGCACGCTTTTAAAGATCACACAATTTGTCTGGGAGCTCTCTGTAAAGCTCAGTATATCTTAGAGTAGGAAGTTGGGGTTTTTTAACATTTTATCTCTGTATCTTTTGGCTTTAAAAATGCCTATTTTGATGACATAACAGATATTCAGAAGCGACACATGACAGAATTTTTGTAGCACAACTTTTAATTTTGTACGCTAACACAAAGAGAGTGATACACTATGGCAGTTTGGGTTCCTTTGGTTTCTTCGTTTCCAAGGAAACAAGGAAACGTGCTTGAAATCAATGTCGGGAAAAATCATTCAGCGTTCCAACCNGTGATACACTATGGCAGTTTGGGTTCCTTTGGTTTCTTCGTTTCTCAGTTTCCAAGGAAACAAGGAAACGTGCTTGAAATGAATGTCGGGAAAAATCATTCAGCGTTCCAACTGATAATTTATCAGTTTGATGAAATTAATAACAAATAGTTTTCCTAGTTTGGGCATTTTGGGACACCTAAGAGCGGAATATTGTTACAGGGTCTTTTAGAAGAGAGAGCAACTCTCACAGCAGCTGACAGGGCTTCAAGTCCACGATTTTTCTGCTTCCTTCCACTTCTTCAGTTCATGGCCTACCGACAACAAAGGACAGAGAAAGCCTTCAGAAAATTTCAAAGTTACCAAATTCAAATTATTTGATATGATGACAGGGCGAAGGCATTAAGCACCTTTCTGCTTGACTTCCCTGCTTTTTCAAAGTATACCGCATACAAGCACTCTTCAGCTGTTGCATTACATTAACTTACACTTTGGTAACACTCAAAGGTCAACTCTTCTTGCTCGGTTGTGACAGGTTCTGTCAAATATGTGATTTTGCAAATTCCTTTTCCTATGTTAACAAATGCTACATTAGCAGAAAGATAAAAGAAGAAGTTGTTATTGCTAAGAGCTGACACTTCCTTTCTCTCCTGACATTGAGAGCTATTTTTAAGTAAAGTGTAAATATCTAAAATTACATCATTTTGTATTATCCAGAGCTTGCCCATTTCTTTTAATTTAGGATGATCTGAGAAAAATCCCGTTTCCAGTCACTGAAGGCCAGGATCATGGAAATGCATGGGAATGACATTCTTAAATACAGTCTCAGTTATTTCCAGTAACTGGAATGTATCTTACCTTTAAAAAATTTGCATTTCCTTTGCAGCATCTTTAGTCCAGAAGTGCCTTATTTTAACAATGAGGTTTCAGGCAGGACTTTGACAACTACTAACTCATCAGATTTGTGGACTGACTTCTGCCATATTTTGTTTGTTGGGCTTGAATGGGAGGTGATGGTGGAGCTGACTGGGGTATCTGTCAGAAGTGGGGGGGGGGGGNNNNGGGGGGGGGGGGGGGGGGGCTATGCTGGATGACTTCAAAACACCAACTGCGAAACATGCCACATGGAGATTCATCTTTTGGGGAATAATAGAGGAAATGCATTTTGATAACGGCCTTCATCAGTTCATGGAGGGAGGCACTGTCTTGAGGCACTCACGTTCACCAGCCTTCAGATGCCTACAGAATCACAGACTGGTAGGCATTGGAAGGGGATCATCTTTGGGGATCATCTAGTCCAACCCCCCTGCCAAGGTTCACCTAGAGCAGGTTGGACAGGAATGCATCCAGGCAGGTGTTGAGTATCTCCAGAGAAGGAGACTCCACAATCTCTCTGGGCAGCCTGTTCCAGTGCTCTGCCACCATCAAAGTAAAGAAGTTTTTCCTCATGTTAAGACGGAACTTCCTGTGTTCCAGTTTGTGCGCATTGCCCCTTGTCCCGTTGCCAGGCACCACTGAAAAGAGTCTGGCCCCATCCTCTTGACACCCACCCTTTGGATATTTATAAGCATTGATGACATGCCCTCTCAGTCTTCTCCAGGATAAACAGATCCAGGTCTCTCAGCCTTGCCTCATAAGAGAGGCACTCTATTCCCTTGATCATATTTATAGCCCTCAGCTGGACGGTCTCCCTGTCTTTCTTGAACTGGGGGGCCCAGAACTGGACACAGTACTCCAGATGCGGCCTCACCAGGACAGAGTAGAGGGCGAGGATGGCCTCCCTTGACCTGCTGGCCACGTTCTTTTCAGTGCACCCCAGGATGCCATTGGCCCTCTTGGCCACAAGGGCACATTGCTGGCTCATGGTCAACTTGTTGTCCACCAGGACTCCCAGGTCCCTCTCCACAGGGCTGCTTTCCAATAGGTCAGTCCCTTACCTGTAATAGTGCATGGGGTTATTCCTCCCCAGGTGCAGCACCCTACGCTTTCCCTTGTTGAATTTCATTAGGTTCCTCTCTGCCCAACTGTCTAGCCTGTTCAGGTCTCGCTGTATAGTGGCACAGCCTTCTGGTGTGTCAGCCACTCTGCCCAATTTTGTGTCATCAGCGAACTTGCTGAGGGTGCACCCTGTCCCCTCATGCAGGTCATTGATGAATATGTTGAACGAGACTGGACCCAGTATTGACCCCTGGGGAACACCACTAGCTACAGGCCTCCAACTAGACTCCGTGCCACAGATCACAACCCTCTGAGCTCTGCCATTCAGCCAGTTTTCAATCCAGCTCACTGTCCACTCATCTAACCCACACTTCTTAAGCTTGCCTATGAGGATGTTAGGGGAGACAGTGTCAAAAGCCTTGCTGAAGTCAAGGTAGACAACGTCCACTGCTCTCCCATCATCCACCTCATCTATGCACCACAGTCTTCACATACCTTCCACAAACTCTGCTTGCCATGCAGTTGCATCTAATTATACCGATTTTTCTGGCAGGGGAACCAAAAGGTAGAAATTGGTTGCTAAATTCTAAATAAATAAAACTGTAATTGTTTGTCCCCTCTAAAGGACATAAGCATGCAGTGCAGTTTTCTGTGGCTTCTTGCCTTTCTTCATAATTTTTGCCAGTGCAAAGAGGGTGTGAAAAGGTGATGTTTTATGACACTTTGCAGAAGCAACCTCTCTAATAGCATGATTTGATTTGGAGCAATTGTGAATAGGGTCATAGCTGATTGGGAAATAAGCCTTAATGAAGTAATTATAGTTGTTTAACAGGAACTACAACACTAGGCTGAGCACTGAAATTATATTCCCCATGTTAGAACATTTCACGAAGCATATGGAAGACGATGTTACTCACTAAATATGTAATGCACCAGCTTCACCTGTGTGCCGCTTCCCTGATCTGCGCTGGTGAATGACATTGCTGTGTCTTGAACAAGACATATGGGAATCTAACTTTAGTCTCCTTGCTTGGTTTTGTGTGTAGCAGCATGACCAAGATAATGACACATAAATACAGTGTGTTTTCACTTGTTAAGATTTTGGAGACAATAGAGACCATAATTTTAGAACTAAGACTTCTCATGCTTACCTGGGGACTCTGTCAAGAGTGGTAATGAGCCTAGTGTGCGTTAACGCATGGGCTCTTCGAAACTCGTAGAAACAGTTGCTATCTCTGACTGTTGTTATGTCTCATATCAAATGTTCTGCTGTCTCAGTAGTGCAAGGGCTGCCTAGATATTACTCCGTAATGAGTCAAATAGCAAATAAGAGGCCTTTTGCACTGACATTTCACAGCATGTACTGCTTGGTTTTCATAGGTGTTACATCCATGGAAACTGAGTTTCGCCAAAGTGGGAGGTGAGACCTTTTTTAATGAATTAGTGATCTTAGTAGAAAATACAAGACTGAGGTATGGACTACTTGAGGAAGAATGGCCGAGAAGTTGTCTGTATGTCTGCTACTCATGTAAAACTGGTTCCCTTTGCTGCCTGAAACATCATCACATTTCTAGAAAGAAAATAGATATAATTAGACCCTGCGTTCATGTCTGTACTTATAATCCAGGTGACTTAGGCAACTGTCCCTTTGCTTACATTTTTTCTATTTATTATAAATGATGAAATTTTTTGCCAGTGTGCTAAATAGTGAAGCAATAAGCAGTAGAGGCTTTTCACCTCAGGGCAAAACAGTTATCCCCATAAATCAGTTGGAGAAACAGGGGAAAGTTGGAAAAGTAACAAAAAGTGGGCAGACTTCAGCCCTAGACCTGTGTTTCTTTGAAATATGTTGGTTGCATGTATCACGAGCATGTGCATGTACACATGCACAGGCACTGCCCTGTGTGTGTTGAGCTTTTTTCTCTAACCGCGCTGGTGGTGTGCTGTAACACAGAGCACCAGATCCTCCTTTGTGCTCTGGAGTCCTCTGGGCTGGAAGGAAGGTGAAGGCCTAATACAGTCTGCTTCAGCAACTGCTGTAGCTTTTGTTTCTCATTTATGTGGGTGGAAAATTAATTCTACAGCCCCTTCTGTCCTACTGCCTCCTACAGTACCTTTCAGTATAAAACAGATAGCAGTGAATCTCACCTTTGCTAAGGGCGTGCTAGTGATTGTAAGTGCAAGGGTGAAGCAGTACAAATCAACAGGCAGTGATTTAACCTTTATGAACAGGTAAAGATAGGCAGTAGTGCACACGCTTCCTGGACATCTAGACTTAGAAACTGTCGCAAATTCCCATTCCTTCTTCCTTCAGACCCAACCGTGCAGCAGAAGTTTCTAGGCTGCCTTTCTGATGTCATTTAATTTATACCTGAACTCACCATATGATGCACAGGGCTGTAATAACTCATGCTGTCTGTTGCTTGTGCTCATTTCACATAAATGCTTAGTGTGTCACCATCCTAAATTGAAACTGGTTATTATCAAAGGCTTTGTTTTCTCATGCAATACAATCTTTGTCATAGGAGTCACAGTTTTTAGGGCTATTGACAGAAAAGACAAACCTAAAACTCATGAGTGTGTTTAGATAGATTAAAAGTGGTGAGGTTTTTTTTTTAAACAAGGAGGTAGGGCAGCTTCCTTTAAACATGTTTTATTTATGGGACAAAATGAATACTTATCAATAGCTATCTTTTTCATTCCAGAGCCTCCTTAAAGAAGAATTTTAAGTTGTCCTTAATTGCATGGTAGACTCTCTGGGTGGGATTCAGCTGCCTCAGCACAGACTTCTGGTGCCCTTTGAGAAGCCCTGGGGCAGCTGAGACATCTGTGTGGGGTTGGCAGATATGGGTGCCGACCTGTGGAGGCGCCTGGTCTCCCAGAGACCATACCTAGGCTTCTCAAATGGCACTAGACACCTATGTTTAGACAGCTGCATTTCCCCCTTCCTGGAAAGGACTTGCTCGGCAGAATTTCCCTGGTATGCATTTCCAGACTTTAGAAGTCCTAATGCTCATTTTGGGTTTAATTTTAGTGGGAATTTTGCTCAGCAGCGTATAGAGGTTCCATTGCTGTCTGCTGTCATCCTCTTTTCAACTGACCACTAGTTTAATATCTGTCTGCTTGATGAAAATAAGTGTGTGTGTGGGAAGGGTCTGAACCTTTTAACACAAGGAATTTTATTTTTTTTTTCTGGAGCTAAGCCCTTAAGAAGCAAGTATTTAAATCCAGTTTAAGATTTAATTTGTATGACTGAAAATTCAGAGTAATTTCATCAATTTCAGAAGCATCATTTCAGATATTCAGCAATATGAGTGACTGCAGAATTAATACATAAATTTACATAGTACTTAAGGCATGATAATCTTCCTGTATAAACATATAATTTAATCCCCAATTTATGCCCTCTGTCTTAATGATAAGGAGAAATGCTTCTGCTGTCAGAAACAATTATATTATTACAGTTTTTGATCCATTGGTTTTGTGTTACGGTATTCTTTCAAGAACTGGCTATTTTATACCCCTTTGTATTCAAGTCCATTTGACAAAGTATATATCACTGCATCAATATAATTTTCCATTTCTAGTAGAAATTTTGGACCAATTTTGGGGTATCTTGAGGTGCCTGATTGCAGTAGAGCCATCAAAGGTGTTTGCAAGTGCATCTAGTCCCTGTCTCAAAGGATTAAAAAGCAGAATTCACTGAAGACTGACACTTGGTTTTACATTCAGGGTGAACTGATCTAATGGTTTGCTCTTGCCAAAAGGAAGAAGACTCTCCCTTGTCCCCCATTTTTCTCCTCTCCAAGCTCCTGGTTGCACATTTCTGTTACTTAACTTATGCCAGCTGTGGTACTCACTGAGCTCTACAGAAGCTCATTTAATTCACCAACCTGATAGAAAACTAGTCTGTCAAAAACATGAGCCATTTTTTGGTGGGTTAACTATTTGAATTGCCTCCCCAAAAGGTCAGACAAATGCCAGAGCTAATACAAAAGAAGTGGGGCCATGTAGCTGGGCATTGGAGAGGGGCAGAGAAAGAGAGTGGGGAAGCAATAAGAGCAAGACATTTACACTTCNAAGGTCAGACAAATGCCAGAGCTAATACAAAAGAAGTGGGGCCACGTAGCTGGGCATTGAAGAGGGGCAGAGAAAGAAAGAGTGGGGAAGCAATGAGAGCAAGACATTCACACTTTNGTGGGGAAGCAATGAGAGCAAGACATTTACACTTCGGTAAATCCTGATAAAGTCAGCTGCTTGTATAACCGCAGCCAGAATTCACAACTGGAAGAGTACTTGGAAATGGGGGTATCGCTGTTACCCTTAGCTCTGTAGATCTCATGGCCAAAATACGTGCTGGGCCATGGATTTCATGAGCAGTTAGTATAGATCTGTGCAGAACCGCATCCCCTAAGGGAGCCAGTTGAGGTACGTATTTAGTCAGATTTCATGTGGTCACTGCTGGATTGACAAAGTCATGAGATACCGATTGCTGTGCCAGCCTGAGCATTTAGCATGTGGCTTTCTGTCCAAGTTTGTTTGCATTTACCTGTCACTTGGCCTCCATATAGATTGCCAGGTGCCAGCCTTGTTGCATAATGCAACTTGTTGGTGTGATTGGTTCAGCTTTTTGCGACCAAAAAGCCAAAGCCAGCACTTTGGACCAGCTGAAGGGATATTTCAGAGCTCAGATTGAAAATATGAATATAGGTTTTCTGTACGCAAAATACTTGCTTTTTAAAACCAAAGGCAGCACACAAACATGTCATGCGACAAAATATTTCTGGGCACTGAAAACCTGTGAAATAGGTATGATCCTTTGAGCAGATCAGTAATTAAGAGATATACTGCTCTGTGTTGTTCATAAATCTTTGTAATTGCAGGAGAAACTTAGGCAAATACATTTCCTATGTGGTTTGAGGGTCTTGGCATTATAAAAATCTGGCATTTTATGTCCTGAGAGCAAGGTCTGGGTCTAAAAGGTCCAAACATAAATATGCTCAATTTAGCGCTCTCAGGAAAATCAAGGATGAGTCAATTCTAAAGGGATTTCAATCAGTGGTGCCAGAAAGTCTAGATAGTTCAAAGCACAACCCTAGATAGCTAAATTTACCAGTGTTGAGGTTTTTTATATCCCAAAATACTAAGACTAAATGTCGTTTTATGTTAGATTATAAACTGTTTACTGGGGACACTGTAACATTATGCACATTTCTAGTTTAAGTATTTGTGGAAATGATAATAATGACACAAATATTTTTTCCCATTTTATTTCTTCTTGATTTCTTTCCGAAACCATGAGCAATATTCCTTTGAGGTACCAAGACGCTGGCTCACAAACAGTCCTGACCCAGTTCTGAGTCCAGTTTTCTAAAGAACTTGGTCTGCCCACCCACGATGACTGAGGACATAGGTTTGGAAACAAAAATTTTAAAATTGCCTTGATTAATCATTTAATAAATTAGGAGGAAATTAAATGCTTTCTCGTGGTGGCTTCACAAATAATTCCATGATTGCTCAGAAGCTGAACGTAATCTAAGAAAAACCAAAAGCTTCCATACACTTACTAAATTAGCACATAAAAGTAATGTCGTAAGATGCAGCTTTCTGGGCTGTTTTGAAAGGAAGCCAATATGCTTTTTGAAACTTGTCTTAAATCTTCTCATAACTTTATTTTATGGCTTCTGAGCTGAACTGTGCATTCAATGATTTGAGCTTTAGTAGAAGCCCAGGAATATACATCTGCCTTGGGAGGATTCTGTTATCTGTCTGTTCATTAGAAAATGTAATTCTGATTATTGATTAACAATACATACTATAATACATATCTGCTTTCAAACAGACATTGACGATAAAACCTCACACTTTATAAAAACTTCCCGCTTACTGTGTTACTAATATAATTTTAAAATATTAATACTGAAAGGAACCTTATCTATATGTGGCTGCTTGTTTACTACTTGCATTTCACTAGGTTAACATGATGAAAGAAAATGTTTTTCAGTCTGTTTCCAGGAATCTTGTATGAATACTCAGTTTTAATTGTGATATAGCAGAGGAATACTTGAATAAAAAAAAAAGACTTTGTGTTAAAAAAAGTCATTAGTAATGGCTTTCAGATCTACAGATGAAAAGTAACACATAGGAGAATTTTTTTTTTTTAGTATTTTCATATTAAATATATCTCTCCCTTTTTTCCTTGTGCTTTTTAAGCTGTTTGTTAGCATTGGTTTGAGGGGAAGAGAGGCCTTTGTCTGTGCCTCTCCTTTCTCCCTTACTTGCAAAGAATAAAGCACATAATGCGAATTCTGTTAGTGCAGCTCTGAGGAACGTTACCTGAGTTTCCACCTGTGGTCTCATGGCCTGTTTAAGCTGAATTAAGTATTGTCAGCCACTAAAAGTGGCACCACGCTTTCTCCCATCTCTGGTTGCCAACTCCTGACCTCTCCCTTACAGCAATGCTGGTTTTTCTCTGTTTATTCAGTGAGCTGAACCAGGGTAGTGATATGGCTGAGACGCAGCCCTGCAAGAAAACCTGGCTCAGCACCAGGCTAGGGTGGGGGCGAGAAGGGGAAACTGTGTTTCAGTGTAGAGAACTGGTGCAGGGAAGCACCTTGGCTAAAGCTATTCCTCCAGGAAATGTTTTTCTGATGGCAAAGCCCATCTGCTGCAGCTGTACACTGATGAGATGATCTGACTCTCTGCGTGTGGGAAGAAGGATCAATAAAACTGTTCAGCAAATCCAGCACTCGCAGAGCTGGAGCTGAACTTCTCAGGCAGTGGACCCCAATTCTTTGCCATCTTCTCTATGTGCCCAAAGCTGATTTACACAAGTGATGTTAAAAGACCCCAGGATATCAGAGCAGAGGAGTTTTACACCCTGAAACAAGATTGCAAACTATTCTGTAGGTATGAAACAATGGAGATTTGTTCAATGTGTGATCTCAGCTTCTGTGTTTGGATATTCCAGTGCTGGAATAGCATTTCTCTCATGCTGAGTGGAGTTGATTTTAGACATCTGAGGGCTCTCTATGGTAGTCAGCAATAGAAAGACAGTTCCGTATTTCACTGTTTTCTTACCCAAGGTGGGTAAGATTCAAGGAGAGGAAATGGTAACAGAAATGACACAGATATTTCAATTGNGCTGGAATAGCATTTCTCTCATGCTGAGTGGAGTTGATTTTAGAGATCTGAGGGCTCTCTATGGTAGTCAGCAATAGAAGGACAGTTCCTTATTTCACTGTCTTCTTACCCAAGGTGGGTAGGATTCAAGGAGAGGAAACGGTAACAGAAATGACACAGATATTTCAATTAAAACACTTCTGCCTTATGCCATCAAAAGCCACACTTTTGGGTCCGTGTCCCTTTTGGACTTCTTGTAGAGTCTCACAGCTGAAGAGCCCTGGTCCCACCTCATCCCATTCATCTGGGAAACTGTATCTCGTCAAGGATCACCCAACATCCAAAAGTGAAGCTGAGGGACTCCTCCCTTTGAATAAGTATTTTGTAATAGAAAGCGTCAAAAAACATTTGCATGAGCTGGCAAAGAGCGCTTTACCGCAACGTAATCCCCTCAGTAGCTGTTAGGGTGAAACAAGGGTTGGATTCTGAATGGTTATATATGGGTGATTTATAAGATTTATGGCATTAATGCTTTTTGCCATCACAATAGATACGGGTAAGTGCAGTGTTCAATAACTCTTTTGCACTTAAATTATATATTGGTCTATCTATATATGCTATTTTTAAAATCATTGCCTGCATACAGTTTCATCTTGTGTCTTGATATTGTTCATATCCAAATGCCTCTAATGCTTTTTTTTATACTGCCTGTGTGGCTGGATTTTTTTCTTGCCAGCACAGTCCTGTGGGGAGAGGTCAGATGCAGCAAAGCTACCTTGAACCCTGGAGGTCCTTGGGGATGTCATGCTGCGGTCACAGCTCTGCTACCCTTTAAATAGGTACAGTGTGAGCTCTCCTTGCTGTGCCACCAACTGCTGCTGATCGCTACAAAAACATTAAAGCCTTATGGGCTGTGTCTGCAGTCTTGCTACACTGCTTATGCCACTTTCCTAATGAATAAATTCCCTGCCTCTCCCCTTTGCCTAGTGCCTCTCGGATAACACTCGGCCATGCTCCCAAAGCACTGGGAAACGCCTGATCCTAAAATTGTGACTAATGTCAGCTTTGGTGGCGTGACTCCTCGGTTATTCTATGCATCTGGTGTTGCAGAATGACAGATGGTGCTTTGTCCACTGCCTGGAGCTGTTTGAAGCACCCAGCTCTCCTTTCTCCCTTTTCTCAGTTTCATGGGTTTGTCCCGTGGGGACCACTGAGATCCATGTGGATGCTGAGAGGCTGCAGCAGGAGCAGCTCCTTCCCTAGAGCTGTATGGTGGCATCCCAGGGTGTGATGGGGGAAGTATGAGTTAGGGCCAAGGTCATCAGGGACTTGTTATAGATGTCACAAACCCTGGTGGCACATTTTTTAGTGCCAGAGGGCTTCTTGAGGAGTATATGGGAGATTTGCTCAGGGCAGTCAACATGGAGATGCTCGAAACAGCCTTAGAGGTGTGGTCTCTGGGAGCGTATGAGACATTAATTGTTAAGTGGAAAGAAAATCCAAGGACTGCTGTTATTTTTAATAGTGCTGTCCTGAAGGGCATAAATATCTCTAGTAAAGGTGAACTCCTTTCTTGAGATACCTTTTCCCTTGCAGTGAATGTCTCCCACATGTTAAAGAAGTGATTGAAGAGCTGCCATGAACATCTTGTTAATTCCTTTGTGTTGTGCTGCTTGGTGAACCTTTACAAACGAGATTATTTACTCTCCAATTCCTCCATTGTCATTCTCTTGCCCCTTTCTATGTGTGGTAGCAGAAGCAAAGCAAAAGTAACTAAAATGTCAGGTTCTGAAAAGCAGCATTTCATTCAGTTACACGATGTTATTATCAGTGCACACAAAACAGAGCTGAAAAATAATACGGAAATAAAATGCAGATGGAGAAAAGACAGCAAACATCAGGGAGCATAAAGAAAAAAAGGATAACAAACCTTGAAAGAAGAGAGCATCTTCCTTTTTCACATTAAACCCCAACTTCAATTTTCTGTCTTGTCTTGCAATAAGGTGATGAAATAGATAGAAGCATCAATTATGCTGTGCTTCAGGAAGTGCAGGGCTGGTTGCAATCCCTGCAACTCTGTTTTTAGGTGCAGGCCAAATTCCCAGAGTGTTTTTAGGGTTTGCTAGCCTTTTCAAGGAAGGAGGGATGTCATGTAGGAGATACTTGCACTACTTGCACCTTTGCTTTTGTCAGTGAGAGTCAAATCATAAACAAAGACATTAGATTAAAAATTAATTTCCAACCAGTGTGCACAACCAGCATTGCAACGTTTTACCTTACATGCAATGGGTGTTTCAGTGCTTTGTTTTCTTCCATTTTTAGGCTGCAGAACAGATAACATTGAGATACTACTCATACCAATGAACACATCATCTCGTTTGACCTTTCAGAAACTATTGATATTATTGATTTTTAAACAGTAGAATAATAGGAGAAGGCAGCCCAAGCCATGAATATGTTTTGGTGCAGCCTTTTTTTAGAATTAAGAGGCTCTCTTTTGATACATAATTTATTTAAGGCATCTGTGTGCTTGAACGCAGAGACGTAGTTCAACGTTCAGTCCACTATCACCGTCACATATCATACTGAAATACTTTTTATAGATTTATGCAGACAGGAAGGTGACTAACTTTACTTTCTGCTCCATTATTCATGTGTTGTCCTGAGGGGACCTTTTTTGATGTTACAGTGTGCCTTCTGAACAACCTTTGTTCAGAGTAGGAAAACTAAGTGGTTTTATCCTGGACAAACAATGAATAATGCACAGTATTTTAGAACTATCCTAAGGGCACATACTTATTGTAAAATACTAAACATTGAAAATGCTGAATAAAATGGTTTTCTGCGAGATTTTTTAAATCCCTGTTTTAAAATACATCATCCTCTGGACATAGTTTAGTATCACTGCAGCCAGTCCTGTCTGAGCCATTTTATCTTTTCTTTTGAGTAGGGAGATAATATAAAAAATTACCATTTAAAAGCTCTGAGTTAGAGTATCTCCTGTTAGGATTTCCAAGGCTGAAGCGTTTGCGGATCAGTCATTCACTGATAAAAGGTACAGGGGAATGTTCTCTGCTGCCATCAGGCTCATAACAACCTTAAAAAACTTCCCTGCATTGCAGACAATTGAACTGCACTTGGGATTTTCACTATTCGCCTTCAGTTCCTTCTCCTGTGTTTCATTTGTCATTGATCACATACTAGCTGTGAGGGACAAGAAATTATTTTATTCATCACTGTGTTCTGTCAAAAAATTATGTTGTAAAACCAACTGTTAGGTTTTTCCTATTTGCTTGTTAAACAGATCCCAGAAACAAAAGAGTCAAAATGTTTAACACAGTACAAAGGCAAGTCTCCTTTTAGTTCTTCATGATGGGCGATTACATGAGCAATATTTGTTCAGGCACAGCTGTTTGTTCTGATCTTATTCTTTTTTATTATTATTATTATTGAAAATTAGGCAAATAGCCATGGAAATGTTTATAAAGAATTACAGTCGAAAGAGGGAAAAAAATCCCACAAATCTTTTTAACATACTTCCCCCCCCAATATTTTATATGCTAAGAAACTGTGTAAGGTCACAAGAGGGGATGTTCCTGAGGACCGGAAAAAAGAAAATGTGACTCCTGTATTCAAGAAGGTCAATAAAGAGGATCCAGGTAACCACAGGTCAGTCAGCTTCACCTTGATGCTTGGGAAGGTGGTGGAGCAAATAATCCTGGAAAACATTTCCAAACATATATGAAGGACAAATAGATGAATGGGAGCAATCAGCATGTTTGTATGAGAGGAAAGTCACACTTGACCAATTTGATAGCCTTCTACAATGAGATGGCTGCCTTGGTGGATGAAGGGAGAGCAGTGGATGCTGTTTATCTCAACTTTAGTAAGTCTTTTGACACTATCTCCCGTAACGTCCCATAGACAAACTGATGAAATACGAACTAGATAAATGGACAGTAAGGTGTATTGAAAACTGAGCTGCCAGGTCAAGAGGCACACAGTCCAGCTGGAGGCCAGTCACTAGTGAAGTACTCCAGAGGTTGATACTGGGGCCAACAGCGTTTAACATCTTCATTAATGACCTGGACAGTGGGACAGAGTTTGTAGAGGATACAAAACACGGAGGAGGGGTTGATACACCAATGGCTTGTGCTGCCAGTTGGAGGGACCTTGACAGGCTGGAGAAGTGGGCAGACAGGGATTTCACAAGGTCCAGCAACGGGGAAAGCTAAGCCCTGCCCCAGGGGAGGAATCACCCCATGCACCAGTATGCATTCGGGACCCACCAGGTGGAAAGCAGCTCTGAAAAGAAGGACTTAGGGGTGCTGGTGGAAAACAAGCAGATCATAAGCCAGCAATGTGCCATTGTAGTAAAGAAAACAAAAGTCTCCTGGGCTGCATTAGGAAGAGTGTTTCCAGCAGGTCAAGGGAAGTGATGGTTTCTCTCTGCTCAGCCCTGGTGAGACACATCTGGAGTGCTGGGTGAATGTCTGGGCTCCCCAGCACAGCAGAGACAGGTACATACTGAACTGTGTTCACGGAAGGTGTCCATGAAAATGATTCAGGGACTGGAGCATCTGACGTACAAGGAGAAGCTGAGAGAGCTGAGACTCTGCAGCTTGGAGGAGTCTCAGGGAGGATCTTACCAGCATGTGTGAATACCTGATGTGAGGGAGTAAAGAAGACAGAGCCAGTCTTCCTGTGTTGCCTGATGACAGGACAGGAGACCATGGGCACCAGTTTAAATACAGGAAATTCTGTTTAAATGTAAGAAGAAAATTCTTAACTGTACAGTGACCAAACACTGGAAGAGGCAACCCAGAGATGTTGTGGAGTCTGCATCCTTGGGAGATATTCAAAACTAAGATGGACATGATCCTGGAAGACCCACTGTAGCTGATCCAGCTTTGAGCTTGAATGTTGGACTAGATGATCTCCAGGTACCTTTCAACCTCAATTTTTCTGTGGTTCTGTGATTCTGAAATCTCTGATTCTGTGTATAACTCCTCTTTTTTTTCTTTTTAACAATTTGTCTTTCATTTTTTTACATCTTATCAGAGGCAGCCAGGGCCATCAAAGTTTACAACTAACCAAAAAAAGAGTAGTAGTGTTGCAAAAAGCAAATAGCTTTTAAGTATGAACAATGAGAACCAGACTTTCGAGATATTTTAGCCAGAAGAAGCTTTCTTCTTTCATATTCATAGGCAATTCAGCAAGTCGAAACACAGAAAACACAAATTTGAATTAATTTGTTTATTTTAATAAATGACATACTTTAAGTAATAATCTGTTGAAATAGATTACCAATGGACATGGAAAAGTATCCTTCTGTCCCTTTAAATCAAATTTAGGTGGAGAGCAAAGCTATATAAAGATCAGGTTCTACTTTATCCCAAAGTTCAAGAGAAAGAACCACTTTAAGCGAAGATTTTGTCAAGGAGAGCAGAACATGACAAGTAGTGTCTACATTATCCTAGGGAAGTGCCCAGAGAGGCGTATCCAAGACCAGTTTCCCTTCCCATCCCCACTGTTTAGCCAGTGCAATGCACATGGGTAGCAACACGTAGGTAGGACAGAGGTGCAGCAGGTGGTATGTCAGGAGGAAATTTCCTCTCCAGGGCAGCCACATGAAATTTGGATGATGGCTAGCTGGCAGCACCTCCGTTTGCAGAGGCGACATGTATTGTAGGTGGCAGAGCAGCCTCGCTGGGGTGCTGCCCTCTGACTTGTGCCCCAGCATGAGACCATTCCTTCTGCAGTACCAACAGTGGGGCTGCGTTGCTCCTTCCCTAGCATCCCCATCCATCATAATAGCCTGGGTGTATCCAAAGTCCTGCTGTGTCTCAGGGAGGGCACTTCCTATAGCACCTGCAGCAGCCAGAACATACTTCACCTCCACAACTATAAGCAGAGAAACCACAGATACAAACCAGCAAGCTGCTAGCTCCTCTGCCCCTGGAGTCCTGCTCTGCCATCACCAGGCACGTGTTGAAACCAGGAGGCTCCAGGGACCCTTCAGGCCAAACAGGACCGTGTCTATCAAATTAAGGCACCCAGTGGGTTAATCAGTACTGGAAAGTAGGCCAGCTGGGTCATTGACTGCGAGAATCTCCTGATACCTGAAAGGAAATTTAGATTTCTTCAGACAGATCACAGGCTGAAGTGTGTGCTGTGTGAATACTTGGGTCAAAACCTCACAGTTGGGCTCATTACCACAGTACAATGACCTTATTATTGGACTTGACTTCCTGCTTTCATGGTGGTTCAAATATATCCATCGTATTTCACAGTCTGGGTGGGCCCGAAGCACATATTCAGTCTCGTCATCTCAGCTGAGAAATGTTAACTCTTCAGGCTCCTCTTTATTTTCAGTGCTATGCCCATACACTTGGGGTTTTTCCTCCCTTTCTTGATCTTCCTCATTGCTCCAAACTCCTTTTGTTTGATAACACTTCAGAACGATCTATGAACTGGAGCTTCCAAAACATTTTCTGNAAAAAAAAAAAAAAAAAAAGGTAGAAGTCTGCTGAAAGTTTTGCTTTATGCTTTTTCTAAGAGCTTGATTCTTCTCTTTATAACAGGTAGGCAGCTCATATGCAATAAAGTCAAAATATAACTAAGGTGGTTATGAAAACATAACTAATAACGGGGAATTGTTCTTCCTTGCAAGTGCCTCAGTCCCATAAATGCTCCCCCAAGCATGTGCTTACCCATGCTGCCCGGATGCCTATGCTTCATAAAACCTGATGCAATGAAAACTGAATTGACTGCTTTCAAGGGTCGTTCTGAGAGCTTCATTATTTAATTTTTATTTCAGTCTGGGCTCTGTTGCTTACACAGGAAGTTTCACTTGACTTTTAGTACCTTAAAAATATTGTAATAACACTGCTTGGGTCTTGCAGTTCTGAGTAGTGACTTTATGTGCACAAAGAGACATTCACCACTCTGCAGAGCTCACATATTACTTAAATCTTAAAAGATTAATATAGTTTTTACATGTTGCATCAAATGTTCTGGCCTTCTCCCACCGAGGACTTCCAACCCTCGGAGAAACACCTCTCCACAAGGATATGTCCTGAAATCGGCAATACAGACCGAATGAGACAAAAGGTCCTTTCCCTTAATCTATATATATTATATGAAGACTATAGCTAGCAAGTAGAGATACACTGACTCTCTGGGGAAGGGGGGATGAGTAGCAGAAAAGTATTGCCGTTTTTAGCCCCAGTGCGCAGTCTGCTTGTGTTTCAATCTGCACTACAAATCTCCCCTGATGAATTCAACAGTTGCAATTTTAATTTCCAGGAAGAGGAATACAGAGATGGCAGCGGCCAAATAGAGTCTACATATGAATCTCAAAGAGATTAATGCAGCTGTAAGGCAGTTAGGTCCTGTTTCTGTTACCTTGCTGAGAAACAACCACTTGTAGATTGTTAAATAAAAGTTAGTACTGTCCTCTGGATTTTTTGTTAAAAAAAAAAAAGCATAAATGAAGAGCTACAGGTGAGGGAATTGTCTGTGCACATGACGGAAGTGGCCAAAGTCTTTTCATCATTTTTGAAAATTGCCCTCCTTCAATGACTGTCCAGTCATTTTAACTTCTTCAACTTCTCCTTAAAGCAACTAGTTGTGAGAGTATAGAGAAAGGGGTTCAAGGCACTGTGTATTGGCAGAACAAATATCACTATCCAGGAAGGCACAATGTCTAGGAAAAAAGGTAAGATACTTCATATACTCTGTTATAGGGATGCTAAAGAAGCAAATATGTCTCTATGTCTTTTTTACTTCATGTAATTTATTTTACTTTATGTCACTTTATATAATTTTTTGCAGAATGCTACCACGGTATTATTTTTACAAGAAAAACATTTGAATTCAACATTTCTTATTGTGGTTTTCATTGAGTTCACCATGGCTTTTCATAAGAAGGGGGAAAAAAAGAGCTTTTCACTAGGAAGTGTCTTTCTATCGACTGGAATTTAATAAAAGCACTAAACATGAGTTGAAGTTCATCTCTCTTTAGGATAGTATTTAATATAAATCCAAATCCCATACCTATTTTTTACGTGGCAATTTTCACCAGTAGGTTTCAAAATGCCTTACAAAATCTATTGTTATTCTTAATTTACAAAGGGGAACCTGGAATGCAGAGGGGTGAAGAGACTTGCTTAGANAATGCAGAGGGGTGAAGAGACTTGCCTAGAGGGCCATGAGCGGAGCTGTGTAGAGCCTCACCACCATGAATCCTGTGCAAGCCACAGTCGTACATCTACTGAACACCCTCACGATGGCCGTATTTTATTTTTAACAACCAACATGTAATCACTTTTCTCCTGGTTACGCAAATGGAATTCACTGCTCCCAATGAGGCTAAATAGGTTTTATGATAAAACCAGTGACAACTTACTACATTTCTTTAATGCCTCTCCTATCACCGAGAATTATTTATCCAATTTTCTACAAACATGAGGTATCAATTTTCTAGGATTATAATGGGAGAGTGGGATGCCTTTATTATGGTGTTATCTGACTGCAGCTGTCAGGTTAGCAGGGCTGCATATAACCAGTGCAGTGATGGAGAGCTGTGCGACTGTACGTACCGCTCCACCGTGGGCAGACAGGGGAGAGCGTGTGCTGCCCTGCGGGACCAGGGAGGGCCTGTAGCCTCCTCAGGACCCCCTGGAAATCATTGCCTGCACTTATAAATGTGATGTCTGGGTTGCTTAAAGACCCTCCTGTTATAGTTTTGTTTCGCCGATGGTCAAATTAATGGACTTCTTCATACGTATTACCATGGGATTTTGCAGCTGTAGCAGAGCTACAGCTCTTCTACTGGATAGCTCTTCACAGTCTTCTGCTTCTTCACAGTCCTCTACTGTAGCTCTTCACTGGATAGCTTATTCTGGTTCTCACCTACATACGTGGATTGAAGATTCTATGTATGTAATTTAAAGCTCAATTTTCGAACAGAGAAAAAGTCAAATATCTTGGGCAATACTTACTCTTCACCCATGGTTAGCTAGAATTCCTCTGGCAGAATTGGTTTGGTTTAAATGAATCTTTAACAAAAGAAATCACACTCTTACGCAGCATTACCTGTAATGTCCACCGGGAACAAGGAAAGGATTTCAGTGACAAAGACAGGAATCCAGCAGATGGCATCAGTGAATACTATTAAAAAAAATATCGATTGGCAACAGCAACATCCCTGCGAATGTGACTCTTTACTTCTGATGTCTGAAGGGCAGTTTTTTGAACAGAACAAAATGTGGTGATCTGTGAAATCAATATGGTGATGGAGGGTAGCAGGTTCACACCTGCGGGGAAACAAGATTTGAAACAAATGGCACTGAAATTGTCTTTCCTCCCTTCCCTTTCTCCCAACCACTTCTCTGTTTAATTCTTTTCCATTGTTCTATTACAGTTTTTACATTAATGTGTCTGTAGTACATCGATACCAATTTTATGTTAGAAACAGCTCCTCAATATTGTCTAGTGTCACACAGCCTGCTCACATACCACGTGTTCCCATCTGTTACACAGTGAGATGTGAAAAAAGTTGTAAGAAGTTACTATAGAAACACAGTTAATGCACAGTATGGGTGGGCTCATGATTCCACAGAGATCTGGTCTCCTGACTAGAAATTCTGCAGTAAATCTGAAACAGAAACCACCTGCAGGAACCTCACGTAGTACGGAAAGAACATCATATTCCCCAGCAAAGTGACAAACCGAGCAGAGGCATGTGTTCATTTCAGACTGGCTTCCTCGGTTCTGTATAAATATCCATCCCAAATTACTGGTGGAAGAACACGTGCAGAGCAAGCTGTGAAACTTGGATTTTAATGGCACTATGCTGTGTTGCAGAGCAAGGCTTTTAACAGTCCATCAGGTGGCAACTCCATGGACTGGAGTACGCTGGTAAGTGGCTGAGAGCCAGTTATGTCAAGACCCCAGCACCTGAAAGCAGGCTCTTGCTCAGAAATATGGATTGAAACAAACTAAAAGAATTGGAACGCGTAACATAATGTTTTTATTGATGGGAAATCACTACATGAATCTGATTTGACGTGTGTATTGCCATTTTTACTTTCCACTCAGTATAATTCTAAAAAACTAGTTTTATCTTTTGGTATGTAGCTTTTTCATCTTTTTGATATCAAGAGATAAAACAAGGAATAACTGTGTAAATGTATATGTACTGGCAAAATAACCCCTACGGCTCTGCAAACGCAGGTCAGGGAGATCGTTTGGTGGCAGTTTGAATAATTCTCAGTCTTTGCTGTGAGTGAGTACACTGAGGCTGAGCATGACCAGCTCAGACATATTTCAGGCTGAAGTTTCTGGGGTTTATCCTGTTCATTTCCAGTTTATATATATATATATATATATATGTTTACTCATTATTCCCAGCCAGTATAATGCACATAAAGCTACACTTTTGTTTTGTTTTGTCCCATATTATTTATATTATCACCATTTTCTTCAGTCCAGTGAAGACTATAGTGAGCAGTAGTCGAAGGTTGCTGATTTTACTGATTTATAAAAATGAAAAAGTTTCAAACCATTGGGTTGAACACACAGTATCACTGAGTAATTTCGTTACCTCATTGTTATTCAGATTACTGTTTCCTTCTATGTCTTCTCCTCTTTGTTACACGCAGTTGTGTTTTGCTGAACTCTTCGGGTGGCACAGAGCCTTTTAAGTGTGTAGCCAGCACACAGCGCATGAGGCTCTGCTCCTTTTGTGGGCCTTCGGGAGGTATTACAACATGAACATTAATAGTGTTGTGAAGAGTGCATCTGTCAGTGAATCTTCTGTAGACTACTGCCAGTTTTTCTGGTAAAATAGTATTAATCAGTAAGAACAGCATGCTAAAAGTTAAACTTGCCACGAAAAATACCAAGGGAATACCTGTTGCCTCCAATTTTTTCTCTTTGATAAGAACTCAATGGGAAACAAACTCCATTTTTCCCATAATAATTTCCAAAAAAGGCCTCATCCTAATTTCCAAAAAAGGCCTCATCCTAGAATGGGATTATTGCTATGACAAACCCAATAATCCATATGGGTATATTTTATTATTATTATTATATTATTATATTATATATTTATTTATTATTATTATATTTTAATTATTATTTAAATAAATAGTTCTCTGCTTCAGCAGCAGTGCTGTCATAAAGAAGGCTTGTGGGACAGGACGGCAATACTACAGTAAGGCCTGCAAGAGCAGGGTTCTTTTGAAATGTGTCCTTACATCCTGCTGACTTCTACAAGATCTAAAAATATGTTCTGGTATATAAAAAAAATCAAAAGAACATGAAGGATATATCTGCAAATAAAATTCTGATGTGGTATAACTATATCTGTGAAATATATGAACAATGATACCAAATTTTGCATGTTGATCGTAAGTAAGTGGACAGTAGCTGATTTGAGTTTTATTTTTCGAGAAGTAGTAAAGAGTGGGAGAAAGAGTATAATATGTGCTCTTTAGAAATAAAGTCAGAAAGAAGATTGCACAGTTGAAGAAGATGCTTATATTCAGCAGAGAATAAGCAAATATCAATATTTGGGAGCAATTCTAGACCAAAAGACCAAAATCAGAAGGAAAAAATAAGCCTGGACATTTCTCATCAAGAGTGACATTTTAATTATTTAGAGATGCAAGAGGCATTTGAGTATATATCCTAGCTGGCATTAAGTGTG
>RSEF01000001.1:200803719-200822274 GCA_003993805.1 Himantopus leucocephalus | reverse complement strand
CTACGAGAAACTGTTTTCCAGGACATCGACATCAAACTCCTTGCTCAGCCACCTCTCCATAAATCATCACATGAAGTTCAAAAACAGAAGCAGAATCGTGAACATTTTTATCCATGCTTGGACAAAAAAAAGAGAACAAGAAGGAATATTTTCATTGTGACAATTTGTATTGCTAGGTGTGCTGCTTTGGGTTCTCCTGCAAACTCCACAACAGTTCAGATCATGACTGTATTATTATAAGCAACTACCCCAACAGTCTCGGCTTACTACACTTTGAATCACATTGTAAGATGGTCTCTGAGTATGCAGAATGAATTCTATCAGATGAAACAAGGCTGCATGATATGCACCAAGAGAACATGTGGTGCAGATAACTGGTAACAGGCATTCGGTTCACAGGACCAGTCAAGCCAAAACAACCTCCCTGAAATATGCATGGTCCTCAGCACCAACTGCTTTGCTCTACAAATCTGTTCCCAACAGGCTGCACAGCTGCTTATTCGTTAGGACATTCAGGTCTTTGAGCATCATTATATCTTAATCATACTAGGTAACATCACTGTTTCTGTTGTAACTCAAAACATTTGCATTCAAATCATGGGCTGATGTAGATCTCAGTAGGAGTTTAAGTAAGTTACCCTCCTCCGCCAGTGATATAACTATATCCTCCTGTTCCCAAGCCGTAACCGTAACGCTCTCCAAGAAATACTGGTTCATTTGGGTCATAGCAGCTGAGTAATTTTCGGAGTCTGAAAATACTATAATATGAAAATCCATTAAAAAAAAAATCATGTAGACATTAATTTTAAAACAGACATTGCTAGCCTAAATGGCATTCTAGTAAACAGCACAAGAATAATAAGAGAAATTCAGAAATTCTACAAAAAACAGAGATATAAACTTTTAAACACAAATTTATGATGGATTATTTACTATGAGATATGATTACTGAATTTAGTCAAATGATAAATCAATTAGCTTAAAATATTTTTCTGAAGAAGCAGGCAAAATTTCTCAGCAACGCTGTGTCTTCATCTCAGAGAAAACATGAAATTATTTTTTCCATACAATGGTAAGATCTTTGCAAATGATCTTTTCTCCCCAGGAAATGAAAACAACAAAAAAGTAGATTTAGTTATACAAATATTGGTTTATCTACAATTATAGCCTCTTCCAGATTCTTCTTCTGTCACATGATTTAATGTAAAGTATTGTCTTAAATCACTTATTCCCTCGTGACCACGGGATCCTCCTAGTTGATTACTGTGCCTTATTTTGCTTATACTGCTGTGTCAGTTTTCATGCGAATGGGATCTAATTTTCGGACAAAGGCAAGTCCTTGGACACCATTCTGAGTGGTTCTGACAACTGACTCTAGCTTACGGAACCTTTCTTCTGGCACATTTATGCGAGGAACACATCTTAAAAAGTGTATTAGCAAATGACTAAAACCAATCATCCAGACTCCAGTGAAGAATCCCAATGAGTAATCATATTCAGACTACATGATTACATAATAACACTAATATGCATAGTTTTTATCAAGTTACAAGATGACATTGTTTTTAATATCAGAATGCTGAAGGAAGTGACATTTTTTTTCCATAAAGGAAAATAAAGCTACATGACTAATAAAACACCTGTATCTCCTACACACAGAAGAGATGAATATTGCTAAAACTCTATCAGTATGAAGAGTGGTAAGCCCTGAAGTATTGCAATGTTTACCTTATCAGTGTGTCATCATCCACTATGACTAACCAAGGAGTTCTGGGAGAGCTATGATTCAAAAACCTTTCCAAAATGGCAAAGGTTTTCCCACAGTGACCTAAAGGAGGAGAAATAACAGAATATATATGTTTAAATAAAATGAGATTTTGTAATAAACAACTATTCATGAATTAAATAAATATTTTACTGCACTACGCACAACATTTTTGAAATGACTGGCAACATATTTGACATGCAAGTTTAAATTACATCCTTCATTGTGCTGAATGGTATTTGTACNAATATATATGTTTAAATAAAATGAGATTTTGTAATAAACAATTATTCATGAATTAAATAAATATTTTACTGCACTATGCACAACATTTTTGAAATGACTGGCAACATATTTGACATACAAGTTTAAATTACATCCTTCATTGTGCTGAATGGTATTTGTACAAATTGTTCCAACACAATTACTGCTTTCTCTGCGGGAACATACCTTTGAAGGATGCTAAAGTATGGAAGTTCTTTGAATTATGGAGACCTGAAAAATAAGCTATAATCCAACTATTCTGTTAAGCTGTTGGACAACACCAGGCAAACTGCTACCCTTAATTTCCAAAACCATAAAATGAGGAGACTATGATAGAAACATGTTCTGCAAAATACACCGATATATTTTCATAGTAGTTCATGACACATCAGGCAGGTCCATTGCTTTTATATAAATATTTAAGTGTACATTAATCTACTGTACTCATCATCAGCAACTTCCTCCAAGGAAAGGTCTTAACATTTATCACAAGACTATAATGAAGTTGAGAGGTAAAGCACCCTTTACTAGGAGTTGAGAAGTGAAACACTTGTTCAGAATGAGCAGGACAAGAGAAACAAGAATTTTCAGACTTATACTGAATCTTTTTTTAGATCTCGGAAAAATCTAACTGCAAACAGTCTTTATCCATCTAGATTACAGTTGACTGTCTGAAGCAATTACTGCTATCGATATTACAATTACTGAACAAGCATTAAAAATAAGGATAGGTTACTATATTTGAAGCTACTTCTAGTTAAAATATTTTTTTAAGAAAATGCAGTAACTCTCTGCTTAAGAAATGAATGAAGTCCTGGCTTTGCTGATTTTGTGAAACCATGAACTTAATGCAGACTGATATATGAACATTTCCAAAATTAAAATCAAAATTTCTGTATTATAGTCCATCACAAAAGATGGACAAAAATAGTGTTAGAGCAAACTCAGCACAATTTCTTTAGTTTAGAATGCCAGTAGCCCACCGCAATAAAATGCCACTGCCCCCCAAAGCAAAGCTCCCTCAAAGGCAAAATGTCGAAGGTCCCTTCCCTCTGGTGTGACTAGAACTACTGGGCACAGCTTCTACAGATGATCCACACATGTCCAGTAGGTCTGCTGCATCCTGAAAACACTCATGAATTGCACATGTCACACTGCACCTATGCAAATGCAAATCTCTGCCTACGGTCTCTCTGCCTCTAACCAACCCTTGGGATGACAAAAAAAACCAGGGCAGCTGGAAATAAGCCAGAGATCAGCAAAACATTTGACGCTGTCCCACACAACACCCTTGTCTCTAAATTGGAGAGACATGGATTTGACGGATGGACCACTTGGTGGACAAAGAATTGGCTGAATGGCCACACTCAAAGAGTTGCGCTCAACGGCTCCATGTCCAAGTGGTCACCAGTGACAAGTGGTGTTCCTCAGGGGTCAGTACTGGGACCTGCACTGTTTAACATCTGTGTCGGCGACATGGATGTTGGGATGGAGTGCACCCTCAGCAAGTTTGCTGACAACACCAAGCTGCATGGTGCAGTTGACACACTGGAGGGAATGGATGCCATCCAGATGGACCTGGACAGGGACTTGGTGGGTCTGTGCAAACCTCATGAAATTCAACAAGGCCAAGTTCAAGGTCCTGCATGTGGGTCACAGCCATCCCAAGCACAAATTACAGGCTGGGCAGAGAATGGATTGAGAGCAGCCTGAAGGAGAAAGACTTGGGAGTGTTGGTTGATGAGAAGCTCAACATGAGCCAGCAATGTCTGCTTGCACCCCAGAAGGTGAACCACATCCTGGACTGCACCAAAGAAGCGTGGCCAGCAGGTCAAGGGAGGTGATTCTGCCCCTCTACTCCGCTCTGGTGAAACCCCACCTAGAGTACTGCGTCCAGCTCTGAAGTCCTCAGCAGAAGAAGGACATGGACCTGTTGGAGAGGGTCCAGAGGAGGGCCATGAAGATGATCAGAGGGCTGGAGCATCTCTCCTATGAAGACAGGCTGAGAGAGTTGGGGTTGTTCAGCCTGGAGAAAAGAAGGCTCCAGGCAGACCTTATTGCAGCCTTTCAGTACTTAAAGGGAGCCTACAGGAAAGACAGGAAGGGACTCTTAATTGGGGCACTTTATCAGGGAGTGTATTGATAGGAGGAGGGGTAATGGTTTTAAACTGAAAGAGGGAAGATTTAGATTAGATACTAGGAAGAGATTCTTTACCTTGAGGGTTGTGAGGCACTGGAAAAGGTTGCCCAAGGAAGTTGTGGATGCCCCATCCCTGGAGGTGTTCAAGGCCAGGTTGGATGGGGCTTTGAGTAACAAAGGTTACCACTTGGTGTGTGTCCCTGCCTATGGAGGGCGGGGCTGGAAGTAGATGATCTTTAAGATCTCTTCCAGCTCTAACCATTCTATGATTCTATGATCAGAAAACCAACCTAGTGGGCCAGATAAAGCTAATAGGCTATAACTTGGAGACCTCTAGTTCAGAAGGTATTACCCTCCATAGGCAGGGACACACACTACTAGTGTAGTGCTAGGGCATTAATAAACTCATAGAAGCAATCATATCCATAGCCTTTTTTTATTCAAACACAAAATAAATTACTTTAAAATCACATTATTTGTCACTAACATATTTTCCCATATTAACATTTAGTTTTTGTGCTTAAATCAAGACATACTAGGCACAAGCACATAATATTTGAATACCACATGGCAGGCAGTTTATGCTCAGTAACCAGCAGGCACTGTCTGAGGTCTTTTGACATAAAGCTATGACTTGTGCTACTATTGACGATCTTGCCTCAAGACTGTCAATAACTCAAGAGTTATTACTCCTACCCAGAGTAATAACACCAATTTTTGTCTCTTGGAGTATATCAGTGTACCAGGCTTTCATACTCACAATATTTAGGTTTCCGCTAAAAAAAACATTCTACCTACATAGGTGGAGTACTCCCCATCCACTTCCTATGTGGCAAAAGCATTCTTTCAGTTTAGGCTGCACAAATGTGCTACAGAAATACAGAGTTTCTAAACTATATATTATACATGAAATATACATAGCATCTATAAAACTTACCATCTTCAGACAGTTATTTGCACAAAACTGACAACAACAGTCAATAGCTCACCTCTGTCAGTATTAGGTATGCCTAAATCTATAGTAGGAATGGAGATGTCTGCATAATCACTGTAGTATTCAATAAGGGCAGCTTCTCTTTCCCAAGTCTGCTTTACAACTGGTACTGCAAAACAATTGTTGACATTGAAACATAAGTAAATTGTTTAAAATAAGTACCTGATCAAAACATTTATGCACCTTCTTAACTGACATATTCCTTCACATGGTAACGAAAATACTGTTTCAAATACAGCATCAGAGTTCTAAATGTTCATTCTTTTTTCTTTCCTACAATACTTAGAGAGAAACAATTTCACATTTTTATGAAAGCCAGTCAAGGCAGTTTTATTTCTATAGTAATAAGTTTTCTTTTAAAATATGACTACAGTTTCATTTATATTACATTGAAAACTGTGATGTTTACATTTATGCTAACCAAAGTATGGAATTCATTACTTTCACACTTGCTATGGTAGAATTTATAGCACACATCAGCATGAACGCTATCAGAGATCAATCATTCTTCCAGTATTGAAACTGTCACATTTTAAAAACAGCACATCCAACTGTACAGCATGTAAAATATTCTGAATCAGAAACAGACCAAATGCACCTTTTGAAATACTACACTTGTGTTATATACATCATATCTGACAGCAACGTGATGCTAATGCTCAAAAACACCTGTCTCTGCAGGCACACTAACAGAAGGACATTTATAAATATCATACAATCAATCTTTATCCCATGGAGATTCTTTTCAAAGGAGGACCGCTTAATGCTTCTCTACAAGAGCACTCCTTTTCTTAGTAGTATGCAATTTGACCTAAACATTTAAAATTGATCATAAAAAATTCTAATAATTGTGTTATAAATGTTTAAATTATATCCAAAAGTGAATAAATTATGGGTAACACAAAAAAGCCAAATACCTGCAGGGTGCTTGGAAGAGAATGAACTTTAAATGAATTTTAAAAATTAAACGGTCAGGACTTAGATTGACAAGTACTCTGAAACATTGTGCATTCTGCACTGCGCATCACTGTTTGTCCACTTTATGTTCTTTGACACCATCCAGTAGGTCTCATTAGTAGCAGCTAGTTCTTTAAATAGAGGAAGTATTTACGTAATTTCCCGTTGTTGCTATATAACTCTGATGCTTGTGAATAACTCATTTTAGCCCCTTGCTGGAATCACCCATCACCTAATTTGATGTTTGTTGCCTACCTACTTGCTCCCTTTTCTCCACTCTGATCACAGAGACTTGTAAGCTTTATTATTCTTGATTGACCAATAGTCAGTTTGATAAGACTAAAATGAATTGAAAGGTTACTGTTAGGATACAGTAATAAGAACTCAGTGCATTAACAGAAAGGCTTTAATATTTGGAAAAAAAATAATTCCACTTCTGCAGCATTGTGCAATGGATGATACTGCTTTTGAAAGTTTTAGACACTTAAAACTGCTCTCAAATTGTTCCATTAGAAAATCCAAAGGGAATAATGTACAAAAGATATGTTCATACAACATGACAGTGGAGTTTAAAATGCAAAGCCATGAATTTCACAATACATTAACTGTACCTCTTATGCACTAAGAAGTCACATTGCATCATAAAACAACTGCATAATCATGCATTAATTGACAAAGAATGCCATGTAAACTTTTTTTCCGAACAGAATAAAAACCCCAAGTAGTCAGGAAATTATTTTCTTATTTTGTGGAAATGTTCTATTTCAAATATGTTTCTCAGAAGAACAAAATCAGAAAGCTTTCAGAAAGGCCCCAATATAGAAATATCACAGATAAACAAAATACTTCCAACCTTCACCTGGCAGAAGAGATGAACCTGTAAAGGCTGTTTCACCTTCCTCCAGCCAAGGACCTCAACCTCAGTAGGGCGTTTAACATACAGAACTATTTGCTATTACAGACTGAGCCTCTCAATTTCTTCAGTAGAATCTCACTCTTTTGTATAAATGAAAAAAGTTCACTGAAGCAAGGACCTGAGTCTCACCTCACTTAAGTGGTCTAACAAGGGGGCTACTAGCTAAAGTGTATTTCTCTTTTCCTTGCTTGTTTTGATGGAAGTGTCACCAGCCAGCTAATTCCTATTGTAAATTGAATCCCACAATACTTCGTGATTTCTAAAAACTCTTATGTTCCAAAGAAACAACTATTTGAAATTTCTGACTAGCTGTTGATGCAAATATTTATCAATATGTATTAATACTTGTGATCACACTGAAGTTTTAATACTGCACTAAAGAGATACTTATAGAAGGTCAGCTTTAAGTTCTTAATTATATTTTATTTGTGCTACTTCTAGATCCTTGATGCATGTTTGCAGTCTGGAACTTTTCTTATATAACCATATACGTTATGTGCAAGAAGGAAAGTTGTATCTGAAGTCAATTCTGAAGTAAAATTTAGCTGCTTTTGCACGTCGAATTCCAATCCTCAATGTTTCACTAATGTAGTTTTTGGCATACAATAAAAAATGACTTACCAGGTAAAAGGAGCTCTCTGAAGCTGGCATCCATTAATCTTTCAAAATCTTGAGTAAGATTATCCTCTATTGCACAACACTGGAAGCTGTGAGGAAAGTTCAAGAATTTTCCTCAGTCTTCAACAGGTGTTTCTTGAAGGATGCTTACACTATCTTTTTGAAGCCTTATGTTTGTTCTTTTCTGACTTTCTAGGCTTAGGGCTTTTTTGGTTTTAATTTTGAGGTAAGAAAAGAAACATGGATCCAGAAAGGAGAACTCTTCAGTGAACTCCAATTACAGGACAGTCAATTTTGTTTTGTCAAAAGCTACTTTAAAGATATCCTAATGATTAGGTTATCAAAATACTAGAAACGTACCTTCATTAAGTGCAATAACATTACGAAAAAAATTCTGTAAGTCATACTTTGAAGGAAAAAACCCCAGTAACTGGCAAATAGTTTAAATGTAGAAGTGACAGAACCTACAGTTTTGGATGCATTAGCAAAGGGGAACTTAGTTAAGAAAAGACCTTTATCTTCATTCTGGAGTACTCAAGGGCATTCAAGTAAATTCCTGGAAATAAATCCATTCTGGAGTTTCCTTATTAACAAAATGCCTAGAAGTAAACTAGAACAGACTGGTAGGTGGCATCAAGTTGGAAGAATGCCTTCTGTTAAATCAGTGGATTTGGATCTTTTTCCTTCCTAGTTTTGTAGACAATGGACCTACCTCAACTTAGATGAGCCTTACTGTGTATTAGCTGAAGCTGAGTGTCTCTCTGTATCTTTATTTTCTGTGCCTCTGAGAAGGACGTTAATATTCACTGGACATATCTTGTTGGGCTGTGCTAGGTTTTTTTCAGTTGTTGTTTTTATCATGGATATCATGGTCATATTTTCATGGTGACTATGATTACTTTTATAACACTACAATTTCCAGATGAAACGTGCTATAGTGTTGCACACTTGTGAGACTCTTGATAGGGCCCATGTCTTGGACAAGTACTACAGATGACCAGGTTTCTACAAGAGACAAAATTTCCCATTCCAAGCATTATAAAACGCCTACGCACATCCAATTGCATAGGGTTACAATAGATAGAAGCAATATGACAGTGTAGGCTGTTCAATCTTTTACTGGAGGGGAGGGCAGGACAAAACGAAGGAGGAGGTGAAGAGCTTTCAGCTTGTTCAAATTTCTAAATCAGCCACCATACACAATTGTCACTGCTAGTACAAGGAATGGAACTGAACCAATTATCTGGGGGAAACACACTGAAGGATATTAATAGCTGCTACATTTAATTAATATTGCAACAGCTCCAATTTGCAATAATATAAGCTAACTTTATGCATATTTTTAATTTAGGTATTCCATTTCAAGATTTGTGCCAACCAACCACCAATGATGAAACATCAAACGACAACAACTTTTAGTCTTAAACATTTTGCAGCACTCCTGAAGAACTCCGAATAGCAAATTCTACCTAAAGAATAAGCTGTTTACAGTTCTGAAGCTTTCATGTTTCCCAGCGGATCTTGCAAACATTTAGTCCCAAAGAGCTACAGAGACAGCATATATCAGCTTGTTTTTTAAGTATTAATCTCATAAACTACATTGCATAGAACTACTCCCTTGACAAACCAGTAACTTACTTCTGTCTCCATGAAATTTCTGACATGTTTTTACAGCAACAAAGACATCTTCCTTTTTCACTGGCTCTCCCTATATGAATAGAACAAAAAAGAATTTTGTAATTGCAGGCTCTGCCTGTAACATTTTATAGGATATGTATGTCCATGCATACAATAAAACAGAAAATACCTTTTCATTGTATAGCATATCAAGTAGACCAGCATACCAGTAATACAGTAGAAAGTACATTTTTGTCTCTTGAAAAAAAGGTCACTAGTCGTTTAAAATTCCTGAAAAAATATTATTGAAATACTTCTTCCATTTCCATTCTAACATGAACTAAAATACATAGCATTAGGAAAAGAGAATGAGTAGTAGAACTTGTTGAACTAAGAATGATTCATCTGAAAAAGAATGTTTTCTTAATTTCTTTGAAATTAATCACTATGAGAACATGTTGAAGTATATCATACTTGGAAAAAGAAGCTTAAATTCTACACAGTAGGAATCTTTGAATTTTCTCAACTGTAATAAAATCATTTAACCTTTTTTATTTCTTTTACTTTTTGGCACCTAGAATTTTGCTGTCCTGAAAGCATGGAACACTTTTTGGCCTCTAGCAACCGTTAACCCATAATATTATAAATGTATTCTCCTCGAGGTGGAAGAGATGGGTTGTACTTTAATGCACCAAATACAATGTTACATTTTATCTCTAGCCTCAACAAGTTTTAGATTCCCATCTGTGAAAAAAAGATTATCTGTACTTCAGTATCTCACAGAAACGTAAGGAGAAATACTTTATAGATCATGGGCTGCTCAAGCATTGTGGTAGAAAGACGCATTAGAGCACATGCAATATTTGTTTGCCAGGAAACATCCTGTGCCACGGAAGGCTGAAACCATACCCAGAAACAGATAAATGCCAGAACAAACTTTTTTTTTTTTAACTTATTGAAAAATATTTACTTAAGGTTTGAGATTTTTAAAGTAAAGTATTATGCATTTTAGTTTTATCTTTACTAAGCAAATGGCTTTTAAAATATGGTACTTACACAAAGTGGCAGAAAATTACTGAATGTTGTGGCACAATGATCAACCTTATATGAGTTCACATCATCTGTGCAGAACTCAGGCACTGGAGTAAGATGTGGTCCTTCTCCTTTCTGCCAAATATACAGGGCAATCTATCAAAACAGAAAACATTTATATCAGTAATGGAACTGGATAAAAATTCTCTGGGCATACAAAGAAATCATATTACAGACAAACTTTATAGGAAAACTGAAAAATAAGGGATGCTGCATAAGATTTTTTCCTTAGTTGATGAACTAGCTGCATACCTTACTTCTTGCTCATGTTTCTAGAACCAACATGTAATCTTTTGCTATGAAAGAAATCCTATAGACAGACAAGTTTTAAAATTTGTTTCACAGAATCACAGTTTGTTTGATATACTTAAGCATGTCAAAACAACTCATCTTTAACTTTTATAAGAAGTGGTAGAGTGAATATTTACACCTTCTTTTAAAGGAAACAAAAATCCTTATTGTGTTGCTCTTTTTAAATTATTTTGATAATTTGGAATAGCTAGGCCTGTTTCATCCTATGTGGCAATTTTCAGCTTTTCAAAATAGACCCATTCTCTGGTGACAATTTAAAACGCTCAAAATCAGTAATGAAACTCTGAGAAGCTGTAAAATACAATGAAGGATAAGGTAACAGAGATGCTATCCTATAGTAGACTCTTGTCCCTTTTAAATGCAACAACAAAAAAAAAAGCCAACCAAAATTTACAGAGAAAAAGGAAGGAGCAAACCAGTGATATCTGAAGAAGATAAACCCACCACTTTGTATATACATTCAATTAATAATAAAAATAATAATATTTCAGTCTCTTCAATACAATATTACATCAAGAACACTTGGACTTGTCCAACATTTCTATTGCAATATTTTTACACTGTTTATAACTTTGCAAGACTAAGTATGCAGGCAGGAAAGTTCTACACTGGGTGCCTACCTCATACCATTTAAAATACTAACTTCATTTCATATAAAACTGTTCAGAAACTTGTAAGAACAAAATGAAATTCTTAAAAACCTAAAAGGCAGAAAATAATATCTCAGTAAGTTTGTGGATCCAGAGCTTCCCAGCTGCACTGCCATACGTTCCCGATTCTGAACACTTAGTCTCTCAACAGGCCAAAGACGTGAAAGCACCTTTGGACAAGAGCTGTTTAAGCATACACTCAAGATGTAGGAGATCTGGGTTCTACGTTTGCTTCTGCCTAACTCAGTCAGAAGTTACAGCTTCTAGTTTTCAAAAGGGTGCCTACACTAACAAACCATAGATATTTCTGGGACAGAGATATCTCCATTCTATCTCATGAAAGTGAGTTACTGTGCAAAAGTAAGATTCATGGAACCAACAAGACAGAGTAGCAAAGGGCAACTGACTCTACTGCACAGGGCAAATGGCACTCCTCCAAGGAAGGAAAATCAGTCCTGGATTCTAGTTCCCGTTTCCCATGTTGTTTACACATATTCCCATTGACTCTTGCATGGAAAACAAGTTAAGTCCCTCACTGAAATACGGGACCAGAGCTAGCACACACCAAAGGCAATGAAAATGAGTCTCTTTTTCACTGCTTTATGTCTACGTAGGAACTGTTAGTCTTAAATCCCCTCAGGGCCAGAATTCAGCTCCTCTTTTAGCAAATAATGTGATCATTAAGCTATTATTAAGAGGGCATAATATTTCCTTCTCCCCAGTGTTCAGGAAGAACTCAGCACAAACCAAGAGAGTTAAGTAATGTCTGGACAAGCCCAAGTTACTAAAACAGCTACAGACTTCTAAGTTATAGATGATTATTTTCCTGCCCACCTCATTTAGGTGTCAACATCTTTAGAAAACTCCAACTACCTGCACACAGCCATTTCTGGAACGTAGAGGGAATAAAATAGAAATGTCAGTTTATTACAGGCCCCATTAGGACTGGGGGCAGGCTTGAGAATACAGTATTTTTCAAACTTAAGCTTCCAGATTTGAAAGATTTTTGATAGGGTACAGTCACATACTAGAACACAATTAACTGATGACTTTTTAGCAAATTGCTGATTTTAACTGGGTGTCATAACTACACATGTGCTTTTAGACCACCTCAACTGCAAAGTAAAAACACTTAGTTTGATTGCAGTGAAAAGAGTTCAAATTACTGTATTTTTCCTTGTAATTGAGCAGATGGAGATGACTGGGAGCGGTGAGTACAAACATGGTCACTACGACTGCTCAGCTGATAGTTACTCTCTAAACCACTAACTCAGCTGCAGGTTCTTTCAATACAATGAGTTTTGTAGTTTGCAAGTTCTAATTTATCTTAGCCTCACCATTATGAGGTGGTCTGTTTATTTGCTGTTTTAGCAATGCTTCTGAAAACACAGATGATCTTAGCATTACAGATGAGTTCAACAAAGTACTAAAGGGAAAGACCATTCTATAGGGAAGAAAATGCATAAGCATGAGCTGCAGTTAAGATAAATACTGTTGATAGTGCTTGGAGTAGAGAAGAAGTATGGAAATGACATGTAACACATGCTTGTGGTAAGGAACAGCCAATAAACACACATACATCTCCAAGGTTATCTCCTTGCCTTGTCACCACGTTCATATTATGGGATGTAAGTGGTTCTTGACCCTGCCTTGTAGCTGGAAGAGTACATAACAGCAAGGGGTGGGATTTCTAATGAGCTTCCAGTACATTTTAAGGTCGTATTAGTGCAGAATTCAGCTATTCAGAATTAACGTCTATTGCATGAAACAACAAAGAAGAAATGCTCTTGCAGCACAAAGAATATTTAACAATTGTAACTTAACATGAATTATTTATTAAAGTTCATAATGTGCTAAGATTTCCCACTAAATAATGAAATCTTCAATAGAAAGCCTTAGAATGGTGTGAAGCTATCATATTTCAGAAGTGAGGTTAGAGTGCCATTTTGGGTTATAGAACAGGATGACAGACTGTTCTGAAAACAGTGGAAATGGATTTACAATAAAAAGACAAAAAATAGTCTAGCCCTAGTTCAGATCTAATCTTAGATATACAAAAAATCCATTACTCACTTCCAGTTTTGAATAAGCATCAATATGCTATAAACTGTGCAGTTGCAAAAAGTCTAAAAAACACTCTACAAATGAGCAGCAGCATGACAAAAACCCTTTACCATATTTGCAAGATAGGCGTTCCAGATGGAAAGTGATATAAATATTATGGATATAAGAAATAGGGACTTGGAAAGTAGCAGGGTGAAGAAAACCTGATACAGAGCACAATAAAATACCAAAGAGTAGAGGCACATATTATTAGGACCCTGTCAAACTAAAACATTTCTTAAAACATTTATCATCCTTCATAAATTTAAACATTACACACAATCATTAAAGATCACAGATTATACCCTTTGATTTGTTGTCAATCTTGATTCACACAAGAAGGACTTGGAGATAAAAATGATTTAAGAAGGAGAAGACAGTGATTTATAAAATAAATGAGGGGGAATGGAACTGTCTCTAGGGAGACACAAGACTGTGCAGAAAGAATAACTACAGGGCTGAAGTAGGTTATCAATGGCAATAAATTTGAAATGAAACATATGCAAAGAACTGCTAACAGAATAAGAAGTGCCTGAAAGTAATTTTGCCAGTCGAGTGATCAATTGTTTTTCATTAAGCAATCTGTGGCACATAAAAGAAATGTCTGATAATGATTTATTTTTTTTTTAATGACACTATTTTTAGAGGCTTTGTCAGTGCTGAGGTAGACTGGAATATTAGGAATATATGAATGACTTTGAGATAACTTACAAAAAGAAGATTAACAGTGTGAAGCCCAAGGTCTTGCATTTAGAAAAATTAACCGGAGGAAAGAAACAGCTTGTTGGCTTGTTTCATGCAGCAAAATGAAACCTGAGAGGGGTCCAATTGCTTCTGAGAAATACATCAGTCAAGGAGGGGAAACTATGTCAAAGAATAGTGTTGGCACAAAACCAAATTAATTTAAATACGCTACCAATTTATACTCTATAGATACACTGTAGATTTATGTTGGAAATGAGGTTTATAACTATTACAGAACGAAGATCTGGAACAGCAGCAGTACTTTTAAGTAAGGTGTGGGTAGTTTTGTTTTGTTTTTTTTCTGGGCTAGAACCACAATTTATAGCTGACTTTCAGGAGTTTTAAAAAATTAAAACAAGTTCAACATCACTCATAATTTCAGGCCAAAATCAGCAAGTGTATTCCAGATTCATCCTCCCCTTCTGCCCTGGTTCAGGAGTTCATTTTGGTGACAGTACAAAACCCTGGGCTGCACAAACATGTTGAAGGCAGAAAAAATAAAAAAGCTACAGAAAAAGTAGCACTGATATTCTTTCAGATCCCTCCACTCCTTTCTTCTCATGTTCCTTTCAGTCCCCTCACTTATTGTCCGAAAGACCTAGTGGCTACCTTTTAAAACTGTTGCAAACCAGAGGCAAAAAAAAATTTCTCAACTTCCATGCCGCAAGTTGCAAAGTTGATTGTTCACACAACAGTTAGGTTCCTCAGCCTATTTAATCCAAACTCCATCATGTTTAGCACTTAAGAGTCTGATTTAGAAAGCAAGTGAAGCCGGCTACTATCTGAGATGCTATTCATGTCAGCTTATGCTTCATGAATTGGAAATGTCTCTCCTCCTTTACAGAGCAAGCCTTAGAAGATACCTGACTGTATACAACCATTCTTATATGAATGCAATTTTATTCCTTAATTCTTCTATGCTTGAAATATATTGTTAAAGTATTACAATAGTCTAAAGGGAAAGAGTTTAAACATGCCATTGCAGTCAAACTTTTTAGCAATGTCTACGAAAAATCTGTTATTTCCATTATCATTTATCACCATTCACATATACAGATTTCAGATATTTTTTTTCATCACATCACTGCTTACCTCATGCTTTAAATCTATTGTAAAGTCTGACTTGAGTGGTTCACTTTTCAACTTCTTTGCAAGCCTATATTATAAAATATGAAGAAATTTAATCAAAAAGACCCGTATTTAAAAAAATATCACTCATGTATGCAGCAAAGTGTGGCTGGTATTATTGACCATCTTATAAGTGGGGGAAAAAAAATAAATCACACTTCTGTATTTATTGCCTCAAGAAGCAACTTATATTTCTTTTTCATATCTTTTTTTTTTTTCATCTGAGCACAATGTGATGATGTTAATATTAATTTTCAGCACACAAATTTTGATACACTCTTCCTACCCAAGAAGAAAGTTCTCATCTGGAGTAGATGGAGAGTCTGGCATAACATTTTCAGCAGATTAAAAGCAGCAGTGCGTTTGAAGCTCAGTATTGGTCAGCATCTCAAACTACAGACAATATTCTCTTTTTGTGTATACCAAAGCACAATATTTAGGCACCTTCAATTTATGAAAACATCAGTCCTTGCTACAGCAAGATGCATTCAACTTCTGAAATCTATGAACTTTCCAAATCTCCTTTAAAAATTAAGCACCTAATCTGAAATAAATATCTAGGTTGTCTCTATAGCATGAGAAACACTTCTAGATGCAGTCACTTTAAGATCCAGGAATAAAACTACAATCTGGGGGAGAATACATTTTTAAAATGACAAGAGATGGTATTGAGCTAGTTGAACAACTAGTACTGGACAACTGCGAACTAGCTGACATGACGTTAACTTTTAGATTGGCAGAGTGAAGCAAAACAAATCACATGCACAGCAGTGATACAGAAATAGATTTCTGTACCCTTGCCTACTAATGAATTCTTAAGTGTTTATTTATAATAATTATGGTTGAAATGTGTAGAATAAAGAAGAAAAAGGATTTTATCAAAGAAGCATTTTCTGGGTAAGTTTATAGTGGGAGCACAAGTCTATGTAGGCGTACCCAGAGCTAGTTGTATATTACTGTGCCTGGTTGAATGCCTTGTTATCCTCAAACTTCCATGTATTGGCATGGATGCTGATAATACAGGTGGCAGCAGCAAAAGCTCAGTGTAAGCTCTGAAGTCAAATCCATGAGAGGCCAACCTGCACTGGTCAAGTAAATCCCCAGCTGTCTGCCATAGCCAAGCTGCAATCAGCAGCTTCAATTCAAAGACAGCTCAAAATTAAAATTTTACTTTGCATATTGACATAATCTGCAAATGTACTGCAGAAACACCTTCATCTTTTGTAGTAATCCATATGAAATCATAACTCATTAAAGTAATATTGATTAGCATCTAGAAAAAATGTAAAATTAAACATTCTTAATTACTATCAATAAACAAGAAGTGATTAAAAATTCAATTCTTACTTTTTAACAAGTGGAATGCTAAGTGCCCAACCAGCAGCAAAATCTGGAAATTTAAAGACTGTAGGATTTTCAGCAAAGGCATAATGGTGAATTATTGTAGATTCTTCATCATATAATGCTTTACCTAAAAACCACTCCTGTAAAGGAATATAGGAAACAATTTTGTTCATCTACAGCATCCTTTTAGTGAACACGACGACTGCATTCATGCTGAATAAAGCAAACCTGAAAACAAAAACAAGGGAAGCGTATTGTTCACAATGATTCAAACAAAAATTGTACTTGGTAAGAAATGAAACTAAGGACAGTTCTCCAAATTCAAATACACACTGTATTTTCCAAGGGCAGCATATACGCTGGATTCCACCTGTTCAAAGAGCACTGAATCCCAGAATCACAGAAGGGTTGAGGTTGGAAGGAGCATCTTGAGATCGTTTAGTCCAATGCCCCTGCTCAAGCAGGGTCAGCCAGAGGAGGATGCTCAGGACTCTGTCCATTCATGTTTTGAACACACTCCACAACCTCTCTGGGCAACCTGTTCAGGTGTTTGACCGCCCAAACTGGTTACTGACTAGACAAGACACTGAAAAGCATCTTATTCAGGAATTTTATATATATCCATTTTGAGTTTCCATCTGTCTAGCCTCTTTTACACTAGGGAACTTGAAAAGCTAATATATTTTAAATACCTTGATCTTCAAAACAGTTAAATGAAGATGGTCCCAAGTATGCATTTGTAAAGTGAATATTAAGTAGTAGTATTATTAGAGTTTCTAATAACAGTGTTTAAGAATTTACTACTGACTCTGCTGTATCTGAAAATAATTAACTGACTTAAATACTACTACTTTAACATGACTGAGTTGTCTTAATCCTTCTGTTTAGAATGAATATAAAACAAGTATAACCCCAAATTTTAGCAAAATAAGGACTCTAATGAAGGGAAAAAAGAATATATGTGCATATATATAATTTTAAAANTAACCCCAAATTTTAGCAAAATAAGGACTCTAATGAAGGGAAAAAAGAATATATGTGCATATATATAATTTTAAAAAAGAATATGTATAACCTGCTTTTCAGGCCTACAAGTACAAATGATGAATCAGAATTCTGAATCACCTTAATGGTTATATTAAACCTTTAAAGTGTGAAGTTCTTTGCATTATGACAGTAACTTGGGCTTTTCTTTTTCCTGACAATTTACAAGTTCATCACTAAAATAGGTTAAAAAATAGGGCAACTGTTTTTTCACAAAAGATTCTCTTTCTCCACACTCCCTGACATACTTGATTTTTCCCCTCCTTTAAAGGGGCAGCTATCAGCAACAATGAAAAATTCCTTCAAGGCATTAGGCACAGTTCACAGACTTCACACGAGGTAAATAAATAATTTACACAAAACTCAAGAAAAAAGGGAAAATATTCAAGCAAAAGTACTGTAGAAACATCCAGCCAGAAACCCTGAGCCTAAACCCAAGAGGATCTTGCTTCTCAGTAGCCACCTTTCTAACTCAAAGCAGATGTTGCTATATAGACTGAGCTAAATTTTACAGCTCCCCAGAGTCGATGAGGAGGCATGAGTGAGATTTGGCCAGGGTATGGCAGTCCGCAAACAGCAGAAGAGAGGTCTGCACGCACCAGGAGACACCTCCAGGCAAAACCAACTGGCTGAGCCTGGCAGGAGCATGCAAGTGTGGCTGCCCCAGAGGACATTCAGCCTGGCAACCCCTCGGCTTCTAGCCAGGACTCAACCTGGCTGCCCAGGAGGCAATAAAAGCAGCCACCTGGGATGCTTTTCTTGCCGCACATACCGAGTCAAAGCTATGGGGTGCTGCCTGCTTCAAGAACCCGACCTCTGCAAGCATGGCCAGGACCCATACAAGCAACCATGAGTCAAAGATATGGG
>RSEF01000001.1:200774642-200803619 GCA_003993805.1 Himantopus leucocephalus | reverse complement strand
ACTGACCAAAATTGATCCTGTTTTACCTTAAACCAGGACAGCATAGAAAATTAATATTCCCATGTTGTTCATGATAAAGGTTAACTTAGAATGTGGTGTATATTATGCCGTAAGATCGCAGTACTGTGAATAGTCATCAAAATAACTTAGTCTTATAAGAATTTTTTTAAACTTTAGACCCAGCCAGCAAAAAAGAGTCAAAAGCATGGATGCAATGCAGTCATTCATGAAAAGGTTTTACAGATGACTACCAAGGAAGTTGGAGCTTATGCATTTCAGTGTAAAAGTCAGATCTGGACACAGGGAGAGATCATCTGATGCAAGTAGGACTAAAAGGATTAGATGGATGTGATATTTTAGAAAGGGGGCAGGGGAGAAAATACCACATTTATAAAAAGGAATTGTCACAAGGGTAGCTAAACTATATATGAGCTTTTTACTGAGGGGTGCCTTGTATGGCATTTCTGTCTGAAGGTCTTAAAACACTTGAACCAAGATAAATTCTACAACATCCTTATGCAATTAGTAAAGATTATCTTAATTTTATGCGTGGAGAAACGAAAGCACTGAGGTGCTGTTACCAGGGAGAAGTTGCTCAATAAATGAGGGTTCTGTTTTCCTTTCTACAATTTTTGTAGGAAACGCAGAGCTATTTCTCCAGTCCTATATCTCTACCAGTCAGCAGTTCTTGAACAACACCTTTCCACCCAGTCTCTGTTATTTAGAAGCAACTGAATATGCTCCTAAGATATTTTTATGTGTGCCTTGGTTTCCTGGTTAACGGTGCAAATGCAATGTCACTGTTGTGTGTTCCTTAACACTCTGTTAAAATTCCATCACAAACATATGTGATATCTGAGTAAATCCCAGTGAAGGCATGTTATGTACAACAACCTTTTCATATTTATTTGTCTTGATATAAATTACTTTTGAATCTTCCTTTTAAGAATTGTGTTTCAATAGATGCTTGGTAGTGGATCAAATAATTAAGAGTGTGTTGGGTTGTGGGTTTTTTTTTTTTTTACACACTGAACAGGTGTGTTTGTATTATAGAGTTCTGTGCTACAAACTTTGTGCTTAGGAGATGCTTTTTTTTTTAAGTTAATACTAACAATGTCTTTTTTCTTAAGAGCTCTGGTGTAAATTGTCATGGAAAAGCATTCCCTCTTTATTTTTCCATTTGTTCTTTCACTATATTGTCTAAGTAATGGTATACAAACACATAGAATATCTGTTTCAGTTCTCAGTGATGAAATCTTTTTACTTTAGCTTTTTTATTAGTTCTTAAGTTAAAACCCCTGTGTATGCATTTACAATCTGATGAATGCTTTGAGTCTCTGTCTCTCTCTATAGAAATATTTTGAGGTTTTGTGTATATACTTATTTTGCTTTTTCTCCCTTCTTCTAGAAGTCTGAGAAAAGTGGAACAATTAATAAAACAAGCAGAGGTAAGCACTGCATAGTCTGTGTTTGTTTTCACTTGTGGCTGCCTTTTTAGTATAAATAAAATACGGTTACGCTTTGAAAAGTGACTGTATGAATAGTGCCTAGAGGCTCAACAGCATTGTTAGTTAATTGCTGATTCCCAAATACTTTGTGTTTTTTTTTTCTTTGCTCATGTAGTCTCATCAAAGAGAAGCTTCTCAGTCTTTGTATTTGCAATTCTTGTAGTTAAGTGGTTTTCTGAAAATTTGCACTTGCACTGTGAAACTGATGCATTGCTTTTTGTAGCACACAGTATTTCAAAATTAAATTTCACGATACTTTAGTAACAGATCTTGTAAAAATTTAACACGAATTTTATCATTCTGCTAGCCTGTCATGGTACTTGGAATAACTAGGGTTATTATAAATTACTTGTAACAACTTGTAATAACTTTGTAATATCTGGAAACAAGTATTTAAGAAACATGTCAAACACTAATAGGATGCTGAGTGGTAAAATACATTTTTACTGGACATGTGAGATAAATTATGAGAATAAAAATTCTGCAAGCTTCTGCCTGTTCTGAAAACAAGTCTGATGTCCTTCCAGCAAAAAGTTTGCAGACCTGAGATAAGGACTTGCAGTCTCTGTACTGTAACTTAGTGCTACCTCTGGTATACTATAGTAGTTCAGTCCTTAAAGCAGCTTGGACTGTTGTGGTACTTCTAACTCTTCTAAACCATGAGCACTTGGGTCTGCTTGTTCTAAAAAGAGCCAGCCTGACCTTTCTGTTGCAGCAGTTTCTGAGTAGTTGTGAGTTCATTCTGACATCAAAGATGAATACCAGGAAGACTTAGCATGCTTTTAGTAGAGTTGCTAACAGAACTCTGAACGGTGCTGAGAAGATCTGGGTTTTTTTCTGTTTGTTGGCTTTTTTTTTTTGTTTTTGGACTTAGTTGCAAGCTCTGTCCCTAACGCAGATAACCACTTTTGTGGAAAATAATGGAGTCCCTTGTCCCATTTAGCTCTCATTTTACCATTGAAAGGTCAGAACCTGTCTATAGAAGCTTTATTACTCTGTTTCCCTGTTTACCCATCCTTATCTGGTGTCAGAGTCCATTTTCTCTTTGTGTTCTTTTGTCTCTTTCTGTGCAATCTCATAACACAGCCAGGTGCTGGTTGCTGCTTTTATCACTCCCAGCAGACCTGCTGTGTCTCACTTCATAAAACACCCAGGAAGGCATTGACAGACTTTTTTTTTGGCTTTTGACAGTGCTCAGTTTTCATAAGTTTTAATATAATCTCATTACTTAGGAAAGTTATATTTAGGAACATTACAGTGGTACATTAGTGATGTAACGACCATCTGTCATCTATTGTTTGTTTCAGTAGGAGATCACTTTAAGGCAGACAAATGAAAGTATTTTATGCAGCAGGTAGCAAAATTTAGGAACTTGCTGCCGCAGGAGGTTGTGGAAGCAGACCATACGAGCAGTTTCAAGAGGGAACAAGTCCATAAATGTATGGTAAGATAAATAGGCAGCAATGTATCTCCTGGCGTTTCCTAATACAGTAGTTGTGGATGCTGTTAGAGTATGAGGAGCACTGGAGAAACTGAAGGTCTTGTGGTGTCCCTAAATAGTGTTTCCCTGTTGGTACTGTTAAAGACAATACACTGGAGTAGATAGACCATTGGTCTGATGTAATGAGTCATTTCTTGTGTTCTCTGTCTTTTTTTAAACGAGATTCTGCCTCTCCTTAGGAAAGAATATTTTTTTAAAGTCTCATTTAACCCTTTTCTGTGGATAAAATCAAGGAAGGACTTGAAACAGAGAATGAAGTTCTTGATGGCTCTTAGTTCCTGTGATTTTTTCATTCTTCTTTTTCAAACTGTTATACAAGGAAATTCTTTCTCCTTTATAAATAAGCAGTACCTTTTTACCAAGGCAGCAAAGTTACCATCTGTGGTTTTCCCTTCAGAGTTTTCAGAGATCTTTTTAAGTGTCCTTACCCAAGCCTTTGAAGACAGGTATTAACATCTTGATATCCCAGTTACTGGGAAGACAACTGTAATACAGAGAAGACTGAACTTCATGTTCTCATGGTTGCTTTGTCTACCCAGAATGTGATGGATTGGCTGGTGTGCAAAGAGTTTAATGCATGGGTAGGTTGTAGTCCAGCCAAAAGATCAGTGATGTGAGTTACCAGTGTTGGCTCATCATTGCTACGCCATGGCAAAAAGTCTTGCCCTGCAGGTGGATATAGGGGTACTCTATTGGTGGGTGTATTTGTCCCCAAATGGTAGACCATATTGCTGACCAACAGTATGTTCTGCTTTTAGAATATCTGAATAGAAAAAAACAAATCTCTTCTTGAAGGGAGGCAGCGGTTATTTCAGGCTAGTATACAATGATTTTGCTGCCTTTGGAAACTCAAGGAATTGAGCTTTGGAATGTGAGTTCTCTAGATTCCTTCTGCAGTCTGTGGAAAGAGAGGGACACTTCCAGAAGGTAACTGAGATCCAAAGTAGGTTGAGTCATTCTCTCTGGAGATATTACTCTCACCACAAGAGCATCTACCAGCTTTTGGCTGTGGGCAAAGGTATTTGGTTAGGGTCCTTGCCCGCCCTTGCCCTTCCTTTTTCTGTTAAATGAGGGAAGAATGAAGAAGTAGTCTTAAGGCTTTTTTTTTTTTCTTGGATTTGATTCTTGCAAATATAGTGATGTTATACTTCCTCTGATCTGCAAATACCTCCAATATTCTGAAAGGATCAAAAGTATTTTTCACAGTTACATCCTTTTAATATCCTGCCTGGATTAGTTCTGCATTTTATCTAGGCTTTCTAGGAGTTAGTGAGGGAAGTTTGAGTGAAAAGGTGAGAACAACATGCAAGGTTTAAATAAGCTTTTTCTGTAGTATCAGACCAAATGAGTAAGCAATAAACCTTTTCTTTGGTTAAGTAAGTGTTAAGACACATCATGAGTTCTGAAATGGTAAGCAACATACTTTATTGTATTACAAAACTATGAAAGGGTGTGCAGTTTGTGGAACAACTGGATACTATTATTTCTAATTTCAAGGCATAAAAAAGTGTACTAAAAATGTGGTGCATTTGGAATCGATTTAAAGGGTTTTTTTGGATGTTACTAAGGCAAGTAGCTTACTAAAATTCAGGAAATAGAAATATCAGAAATACTCAAACTGTGTTGAAAGACGATGTTTGAAGTTAGGATGATTTTCAGTTCTGACGCTGCAGGCCATAAACAGATATATGCAATAAGCATTGTAATGACTGATTTAAGATAAATAAATAAGCACACACACAGAGATGAGATTGTGTCTCTATATCTATGTATACATGCATACACTGCCTTTAATTCAGAAAGATCCCATTACCTTTTATATAAACACATTTAGAAATTATTGTTCTTAGTGTGAGAAAAGACTTGTCGCTGCTTTTAACTGTGGAAGCTTTATACTAGGCTACAATAATCTGCTCAAAATATAATAACTAAAAGATCCTAATTTGGAGTTTCAGATTGATTTTAGAGTTGGCATAAAAAGAGGGGAAGGCCTACACAGTGGAGTCTCTGGTTTGTCAGCTAAAGCACCAGTTTAGTTTTTGTCTGTTAGGTAATTAGGAAGCTCAGGAGCCATTTTCACTCTTCTCCATTTCTAGAACAATAGGAGAGAAGGGGGAAGACCCATCTCAGAATATACTTGCAGCCTGGAAATTAAGAGACTGACTTCGAATGTGAAAGACATGCATTCAGGTCCAAACTACTTTACAGATGAGAATTTGGCTTTCTTGCATCCTGGGTGAATGCTTTATCCTCTGGCAAGCAGAGGAAGACTAGCGGGCAACATCTAACATCATCTTATGTTCTTCTAGGAGCTTTTCTCTTTTTTTTTTTTTTTTTTTTTTTTTTTTTTAATTTTNATCTTCTAATTAATTAAAAAAAAAAAAAAAAAAAAAAAAGAAATCATACAGGTAGCTTATTTGTGCTGGTCATTATACTGCAATGCTTATCTTCCAAATAGCAGTATTTCCCCATTGCCATATTTTGATCTGATTTAGTGATAATTCCAAAGGAGGCTTATTTTGCATAGAATCATTATATACTTGCTAAAACACACATTGCTGTTAATAGCTTGTTGAAAGTTGATTAAGGCTCCATTCTGTTTTCCAATGGGATGTGGTTGTGTTGAGATTTAGGAAGTTTCAGCATTCCTATTTCCCAATTTTTAATATTTTTTTTTTTTCTGTGAACTTGCGGTATCTTTCCAATCAATGAGCATTTGAGATTGTTGAAGATATTTTCCAGATATGGAAATGGCTTAGGGAAATAAAAGAAAAAAGAAGACAACAAGATAAATAGAGTATATCAGTAGCTCTTTTGGATATTGTCTTTCAAAAGATTCCATTCCTTGTCTTGCTTGGTTGATTATTTCTCAACTTGAGAAACAATTTAGGTCTTTAAAATTATACATACTTTCTGTTGACGTTTTTAATACACTGAATATTTCTTTTAATGAACTATTTTAAAGTGTCTATAGCAGAGTAAACTATTGCCATTGGATTAAAGTAGTAACACTATAGTAGTTATTAGATTGCTCCTAGAAAGTATTCTATTGTGGGATATCACAGCTGTTAAATGTACCATAAGTGAAACTGAGTGTAATTCAGATGCTTGCATATCTGTAAATGTACTGATACTAAACCAGTAATTATATAAAGCAATACAGTTTTTGCTTTTTATCTCTGGGGATATTTTCAGTGTTGTGCATGTCAATTTAGCCCTTTGCCTTTCACTAGCATCATTGAAGTGTAATTTTAATTTTTGCACTAATTTTAATTTTTGCAGAGGAAATCTAGCAAATTTCTTGCTAGATAGCAAATAGCTGCTATTCAGACATTTTTATTGTGCATGTTTTTTTAAAGAAGTTTGGGTGGGTCAGAGCGTGAAGGAACGCTGCATGGGAAAAAAATGTGAAATCCGAACGGATATCTATGTCAGTGCTTATGCCATCTCTGCAACTTTATCACAAGAAACCTCACACAATTTGACATTTTCAGAGTTTGTCTTGGTGAATAAGCTAATAAATTGAGAGAAAAGAATATCAGGGGAAAAGTAGAAAAACATTTAACTGCAGCTCTGAGTTGTCATAGGTCTAAATTAACAAGTAATTGTTCAGAGAAACAAAGGAATGTAATCGATGGTCAGGTCTTGGACATGACAATCTTCTCATAGTATTAGCAAAGATATTTGGGATTAATCCTGTTTTTGTTGCCACTGTTTTTCTTGTGCTGTTCTTCAAGTGCTCAGTTTTTCTCCTTTTCCTTGAGACTACTACTTTTCTGACTTTGGACATTTATTTTNGTTAATCCTGTTTTTGTTGCACTGTTTTTCTTGTGCTGTTCTTCAAGTGCTCAGTTTTTCTCTTTTTCCTTGAGACTACTACTTTTCTGACTTTGGACATTTATTTTTCACCTTTGTTCTACTGTTCTTCACTCATTCTGCTCTATCTGCAAAGTGAGCATTTTTAACCTAGAGGTCAAGATCTTGATGTGAATGTGGGATGTTTTAGGTTGACTGGATCTATGGTGCAAGAATATACAGTTTAAAAATAAATATTGGATGATATAAAACTTGAATTTATACTGCAGTGAAACTGCAGATTAAGTGTTGAAATACTCTGCTGCCTGACCAGAAGCTACACATACTTCCTCTAAAGTGCCCTGTCCTTGGGATGTTTGTCTTCACACAGATGTCGCTTGTAGTAAAATCTGGCAGCTTTCATTTCACTCAGCTGTGACTCTCTGGATTTTGTCTACTGAACTTTCATCCTGGACTGTCTTCAATTTGTCATCTCCTATATCTCATTGAAAGTTTGGTTTCAATGGAATACCAGTAACTTTTCTTAGAAAGCTTTTTTGTTACCTTTATAATTTTTTTGGTGTGCACNCGAAAGCTTTCCTAGAAATTTTATATCTTTAATTTCTCTGTCAGCTTTCGTAGTGTTGCTAATGATGGTGGTCTTGAAGTTCTGCTTTTCTGAAATTTGACTTCCACATCTTTTTTGTTACCTTTATAATTTTTTTGGTGTGCACTTTTTTCCTTCTCCATATTTTTTGACATTCTGTACAAATGCCATGGGACTTCATCTTTGATTTCTTTCCTTTTGGTACTGCCTTGGAGTGATGTCATCTGTAAACTTTAAGTCAGCAGCCTCTTCTGTGCTGTCTCTTCCTTGAATTAACTAGAATCTGTTACCTCTTATGCCTGATCTGACTGTCACTTTGAGTGACAGAATTTAAATGTAGTTCTCAGTCCCTGCCCACCCTCCCCACAAGTGGTCTCCCTGTCTCCTTGAACACTGAACATCATTACTTTCTTTTTTGTTCCTTAGGCAGTAATTGGTCAGTCACTTACTTGTACCTCTTAAGTTATTATGCCCCGAATTTCCTTGTCTGCCCACTTTCTGAATAGTATTTAGAAAGTTCAACTTTTTTGGGCAAACCAAACAGAAATTGCAATAATTTTTATTGTCTCCTCATTTTATACGTTGCTACTTAGTTATGGTCTTGGGTGGATTATACAGCGTAGGTCAAACCTGTTAAGAATTCTAGATAGGGCATCTGTCCTCTCTTCTTCCTTTGGCCTTCTTGTCTTCTGCTGTGTTCTGCTTATGAACAGGATCAAATCTGCTAGTTTTTCTTAGCTTTCAAGGTGCTGAGAGATTATTCTATCTACTATCATCAAGAAAATTTGGCTATCCTCAGCTTCTCCATAGTATCAACCTTCATCACCTATTTCTGTCCATAAATATTTGCAAAGCTACTTCATTGGTTTCTTTTTAAATTTCTCACACTCCTCTCTCCTGTGAAAGTTCTTAAATATGGTGCCTTTAAACACTGTGAGCACACATTTGAGGTGTTGGTGCTGTCCTGTCAGACAAAAGTAGTACCTCATTGTTCTCGTGTGTGTCGCTCCCATTTGATGTTTGTTTCCGGGTAGGGTTTTAAACTCTTTCTTGAGGAAGTATCTTTTCCATTTCATGTTCATCCATTGCCTAGTGAGGGGAGATGCTGATCTACGACTAACACCTTTTAACTCTGGTAATAAGGAGTGCTGGTGTACTGGAGAAAAAGGAACTTTATGAATGTGGTTACTGTTAACTGGGGGCATAAGTTTCTTTGTTGCTGCAGGATCTCCTTGTCATATCATACCTTTTATGTGTTAATCCTTAAAAGGACTGGTTTGGATTTTTTTGTCTGTTAAATAATGCCTTTTTATTATTTCATTAAATGTTTGTGTAACTAAAGAAATAGCTTGCTGTGTAATAGATTGCCCCCACACCTGGGTTCTCAGTAGCTTTGGAGAAAAACTAAAAGTAACTTCTTTTGTCTTTAAATCTTCTTATTTTCTGGTTCACAGAATTAAAAGAAATTGTATTTATCATCCAGAGTCAAAGTAATTCTTTTCATTCCAAGAAAGCAGAAGATCTAAAAAGAGATATTTTAAAACAGGCTGCAGATCTTGGAAAGGTATGTTTAGATAATATAGATTGCACCTTGTTATGTATGTTTTTACTGCATTTACTAAAAATATAGTTGTCTATTGTGCCTTTTTTGGATCCATTTTATTCTTTTTATTAATTGCCTTCTGTGTGCTTACAAGAGAACTATTTCAGTGGGTTTTTACTGACTATGCCATGATGCATCACCAAATAATTTTAATTTGTACTATCTACCTTTTTGTATAATAACTGTTTTTTTCTGGAGGGCATTTGATGTAAAAGTGATAACAAGCAAGACTTGTAGTGTGCCTTTAAGAAACAATCAGATGCTTTCTTTATGAAGTGCAAAACATAATCATTTAAGCAGTAATTTTTAGGTGAGTATTTTATTAGAGCCAATGAAGATGCTGTAATGTAGATTTTGTGCAATGAAATTCTGACAACTGTAGCATTGTGGCAGTAGAGGAGCAATGTATGTGGACATTAAAATCCTAACACAGGATTTCCTACTTCCTGCAGCAATAGTCTTCCACTCCTCTCTTGCTCACCTTGGTATTAGCTCCCTCCCTGGTGCAGTACCTTCCCTAACTACTCCTTGTTCCTCTGTCACCCTGCTGCAGACTGAGCACACTGCCTCTCGCCTGCTGGTGGGCCATGCTGGCCTGGGAGCTGCACGTTGTACAAGTCTGATTTTGACTTAACACTCTAACATGAAATGTTACTTGTAAAGCTTTAGCCTAGAGAGAAGAGGTTTTTAAGAGACTTACATTGAAAGTTAAGTGTACATAAACAATGTTTTATTTTCTTTCTCTTTAATAAAAATAAGAAAAAAGTAAAAGGTATAAATCCCCTGATATGAGATACTTTGCTGTGAGGTTATTGGACCTATTTTTCAATTCTGGGCTCTTTGTTGTACAGGAAAAAAAAAGTCTGATTTAATTTGTGTTATCTATCTTGGCCTTGGAGCACCTAAATCAGGTTCCTGGATGTTTTAGGCTTCATTTATCCAAGCTTATTAAAACTGTTGTAATTGAATCCATTCTAAATGCAATTTTTAATCCCTTAATGAGATCAGTCATGTGAACAGCCTTTGTTCTCTAGAGTTCTGCTGTTTCAGACTCTTCTTTGGGGTTGGGGCAAGTGTTCAGATACAATGTGTGCGGAGGGGATTATGGCTTCAGTTGTTAAAAACAAGGATTTTAGTTGAGTTCTGTAATTGATGTTGCAGAATATGAATGATGAAAAGATCAATAAGTGGAAGTATAAATAGTTTCAGTTAGGCAGGAATCTAGGTATGTTTTACAGGAGAGAGGTAAAATCTTTTTTATAATCAGAGTTGTACCTGTAAGTACTTCTGCCTTGAGCAAGGTGAACTGGCTTTTAAAAAACTTTATTGTCTAATTAAGGAGATTCCTTTATGGGAATGCTGAAATGGTGATGCTTTTCCAATATCAAAAGGTAACTGTTAAACAGCATTCATGGCGTATTAAAGAAGCAGTGATGGAAATAAATCACACCAAAAATCTCATACCTGACATCTGGGAAAAGCGTAAGGCCATCGGTGTGCAGGGAAAAAATGAGCATAGCCAGCATGTACTTGACATGTCTTGATTGGTTTTGTCAACTCACAATTACACCGTAGGCCACTGTGAGGCATGGCACAATAACATTAATTATGGAGAAGAGACAGATGATCTCTTAAATTCTGCACATCAACATTTGAAGTTCATTTTTCATTAAACAAAATACATATGAAATTATTACTTTCAGGCAAAGGAAGTTAAATCCTTGTGTTTTAAAAGACAACTGCTATATAGAAGCAAAGGACTGGATCAACTGAATCATCAGGTTCACTTGCCTGTTGTCACAGAACCAAATTATAGATGTTTAGTCTATCAGGATTCATTAGTTATTAATTTCCGCTGTTTTAAAATGAGAAGTGGAAGCTGGCTGCTAGATTTCTGTTATTTAATGAAATTAGTATATCTACATTACTTTAAAATGGATTAAATCACTCACATTCATACTTACTTTACATTAATCTTTACGAAAAATGTGTCCATTTATTTTCTTTCACTGTGTACTTAAAACATTTTCATGTGAAACTAATCTGTAATTCCAGTCACCAGTAGATGTCATTATTGAGTTCATGCTTCAAAGCATATTTCATAACAATTGATTGAATTATTGAATTTATTGAACCAAAACTCTTGAGTATATTAAACAGTGGGCTAGAACATAGCAATGAAGAAAATCCCTTAAGATTTTTACCAATTTTCTTAATTTTCTGAGGTTTCTGCATTTAAGAAGGTCTGTAAACTAGGCCTTCCTAAGAAACACCAGATAAGAATAAGGAAGCTGTCAGAGTGTGAAATGATAATATTTGGGGCTGTTCCCTTTCTAGCTTCTTAAAAAACTGAAAACCAGAATTACTCTTTTAGTTACTATGTTTAAGACTAGAAACCAGATAAAACACGTTTTTTTTAAAAATGATAGATTTTGTCTGAAATACTGTTAATGCAGTTAATGCTGTTTCATTGCCTGGGATCGTGACATTGTTTTGAAGACAAAGGTCTGTGTATTTTTTTATGAAAACTAGTCTAGTAGAGTAAGTGTGTGTTTTGTTTTGTTTTTTTTTTCTTTTCCCTCCCCGTGAGGATTCTTCTATTGAACACCCTCACCCAATTCTTTCAAAAAACATTCAAAAACTTACTTTTCCTGAAAAGCCAAGAGATTAAATGGTATCCTATAGATATTAATCAGAAGAAATATAGCAAATTAGTAGTATTCATTATGGAGTTTAAAAAAAGCCACCACAAACCAATCATAGGATCATTTAGGTTGGAAAAGACACTTGAGATCATCAAGTCCAACCATAAACCTAACACTGCCAAATCCACCACTAAACCATATCCCTAAGCACGTCTACCCATCTTTTAAATACCTCCAGGGATGTTGACTCAACCACTTCCGTGGGCAGCCTGTTCCAATGCTTGACAACGCTTTCAGTGAAGAATATAACAGTAAGATTTTAAGATGATGGAGTACTGGAAAATGAAAATGAGTATCACATACTTCCATATGAATAATAGATGATGTAAAGCATGACCTCTGTTTTATAGAAGTGTTGTAACTATAGTTTGCAGTATTTTTGCTATTAAGCTTACTTTGTTTTGAGCAAAATCCTGTATTTTGTGCCATGTCATAGAAATGAAGTTTGACAGATTTAAACTATCCCTACATGTAAAGGGGAATATTGTTCCTTTGTGAGTTTGAGGACTATTACTGTAGTGATTATTAACATCAGTTTCAAAGAAACAAGTACAGTCAAAAGTATGTAACTGTACATAGAAAACCTTCATATTATGTTGCTTGACTAAATACTTGCTTTAGTTAACATCTTAATTTACTTTTCATAACATGGTTTCTTTGCCAATCTCCCAATCTCCAGCTTGCCTAATGTGAAAATAGGGGACAAATGCTAGGAGCATCCTATAGTTGTGTTCTTGTTTATTTAAAACAATTTTGCAAAATTGTGTTTCCTGAAGTGCAGCAGGAACAAAAACGATCAGAAACCCAGCTGGCCTGTGCCACTGGTCTATGCCTCAGAAGTTCAGTCTCTTTGTTATGTTACAAAATCATGCTTACAGAAGGTTCTATTTTTCTGCTTCCAACATGCATCGACTGTAACTCAGTATCCTAGCTGCTGCATCTGGTTGAAAAGACTCTTGGTGCCTATCTCAGCTTTATTATATCATTAGAGTCATGACCACGATATCTGTTGCCAACATGCCAATTGTTGTTGAGTATGGCATGTGTGCTTTAAAAACCTGTTATTTTCAATTGCCTAGGCTGTACTGATGGCAGCATTGCACTATTTCAATAATATGGAAGATTTCTTTGTTAAAGTGTTGGAGAGGGGGGAAAAAGTATAATTAGTTTGCCTGAATTTTAATGTAAGCCATCACTATATTCCTATCTGGAATGATCTGTCTCCAAATTGTTCTGCTCATGTTTTTGCCATCTGTGAGAGACTACTTTCAGGGAATTTGTAGACTGTATCTTTTTTTTCTTAATATGCCAGTGGGACATGCATTCCTTTTCTGGGTGAATTAATGTTTTCTGAAGTTCTTCCTAGCTCTACTTCCACATCTGATTTCAGATGCTGGAGTGAAGCCATCTGAAGTTCTGTTGTCCAAAAGCCTCCTCAAATATCCCTCTGCTATTGTTTGATACTATTCCCACAATGAATTCTGACATCTATATCTCACCTGAAAGAGACTGCGAAATACTGTCAGGCTATGATGGAAACAACTCTGAAAATCTGTCTGGATTTTTCTTGGTCTGTAGTAGGAGTTGCCTGATTTTATTCCTTGTTAGATATATTCCACAAATGAGCAGGCATACATTCCTCTTCCAGATCTACAACAAGCTGTATAGCTAAAATTTCCCTACAGTTCTGAGTCTTGGAGTAGGTCTGAACTGTTCTGTGTTTTACCCTTTCTGTAAAGCTCACATACATGTTAATAATGCTGTGGTTATAAAATCTAGTGGAAGGATTTCTCATTCACTGCAATAGAGTTGTTTAAACTGATCTGTGTATTTAGAAAAGCTATTCATAGACTTAATTTGCTGGACCCCTTTCAAAATTAATACCATAAATGAAGGCAATCCACAATGTATCTGTTGCTTCAATGTCCAGATTTTTTTCTCAAATTCTAGATCCTAGTCTGAAACCCCTGTTTCCTCCTCCCCTCCTATAATGGCTTCCCATGCCATGGAAGCTGCTTCCAGCTGATCAGGTGATTCATTTTTGGATCTGGCAGTTTTAACAAGTTTTTAACTGATTATATTTAAGTGAAGTGTTGGGATACCTTCTGTCCTGCCCCTCCATCTCCATGTCTACAACAGTTCATCTTATGGCTAGGTTTTCCGTAATATCAAGATCAACCCAATTTTTTTAATTAGAACAGGTATGTTTTATACATAAATTATTATATTTCCCAGTGTTGTTGGATCTAGTGTCTTTTGTAGAACATTAGTGTGCAATTTGTTTTTGTCCTAGCAACAGCTTTCTTTTCTTCTGCAAGGATTCATTCATGTCAAATAAATCCTGCAGCCTCATGAAATGTGCTTGTCACTTAATTCTTAAAATGCTTATTCCTTAACATGCAAGAATTTATCCTGCTAGGCAGTGGACAGTTTTTGTTGACTTTATTTATGAAAAACAAGGCTCTTTGGCATACCTTCTCCATTAGCTTTCCATCATTTTTCTGTCTTTGTAGAGCAAAGATCAAATGCCAGTCTATACCAGAGCTGTTGGGGAAGATACTGTCATGTCATCTGTGATATTAATCTTGTATGCCACTCTGCTTGGCCCAGGTCTTGCTAGTCTTTGACTGATCAGCAGGATTCTCTTTCTACAGCAAAATGATGAACCTGGCACATGACTGGCAATAGACTGTGTGAAGGTATCTTGCTGAGATGACAAGTCCTGCCTGCACTTCTCTGTGGCGAGGGCAGAGATGCTGATGGGTACCTGGAGCATCTGGCACTCTTACTTTCTCAAAGAATTGAAGTCCCTGCAAAGGGTGCCTCATGAACTCAAAAAATTAGAGTAACTAGGGAACATAGTACTGCAGCAAAAGAGCGGGAGGAAGAAGTCCAAGCTTTTATCAGTGGCCTCCTGAAACCACACAAATCTTCTTTGTCCATAAGTTTTGAGCATGATATTACCCAGTACGTGTTGCTTTTGCGATGCTTTTTCTCTGTCTGTATTGCTTGAGTCTCATAATAGTATCAGTAACTACTAAAAGCCCTGGATCATCTCTGGTTCGTGAATAGAAAATTCTGGAAGCAAGATTTCTTTGTCCTTTTCTTCTCCCCTGCCCCCCTTTAGTCAGTATTTTTCATTTAGTGAATGAACACCTAAATATTGTCATACTAGTTGAATTTTATCCTAAACTTGCATCCTTGCACCTTGCATAATTTGGGTTTTTTTTTGTTTAAAAGACAGAAAACAAATTAGTGGATTAACTTAGTATTTTGGACTTGCCCTCATTCTCAAGTTCNTGTTCCTGTATAAAGTTTAGTTCATTTTTATCCAACCTTTTTTTCTCTCCTTCTTTGCTTCTGCTTTGCCTGACTTCTGTTTGTAACATCAACCAAAACTTTCATATTTATACCTATCTTCCAAATGTGTCCATAAAACTTCACTTCTGTAGTGTGGATAGACCTTGCAGTATAAAAACCTTGTCTGTAATAAGTGTGTGCATTTAAGTGTTCAGTGTATGAAGTTCAGATTTCCCCTTATCTGTATTAACATACGCATTTGTTTGTTTTCTGATATATTACTTATTCTGCTTACATACGTTGTCTGATATCAGCTTGTTCTTGGTCATTTTCTTTCCTGTTGAGTACATAGTTTGTCTTCATAATGCTTAATTTCTTTCAGGATTTGCATTTTAAAATGCAACTGCTCATTTTGGGGCCTCAGTATTTGGGTGCTCATCTTCTGAAATGCTTCTAAACTCTGATCTGTTGAAGGGTGAAGTGCCTCCAAGTTCTGAAAATCAAACCTTTTGAAAGTGTTTTAGCAAAAGTGTACAAAATTACTATTTAGTTTGGAAAATGTATTTCAGAGTTGTCGTGAATCTTTTCTCTTCAAGGTTATCTTGCAGGACTTCACAAATTTGACTGACTTCTGTTTTATCTCTGCTTTCCTCTGGCTGTTCTCTTGGCTTTTTGTTTGAATTGTTTGATCTCTCTGACTTTTTAATATGCCCTTGCTTCTCATTCTGCAAAGGTACCAGAATCCTTTGTACGATTACTAGGCTTTATTATCAGCAAAATCAGACTAGCCTGTTAACTATTTTGTGCTTGAAACTATTAAACTTACCTACACTGTGATGCTAGAAGATGAATATGATCATCTTCCAATAACAGATATTCAGTAGATTTTAAAAAAAAAATTGTAGAAGTTGGGTAATACTGCACTAATGAGATCTTTTAACATTTTAACAATGACAAATGGGCTCCTCTCAGCCCTTACACATCATACACTGTTTATAGCTGCTTTTCCCAGTCAAGTATGTGATAACTGCACTTCTGCATTTCTGTATGCAGAAAATTGGGTCTGTCACCTTACAGAGATGCCTTCTCATGTCAGGACAAAAAATATATGTGAAATTGGCAAGTTTAAAGTGCTTTAGGCAAAGGTGCTTCTCAGCCTTTTCTGCATCAGTCTCTGCATATATCATAGGATTTGAATGAAACCATTTCACTTAGGTATATCTTTATCAGTAAAAGATGAATAAGAGATTGATGGAAAGTTCACTCTTCCACTGTGACTGCTGTCTCCTATGTTGAAATTGCTCAGTCATCTTTGAATAGAGTGCCATATTCACTGCTCTCACATATAGTTGAGACCTGAATTACTAAATGAAAATTAACCCTTAAAATCAGTACTTGATAGCAGTTTTCTTCGTTTCTTGTAAGTTTTCCTGAGCGTCTATACTAGTATTTGAAATATGTTTACCAAATTTCTTGCCTTGTGGAAGCTTCTTTCTGTTCTCCTGTTCCTGTTCATTCACTTCTTCCTTTCTTCTTCCGAAGTTAGAAAAAGTATTTTAGGTTTACTTGGTAAGAGACTACTGGGGGCAAGGGACCTGCTGCCCCATGTATCATGTTAAGTTAGCTAGGGAGATGACTGCCTCAAACTCACTGTTAGTGAAAGATGCTCCAGATTTATTTCTCTGTGAATATAAAAATCAACTAAGAAATGCAAATACTTAAAGCTTTCTGTGAGGCTGAGAATTTCAGTAGATATTACACTAAGGAGTTGAAGGTTGGTGAGCTTATATTGTTTCGGTAGACTAAAGGGAGAGAAAAGCAGAAGACAGGAGTAAACCATTGAACATTTGTGTGTACGACACATAGAATTTGCAAACCATCCAATGTTAGAATAGACTTTATAGATTTTGAAGGGAAAATTTGCTAATAATAATAGAACCAACAGAACCACATAAATAGCTTAATTTCATTGTCTGAAGTGGTTTTATATGCTGGTTCTGATTGAGAATGGATTTTAGTATTGTGGCTGATAATGTGTAAAGTGAGTTTTACTTAAAAGCAAAATCTATCTTAAACAACCATTCTAAATAAAGAATCTTATTCAGATCAGTTGGCAACATAATTATTATGGTTCACCGTTAATGCGTACTTTCATGAATAATAGCTGTGTACTGGTATATCACATGTCTGTCTTGCGTATGATTGCTTTTATTTAGAGTTCTTGCAAACTGTGAGCTGTGGAGACAGTATTTCTGAGTGGTTTTTATCCACACAAGTGATAAGGAAACAAATGGCACTTCAGTGCAATTTCTTATTGTCATTCTAGGCTACTGTCTCATTATACGCATCTCTGGTAGCATTTATTATAGTAAACACTCAAATCTTTTCCAGATTTTTCCACATTTTTTTTTGTCTTGTTACAAAATAAGACTTACATAGGGATGCTGGTGATCATTAACTGTCAGAAGGGCGGAACAGGGAAGATAGGGGATATCTAGGGGGAAGATAGGGGATTCTATTGGAGGAAAAATAAAATGCAGACTAAATTGGTGAGAACTCTTATATCAATTAAGTTTCTTCTTCCAAAGGTACACTTTTTAATTAGCAAGTTCATATACTTGTCTCAGTTTTCAAAATTCAGACTGCTGCTCAAACTAAATATTAGGCTGACTTAAAATCCATGTAATTATTTTATTATTATTTTATTAAATCCTAGTTAACTGAAAGTATAGTAGATGTGCCATAGTCACTTGGCACAGCTGGATTAATATTTGGACTATTTCTACATTAGCAAGTAGCATGGTGCAATAGGAGCAAATATGTAGAGCAATGCAGTTGTTTTTGAGGAGCTAGCACTGGTGTTACATGACATTTCAAAGGGTTTTACTTAGGACTAGTTCTGATTTGGTTCTGTGAACTGGAGGTCCATTAGCAGTTGCAGCACATCTTCTAGTTTAGTTTCATCCCAAAGGAATACAATTTGTGGGCTCTGTGATGCAAGACAGCAGTGAGTGGGGAAAAAAATGCACAAAAATGGACTAACCTAGACTGAATATATGAGGCAGTGTTAGGAAGCCGTAGGAGCTGCTTTTGATCTAGGTCTTAATCTTGCAATTGGGTTTAAACTTTATTTAGTAAACGTGTCTTTTTTTTCCCCTAGTTATTAAGATTTATTATAACAATTTTTAAATGGATCGATACCTCTGAACGTTATTCACATCTCAGTAATTACAAGAATGAAATTAGTTTTTTATATTGTTCAGTTTGAAAAGTCAGGACTTGACAACTCTATCAGCAAGCGCTAATGGAAGACTCCAGGTTTCATTTTGATCTTTGAAACACGTAGTCCAGTCTAGATTAAAATAGATTAAACTGGAATTATTTTATGTGTTTTGACTAACTGGGGGGGGAGGGGAGCACGATTCATTTGTTCATAGAATTATTTTTTTTTTTAATTTAGTAGTTTCTTGAGTCTTCTCATATTCTGGTCATCTGAATTAAGATCTATTCAGGTTTTCATCTACAAGATTGGAGGCAATTGTATTGATGTCGACACATTTTCTGCTACTGATCATGGAAAACAGGCACAATTTCTTTGTATGACTCTTACTCAGTTTGCTGCAGGACAATTGTTTGTACTGGTAGTTGAGGAAAATCTTGTGGTGTCACATCAACATAATGTAAACCAAATTAACACTGATTACTACTGACCACAAGTAAATTATTTCTGGATCACAAAAACCTTACTGGACATCTTACTGATTTTTCTAATTGTGGGAACTATGGTCAGCATGTTAGCAATTAGCAACATTGTAATACACATGCTGAAATTTACTCTGACTACTGTTGAAGAACAACCCAGTAAAATAATTGATTTTGGTACCTACTAGCACCTTTCCCGCATGAAAAAGTTATATCAATAATTAGAGGGTTTTGAGACAGAAATATATTCTAGTAGAAAGCTTTTCTTTTTGATGATGAAACAGTTTATTGTGTAAGGATTAATATTCCAGCTAACGGTCTAAAAAGTCACTTCAGATAGAAATACTTATTATACCTATTTTCCCAGGCAATGAGTTGTTGGATCTAGCGTGCGAGCACTCGGGAGTCAGTGCTTTGGTTATGTGTTCAAGTATATTTTCTGGCAGCTAAGTTGTGTTCTGAGGATTTCAATATAACATACTGTAGGAAAAAGTAATAAAATTACTTCCTCTTCATTAAAACTCTTCCTTTTTTTCCCTTTCTTATTTGAAGTTATAGTTAGGAATACTTTAAATCACTTTCTTAATTTGCAGTTATCACCTCCGTGTGATTGGGTAAATGCTTCCATCTTTTCTTTTAATGTAAGATCATTTGACGACAGACTTACACACAGCATCTTGCTCTTTATTTATGAATGCAGGGTACTGCTGTGGCCTCTGCCTGAACCCTTTGAAACTGCATGTAATATATTACAAAAACTCTGATCTTTTAAAAAATGATAACCAGAGAGTAGAACAGAAATAGAGATTTTCTCTAACAGAAAATAGTAGATTATTCTTTATTACTTCCTGAAGAGCAGAAGACAAAATGTCTATTTATTGGTGGTTATGCTATGTTCGCAGCATGGGGTTGGGTTTTTTTAAACCTTATTGTGGCCTTTCAGTACTTAAAGGGGGCTTATAAGAAAGATGGGGACAGGCTTTTTAGTAGGGTCTGTTGTGATGGGACCAGAGGTAGTGGTTTTAAACTAAAAGAGGGTAGATTCAGGCTAGATACAAGGGAAAAAATTTTTACAATGAGGACAGTGAAACACTGGCACAGGTTGCCCAGAGAGGTGGTTGATGCCCCATCCCCGGAAAAATTCCAGGTCGAGTTGGATGGGGCTCTGAGCAACCTGATGTATTTGAAGATGTCCATGCTCTCTGCGGGGAGGTTGGACTTGATGACCTTTAAAGGTCCCTTCCAACCCAAACTATTCTGTGATTCTATAACAGATGACTGGAAGAGGTTGGGTTACTTAACTTCCCAAGGGAGGGCTGAGAAGAGGGTAGATAGGCTATCTCTGAATGTGGTTTAGGATTAATTTCTGAAAAGAAGATAAGAAAGTAGGGAAAATGTTGTTAAGTGCTTGTAAAGCATGTAGAGCAAAAATTACGAAACCATTTCTAATTCTGGAACTGTGCGATTCAACAACAGTGCCTAGGGTTTAGGATCCATTGTCCTGCCCTGCAGTTCTGGGTTTCATGAGGCAGTTTAATAAACTTACAAACCACAGGGATATATATGAGACACCTGCACCTACCAGTATACTGGACTCATTAAAAGCAGATTCCTATACACTACTGTATTTTTCTATAATGTGTTATAAGTTTGTTAATTGCCCTGATCAGGTGACTCAGTAATATAACAATAAACATATTACTGTCATGTTTTGCATTTCACCGCAGTTCTGTATCTGTTTATATGTAGTACTTGCAGTATTATGTCACATAGGGCAGATAATAAATAGTGGTGAGCAATATCCAGTTTGAATTACGTTCTAAAAAGCATGTTCTCACTAAACCATACACTTAGGGCAAGATTTAGTTATGCTTAGATGAAATTCAGTGGACTCTGTTCTGCAGGAAAACAAAGCAAGCACAGGTCTGCTAGGGGGTCTTAGAGGATGTGACCTAGCTGTGGCTCTGGAAATCCCATTTTAGCTGGGTATGATCTCTGCCATACTGGGTGCTTACAGAGGTCCATTTTGGCCTTGTAGTCTATGAAATCTTAGCCCATTTCTTTTGTTTTTCCACCATACTGTTTTGTTGTCTATAAATTGTACATTTCTCATATAGGTTTTGGTAGATTAATATGAAATTGCATGTAGTACAGAAAGATTTCAGGTATTTGTTTCAGGTTAGCAATTATCTTAATTATTTCTTAAGAATTCTTTTATTCTGACTGATCTTTTTCCTCACTGGATATGCTATTCCCCCAAGGTTTTTCCCATGTTAATGAAGAAGACTTTTAATGTTTAGATTCAAGAACCAGACCTTGATTTCTGTTCTGTTGATGATTTGCTGTGAAAATGAGCATGTCACTAGCATCTTTGTACTTCAACTTGCATAAAGAATAGTAAATGATTTAAAGGTACATATGAGGCTGTGTCAATGTCTTTTGAATTGGTTTGAAGATGTGGATCTAACCCCTTTATTCACACTGATTTTTTTTTTTTGTTTGTTTGTTTGTGTAGAGTTTGCAATTTTAATCTGTGGCAGGTGTTACTGCTCTCACTGTGCTGATACAGTAGGTGGTATTTGGGATAAAAATGTCTTGTGCTATATTTCAGACCACAAGTAATTCCATTTTTTGGTTTTGCCCTTTTAAAGTCAGCTCAGTTGTGAAAGTGGGAAGGGTAGTTTCTTGGTCTTCAAAAGTGATTAAATTATTTTATTTAGGTTAAATTTTATTTGTGCCATATGTAAAGTGTTAGCATGTGTGAAAGCATGGGCTCTGTAACTTTGGAAACAATAGTTTTGAGATAAAATAACCAGTGAATATAGTACAAGGTATGGATGCATTTGTAGGAGAGTTTTATGATACACACAGATGCAGTGTGTAAGTTACTTATCACTACCTTGACTATCTAGCCATCCCCCAATGAGCTAGCTTGGACGTGCCCTTTCGCTCCCCAAAGCTGACAGCGGGTACTTTGTGCCTTTTTTCTGTCTGTGTACTGAAGGTAGAATAAATAAAATGAATAGGTCAGCCCAGTTCCACTGCATTCAGAGTGAAAATACCTAAAATGAGAAAGGAAAAATAACAGAGATCCTCCTGTATTTTTTTGGAAGAGGCTATTTTACCTGCACAGTGGTTTTTAAGCATCTCTTTCATTAAATCAGAACTGATGCATTGTGAGAGATGAGTGGAAGGAGAGGTATATGCAAGGTGGTATGTATTTTCTTGTTTTAGAGGAAGTTGGGTAGAGAAAGAGAGCAGGCTTATGAGAATGTCAAAAGGAAAAGACACCTTGCAAAAGTATCAGATTAGCTTGAAAAAGAGTGCTTTTTCTTTATCATCACTCCTTTGATCTGCACAAAGGAAAGAGTTGTTTTTGTTTTGGTTTTTTTTGTTGTTAAAGAGGAGATACCTGAGTATATGGTACAGCTACTTAGATTATGTAATTTACTTCATACCTTTTGCATGGGAAAATGTTGTTTGTATCTAAAATGAACACAACTTCAGCCTTTAGGGTGATATAGACACTGAGTATAGTATTGTTAATTACTTATATGTCTGTCTGGCTCCTATTGCACGATATATGTGGCCACATACAAATACTAGCATAACTGCAGGGTTTGTATGCCTGTAAAAACAAACGTTCTTGTAAAAACATAGGTTTGGTTGTTTTTATTCCAATCTTCAATCCCATAAGCAAACATATTTTTATGGTTTTACCATGAAGTGGTTACATTTTAGTGAAATAACAGATGTTGATCATACTGTTACTAAGATTTGCTGCTTCCACTAAAAACCTTGAGACTAGTTTGGTTTTGCAGTAAATTGAACTAACCACAAACATATTTGATAGATTGGCTTGAACTAGAACCATAAATCAGAACCACTGATGTTTTAGGTGAATATCCAAATCAGAGTTTTGGCATTGTTTCTTTTCAATTTGTGTCATTCACAATAGCATAAATATTTCTTAAAACAGCAGATTGTTATTTTTTGATAGGGTTAACGCACTCCTGAGAGACACGGTTATTCTTTAGAGTGGTAGAGATGTTTTCTTTAGTGTATGAAGTTTGGAGGTTTTATGTATTTCTAAGTGCTATGCTTAACTGCCCTTAAAAAGGATTTAAAGTAAACTTGACAGAGTCAGCAAGCAGTGTGAACTTTATCTTACAGCTTTTCTTAGAGAATAAATTATTTTTGTGTTTAAATGTAAATTTTCTGTTGATGGCATTGGCTTATATTCATGAGACGCATTCATCAAACAACAATGTTTGGCATATGCATGGCACAAGTGGAAAGGAATCAGGCCTTTGAGAAGTCAAGATGGTTTGTCATAGGAGCTGCCAAATCTGCTAGCCTGATGGAGGTGAGGCTGCTGCGGCTCCCTGTCCCCAGGTCCAGCCAGTAGCGAGGCTGAGCACATGTTCCCAATAGTGCATGTATACACGCAATACATGTATGTATATACCCGGTCATCCGTGTAGATCAACACAGACCGAAACCACAGCACTCACACAAACTACACCCGTGGCCTGACCATGTTTCACCTCTCTGGCTAATCAGGATGAAAGCCTGTTTATGGAATTTGTATACGTAAATATACATACCTACAATATGGATGCTTCCAGTAGCTGGTCTTTGACATTCAGTCTATGCAGTCACTGGCCCTCGCATTTGCAGCCTCTGCAGTTGCCAGCATGTGAGGCTTTGCTGTGTGGCTCGCAGCTCCATCCCAGTTGCTTGTACTCAGCCCTGCTTCTGCACACACACATGCACACGTGCATGCACTATGGATCCTCCCAGTAGCTTTCAACACTCAGTGTATCCAGCAGTTGTCCCAAAGACCCTCTGGCCTCCCTGTTACCTCACGCACAGACACACACATGCAAATGCATCTTTCTGGTAGCTGGTGCAGACTTAAACCCAACCAGTATCTAATCCTTGCACCCCAGAGGTTCTCCAGTAGCTGGGACCTCCTGCTTCCTCCAGTAACCAACTGTCAGGCCCCTTGGTCTCTCCACTGTCTGCTCCAGACTCGTAGCTGCTCTGACACCTCGTTCCCAAGCCTCTTCTACTCTTAGTCCAGCTTGATACTCATGAGCAATTACACACGCTGACACCCCTCCACACACAGACAACGTGGATCCACCCCACTCTCCCCAGTTTCTGGCAGCAGACGTGTACCACTGTGACTCGTGGTCCGCTCTCCAGGTGCAGGCACTCAGACCTTCAAATACACACAGACACACAGAGCCTCCTACCCATGAGTTAGAAATGGAATTTAAGGAGAAGACAGGACAGACTGCAGTGATCAGTGCAGGGCATGGCCAGATAAGCATCCTGACCAGCAATCTGTTTCAAGTGACCAACCCCTTTTTTCCTCTGTATTTATAAATGGTTGTTCCTCCTCAGACCACCGTGATCCCTCTTTTCCTGGCCTTTCATCTTCCCCTAAGTGTCTCATAATAAGTTTTGTGCCATCCCAAAATGTTCTTCACCTGAATCCCGTAATGCATCCCATACCCCTGTAGACAGCAACCCCCCTGTCAGACTGTAAGGAGAGCAGGGAATCTCTCCTTTCTCTTCAGCTGGTGGGTGTCATATCTGGACAGGCTGATGGGGAGGTGCCAAGCTGGGGGGAGCTGGATCAGAGTGTTCAGTTTTCTCCAGTTACATTATTGTGTTTCCTTTGATTTTTTTCAGTAAGAAAAAATGCTAACTCCTCATTTTGATTTTTGTGTAAACCTGTGGGTTTTTGTTACGATGTTAGTGTGACAGGTGAAAGCTGAACTCAAAGTAGAGAGTGTTATAGTAAGTGCTGTGTAACGCAATTGTCTATAGAAGTTTTTGTATAATGCCCTACATTATTTATAAGTCTTTCTTTACAGTATGGGATTTTATGATATGGTAAGGAAATTAGTATGATATATTGCTTAATTGATTACATGGGACCTATACGAAACGTTTCACTTGAAGTGTATTAGCTTTATATCTAATAGAGAATTAAAAATAATGAGTTGGAAGAAGCACTTTACCTAAATTGCAGGTCACCTTGTTTCATACTATCTTAAGTCATCTATTGTGCAGGGCTACTTGCCAGTAAAAAACAATGAAGAGCTAAGTAGTCATTCCACAGTAATTTTTTTAAGATTTGTTGGCGTTTAGGGAAAAAAGTGCATATAATTAAAGTTTAATGGGATTTTTTTTTCTTTAAAGGAATTACCTACGGTTCTGCTTATTCATCAGATGGATGGGCATGAAGGTGCATGGACAATATTACCATTAATGAGAGAGTAAGTGTAATGAATGCCAGTTATTTTCAGAATTTTTTGCAACCAAGCACATAAATATTAATTACTCAAACCTCTTTTTTCAGAAGCAAAAGCTTTTGAATGAGACTTGCAACTTTATCTTTTCACGTTCTTACTCTTTTTTAGTTTTCCAAAGTAATTTTCTGTTAAATTTCATTAAATCAGAGAAAGCTATTTTAAATAAAAGAATGACAATAATATAATGTAACTGAATAACTGCCGCCTTCAAATAGTTGTGGGTTTTAAAATTATTAAGGAAGTAAACTAGTCAAAAGAAATACCATTTTAAAATGTGTATTTTCCTATTTGGTCCCCACTTCTCATAGTGGAAGGTGTGAGATATTTCAGAACTTTTGATCTTTAAGATCACTTGGCTAAACGAAGTGGATAAACCCTTTTTTAAAATAGGTAATAATACTTTTCTGAGGTTTCTGTCTTTTGCTTATAATTTCTAAGAGGTGGCACACCTCTACAGTGAAAAAAGGTATGTTATGACATCTTTTTAGAAGCTTGTATGGCCAGTTTTCATCTTAGTATGGTCAGAGAAGACAGGTAATCTCAAATATCTTTTCTTCTTAGCTTATGCAGATGGCTCCAAGGACGACATGCTGCTTTTACCCAGTAGTATGTTGCAAACTGTTAGGAAACAATGATTCCTGTTTCAAAAAGTCCTAAAGCTCCATCATACTGGAGGCTATCCTTTGCGTAAAACTTGCATTTGAAACTGATGCCAGAGGCTCTGCAGCCTCTTGAGGTTTAATTTAGTTAATATAATTTATTAGAGTTACTCAGGAGGGTGGTTTTGTTTTGGCTTGATGTTTTTGCATCATACTGGTTACAGGACAGGATGCTTTTTTCTCGTCTGCTTTCTATTGCTTTCTGCGTGTATAGAAACCTGAAAAGAGTGCTTGTATGGTAGCTGTCTTTGAGATATATGTAAACTGTGAGAACAAGCAAAAGGAGAATTAAAGTAAATTGAAAAACTGGAAGATGATGTTCCAAATATCAGTCATCTTCGGTTTTCCTTCTTAGCTCCTGTTTCAATGACCTTGTGGTTCCCCTTCTGAATTATTTATGTCTTGGTGACAGGGTTTACAGATACAGCTCTTACAAGATAGCAAAACTCAGAAGCAAAAATACAAATGGTAGTTTGTGTGATAAAGCAGAAGAAAATTCTTCAGAAATCAGAAGAAGAATCTTAAGTAGAGGATTTCCATCTTAAAGAGAATTCTGGAATATGAAGTTCCTTGTGTCTACTATTTCACTTATCACTTTTGACAGAATGAAGGCATGGAGCAGTTTAGAAGTATGTAGATCATGTGACGCTTGTACCTTTTAGTTTTTTCAATGGACAGAAGAGGAGGAAGGGAGATTAAAGGATCAATGCGTTCTGCAGCAACTGATGATGCTAGGAATTGACAGAAGATGCATTCTTATCTGAAAACGGCATTCAGAATAATGGCTTCCCTCAGTTCTGTGGTTGTCACTATTTTTAAGTAGGCCTCTAAACAGTTATGACAGTTCTTAATTTTTAGTTCTTGGGCACAGGTTAACTTGGACAAAATAACTTCATATCAGAAGATATAATCATAAGACATCAATAAGTATCTCATGACACGGTACCCTTACTGTCTCCAGAAGGCCCACTGCATTTCTTCTTAGTAACCGTGTTCATTAAGCAGGGAAGAAATGCCTTTTTAAAATGATTACCCTGAAACTGGATGTTACCTGAGTATCTCCAATGGCTCCTTGCTATCTGAACTCCAGATTTGTGTGCTATGAGGTCTGCATAGGACTCTCAGTATTTCTCAGATAGTGGGCTTGGGTTTTAGGTTGTTTTTGGTTTTATTTTGGTTTGGGTTTTTTTAGCCAAATACCATTCCCTAAAACAGAAATGATCCTGTCACCCTTTTTTACTTATTTTTGCTGACTTATGTTTCTTATGTTTATTTTCATTGCTTATCTTATCAGTAGACAATGGTCTGGAGGAAGAAATCTGTGATGTTTATAGGTGCTAATTTTCTTGTCCCTCTCCTCAGGTTATTTCTTCAGTTAAATCAACATAAAAGCTATGCAAAGGCAACTGTACAAGTAAAGATTGGGTTTTTTTCCATTAGGTTGTCATGAATTAATAAGGCTTTGTTTTGTTAAGTAGTGAAAGAATTAAGCTGGGAGAAGTAGAGGAATAAGGAATGAGAATTTTCTGAAGGAGTCAGGAATCCTGCACGGAGATTAGTGTTAGCTTTGAGGAAGGTTGGGGAGTCCCTTCTATCTGTGTAGTTTCACTGTACTGAAAAAGCTAATGAAGTTTTTAGGCTGTGGATGATGATTATGATCAGTGTCAAACAGCTGTGAGAAAACCAGTCATTAGGCACTTTCATGATTGTTGCAATGGTGTTAGATGCCCAACAGTGGGGCTTCTTGGAAGAAAGATAAGGTACAGAGGGGAAGGTAACTTAAACTGCTATGTATAACTTCTGAATTCATAGGTAGTCATACCTGTAGTACCTATTCATTTACGAGAGGACATTCTTTATGTATCTCTATTCTATTCCCTTCTTTCTGAATAACAGCTGCTATATAAATAGATAGCAGGAGAGGCAATGTCTTTATCCATTCACGNACTTCTGAATTCATAGGTGGTCATACCTGTAGTACCTATTCATTTACGAGTGGACATTCTTTATGTATCTCTATTCTATTCCCTTATTTCTGAATAACAGGTGCCATATAAATAGATAGCAGGAGAGGCAATGTCTTTATCCATTCACGTAGTCCTTTGATATGTAATTCTAAGTTGGTAGTAAAAGTTTCTGTATAAATGAGTAATTGATTGCAAAGTACTTATATTTGGAGAATGTGGGTTGAATCTATCGTTGTGTTCATAAGCCAGTTTGTTAGTAAAATGTTAATTTCTTTTGTTAGCTTCTCTGTTACCTATGGTAGGAACTCCTCATGGATTTTCTTCTGTGAAGAAGATACAAGAATACAAGTTGTAAAGCTGCTAGAAACACTTGGAAGATTTGACGGTTCTAAGGTGAAATAAAGATTTAGATGTTTAACTTTGTTTTGAATGTGCTTGAATGGGTGTTTAGATGAAACGTGGAATCATTCTAAGTAAAAAAATATAAATATTTTCTTTTAGGATTCCTAGTTATGGAACAGTTTCTGTGGTCCAGAATTTAATTTTATAACACTGCCTGGAGGGCTCATAGCTCCAAATATTGGAAAAGATGTATCCAAACAGCTTAAAATAGGGGCATAGATTTCTGTTTTTGAGGCTGAGAGTGAGCGAGGTATTTAACATGAAGCAGCATGTAAGCGCCTGTCTAGCTGTTGAAGAACTGTTAAAATTGGGCGGAGAAAAGATTCCTTCTGTGGGTAGCCTGAAAATGATGTAGCATCAGTAAAAAGATGAATATAGTTTGCTCTGTGGTCCCCTCTCCCCATTTTCCTGTCTGTCCTAATTATCATCAGACGGAAAACTGATGTTAGTTTGACTAACTGTCTCCGATCTAATATAGTAGGGTATTTTATTTGCATTCTGTTCCTGAACTGTCTTGGTAATAAGACAGTTTTCTTTACCTGCTGGAAAAGAAACAACACCAAAAGACTTGCAGAACAAAAGAAAAATGCAGTCACCAAGGAACAAGTAAATTTGGCTATGCAGCTGACATGAAAGCTGTTAACATTTAGAATTCTCAGCGTTCAGAAAAAAAAATAACTTGATGTCCATCCTTTGCTTGGAATAAAAGAAGCCAAAAATCTCCTGTGCGAAATATGTTTTGCCTCCTTGTTGTTACCTTGACTAAGTATTGAACTCTGCTTCAGTTCTCACTTTAGCATATGCACTTCTTTTGCAGGCACACGGCCTCGTCATGTTTACTCACAATTATTTCCTACAATGGTGGTAATAATAATAATTCAGAGATCTTACTTTTTTTT
>RSEF01000001.1:200734970-200774632 GCA_003993805.1 Himantopus leucocephalus | reverse complement strand
TTGGACTAGATGATCTCCAGAGGTCCCTTCCAACCCCTGTCATGCTGTGGTTCTGTGATTCTGTGAAGAGTGCATGGGAGTCTGGGACTGGAAGGGGGAGCCTGAAGTGGGGAAGACATAGCCGTGAGGAGACACCAGATTGTAGAGATGGAGTAAGAAGAAGAGAGCAGCTGGGGAGATGGGGGAGGTGAGAGACAGAGAAATCCCCTCCCAAGCGCAGAATGCAGTGCAGGAGTCCTGATTTCCATCCTGCGTCCTTGCTTCATAGCAAATCCCTCCAGCAAAGGGTATTCCTTGTTTTGCCTTAGTGCTTGGGTTAGGTGACAAAAGTGTTAAATGTTATCGGGTGAGGAGAGCAGCAAGTGACTTGTGTGTGCTGTTAAGGTAACTGGGTCAACAGTTGGTTCATTTGGCATGAGATTAAACATACATCCACTATCTTACCTTGCTTATCATTTTCAGTCCTGAAAGCCTGAGTCCAATGAGGTAACGCAGCATGCAGTGGAAAGCACGTAGATGTACAAAGAAATACTCTTAGCAGGTTATTATTTTATTCATTATTACTTGTAATGCAGTAGCAGATAACTTCCTAATGCATTTCTTCTCCAATACAGCAGGTAGTGTATAAGCTAGCAATAAAAGCTAGTCTGTCCTAGGATCTCTTAAGGGAGGATATCAGACGGATCTGGTTGACAGAGTTCTCAGGTGAATGAAGAAACAGACCATGTGTTTGGGTATTAATGAATATTTAAGTGTCACTCAGCATACTTTCAAGCATAATAGTTTTATGAGCAATGTGTTAAAAACTGGCATGAGGCACTGTAAATAAAGTATCCTTGCTGATGGTTTGTTGTCACATGAGATTGAGCTAAGCAGTGGGGTACTGCAGGGATGGACTCCAGGCTTTATTCTATTTTATATCCTCATTAGGGATTTGAGAGAAGGTAAATAGCATGCTAATGACATTTGTGATAATCCTTACATTAGAGTATATAAGTATCAGCAAAGAAAAAGGAGGAAAAAAGAAGAAGAATCAAATGACTCCCTTTTTACAGAGAGTCACATGGAAAAGATGAGGAGTAATAGATAGACTATTGATTGGACACAAGAGGAAAATTTTTCACAATGAAAACAATCAGCCGTTGGAATAATCTCCCCAGGGAAGTGGTGGATCCCCCAACATTGGACATACTTAAGATTCAGCTGGACAGGGCGGTGGGCCATCTTGTCTAGACTGTGCTTTTGCCAAGAAAGGTTGAACCAGTTGATCCCTGAGGTCCTTTCCAACCTGGTATTCTATGATTCCATGATTCTATGAAATGAGGGGTTATTTAGAGTAAAAATCCGAAAATGTACTTACCATGATAATCTGTAAATGTCTTTCGAGACAGAATTTATTTTTGAAACATGAAAAGCAAGACTGGCTACATTTTTAAACTGTAGTGTGAGGGCCAGCTCTTCACTGGAAGGAGAGGCATAGGGTTGACTGTCTTCTGCGCTGCAGTGAAAGTCCATGCACATGCATAGCTGCACCTGGGCCAATTCCCAGCTCTATTTTGCCCAAAGTGGGAAACCCAGAGGTTTCAGCAGATCTGCTGAGAATGGCAATTACAGGTAAGGGTTTTTTGATTGTCAGACAGAGATGTCTGTACTAGGAAGAGAGGGGCATCTGGAACAATTCTTGCTTTGGAGGCCGATTCTTGCCTTACCCGTTGCTCTGCTTTGTGGGACAATGAACTGGGATTTAAAAAGAAGCCCAGAATGAGGATGAGAATGGATATGACAGACATGATTTAGCATGGCTCAAACTCAGACAGAAAATAGGTAGGAATATCTGAAGGATCTGATTTGGAGGTATTCGTGAAGTGTATCTGACACACAGTGACAAGAACAACAGGTAGTTTACCAATGTAGGCATTCCCTCGCCCAAATACCTTTATTGTTTAATGTTACTTTTTATTATAATTTCATCTATCACAGAATTTTTAGTAATTGTCCCTCATTGATTAACCGAGTGGCAACTGCTGAGCTAGAGCCATGCTTGCTGTTATATTTCATCTCTAATTCAAAGCACGTTGAATTTTTTCTTCAAATTTCACAAACCTCAAACAAGCGGGACATGGGCAATCCTTACTGTTCTGGCTGGTAGCCAGAAAATGAGAGTGCTCTCCAAGAAGATGGGAGATAAAGAGTTGAAAACCCTGAAGTTTAATTAAGCATTTAACCCAACGCTACCACGTTCTAGGTGAGCACTCCAGCCCTTAAGCTGTTACTTAAAAAGCAGTTACAGCCAAATGGAAAAGGAGATGAGCTGCTTCTCCGCTCTGCTGTGTACATCTCAAGTGGCACAACAGTGAGGTCCATATGGGGATGTATCTCAGGCGATGTCGGGGCCAGGCTGATCCCGTTCTCAGCTGCTGCCTGACTCACTGGGAACCTGATCATTTGAGTCAGTTTTCTGGTTTCTGTTCCCCAGGCCAGGTTTAAGCACTCAACTTCTCAACTGACTTCAGCCCTAAGTGAAAGTGTCTTGGGAAATGCCAAGTCCCCACTATGGCAGAGGTCAGCTGAGAACGTACTGACAATTTCAGTGCTTCTTTCTGTGTATATATGGAAAGAAATGTCAATGCTGGTGTTTAAATTCTTAATTTAGTAATGGCCCTATCTACCATTTCAGGTACTTGAGCTTCATGCTTCATATAGTTTTGTACATGCTTTCTTACTGACAAAGCCGTTCATTATCATTGGGTTGCCATGGACTACTGATCACACGGATCTGGGAATAATAACCCATTATGCTAATATAGCTTGTCATTGTGCTTGATGCGAAGTGATGTACCATAACAACAGCTGATGTTTGTAACTAATACAATTTATGGTAAGATCACAGTTTATGGGACAGCATTGCCAAACATTGCCTACCATCTTTTCTTTAAATTATCTTTTTGATTCCATACCTATTTACAAAGCCATTTATGGATTTTTTAGGTCAATTGTTCTGGTTCTAATTTATTTCTACAGTGAGAATCAGGGTTTTTTAACAGAACAATTATGGCCTATATACTTAATGCTAGAAACACGTGTTTTTCTTCTGAGTTCTCCTGCCCCCTTGGAGCCTCAACTTTGTGTTATAAAGTTCCCTTTGGCTCAGAGGCAGGACAATTTATTGGATTTGGTGAACTTCTTAGTTGCCACAACAGAAGAATGGGGAAAATTATGTTCAGTAGGTGGAATACATAATTCTGTAATGCATACAGCATTACCACAACCTTTCTTATACACCCAAGTATGAAACTCAATTTTATTTCAGACCGTATTAGTATACAAGGAACAGGCCTTGAATCTTTATATTGATTCAGCTTTTTTCCATAGCAGATCACCAGGCATTTGTTGGTAATCTGTAACATACACTAAGATGTGGTTTTAGCCTTTTCCAGATTCTCAGGGCAGTCCGCCTTCCTGTGCATGTGAACATATTTTCAATAATAGCATTTCAGCCATGGTTCTTCTGCGCTCCTCAGGCAACCACTCAGACAGTGGAATATGGCTTCCCTGGAGCATATCACTGCACCTTCAGAGAGCTTCACTCTTCTAGACAAGCATTCTCTTAAGGCAAACCACTGTTTTGTATGGTTATCACTTTTAGTTATAAGGCATATTTCTAAATTATTCTGGCAATGTACTTTTTCTTTAAAATACTCCCTGAAAATTGTATCATCCCAACAAGTTGCCTCTGCTTTCATGTTCCCCCAAGGTACGTTCTACAAAACAACCCTTAAAATCAGCTTCTGTTTTGGCAAAGCATGTTTGACAAGCAAACCATCGTGGCAGGAAATTATTACATATATCGCAAAGATACTCTGATCACACAAGTTATATTTGTACCTGGATGTACAAGGAGAAATCAAGTACTGATAGGCATTCAGACTTCTGCTTCTTGATATTATCAAGACTAGAGATAGAACAGTCCTTCTTAGAACATCTGTATTGTACTTTTACCAATGAAAGACTGTTCTCAGTAATATGTTTTCTACTAATGTATTCAACGAGTCATAAATTATACAACCAGAAAACCCATTGTGTCATCCAATCTGTTCTCCTCATAGAGCAGGCTTTATGGCTTCTCTGAATTAATTTCTGTTTGAGCTAAAGCACATCTTCAAAAAAAAAATCTTAATTTGAAATTTCCACTAATGGAAGAATCAGCACCAGCCTTAATAGCATTCTGGCGGTTAATTTCCTTCTCTCTGTGTTTAACTTCTTTAATGCATTTGTCTAGTGTAAAATTCCAGACATTGGATGTTACTGAATGAAGAGCTGTCTGTCAGCAAATTTCTGTTCCTCATATTCATGCTTAGCAGGCATGGAAGTCATCTCACCTAACTTTTAGGCATCCTCAATAATTTATATTACATGTGACGTCAAGCCTGGCTTTCCTGATAGCCAACGGAGAGAAATACGCGCTTTCAGGGTACGGTTCAGATGAGCTGCTTTAGACGTGTTTATTAGGAGGTAATGAATCGCACCTTGGGAGTGCCAGAGTGCTTGTGTTGTCTGAAAAGGCATTTTGGGTTGAGTGACTCCATGTAAATATGTTTTGCTAATAGGTGCCGCTGTAGGTGCAATAGGTACAAAATCCTGCCATTAGAGGATATGATTAAATGACTGTGTAACTTTCTCATGATCAAACTAAACTAAGCTTTAAGGCAAGTTTTCCAGTCACTAGTTATAATTGACTTTCCTGAATGTCCTCTAGTTCATCAGCATCTTTCTCAAGTTGCAGACAGCAGAACAGGACTGAGCATCCAGCAGCGGTTGCAGAGGCACCGGCAGTGAAGCAGTAGAGCTTTCCTGCTTTTGCTTTTGTTTATCCTGCTTGAAAAGGCTCTCCATAGCTCTTCAGGTCACAAGAATAGCAGCCTGTTTTCGACACATTAGTCATCCTGGTCTCAGGCCTTTTTTCATAATCAGTTCTTCCCAGGAATAGAAAGCCTTATTCTGTCCCTGTGGCATGCGTGCTTTGTCTCTGGCTATGCAATTCTCCATAGTTTAGAATTAATCTCGTATAATCTCATATATTCTTTGCTTGCATTTACTTGTCAAAATGCTATCAAAGTGGGAGGATCTTTTTACTATTTTTTATGCCTACTACTCTTAGTTTGTGTTTTGCCTGTAAAGTTTATAGAAATGTTTTTGTTTTTCTTTTATGTCATTAAGAGTAAGGATAAATAGTACAGGACCAAGAACTGGTCTCTGTACCTCCACTAGAAGTACATTAATTAGGGTATGATTCTCCCTTAACCCATGCTGAGCAGTATCTGTTGCCTAGCTTTTAATCTATTTTTGTTGTGAACGTTGATTCTTTGGTTCTCATTTTACAGTTTGGTAAGATACCAATCCAAAAGCCAAACAGAAATATAAGACTACGCTTCTAATCTTGTTCACCAAATTCATAATCTCGTAAGAAGATACAGTTAGTTTAATAAAATCTACTTTTCATAAACCTATGCTTATGGCATTGTATTCTTATACTTTGGTTCTTTAGTAATCAAATCCAGCCATTCCTGGATGAATATCAGGCCAACTGTGTTGCGGTTGCCTGGATTGTCCTTGCTGACACTTTAAAAAAACCTGATAGAACGTTAGTTTTGTCTCAGCCCTCAGGAATACAGAATTCCCCTTTGAATATCCCATAAAAGGAATCTTTTTATTACTTTCAGATGTAATTAGGCTCTTCAGTTTTTCTAAGGAATTACTCTGTTTTCTCAGCATTTAAGCTGTTTATTTGGAAAATCTGATGTTAACCTTAGGATTCTTTCTTTATTTTCGTAACTAACTAACTAATGCAGAGTTCATCTCTATAGGTGCCTGTTCCTCTCCAAATTTAATAATGTATTTCTGGCAGTCAGTTATTCCAGAACATTTAGACATTTCAATATATAGAAGGAGTTTTCTGTCATTGCCCACTGACCAGCATGAGAGCAATGTCCTGTCCATGTTGTGTTTGGTATTTGCAACTGTCTGGTCATGCCGAAGGTCCCTTGGAGAGCAGCTAAGTTCCATGCGCTTCACTCATCTGTTCAAGTGAAAGTTTTTCAGTAGGCAGCGGTACTCAAGCCAAACTTTCAAAAACCGTCCCTGAGCTCCTGAGGATGGTAAAAGTCATTATCTTGTCCCTGCTGGTTTTATATTTCAGAGTCACCACAAGAAATATTTATGTCCTGGAGTCTGAGCGTAGCAAAGCAGCAGCAAACATTTACATTTGCCTGTAGGTTTGTGGCTAAGAAACAAGTGAACTCCACTTTCAAAGAAAGAGTTGTTAATGTAATGTTAATAAAGGGTTATTAGATACTACAGCATCATAATGGGGTGTGGCTAATAAAAGATGACACATCGTGTGTTGGGTTGTCTTTGTAAGCAAAGAAGCCAAATAGCATTTAATTTAATATAGAAGACAGACAATGTTGTGGGTGTGCTGCCGCAGCCAGTATTAAGTACTGAAAATAATGATTCAATAAGCCATGGAGTAGGGGACTGATAATGATAATTATTAATCCGGATTTTGGCTGCAAAATTTTTTCTCTCATTTTTCTTTGTATACATGTTACTTTGTATGCTCCACTGTAGAGGGAAACATGAATGGATGTCTGACTTATTCTCCTTTTAGTCTTTATTCACAGAAATCTCTCCTGTGGTTTCATCACAGAAAGCTTCACAAAATTTTGTGAAAGTCGTCTCGATCTGTGAAGGTTTAGCTTTGCCAGTTCACAGTGCCAGCTTGCGGCTTGGTTTACTTCTGGTATTGTGCCATTTTCCACCCACACGAGGAAGGGTATGAATCCTAGCCAGCAGCAGCTGAAATGCACCACGATGCAGTTCAGTCTGTACAAGATGCTCTTGAAGGGTTTACAGACTTAAGAGTGAGAGTCATCTCTTATAACCTTGGATGCATATCTTTGTTGTCAGTTCTCCCTCAGTAATCACAGACAAGTGATAGGCACCTCTACAAAGTAAGTGATTTAGTCTGTCTTAGGCTAAGAATCTAAGAAAGTTATGATGAATCACCTAGAAATGTCAGTCTCTTTTCATTTACTGTCTCAGAGATGGCTAGATTAAATTCGGTATTTGGTTTGTAGTTGGCTAAATTTGAACCTTTCCCTAAAAGGCAGCTGTAAAGTAGATCAGGTGCATCAGAAGATGATGTCAAGGAAGCATTTTTCTTCAATGTAGTGCTCCACTTTGAAACATAACTAAACATGACATCATATTTATTATGGCATGAAATAAGCAAAACTCTTTAGGAAATCAATTCTTAGCCATTGAACTGTGTTAGGTCAGTAGGACTGTTCAGACCATGCAATTTCAGAGGGAAATGAGCTACAGCCTGTTTCTTTTAGTGCAACAGTAATAAAATACTGCTTATGTTTGCGCAAGTGCGTTACAACATGCTCGGCTTTTCATTCACGTGTGTACATTGCACAGAAGCCACGTCATCCGTAACGGATATGCCGTTTTCATTCCAGTGCAACACATGAGTCTTTAACAGCATGAACGAACATTTGTCAGTGGTTTGGAAGAGCAAGTGCGGACAAACAGACAACAGAAATTCAGATGCGAGCATTTAATGTCTTTCTATAGTAAAAAATAAACAGTTTATCTTTCTAAAATTCAATCTTATCCAGACTTTTAACAGTTTTATTGTAAAACATTTAAGGAGAAAAGGAAAAGTATACTCTCTCTCCAAGAGAAAGTGTGTAGGGAAGGAAGGTGCATGTCCCATCCTCCCTGTTTGCTGGTCCCTCCTTTGGAAGTTACTATTCCTTCTCTTTTAGACTCTTCTAGCCTTGTGCTTCCTCGGCATTTTTCCAAGTTCCCTAAAAATAATTCTTCTGCTAACACCCATCAACCACAAAATGACGGGAATATCTTCATCTCCCTGTCTCTGAAAAGGAAAGCAAACCCAACAAAATGTCTTTCCAAAAATCTTACCGGAAGCTATTTTCTGATCCAAAAAAACCAAAGTGGAGGCTAGCTTTATCCCCTAGTACAAAAGAAAATGTAAAATAAGAGTATGAGCATCTTTATTTAAAGTAAGATGCTTTTTAAGCTCTATTTGAACTCAAAGAAATTCTGGCATAGTTTCAGAAATAAACATTTTCTTTGGTTTAATTTTTTAGAAGTCAGTTAATCTACTAATCTGAAAATTATGATCTGAATATATCATTCCACCCTTATTTGGAGTTTTTACTTTTGGAATAACTGGCAAAGGTAACAAAACTTTTGAATTTATCAAGAAAAGATATCAAGATTTTGAAAGTATATTGTTAATCTCAAGTCAGCTTTCAAAGAGGCAGCATGTCATCACCATATAAAACACAGAAACAAAGAAGTATTTATGTTTGATTTGGATCCCATCAGAAGCAACACAGATGTTTCCTTTAGTGAGAAGCCACCCCCAAATGGAGCACTCAAATGTCACTTGAAAATTGTTTTGGAATTGCCCACAAGGTTTCCCATGTCATTTAGCTTTTTCTGTCTTTGATATTATAATAAACCAAGCAAATTCTAAAATCGTCACAGCTAAAAATCTTGATGTTACATGCCTCGATTCCCACATATCTTCAGCATGGTGGCATATGTAAACAAGAAAATAATGATCTGGAGGAAAAGGAGCATAAAAATAAATGGCGAGCAAAGAGAATGGGCAGGAAGGAGAATTGCTTTCCTGCCCCACTCAGATGTCTTGCAGGGATCTGAGATAAGAACCTAGGGAATNAGATAAGAACGTAGGGAACGTTGTTAAGCTGCTCAGCCCCTGACCCGCAATTTAGGAGAAAAAGAGAGGGAAAGTCTACATCTTACGGGATCATAGTTATTAGGAGCTTTGCCAAGTCAGTGAAAAGGACTTTAGAAAGTGGATGGACGTATATGACAGGATTTCCTGCTTGTTTGTTTGTTTTGGCAGTCGTCATTCTTGAATCCCTTGCATATGGAGACATGGTCTCTCGCAAGAGGAGAAAATGTGTTCCGCCCACTGCTTTCCTCTGTGGGGTCTCATATCAATTACCCCTCTCCTGCACAGAATTGCAGCGCACATCTGAGGATTACGAAGCTTAACACCTGCCTGCCAGCAGCTGGGATGTGAGGGCCAGGAGGTTGCTAGTGGCTAATAAAGCCAAACCAACAGTTTTAACCTTTTCAAGGTACCAGGCTGAACAAGATCCTAAAGCTAACAGGCACTTCACCACATACATCCATCTCAAATAAGACCTGTCAGTGTGTGTAAGGAATGTTCTAATGTTTCCCTGAGCTTGGGCAAAGATACCGGTATTAAACTGGTTATTTCCTAATGGGGTTCATCTTAGAAGATGGCTACTTTATAAGCATCTCTGAGTGGAATGAGCATTTGAGCTCTTTGTAGACGTGCAGGCAAGAGCATCCCCTGCAAGTGGTACTTTAGCATCCATCAGGCCTACTGAGTGGCCATATACATATTTTCGTGGATGCTACGTTTTGTTTCTATCCTGCAGAGGACTGGATCTGATTAAGAAATTACCCCACCAGGGACTTGTTCTGAGGCTCCATTCTGCAAATCATTGTCCACTCCTGGATTCAGGGGAGTCCCTGAAGAGTCATTCCTGAAGGTACTGAAAATAAATTGAAGAATGGCATGCATGTGGACATGCACACACACACACGAAGTTCAAGCCTCCTTTTTCTTGGCTAGAGAAGTTGGGTTGGCCAAAGCTTATACTTTATCGGCAACTCTGCCACTTCTTAGTGGATGCACTAATTAATTTGTTTCCTGTTTTCTGGCTTTGCTGTTCCTTGTGTTCACATAGAATTTACACTCTCTTGTTGTGGTAAATGGAATAGAAAGTTTGGAGGATTGCCCAAGCCTACAGGGGTTGGAACTGTCTTCTGGAACTGTAGTTCAAAAAGTATTCTGAAAAGAATGGAATAAATATATCTAAACCTGGCAACAGCATTTTTTCACTAGTCTTTGGACAGAAATAATGTAAAATGTTGGTCTTATCTCAGTTAAATCTGTGACCAAGTTCTGGAATGCCTTTATCCCTAAAGATCTCTCCTTCCTTTCTCTTTGCCCATGCCATTTTACACAAATGACTCTTCCGAGACATGTCTCTTTAAAGAAATGGAGGAATCTGAAATTTATAAATTAGCCTTTTCTCCCTTACAGTTTCAGCATAATCAAGTAGTTTGAGAATTTCCATTTGGGAGAGATTAAGTCATCTCTCACCACCTTTTTGGAAATCCTCCCAAATCTGTTATTCCCTTCAAACTTGTTTTCAGATTGAGTCGTTTTGCTTCAGAATCCTGAACTTCTTTTATACTTTTCCCCACTGACCTCACGACCTCTTCCATTTTATCTTCTAGACTAGATAGCATTTCGTCTGGCATAGGGATTTACATGCTGTGCCCAGACTTTTTGTGTTGGGTGGAATTGTTGGATTTTATCTTTGTTACATTACAGGCCGTCTGTCTAATTAGTCAACCAAAGTCACTCTTCTGAAGAATCCTACACTTGGATTACATTGTCTTTTGAAAAACAGGATGAGTCGGGATAGTTTTATGTCATGTTCTTGTGTCAAGACAGCTGCACAAAATGACCTAGTGTCTTCTCCCAGTAGTTGCTTGAATAACAGTTTTAGACAGAGTCTTCAGAGTTTGGAGTTTAAAATTCAAGTTCACTGAGTTTTCTAATTTGTGTAGTTTTGGAGGCAATGTTGTTCTGCTAAGAGGGAAAATATGTTTAAGCTTTTTGCAATATAGACTCTTTCCTATGTTCTTACTGTCCGTATCTGCCTGTATCTACTGTCTGTGTCTACATGCTGCTATCAGGGAGTGAATTTTTCAGTGCAAAGAATTCCCTCACCTGCAAATGAGCCTTCACAGGGAATCCATTTCATGTGATATGAATATTTGCCTACATGTTTTGTTCACTGCTTATTTTACATTTTTTACTGAAGTAGAGGAAGCGTTGCAGCAGTACATTCAGTTAAGTGTAGTACCAAAGCTCCACAGTTAATAGTGTCTGCCTGGGACATACATAGGCAAAACATAATTAGAGATCTGTCCATCCCTAGGAGAAGGCATGCCAGCCTCGCTACAGTTGGAAGTGTAAATGGTTTCCAGCACTAAAGTTAAGCTATGTCTGCAATGCTGTTGCTTATGGCAGATTCATACCGCAGCTTTTATATGGATCTTAGAAATTGCTATAGGCCATACATAGGTTTTCTTACAATTACCTTAATAATTAGTTTAAATTATATTTAGATAAGCGTGCAGTTGAGGAGAGGGGAGAAGTATCTTAAAAATGGTATATTTACTCCCTGGTTTATTAACTCTTGATAAAAAATGGAAAATAAGCAGTAAACAAAACAAACAGTAAGGCCAACATCGGTATCACTGTAACTTACGCTTTTACTTTCCAAATAGTCTGGATGTGGGACTGCAATGTGCACTGAATTCTNCTCTTGATAAAAAATGGAAAATAAGCAGTAAACAAAACAAACAGGTAGGCCAACAACAGGAAGGCCAACACCGGTATCACTGTAACTTACGCTTTTACTTTCCAAATAGTCTGGGAATAGTGGGACTGCGATGTGCACTGAATTCCTCCTGGTCTCATTTTTGAGTGTAGATCCTTCTAAGAGGGGGTCAGAAACACAAAAAGATCAGACATCGGTAGCATCAATTGTTCATCGTAAAATCCTGTACTTTAAATAAACATATTTCCTGTCAGATATATTGCAAGTCATTAATATTATGTTTTATTGGTTAACTTTATGCCTTTATGGTTATTTTTTACTGAAACATGCAAAATATGAAAATAATGCTGTCATTAAAATAGTGCTGCTACCGCATCTTACTAATACACTGGAATAACATATTCCATGGGAATCCTACAATTTCTTTCACTAAGATAAAAATGGATCTGCTAGATTTTTGGTTTCTTTCTTTCAGCAGAAGTTTCCTTTGAATTTTGTTCTCTTTGTCTGTCAAGCTCAAACTAATTGGGAATGTTCTCTTTCAAGCGGTGAAAAAGCCACCTTTTGGTAACCTTGGCACATGTACCATATCCTTGTAAATTAAATTCTTCACCCTTTATTTAATAATGTGTTTTCTCTTTAATATTATAATTGCTGTTTTAAAACAAAGCAAATTTTCTTAAAGAGTTATTTCAGCAGATGTATAATTATCCTTAAAGATATGTGGCTTCTCACTGACTCTTGGCATGCAAAAAGAAGAGGTACTGATTTCATTTTATCGCAAGGAATTTAAACTGTGTGTACTTTTGGCCAAAAGGCCATAGTTACAAAAGAAAACCCATCCTGTGTTGTCTCTGTGCTTTGCATTTCCATACTAAATACTTTCAGCTTGGATTGTATGATAATACGTGTGTTTGATATGCATGGTTTGTTTATGTCGGACTCCATTATCCTGTCTCATGTTCTTGGAGTGCCTGAAGTAGTTTCGCTAATCTGTCAGCATAGTATGTACTTGTGGATAAATATAGACATGCAGCCACTCCGTGAGTGGTCATCATCATACGCTGAAGCTAAAAATTACCCCTTTGCTTATGGAAAGGCTGAACTGATCCGGAGGCCTGCTCTAGCTCACACATTGTAGGTCTTCAGCACTTGTATATTAAAAAACAAAACCAAAAACTAAAAGAAATGTCTGCCTCAACGCTGAAAAATTTATAGGGAAATATGAAACAACTAACTTCCTTTTTGATTTTAGTTAGAAAAGGATTCTAACTTTTCTAACTGAAGGAGTGGAACATTTCAGGTATTCACAGGCTCATGGATATTACAGTAGCATGTTGGAGAAAGTCCAGTGTGATCGGCTTTATAAAGGGGCTCGGTAGGTACGAAAATACTGCAAATACATGTTTTGGTTTGTGTTATTAGTTTGTTCGTTGTTCCTAAAGTGTATATTTGACACAGTTAACGAAAAAAACTCAATCTCTCTTTTTTCTGCTTAGTGATACCGAAAATTCAGTAACTGTGTTTGGCTGAACTTGTATCCAGTGTGGCACAGACTCTTGGCTTATGCATTATGATTGTTCTGTTGTTTTGCTTCATCTTGGAGCTTTGNTTAACGAAAAAAACTCAATCTCTCTTTTTTCTGCTTAGTGATACTGAAAATTCAGTAACTGTGTTTGGCTGAACTCGTATCCAGTGTAGGACAAACTCTTGGCTTATGCATTATGATTGTTCTGTTTTTTTGCTTCATCTTGGAGCTTTGAGAAAAATACCTGCAGTGGAAATCACAGCAGAGAGTCTCTTATGATAATTAAATTTAATTTTGTACTCATCCCCACTGTCAGCTTAGTGACCGTATGCGTGTGTATGTTAAAACTGCTGGGTTTCTTTACAACTATTTCTCTGATCAGGGAAATGATCAATACTGGAAAAAAATTAGCAGTGATTTTAGTTCAGTAATCCTTTCTGTGGCAATAGTATATGGTTGTGGTGACAACCATATGGGATATTGCATTACTTACTCCTTTTAAATTTTTTTTTAAAATACATAACATTGAGAAAATCTTATGGTTATAGACTGAACTAAATTAAAATATTCTCTAGGAAAAGAATATAATTTGAAATGCAGCTTATTGCAGATGCAGTAGAAAAATAGGGAACGTATCTTGGAAACAAGAAAATGGATTGTTTGAGAGAAGTAGCCCTCAGTCAGAATTTCTCCTCAAAATGGTACAGACTTCTAGGTGATCAAGCATAGTTAACCTTTTTTACAGATTTTCCTAGGATAGCAGCTTTAGATATGTATACAACTTTCTAAAATTGACCTACAGATTCCCTGCTATGGCAGGGCCCTCGGGCATCAGGTTTACTGTGGTCTCCTGATGTGCATCACCGTTCATTCGCCTTGGGAGTGAGCTGCTTTCCTTTAGGTGAAGGGTTTAGTTTAATGCAGTACTTGTGTGGTGACCATGTCCTACAATATGTTAGGTGTTCATACTAAGTGTTTCAGTAGTCCATTCTGGTACTTCTCTTTGTAGAACATTATTGTTTTGAAATCAGATAGTAAAAGCTTAATTTGTCAATGAAATAAATATTTAGAATTGAGTATAACCCTTCCCTCCCACCTCACGCCACCAGGTATCTTCTGTATAAACCCATGCAAACTATATGTGATGATTTCTCACGTAAAAACAATGCTTTTTATTTAATGGGACGGTGTTTCACCAGCATAGATAGCAAAAATGGACACATCCTTTTTTTATTTTTTATTTTTAAGGCTCATATTATAATATGGCAACATAAAGGGATCGATCATGGATGACTTTAGTGCAGCTGTTTTTTAAATTTTGAGTCCGTGATTTCCAGTTTTATGTCTCAGGGGCAACTTTTTTTTGNATTTTTTATTTTTTATTTTTAAGGCTCATATTATAATATGGCAACATAAAGGGATCGATCATGGATGACTTTAGTGCAGCTTTTTTAAATTTTGAGTCCGTGATTTCCAGTTTTATGTCTCAGAGGCAACTTTTTTTTATGAGCTTTGAAGGGCTCTCAGTCTAGGAAAATGAACTATATTCTGTTAAAGCTCATACATCATCAGTATAGATGTCAGTGACAGTTTAGTCACTGGGCCGGATTTTTGCAATGCAAATATCAAGCGTATGCAAATGCTTGAGATAATGGAACTGAAAAGATGCATTTGAAAGCNGATGCATTAGAAAGCCAAACCTGTATGTAATAGTTCATGACCAACTCATGATCAACTCGGAACCCTCACACTGTTGGCACTGTTAACTTCCACACTGAGGATGCTTGAATGGAGTTAGGAGCTACAAAATGATCTTTTACAACTTTGAACTAAATCCATGTCATTTGTCAGTCATTTCTGTAACTGCTGTAGTTACTGTAGCAATGAGAGATGTTAACCCCNGAAAAGATGCATTTGAAAGCCAAACCTGTATGTAATAGTTCATGACCAACTCATGATCAACTCAGAACCCTCACACTGTTGGCACTGTTAACTTCCACACTGAGGATACTTGAATGGAGTTAGGAGCTACAAAATGATCTTTTACAAATTTGAACTAAATAAATGTCATTTGTCAGTCATTTCTATAACTGCTGTAGTTACTGTAGCAATGAGAGATGTTAACGCTCAGGGTATCCTTTTACTTTCCTTTGGGGGAAGTCTGGACAGTCCTATATTTCAGAGAAGAGCCAGAATAAAAATTTTTGGTGCACTGACAAATCTTGCAAATAATTGCATTTCTCTATTACAGTGTGCGAATAACTGATTTTTCAGTTAGATGTCTGGAAAAAAAAAATAGATCAGCCTGTGACACAAATCTAACAGCATCGGTGTTAAAAGGCTTCCTACTAACAATGACTATGTGGATTTAAATTCCAGTCTCAAAATCGTGGCTGAATGCCACGATGATTGAAGGTAAGGGTGGCAGCTCCCAGGTAGTGTGACTAGGGTTTCTTAAACTTAATTTCGTAAGGATGTGAGGCGTGCCTGATCTCACACGCTGCCTGCCTGCCTGCCTTCCATCCCTCCTGCATGTCCCTTCATAGTAAATGTTGAACTTAGCCAATTTAAACCAAAACTGCCTGAGGAACAGAAGGCAAGTTTGCGTTTGATTAGATTCCTACAGGTTCCTTCAGGAGGGAGCCCGGGCTGGTTGCGGTGGCCCGAGAGAGGTGTGCGGCCCAGCCCGGCTGTGTTTGGCTTGGCAGAGGCTGGCTGGCGGGCAGCCTGCCTGCCCAGCCCCGGCACGGGGATCGGGAAGGAGCTTGGGAACGGCTACGGGGAGCTTGGGATGATGACAGGGGGGAGGACAGGGCTTTTACTGCACAAAGGACACATATTCTTAAGAAAATAGGTTTCACCGCTCACAAAAAAAAAACATTTTTCCTAACTGAGTGCTCGTCGATCAAACTGATTTCATGGGTAGTTGTGAGCCAGTCAAAACCACGCGTTTGGCAAATATGTTAGTGATCGTAAAAATGTTGTGTGACTCCTTCCTAAAGCTATTTGTGGAGAAATTTCCATTACCTAGTATATTCGATAGTCCATATAAATTTGCATCTGATCCTGTGCATCCCACTGTCTTCATGCTTAAACTTTAGGAGAGCCTAGGTGATGACAGGAGAGCAGTAGCGCTTACACTCTCCTCTGGTGGCTCTTTTTTCATTGCTTTGAAGTAGATCATTATTCAGAACAACAGGGTATTTTTAGAAACAGCTTTCTAGAATATAAATGTAGAACTGTTCTATACACTTTGTTTTATGCAAAGAATCATAAGGCCAACAAAACTCTGTGATTATGCTTTTGCCCTCAAAAATCAAGAGAAACTTTGCAGGAAACAAATCTAGCAGGAAGCATCTATTGGAGTGGAAGAAGTGGTGCTGCTGTGCTAAAGAGTGATGGCATACCTTACCAATCAGTTATTTGCAAAGTAAAGGAGGGATGTGTTACACTTGCAGAATAATAGCTATATGAACAAAAGCATTTCTATCTTGCATTACAGTCATATAGTGGACTTCTAAACTTTGATTTTTTCTAAAGGAAAATATTTTCTCTTTTCTCCAATGCATCTTTTTTATTTTTCAATGCATAAATTTGGGGTCTGATTGTGGCACATCTTGAATAATCTTAAACAATAATGTAGTTTTTTCTTTGTTTTTTTTTCAGCAATGAAGTGTTAAAGTATTTGGGAAACATCTAAAATCTCATTTATTCTTAAAACAATCTCATGTAATTAATAGTTGACAATTACTTTCACTAGTAGTTGCAATTGTGTTCCTCGAAAGGAAAGGCTAAAGTCATTATATGTGCAGGATCCATCATTGTAGTTCACTCTTTCTTTCTTTCTTTCTTTCTTTTTCTTTCTTTCTTTCTTTCTTTGCAATTTGGATGCAGCATACAATGTAACACTCTGGAATGCGATGCTATGGGGAAATGTTATAGTGATATTAGTTCACAATATTTTCCACAGTTTGTGTTGCATTAAAGCACCTCTGTCTCAATCACCAGCTGTGCTCACGGGTGTTACGCCACTTCTATTGCATTCAGAGTGGCTAATGGCTGGGCTTCCCAGTGTTACTTAGTTTTCTACTTTTAAAGTCTCTGGCAAAGCTACCAGAGGGTGCTACTAGTACCTGCCTGAAGACCAGACATGACTTTTATTGCCAATAGGAGCTAAGCCTGAGAATTTTGTTTTGGAAATTTCATACATGGAATGGTAATATTTGAATTAATGGGGTTTTGTTTCATAGTACTTCAAATTATTTTTTTCTTGAGTTTCCCAGAAAAACAGTAGTAGAGCTAAGTGTAGTACATAATATCTTGATATCGGTTATGGGGAATTCACAGAATCACAGGATAATTATATTGGAAGGGATCTCTGGAGGGTGATGAGTCCAACCTCTGCTCAGCAACTAGAGAAGGTTTCTCAGGGTCTTGCCCAGTCAAGTTTCAGGTATCTCCAAGAGTGGAATTTCTGCTGTATTAGTGGACAGCCTGTACCAGTGTTTGATCACCCCCCTCACAGTGGAAATTTTTTCCATATATCTAATTGGAATTTCCCGCATTCCAGCTAGTGTCTGTTGCCTCTCATTCTGTCACCACGCTCAAACAAGAGTTTGGCTCCATCTTTCCTATACCCCATTAGGTAGCTGAAGACTGTGATAAGGTCTCACATTAGCCTTCTCTTCTTAAGGTTGGTCCAGCATTCTCAGCCTGTACTCAAGTAGCAAGCACGTAAGCCTCTGACTGTCTTCATGGTCCTCCCTTGGCCTTGCTCCAGAATAGCAATGTCATTCTTGTACAGGGGAGCCCAAAACTGGACACAGTACTCCAGGTGTGATCTCTCAAGTGCCAAATGGGACTGTAGGGTTTGGTACTTTCAGAAAAACTATTACATAATGAACATTTTTTGGCTATGGAAAACATTTCGTGTCTGACTCTTTCTATAAGATTTGTACTGATGAAGTGTCATCATTTTTGAAGGAGTCATTCTTGATTGACCTCAGTCTAAATGAGAGGAAAATCAGTCTCTTTACAACTCACCTTAGTCAAAAGATCAGACTCCTGACTTTTGCAAGGATAGGTCAGTTTGAATAGCAATAAAGAATAAATTTGTTATTTGACAACTGAGCTACAGATCTGACCTACAAGATAAAGAATAAGAAATGAGGACGTTGTTCAAACAGTTAGGTGTCAGCAAGTCTTACCATGTAAAAAACCAGGATTGAGTGTGCACTGCATAGTAAACACTACTCAATTTTAATATGTAAGTTTTCATCTTTGATTTCTTCTTCCAGTCTACATTATATAAATTTTACCTATAACTATACCATGGATGTATTTGTGTCTTGTGTATTTCTTTGATTATCAACTGTTCTCCAGTTTTGCTTTGACAATATAGTGGGCCAATGGAAAAGTTAAGACCTGTTGAATTACCCACAAGTAAATGTGTCTTTTCTACATTTCAGCTTCTCCAGTTGGTAACGGATATATCAAACCACCTGTCCCACCTGTTTCTGGCACACAGAGAGAAAAAGGACCTCCAGCCATGTTGCCTATCAGCGTTGACCCAGACAGTAAACCAGGCGAATATGTCCTGAAGAGTTTGTTTGTTAACTTTACTACTCAGGCTGAACGCAAGATTCGCATCATCATGGCAGAACCTCTTGTGAGTAAAAAGAAACTCTAAGTATATATGCACTTTACTTTGGATGTATTTTTAAACCAGGCTTGCTTGCCATGCAATGCAGAATATTTTGCTTGTAGTCTGCGTTGGAGTTTGGTAGTGTTTCCCAAACTGTGAGATACGCTACTATGGCAATTAGAAGGTTGTGGGAGAGGACAGAGGCATGCAAGATATGCCAAAGGGGTGACATGAAAGGGAATGAATATTTTATTTCTGTTTGCAATATGGGCATGTGTTAATGTGATTGAGAGGCGGAAGGGGTGTCAGCCAGCTTAGATTTCACAGCAGGGAGAGTGGTCACTTGAGTCGCAGTAGATTAGAAAATGCGGAAATATGATAAAACCGGTATTTCTGAACATGAAAAATGAGCAGCACTGCTGGTTCTTCTTTTAGTTCTGATAGTAGTAGGTTTCATAATCTATCAAAGTGCTATAGCACCTATTTTCCAGATATGAAAAAGCATGCAGCATTTGAAAAAGGAGCTACAAGGTCTTGCACAGTCAATGAGAGAGCTGCCGTTATTTATATTAAAGGCAAATTTAACGTACAAGTATGTCTGTTGCAAATTGTCTTATGTAACTGAACTTCTGGGAGTCTGCTATTTTAACTTGAGACTACATTTTATAGACGTTGTTATTTTGATTAGGGAAAAGTAGTTCTGTAACCTATATTTTAGTTCTGACAAAGTAAAATAAATAAATAAATAAATAAAAGTAACCAGGAACCTGTATTTCTGAGGTGTAAGGGAATTTTTATAAAATCTTATCACGTTTTTGTTATAAAGCACAGTTTAGAATACTTAATTCAGTTCCCCATTTTCAGGTCTTGATATTCAGAACAGTAAAATTAAGATTGTCTTGATGGCATTTGTTTAGCTTTATATCTTGATTTAGATTCAGAAGCATTTAATGCTTGGGAAGTTTTTCCAAACTTTCCTCTGAAACATTAGGTAGATGCAAGATGACAGAAATATCTTACATAATTTGTAAATAACACCAAAAAAGCTAACAGGAAGCAATATTTTGTCAAAGATCCAGTTTGTTCTTCTTTCATGAGTCCCCTCCAAATTGCAAAAGTTAGAATAAGCTGACAGCCATAGTATAGGTCCTTTAAAAAAAATTACCAGCACCTATTTATTACCATGCAACCTTCATACGATGTGCAGTGAACACCTTTAAAATTTTAAGGCAAAATGTGTTATAAAATTACTTGACAAGATCAGGGAAACAACAAAACATCCAGGACTGAGAACATAATTTCCTTCAGGCACCTCTGTTACTATACACACTGATCTCTGCATTTTCATGTAATATTTCTAACATAACTATGAACCAGTGACCCTGATTTATTTCCATTTCACCTTGTGTTAAGATGATTTTGAGTTCCTGTGTGTTAATACATTATTTTTCTCGCTTTGTGAAACTATATCTGAATGTTGATCTTATCTTATTCAGTGAAATTTTACTTGATAAGTTCAACATAGAGAATAAAAATACGACGAGACTAGAACATCACCTTCTTGTCAACATTTTCAGAACGTATTTCTTACAGGGGTCTAACCATGAGACACTAACAATAATTCAATGACATACTCACATCTTATTAATACTAATAGGATTTACAAGTCATGGCATGCTGCTATTTGAGGGCGACTAACAAATGTGAAAGCAGGTTTTTGTAGACATTCAGTCAAAATGATCTTGGAATAATTAGGTTGTAGTGACAAGGGCAAATGGCAAAAATTATTCTGGAATAATGGCTAAGAATTTAAGTCCACCCTTTTTGTGGGATAGCTGTTGGGTGTTTAGCAGATTTGTTCCCACATTTCTACTCTACTGACTAGAACTGTGACCAGGAAGTCCCAAGGATTTGCGAGACAAAGATTATAAATTGGTGGTGCAGAGCCACCCTTTGGCCTTTTTTCACAATAGGTAGTCAAATGGTGAGCTCTTTGAAGATTCTGTTCTAATTAAACTCAAAAGTACTTCAAAGAAAATCAAAGTTGCAAAGTGCTCTAACACTGAGATGTTTCTAGTTTGAATTCTCTAAGTCATTACACGATATGACAGTTTAATTTTATAATGAGTGATGAATACTTAAGATATCTTTTAGAGAAGCTAAAATGATCTGTTTATAATATAATTGCTTTTTCCTCTCTTTTATCACAAAGTCTAGCTCACATTCAAGCTCTGAAGTTACTATGGGTTTAAATTAAAGACTTACTGATGTATTTTTTACTTAGATATTTCTTTTCATGCACAAATTTTGCCTGCTCGTCCTTTCTCTTTATCATTACCGTTGTTTTTATAATTTTTTCTCTCAGTTTCTTTGGATTCCATATACCTGTTTGATATAACATCTGTCTTTTGTGATGTACACAGAGCCCAACTGTAAATGGCAGTGTTCTTGTAGCTATGGTGGAAAACCAGGTTTGTGTCCCCCACAAGTTGCAGATGCTAGCAAGGCACAAAAATTTTTTGCTATTTTCTAGGACAGCAGTGAAGGGCACAGCACCCACCCCCTCCTGCAGCCCCATGAAATCTCGGCTGGGATGGTAAGATCCCAGCAGCACAAAAAGCAGAGGGCAATGTCACCTACTCCTCCTGCTGCCTTGGCTGTCAACCGATTATGATTTGACATTTTGGTTACTGGATCTGGCAGCAATCATCATAAAAAATGCACTCCCCAGTTACTCTGTTCTCTAGGCATGAATCTAATGTCGACTATCCACTGCTAAGTCTTTAATGAGTAAGACTGGAAACCCATTTTTTTCCAGATGTGGGGTTTTTTACTTTGTCTGGAGAATATTTTATTTGGAATTTCAGGTCAATTTTTTTCACCTTTTTAGGGTGTCTGAAATATAACAAACATTTCAATAATTACATTAAGTTCACAGTTATGTGGCTAATTTTTAATGATTAAACTACTGTACCCGATTGTCAAGTTATATTAATCCAAATTAAAGGTATTTGACAGCAGAATTAATTAAATGGGATTTTCCAGTTTATAAAATTAAACTCACATAAATGAAATGTAAATAATTTCTTCTTGATAACCTTTAATAATTTCCTGCTTCTTTTCTGTAAAAAATTGTTCTCCTTTGTAATGAATATTAAGAATTCTTCCTGCGGACCTTTTTTCACAGCCGATTGCATTCATATTTACATTTTTATCAGTTTATATTGTAAATCTTCTTTGCTTTGCTTCACTTACAAACACAATTTGATATTTTATTACTGCTGATTTTTTTTCAAGCAGTGGTGACCTTAAAATGAAGCTAGAATGAGGAAGCCAGGGAAATATTTTTGCCAGTTCAAATGATAAAATCTGTTTACGTATATTAATGCTGTAAGGAAAAAACGCAGAAAATAGTTTCCTTTTTAGGACCGTTGATTATCACTTAGTGTAATAATTCATCCTGTGCATACTGATCAGGCTAATCTTTAAATACGGCATTCAGCAGTACTTAAACACAGCTGTAGACATTGATAAAACGTGGTGAGCTGCAGGCATTGACAGTGGTTAATGGTTAATTTAGCTGTTGGTAAACTTTCATTATGCTTTTCTCCTGCACGCATCTTCCTTTACTGAGCTTGTCTATGTTCAGGATCTCTCTGAATACTGAACTCAAGAACAGAATTTACTCATTATAGGATTAGGACTATGAGCGTATTCATGTATTCTGCCGGTAACTTTCTCCTTTTATTAGGTAGGTATATCTGGCCTTTGGAAAAAAAATGAAAGCAGTGATGTGATTGATACTAGTGTATTTATTAATTCCATTTCATTATAAGCTCAGAGACATTGAAATATAGCCCTATATCAAAATAGATTTGGTGATAACAGCCAAACAGGTGGACAGGAAGGCTTTGAAAGAGCAAGAATAATGCAAGTTTGTTTTTGCAAAAGCTGACCAATCAACATGTATAGTGGCACTGCTGTCAGATTAGCTTTAATCTAGGCTTCACTTTCTCTAGGCATTGCAGAAGAAATATGCTAAGGACAGACTTGGGAGAAAAGGAAGTAGAAGGGTTTTTGGTTTTTGACTACTGGACTGTGATAACTAGTAAGATTTATGCAGGTTATAATAATACCAGAGAGTTTTATCACACAGCTATAATGTAGAATTTTCTCTTTTACGTGGACTAAAATTTCAGCTGCATCACATGAGGAATGACTCCTTTGTTCTCATCTATAAAGAAACATATTAGCGTTACACGTTTTTTACATTTGAAGTCCTCATAAATAGTTTGGCATACACAGGGACTTCGGACGCCTGTTTATTCACAGTGCACAGACAGGAGTTACTATCAGGAACAAGTAATTTATTGGAAAAGAGGAAAGGCAGACTGCCTTGCTCTGTTCTAATTATCCACTCAGTATGTGTGTGCCAGATAAATTAAAAAGAAGACAACTTTATTTGAATAATCTTATGCAAGTATATATTGAAAATGCTGTTCTTTTTTCCCATACAAAATTCTCTTCCCTAGGACCTTTTTCTGTAAATGCTGCAAACATGCCAGATTTCCATTGTCATCTGTCCCTATGTACCTCTGTATCACTTTGTATCAGTCAAGGATTATGTCACTAGTCATGAATATGTTTGTTTATTCCACTAGTGTTTGTGGAATAAACACTAGTGGAATTCTGTAAAAATTCAAAATTCTGTAAAACATGTGTTTCTCAGCAGTTTCTTTCCTGCAGGTCATTGACTGGATCAGAGGTAATTTTTTTAGAGTAACAGTTGGTCTCAGTACTTCATTCAGCCCCCAGACATATCTAAGGACTAAGCTTGATTTCTGTGTGGGATGTCCCCTTGGTTCTGTTTCTTTTTACTCATTTCCCAGCAGCTAACTACACTGTTTCAAGAAATTGGTTCAGCAAAGCAGTGGTCTCAGCCATCATTCTCCCCTCCTCCTCTCATTGGCTTTTGTTGGAACTGCACTAGCTCTCCAAGTACAGTCCAGTCTTACCAAACTCCCCGTCACGTACCCTGGCTCTGCTCAAGGTGAAGGCCAAGCTGGGCTAGATCAAGCTCAGCTTGTTCTTTCTCCTAGCAGAGAGAGAGGCAGCTAAGCCTGGGAGATACCATCTGTGAAATAAGCAAGCTCTACTCATGTACTCAAAAGATGTGAAGGCAGAAAAATATAGAAATAATCAAGCTTCTGTACTGAAGATGGAGGCCAACAAATGTAGCAAAGACAACTCCAACAGCATAAAGAGCCTTCGCTTCCCCCTCCACTCGTCACCTCAGGAATAATATCCCCTTCTGGTTATCTCAGTACACATCTGCCCGAGACCTGTAGCAGAAGCCAATCACTGAACAGTGTAGAGTAGTAGTCCTTCTAGGGTAGCTAATCTTGAACCTCAGGACAGTTATCTTTCTGAAAGACCTGGAAAGGTTTGTGTGATTCAATCAGTGGCCACAGATGAAGTATCTTCTATGTAGTTTGGGGGGGACATATCATAGAATTGAAACAGAGGAGCTGAGGGAAGGAGTATGAAAGACTGTTGGAAAAAGAGTTAGAGAAAGACACAAATGTAGGGTTTCAGAAATAATCATGGGGAGTGCAGGAGGATGGAGACAGGATGCAGCCTGAGTCAGATTCCAGCTTCCATATGGGATAGAGGGAAAAAGTGCATGCCATTTTAGCAACCAGGAAGGAAAAGGACACATTTTTGCATAGCCATTGGCATAGGCATTTGCAGCTAGATACATGTCCATAAAACCACTCCTGCATTTCAGAGCCAGGGAATGTCAACAGGAGCTTTCCCAGTGATCTCAGGGTTTCCACAGCAGGGCATGTGGGCAGAATGCTGTTTGAGGCTTCAGATCTCATTCTGACAGCAAAACTCTCCAGGATACTCACTGTCCCTGGGCCTCACTACTGCATGGATATAGTTGGAGGATAGTCAGTGGTGCATATGATGGTTGAAATCACTAAGAGGATTTAACATTGGAAGGTAGATTCAATCCAAGGTCACTGAAACTGTCGTACTGTATCACGTGTTGGCTGATGCTTGCAAATACAGCACAGAACCAACTAGATGCCTCTAATCACATTTTTATGTCTTTTCAGGGTATTGGTTATTACCACTATCCAGAAAATTAAAGTCATACTACAGTCATCTCAGGCCAGCCTTATCATTGGTCTGTCATCATGAAGGACTGAATGAAAATCATGTATCTATTTTGGTAGTGTTCTTGCCAGATAAGCAATTAATTGAAGAGGTATCTTTCCATACTTTTGCAACAGCTTCATCCTTCACATGCTTTCACAGTCATGTTTGAAGCCAATGAGGTACTGCTTCATCAGGATTGCTGTATGTTTTTAAGTTTAAGTTTGTGCTCTTTTCTGGGCCTGAGTCCAGCATGGTACAGTTTACACATCAGACAGCTTGAATTATGCTGTGTATTTGATCCTGCATATCTGCTGGCATGACAAATATGAGAAAAACTTAAATACTTCATGTAGCAACCTTCCCACTTTGGAAATCCACCCAGTAAGTTCTTGTTCCCTTAGCTGGGCATGTAGTACTGGTGGAAACTGTGGCTTTTGTGGCCATCGTACTTGTAGCAAAATAATAGTGAATGCTGACGTTAGCCCCGCAAGGGCACCCTGGCATCCTCCTTGAATGTCTGTCAGATCGGTACCAGTAACCAGGAAGAAAAAGCTGCAGATCAAGTCACTTGGGGACATGTCTTTTATGGTACAGCTACAGCCCTCAAAATAAATACATAGCCAAGAAAGCCCAAAATAAAGGAAGTTTAAAGAAAACTGACTACTGACAGTGATCAGAATTTTTTGAGTTCGCTTTAAAAATATACCTTTCCTTGTCTATTGGTCTATTCTATGAAAATAAACATATTGTTAACAACATTAAGTAGCCACCTTACCCCAGAGCAGCAGTGGCTGGGAGGCAGCAGACCATTGTGGTGGTCAGTAGCTGTCAGTCATTACCCTGGCTGTCTGAGGGTTAAGTGAAACATGGTTCGTTTACAGAGCTCTCAGCAGCACCTGGAGCAGCCCTGCGGTTACAACTCTAAATTTATTCAAATCAACTGATAAGGGCTTCCTATAGCTTTGATTAAATTAGGTGACATTACCCTGAATGGGTCAGCAGCAGGTCAGGGCCCTGAGGGTAATGGCCTCCTCTGAGTGTCGCCCACCCCTGCCCACAGCCCGGTACCCGGTTCCAGGTGCTGGGGCCGTCAGTCCCTGCCACAGCGGCACCACAGCAGGGCTGGTCTCCCGCTCCCCACAGCCCTGCCCAGCCATGGGCCCTGCCCAGCCAGGGCCACCCGTGGGCCCTGGCTGGGGACGGAGGATGGGGGACAGGCCCTTGCTGCCAGACCCAGCCCGGCCCCGTGGGCAGTCCTTGCTGCCGCCAGCCCTTCTGGGCCCTGACACCAGCAAAGCCATGGAAGCACTTCAGCAGCTCACCTCGCCATAACTGAAGCATGTCCTGCTTAATGCTTCCCACGGAGGGTAAGACAGTGGGAAAAGAGTGGAATCATGGGCAGTTCTGTATCAGAAAGAACTACAAGTCCCTCTCTCTCTCCCATGCAGCCACGTCTCAGTACATGGTAGCAGGTAGGATATCTGTCCTGCCTGGTCGTGGGGTATTCTGGATGTCTGCATCCAGACAGGCGTTCTGCATTTTACTCTGCTATACCTTTTAGTAGAAGTCTGGTGCCAATCCTTTATTTTCATTCCCAAGGCTCGCTAATGTGGGAAACTTGCCCGTCCTTCCTGACCTCCCTGTTTTTGTAGCATTTTACCAATTCCCTATAAATGTGCTAAATGAAGGAACCTCATCCACTGCTTGGAACACGGAGGTGCCATAAATCCTTGTCGCATTGATCTCGCCATGGGCAGGAGGCTTGACTGAAGGTGAGGAAAGCGCTCTCGTAATAACTCGGATAATGTGGTGAGCTCAAGAGGGAAGCTGCACATCCCCTATTCTGTGCAGGAAAAAAAAAGCTTCCTGCATTTGTTTGCCATGTCCGCCTTGCACAGAAGAAATAACTTGGCTCATCATAAATACATTGGTGTAAAACTCTTTGTATATAGGATTGAAGTGTCAGTTAAATTCTCTGTCTAGGAAACAAAGGTGTGCCAAATGACCAGGGTACATCAAGGTCAGGGAAGAGCATCCTCTCACCCTCTTCGCCAGCTCTCAGAGGTAATGTCAGAGATGGAAAGGAGGGAACAGTACTGTTGAAGTTACGCACTTTTGACTATAGTGACTTTGTCTCCTAAATCTATTTAATTTACCACTGGATCTTTCAGTGTTTCAATTTTACAGAAGTCTGCTGTCACAAAAACCTTCGCTTTGTAGAACTTATTATTGTATGCATACCACTGAATTATTTTCTTTTTTAAATGCATATATTGGCTGATGAAGAGTGCCTAGCTGAACCACTTTGGTAGACAGCTGAAACAGGGCTTTGAACAGCAGTTTCACGCAAAGGTCTTAACATGGATGTGGAAGTCCAGATCTCCATAGTCTATTGTTCTTAGAATGCTAAAAATAAGTTACATACAAGTCACTGTATCAAATGCTTTTTCAGAGCATTGTGTTTATTCCAATCCCACAGTCTCATAGATAAAAGTCCTTGGACTCTCATACTGCATCTCATGACACAACTGTTGACTGAAGCCTTATACAAAGTATCATTAATTATTAGAGTATACTCCAGAAAGGCTTCTTCCTGGCTTCATGTTGAGAGCAAGGTGGACATGGTGTTTTTATGGAGTGTAGCTTGCTCTGGGTGTCTGTATTTTGAGCGTGTTCTTTTTCCTATTATAGAGAAACATTTTTATGAAAATGCATTGTAATGGATCTCAGCACAAACAACAGAAGAAGTAATCTGTATTTACTTCAATTATTTTTGACTATTTTTGAGTAAATCCTTACTCATCTCGAAGAAAATGCATCATATAAGCAAAAAAAACTGTCTTTTTTTGTGTGTCTTGCTGCAGTCAGGCTTTGCAATGTAATAGCCATGTTGTTTTCCAACTCCACAACAGTTCATTGCTGCTGCTTCCTACAACAGGCCTTTCTCATTTCATTAAAGGTTTGGTTAGTTTAGCAATGACTGACTAAGAGTGGTTTAGAGTTTTTTTGAATATTCAAATTTAGTCAAATATCAGTTTAGTTGAGAACTCTTTTAGGAGTGTAAACCACTGAATCTGTAATAATTGATGATAGATACTGAAATTGGGACTATTGATAGTGTCGAACTTAACCCATGTAAATCATTGGTTGGAGTTGGGACTACTAATAAACTCAATCCTGCACCTAAAATTCAATTAGCACTGTCTTAGTTAATCCATTATATTAACTTTATAGTTCTTCCCCAAGCTGTTCATCATGGTCCTTCACAAATTTTAATCATAAGTAAGGATGCAAGTAAAATTTAAAATATTCTCCACCCCAACAAATTAAGTTCCAATTAATAAAATTTTATCTTCTTACATTGGAAGTTTTTAAGTCAGAGTCAGTCAGTCTACCAGCACAGGTCTATGATGGATTTATGGTCTCAACATTACGCGTCCACACTTCATTTCCAGATGCTCTTTTTAAATTTATCAAATTTACAGGTTGTAAGAGTCACCTCTTTTTCTGTACACTGCAGTACTCCAGTAACTAAAATCAGGGAAAACCAAGGAAAGTATTATGATACGAGCCCAGACCTTACAACTTGCATGTGTTCAGACAGAGGATTTTGATGTGTTCATTAAGTTACAATTTTAAAAAGGTATTCCTATGAACACAAAACTCTGAAAATAAACAGCCAATAAAATGTCCGTTACCGCTTGTGGTAGAGTCTACCTTAAATTTCAGTGAAGTCATCCTTAGTACTCCTTTCAACTTTCCAGATTTTACAAAAGCATATATTTAAAATACTTCTCGTGGAACTGGTCCAATGTTAGCCATCAGCATATTTGATTTTAAAATACCTTAGTAAACAGAATTTTTTTACTTTTACTTTTTTACTGCAAGAAAGCACTTTACTTCACAATGGAAAAATATTAGAGAAGATACAAATGCTGAGAGCAGTAGGGTTTTTGTTTGGTTGTTTTTCATTTTTTTGCAGTTACCCATATATCTATAACAGCACTTAACCTTTGTTTAAAGTTTGTGAGCATTTATTGTCAACGCCGAGTAGAGGGTATGTCTGGGAATTTTTTTACTGATCAGGTAAGAATGTCAGAGTTCTTAAGTTGTTTGCTCAAGGTAAGTGAAGGAAAGAAAACAAGAAACCTTTCATGTTTGGTTTATGTGAGGAAAAGTTGCAGTGCTAATTTTTGCACTGTGCATCTAATAACTTGGAAAGCAATCTCTAATTCAGTGGGTTTGCTTCTCTCTTCAGTCTGCTTGGAATTTACTCCACTTCTGTGTAGTATTAGTACTGAAAAGTACTTTTCTATTTGTTTGGCTTGTTTGGCCATTTTTTCTGATATATCAGTTACTTCAGATTAAACATTCTCATGACCAAAATCTCTGAGTGTCCACATTTTAATTGTGTTGGTAGACAGCATAGGTAAAAAATGCCTTTTGCAGAGAATGTGATAATCAGACAAAAATTAGCGTGTAATACCTAATGTGATGACATAAGCTATCACCAAGTCAGAACAGCACATGACGCGGATGCCAAAGAGGTGAGAGTCGGAGTCAGTGAGTGAAAACCTATACTTGAAGCTGAACTGATGTTTTCTTACACAGTTTTGTATTCAGCAGTACAGCAGTACTGGGCACATCCTTTTCCATGTGAATGAAACAGAAGAGCTGTTACAAAGAAAAGGGCAATTGCATGAAGAAAGAATAGACTGAGAAATACAAAGCATGTCTTCTAAACATGCACCTTTCATTATTTTTATGCAATAACTGTAGCTACAACCAGGTTTTCGACCTGAGTTTGCTAAAAAAAAAATTTATGGGAGATGTAGAATATTTTTATGTGTATTTCGTAGCCACCTGAAATATGCTTTTTTTTCTCCATATGAAATATCATGTGCAATTAGCCTTGCTCTTTTACTTCATTTTGAAAAGTTACATGAAGTTCATCGGAGTTTTCTTTAACATTTTTGGAGTCTAATTTTGTCTTATGCAGAGTTGTGGTGTTTTCTTGAAGCTATATTATCATATCTTCTTTATTACACTTGCACTTAGAATTTCCTTTTGGTGTATGCTTAGAATTTCACAGGTTAATAAAGGAAATCCCCTTTTCTGTTTATTTTACTATCTGTATACCATGGTCACTGACACAGTCTCCTAAAAGAGGTATCTAGCAGGTAATTGATGCTGAGTAGAGCAACAAGAGGAATCAAAGATTGTGTTGTCATCCACTGAACTGGCAATTTTAATTTTTATTCAGGAAGTCCTGCTGACTTGCAAAGAATGGTTGTGAAAACAGGACACTAATTGCCTGTTTCATAGAAGTTCCAGGTGGGAGACATTTGGGAGATTATCAGAGTAAACAGATTGTGCTTTTGAGTCAAAAAGCTTGGCTCTCTTAATTGCTTAGGTATAAATTAACTGGGCTCACTGGGGTGGTGGTGTGGAATTCCCAAAAAGTAAAAAGGTAAATAAGACAGTCCTATCCATTTTTGAGAGGGCAAAACAGAAGTAAGTACTTGCAAGTTCAGCTGCATGAACCTGCTCAATGCAGGATCAGCCTAGATCCATTCTGGGAGGGAGGAGGCAGGAGCACACAGCCAAAATGGAGGCAGGGACCAGACAGACAAACTGTCCCTTTCAGAGGCAACTGGCTGGTAGGTCAGCTGCAACTGAGGGGTAGCTGCTCCTCTGTGGAATAAAGTTTCACACACCCAGCCTTCAGAAACAAATTGGTGTCATGGCATTTTCTCCTAGATGATGCAGGTAATGGTTTACAGGCCACATGAGCACGAGTGATGCATTTTCTGATCTTTGTACAAATTAACCAGTGGCAAAATGAAAAATTTAGCATGCATTTTATATATTTTATATATATTTTAGCTGTAGTAGTTGAATGTGGTCTATGTCTACTCCTTTTTATGTGAAAAGGTCCGTTCTTCTCCTGTTTCCTTTTGGTAACTCTTCCATCCCAGGAGACTAGTCAGTAGAGTAGGTGTGGCTGCTTTTTTAGCATGCCTTGCAAAAATTACATTTTGTATCAAAATATCCTTGCATCCTCTGTGCTCTTATAAAAAGATGGGTTTTATCTCAGTCAGTAATACAGTACCCAGTCATAGTTCAGTAGGAATAATGTGCTTAATGGTTGCTGAGGTTAGAAATAACTTTAAGGGACATTATATATCATTGTAACATGGTGACATAGTGAAGCTTAATAGGCCCTACAGCATCCTTTTGTTTTCATGTTTCTGTGAACACTCAGTTCTGTGACAGGTGGTCGAGGAAAGCTATTCCTGTGTAAAGTTGCTGAATTATATTTGTGTAGCAGCCCTGAAAAAGCATTAATATATTAACCATTAAAAGTAGCTGACAGTCTTTGGAGAAATGTTTTAGTGTGCCTATGTGAATAGGGGGGTTGACTGATACGTTATTTTTTAGACAAATTATGAATATTATATTTAGTTAATGCATGTAAATGGCATAAAAATATACGTTTGCCATTGCATATTCAACATATTCTATTCTATTAATGTTTTCACAACAGCAACAAGGCAGAGGAAGTAATTTAATTTTTAGGTGAGCGTTTTGGTTTGTAAACATTGGTGATGCAAAAAGCTTAGATGTTTTATTGAAAAACAATAGTTTCAAATATTAAATGCAAAATTGTCTTTGCTGATCTTTATGGCTTATCTCTAACATGTATTCATATCATGGGAGTTTCCAGCGTGAACAAATACAGAGTATACAATTGAAGGCAGCACTTCAAACAAGAAATAAGGATGTTTAACTTAGTGATTAAAAATGGAAATGTTATTATTTTTTTGAAATTTTCTGATGTTTTTTATAGCCCAGAAAGCTATGGGCTCTTTCAGATTAATCAAAACTTTCTTTATTCATATTTTGTGGTTGTAGGCTTTGGCTCCAAATTCAGCCTACCTATTCATCCAAGATTTGGAAGACATTTCTGCAGAATGTATTATAGCTCCAGAGACTCAAACAGAGCCTACTCATAATATAAAAGGGCCTCTTTGCCATTGCTGAATTGGGTGGGCAAGAAAATAAATAAAAATAAAATACTGCCCTGAGGCTGGAAAACATTTTTAAGATTTTTTAAAAACTTTTAAATAAGTGTATCTCCAGGGTAAATATACCACTATGGAATCTATTACTCAGAGGCAATTTCACTTTATTATACTTTTTAACCTTGAGTTTGCTAGCCCTGAACCTTTGGTGTGTAATGAAAATGTCTACCCTTGAGTATAAATATATTTTATATGGTAGCTGCCATAGCAACCATGTTGAAAATACTGCATAAAATGAAATGGTAAGATTTGTAAGGATATTAGAACTAAGTGTTATAGAATAGGCAAGTTGTTTACCGTAGATGAGTAGAAATTATCTGTTGCATAAAGAAAAAATGTTGTTTTCAAAGGACACTTGAAGCACCTACATGTAGTTGAGCTGTCTTTGAATTTACTCAGCAGTGTCTTCCTGACATGGTCGCTTGTTACACTCATGCAAGCAATCATCCTTTTATATTTTAGGAGCACTTAGGCACCAAAGGAACCTATTTGTATTTAGCCCTTCATCTTTATTCAGTTCATTATCTATTCAGTACTCATCATTAGTAATAAAGTAAATAGTAGTAACTTCTACTGAGAGTTTTCTCAAATCTCCAAGCCCCAAATATAATTTGCTGTGGTTATTGCCGTTCACTGCAGGGGTACAATGAGTTGCTGTGATATGGGCACCCCACTCCCAGAACAGGGCGGGATGGGCAGAGACACTTGGCTTTATGGGGTCAGCTTGGGTCCAGCCGGGCTGAGCCGGCCCTGCAGTCGCTGCAGGCTGCGTCGGTGGCAGCGCTGTACTTGGAAAGAGTGGAGGAAAAAGCAGGAACAGCAGCAACCCAAACACGGGGGTGAAGAAGAAGCAGAGACAGCTGCAGCAGCAGCTGCTGCCTGGCAAGAGCATGAGGAGAGACGAAGTGGCAGGAGCAGCAGTAGGTGCAGGATGGGGTGAAGGGAAGAAAAAGCCCTCAGTTATAGCCCTAGACTGGAGACATTAAGTTGTGGCAGCAGAACCCTTCCTGGCTGTTGGCTGGTGCCCTTGGCTGGTCTCCATCCCACAGCTGCCTTCTGCTGTGACCAAGTCTGTTGCATGGCCTGTGAACCATTTCTTTAGGTGAACGTACCAGTTTGGGAAGCCCTGGTCTGGTCGCCTTTAAAGGGGGAAGAGATGAGTTGTATGGACTTGTCAAAATGCAGGGATCTTCACTAACTTAGATATGCAGTCCCTGAGGAACATCGTCATCAGAAACCGAAGTGTTTGTGAGGTGTGTGTGCTTCTGGAGATAGGCACCAGGTGATTAGGAAATGTTCAGGATTTCAATTCCAGACCTGCGTTCCCAGAGCATGTTTTTTCTCATTTAGCTGTGTCCACCTTACAGATAAGCATGTAATGAGGAATCCCACACCTCGTTTCGGGCCAAAACACTGAATGCGTTTCTGCAGGATTTTAGATACTCCTCTGAAAGCCAAACATTGCAGTGCTGGGCACTGGAACACAAAGCTGCTGGATGCCAAAGCCCTTTTTATTGAAACAGACCTTAAGAAATGTCTCTGTGGTAACACAAGCCTTCTGTAACAGAATCAGAAATTTAATTTAAAAAAAGATTGTGTGTTGGGTGGGGTTTTTTTTCACTAACTTGCAGTCATTCTCGGGACACTGATTTGTCCAGGACCCGTGAAAACTTAAGTGTTTACTGTGTCTGTTCATTACCAATAATCTGTCATAAAGTTCTAATTAATAGTTGTTGTGCCCTTAATGTAACCTGGAGGAGTCACTCTAGACATTAGAGGTAACAATGAAAAATATTGATGACTGTCCTGGATAAATGACTCAGTAGAAAACATTTTGTGAATTTTTCTATTTGGTAGGTAGTCAGGGGATACTGCAGTCACCCTGCAGCCAGCCTCCTTGCCAGCTGGCATTACAAGTGGATCAGTGTAATTAATTTCAAAATCAGTCAACAGATTATACTGGACAACATTTTCTCCAGAGAGAAACATTAAATAATATACATCTTTGGACTGCCTCAAGTCTTTCCATTCCATTATCTCAGCAGCTTTACAGATTTCTTTGTTTTGCATCTCGCGTCCCCTGGCAGTGATGGTATTTTGCCTGATACGTTAACAGATGCTCATGAGTGTAATAGTTTGCTGAAAGCTGAACAAAAAATCTCATGCTGAGCTGGTGGGAAAGCCCCAATCTTGCAGCTGTAAGAGAAGAAAGATGCACGATTTACAGAAGAATAGGGCGCTGGCACATTTCAGACACCAGCAACAGTAGTACAATTCAGTGCAGAATGGTGACAGTGATGGTGACATGTTTTTCAGACTGTCATCTGCCTGCATGTATTGTTTATTTTCATTGTGATTTGGGAGATTCGTGTTTTGTATACTGTTGTGTGCACCTAGAATACTGGACTATGTACTTTTACATGCCTTGGTAATTGAGCCTGCTTGGCAAAAAAGCCATAAAGGGGAATGGATGTTCACACGTGGGGACTCAGATTTCTGAGTTGGGAAGTTCTTCTTGGCCTTCCCAGGTACTCTAAGAATGCGACCTGAAAACTTGCTTCCATTCAAAAAATGCTTTTTTTTTTTTTTCCTTGGTTGGGTTGGGTTGGGTTTTTTTTTGAGTAATAGAGCCATTTTTTCCACAATTATCTTCCTTAAAAATGAACTCTATGATATTCGATTCTTCACCTTTCAGTATGCACTCCGTGCTGCACTATATATATATACGTGTTTGTATTGCCCGGTAGGATTGTAACAAGAAGGTACCTCCTGCAGGTAAATAGAGCTCCTTGGTTATGTATTAGAGGAAATACCAGGTGCTTTTTAGGATTTTGAAAGAATTTATCATCACTGTGAGCACCAAGTAACTCGGGTGTAAGAAATGGTTAATCCTTTTCTTTCCTGGAAAGACACTAAGGACACTCTGTCAATATTAGGTCATATGTATGAAAAGGTCTCCTTTGCATACGAAACAGACAGTATCCCCAGCATGAAACTGGTCAGGAGGCAAATTGTGTGAATAAAAATCTAACAGAAAACTAATAGTGGAGTAGATAGAATATATCATAGTATTGATCTTAAGTAATACATATTTATTTTTTTTTTTTTAGGAGAAGCCACTGACCAAATCTCTGCAACGAGGAGAAGACCCCCAGTTTGATCAAGTAAGACACTTGAAATTATGACTTTCATTCCTCAGGTTATAAGACAAATAACTTGGAAGGCAGTCTGGTGTCCTTATACTATCATTGCATACTGCAAAAGCAGTATCTCTCAGTGTACTTCAGTAGAACAATGAGTGCTTTGCCTAACCATTCTTGGTTTTAAATTAGGAGGATTTTTCCACTGTTTTCAAGCTCAGTATTTTTTTGCCATAGAACTTCTTGCTTTTTACAGTGTATTAGGCACGTGTATTATTTCCTGGCTGCTTCCCCTGATGCAGGTTTTGAAGCAACCTTTGTATCTTTTCAGAATATCTGCTTTTTGAAACAGGCACTTGGTGCCCAATCTTCCTTTTATGGGATTTCTCTTATAGTTAATATGAGGGCCTTTAGAATCATTGGCATTGGCATTAGTCTCATCAGTCTATTTTGTCCCTGTAGCTGTGACCCAGCATGACTTACAAGTATGCTGCACTTCACATAGGCTGAGCCAACCTGTTGTATTTAAAATTAAGCATAAATTCAGTTGTCAGGATAAATGCCTATATACAACAACATAAATAATAATTAAAGAAAAAATGTTTGGCAGGGAAAAAGAATTAAAAACTAAAATAGAATTTATATCATGAATTAGATTTCATTTATTAAAACATTAAAATTGTAATTAATAAAATGAAATTTATATCTGGTATTAGATTAATAAATTGATTATGTTAGGAAAACAGGACAAGTATAAAAATAAAACCAGCAGCAATATACACACTTTTTAATGATGGAACAAGAGAATTAATTTTTGTCAGCAGTCTGTTTCTTAAAAAAAAAAAAAAGAAAAGCATCCAGAAAAAAATCCTACATAAGTCACCTGTTTTGAAATAAAGAAAGATAAGTGCTAAAGAGCTTAAGTTGCATAAATGATGCTAAAACTCACAAAACTCACTCCCAGCAAAGAGGAGGGATAAACTCAAGGTTTATCATAAGCAACAAAGACATTTGCTGCTCTGCCGTTCCTGCCTCAGCTGCTATTGCTGTCACCATTGCCACCAGCTCCATGGCTGCCCACACCACTCTGCTGCCAGCAGTGCCAGAAATACAGGAGAGAAACACATAGCAGAAGCAGCAGCACAAGCAACAAGTCTCAAGGCAACTGTGGCTAATGCCATAAGCTGCAGGTACCTTATTGATTAACTTAACTTTGGGAGAGGAGATAGGTATGAGTAGGAATTCAGAACTTCAAATGAATTAAGACGTCTTGTGTTTTCTGGGACATTAGATACATTGCACCAGAAGCAAAGATGCCTTGTGAGACCCCCCTGGCATTCACGAAGGCTCACTTGGTAATTTTAGCTTATGAAGGGATACTTTCTAGGTTGTTGTGTAGCTACTTTTTGGGGAGACGTGGCCTGCTAGAGGGCTGTTCAGAGGAGAGGCGAATCGTAGGACTTCTGCGTTGCACTGGGGAGCTCCCTGCCCTCCTTGCTGACCACAGAGAGACCCCACAGGGTAGCCAGCCACTGTAGACTAAAGGAGGCTGCTTTGTGAGTACTCTCTAGCTGCTTAATGAAATTTTTTGTGGTATTCTGACCTTAATTTTATATATTTTTTTTTTCCTTCCTGTGGGAAGAGTGTCACACATAAATGGGAAAGAAAAGCAAATTAAGCCACACATATGCAAACCTTGTGATACTGTTCCTGCAGTGTATTAAACAAACACATAATGGGTGGCCGTGGTTTGATTAAATATTCATGGTTAAGCAAATTGTGGCCCTTTACAAGGAAGAATTAGTAGACTTATGCTTCTCCTAGTTACTGGTAAGTAGGCAGAAAATTGAACAACTAAGTCAAGATCAATTAATAAGAACAGTGAATGCTTCCTAGAGGGAAACAACCGTGTATTTCCTACTGTGGCAATTTACTCTGAATGCTGGGGGGGGCGGGGGAACAGATGCAGACAAAAAACAAAGGCAAATTTTGTTATACACAACATTTCTATGTATTTCTAACTGCGTATCTAGAGTCCTACCTATATATAGAGTTGATAGACAAGTATAGAACTGAGATTGCCTTAAACGTCCTGTCAGAAAACCTTCTTTTCAGTTCCTTGAAATTTTCCAAACAAACTGTTCAGATTGAAATCTTCAGTCTATCTGTCTGCCTCAGCCTGAGTTGTTGGGAAGTTTCCCTTTTCACATTTCACATTGTTTTCTGCTTGAACCGCACGATCATTCCAAGATGTTCTAGTGCTCCTGGAATTGATGTATGCCTGGGAGTTGGAACTGTACCTGGCTGATGATCCTGTTTTCAAGAATATGGTTCATACTTACCAAAATAATTTTGGTTTGCTAAATCGTAGTTAGATTTTCATTCAAACATTTGTAATACACAGTAGAGATTTGATAGAACTCAGCTAGAGTAGAGACAGGAAGATAGAGCCAAAAGTCTTTCTTTACTTGGCGTATTTCACTTGGTAGAATAGATCAGTACATCTCAGTATTATAAAGCTGTTTTGCAAATGATAACGTGTCAGTATTATAAAGTTGTCACGAAAATATGGCTAATTTTGCTGATATGAAAAACAAAAGTGTGGTCTACCTCAAGAACTCTGAAGATCATGATTCCACATGATACTAAAATTGAAGTAAGAGGGCGTGTGCTTTGAAGCCAAACCATTTAAATTTTATTTTTTAAGTTAACTCAAATATTTAAAGAGTCTACGGGATGAAGGAAGACCAGGTTGATAATCCCTTGCTTCTCTCTTCCAAGTAAGGTGTGGAAAGCTTTGGTATTTATTCCTGGAACACATAAAGTCATGTAGCAAAACCAGGAAAGGCCACACATGACATTCCTTGGCATTTTTACTAGAGAAACGAAGGAGTAAAAGAAGGAGAATCCCATGAGCAAACATTTTCAAAGGGTGTCTAGTAATTTTGACTTTCAGTTTTAAGGCATCAAAAAGGACATACTGTCAAAGAAACCTAATTTTCTTTTTTTTACTTTATCAAAATTATCTCCGTTCAATTTGAATAAAACTGATTAGATGATGCCAAAGGTCACTAGTCACTTTAAAATATCTGAACTGGACCTTCTAACTGTAAATTAAAAAGCAGCAAAAGGCATGACCTGACTTAAAATTTGCCTTTGCAAGTCAGCTTCAGAGGTGGGGAAAAAACAGCCAAAAAAAGCCCTTTGCTGTAATTTACAATGAGCAGAATGGAACTTTAGCTACCCAGAGTAATCAGCATCAAGTTTAACGTTGAAACCCCCAAACCATTTAAAATGATTCTGAAAGCATTGCTTACTTCCCCAAAACAGCTATCTGAGACAGCATTTTTTCCTGCCCATTCTCAAACACCATTTTAGGAATGCTAGTTGTGATGGTGGTGATGGATCCGGCGTCTAGGGACCTGGCTGTGCACAGGCAGAGCTGTTTCTCTTCAGATGGATGTAGTGCCAGTGCCTCCTGTTAGGCAGACAGTATTGTCCTGTGGGCTCTGTCTGGCTGCCAATTGCATCACACTCCTAAAACTCATAATAGTATCTTGAGCAATGTATGAAGTAATCTTACTTATCCTGACTTGCAGAATGTCTCGCTGTTAGCCTCACAAACTGGATTCCTTGCACTGACTGTATTTTCCTTTTTAGGTGTGCATATATTTAAAGAAAATTTATACAGGAAATGATACAGTTTTTACATAAGGTTTTAAATATCTTTATAGTATATTTAAAATCATGTTTTAAAAATTCTTGAGACAACTCTAGTTGCCTATTGGCAAAGAGCATTACTGCTACAGCATTAGCATGCTTTATGTCCCCAATTACAGAAACGTTATTAAACATAGTACTACTGAACTATGACTTAAACTTCCTATTACAGGAAACCATAAAGTTGCAGTACATGAAAAGATCAAAAGCTAGGGTAAAAAAAACCCATAATTATCCAAGGGGCTTATCCTCACCCAAGGAAACATTTTTAGTAGTCTTTTCTCAGCCCTTACTAAAGTATCTTCTGTTCTTACCACGATATATAAATGTTCTGTGAATTGACAACACTGGAGGCAGAAAAAGGGCACTATGTAATTTTGGACCAGCCTGCAGACATTTTTCCATATGAATGCAAAATGAATGTAATTCTTTTGCCGTGAAAGTGAAAACTCAACAGCAAGACTTAATTTTCATATGAGGCTGTCTATATGAGGTGCCTGTTGCAAGAGTTTCAGCATAAACTGCACAAAAATTTGTGCTCATTTTAATTAGTCTCTTCTTAGAAGTGCACTCGGTTGGAGAATACAGATTGGAAAGCAAAAGCATTCAGTATTTTATATACTTTTAGGAGATGGAAACAAAAATAGGTCTAGCTGAAAAAAAGGAAAATAAAAATGTAATAATAAAAAATGTGGAAAATACAAATATAAATAAATAAGATGCTAAGCAACGTACTAAGTGTCCCTTTTTCATAACAGCCTAAATGTGGTAAATGACATGCTGATAATTATTCCCATCCAATATTATATTTGTTAGATGTAGTAAGCAAATAATGGTATCATCATCTTTGCAGTAGCCCTGCAGTTG
>RSEF01000001.1:200711129-200734870 GCA_003993805.1 Himantopus leucocephalus | reverse complement strand
AAGACTTTTATGAAAGTATATAAATTTTAGCAAACTATCTGGGCAGAATTTCATTAAATTTACTCCTACGTATTAGTCCAAAATAAATATTAAGCATTTACATCAAATACATTTAATGCTCTGTGAACACAAGTTTTAAACAGCCGTACTTGTGCAGCTTTCTTATCCTTAAGCTATACAGTAGGTGGTTCATTTCTGGTGGAAGAACATGATCATTTGTCCAACAAGGACATATTTGTACATCTGTGCACTCCCTTTCAGGAGCAGCACAGAGCTGGAATTCATCTCACTCCTGGACTTACTTCCAGTAAATGAAAGGGTTGAGTAACCAAGGCGCTGGCTAGACTTCCCTCCCTTCCTGTTCCCTGAGAGCCAGGTCTTTGCCCAGTCCACCCTTCCTTCCTGTCTTAAAAGTGCAATGACAGAAAGATTAAAAAAAAAGCTATATTGACCTTTTATCCCAACTAAAGACACACTCTGTAAATTCAGCAGAGAAAGTATGGCTTGAGGAAATTTAACAGGAATCACTTTGACTTTCTGTGGTGAGTGAAATTGTGTAGCCAGGATTTAGAGAACGGCATTGAAATATATGTTGGTGAACGTTCAGGAAGACATGATTGAAACAACTTTTCACTTACAGTTAAATATTGTGATGTCTTAAAAGATATTTAGCTCTGTTCTAGTCTTCCCCAGCAAACTCTTTTTCACTGCATCGCATAATTACCAACTGGTATTATGCCAGCTTCAGAAAAACTTACGGAAAACAGTGGAGAAGCAATTGAAATGTCTAAGCGTCCTGAGTCAGTAGTGAATAGTTTGCACTGACACTGGGTGATTCATGTCTTCTAAGTATTTATCCGAAGTCTTACACTTGAAGGCTTTGGTGTAATTGATCCTGGGCTGCTGTAGTAGTTCTTCATGAAAGGCTTCCTGCCACTGCTGCAAGCAGTGCCTTCATGCCATCTCCCACAGCAACTTGTTTCATAGTTCAGGTAATAAAATATATTGGAAACACTGGGTTGAAGGCTTTCCTGAAATAGTACTTTTATAGAAACTTTTATTTTTACAGGGGCAGTTGTTAAAGCTTTCTAATGCTTCGTTTTGAATTTTAGGCCATAATACCTGAATCCAATCAAAACAATGCTACTTTATCCTCAAAGTGGCTTATTAACTTTAGACCACAACATCAGTGTGAATTAGTTAAATTTTGCAGCAGAAAGACTCTAAAAGACATCAGAATTATTGATCTAAACTGACTTTCATCCACAGAAGTTGTCATTTTGGTAACGCTTTAGTAACGTTTGGGAATTTTATGTGAGGTGCTCAGTCTCCCAATTTTGCTTTTGTCTGAGTCACAGACTTCACACAAGCTTGGTCTTATATGAGACATTAAACTCTACTGTTTTTGTTCCACAAGCACTGAAGCGTGCTGGTTTAAGTTTAAGCAGGTGGATAAACCTGACAGAGTTAATGACATAATCATCGTACTTGACATGAAGTACATACTTCAGCACTGCGCTCCTGCTACTCAGCACTTTGCAGGATCGAGCCCTGCATGATCTTGATGTGGTCACAAATCTCCAGATCAGTAATTTATTCCTATTTTAAATAGTTGTTTTCAGTTTTCTTAGAAAGTACACAAATGCTGTAGCTGTGAACATTTAGTTGCAATACATATATAATCCTCTTGTATAATAACGGGGGGTTTTTTCACCTTAGCTTTTGATCTTTTCATGTTTTGCAGCTTTATGGTTTCCTGTAATAGGAAGTTTAAGTCATAGTTCAGTAGTAATATGTTTGGTAACATTTCTGTAATTGGTGACACAGATTATACTGAGTGAGTGGTAACCTTCTTTTCCAGTATGCCACTAGAGCTGTTAAATCAGGAACTTTTAAGGTTTTATTTTAAACTATGTTTTACTTACTTGTGCACACAAAGACACAGGAAATTGTAAATATTTTCCTATATGTAAAAAAGAAGTCTAAGTTACTGGATGTGTCAGCCTAATAGTAAGACGGATGCATCTGCACGTTCAGTTGGTTAAGATTATTGCGGAGTTTGTGGGGTTTCTAAGTATATTCTGAGTTTCAGGAGGGGCATCCACCAGGCAGATACAACCCATGAAACAATACCTCCGATTCATCACTTTTTCTTTCCTTATAATGTGCTCAAACTCAAATCAATGTTGTGTAAGAAATAAAAATAAGCCCCTTGAAGAACTAGATAGTTTTCTGGTGTGTTTTAAGTTGTAATACAGAATTTTAATGCACTTTAGTATCATCAATGGAAAGACCCTGTCGACATACAGCCCATTATTGTATTTCTGCTTATATTGCAAGAGGAAATGCAGCATATTAAGTAACTGCTTGTACCATGGATCTCAAAAATGAGATGACAACAAAAAAGAACATGTCCAACCATTGAATTAGTACCTTTTTTTAAGGAGGAGAGGGAACTTGAACATCAGTTAATTTGTTGATTTTTTGCATTTTCCTCATAGGTAATAAGCTCAATGAGCTCACTTTCAGAATATTGTCTACCCTCTATCCTGCGCACTTTGTTTGACTGGTATAAAAGACAGAATGGCATAGAAGATGAATCTCATGAGTACAGACCAAGAACAAGCACGAAATCCAAAAGGTATGATTTTGAATATGCACACATACATTAATGACAGATTCTAAGGTAAAATGTCTTATATGTTGCCCATCAGCTTTTGTGAGGTCACGGTTGTTTGAAAGTTATCATCTTTTTCTGCTTGTTCCTGGAACTCTTCTCTCAGCTTCTATATGGATGAAGTAATTGTTTCTTTAAAATTATGCTCTTGATAGTTCAAACACTATTTCTTACTTCTGGTTTGGATGCTGTAATGTCATTTAAATATTGGTTTATATAAACTATGTCTGTCTTCTTTGCTCATGTGAGCAGGCAATAATTCTGTGACTGTGCTGTATTTTTTTTAATACAGCATTCTGCTTAGTCATGGAAATTTCACATACATCTATCCTCAATCCAAAAAATTATGAATCAGCCAAAGAGCTTAGCAACATTGACTTAGCTCTTAAAACAAACAAGCAAACAAAAATAAAGACCCCCCCAAAAATATTGATCTCTTATGATATCAGTAGTTCCTCAGTGATAAGGCAACAGATTGGTCTTGGTTTATACTAAGCTCTGACGGTTTGGTACAGGTATATTCTTCAAACTTACAGTTTTTCTGAATACTTTGGTACTACGTTTACACACTTTAATGAAGCAGTAGGAGAATCAACACTGGCAGACCTGGTGTTTGGAAATGCATAGGCAATTCTTCACATTAGGATTACTTTATAATCCAGTAACTACTGAAGGCAGTAGTTGCTGGAATGAAGGGGTAGCAACTAGTTGTCAGATGTCAAGGTAGACATGAACATGAGTCAGACTCATCCAGACTCTTTCTGTCAGTGATAGTAGGCAATATGAAGGCATGATTCATCAATTAGGTGTCTGCTTTTGGATGAGATGAATCCTTGCCTCGAAGTGCCTCTTTCTCTCAACTTGTTACAGAAACCTGTTACAGAACGACCTGCTCATAAATAGATGTCTTTAGGAACGCCACCCAAAATCTAGTTGAAAATCAGCTTAGCAGTGAACCAAAGCCACTCTGTCAATTGATAGTGTTACAGAAAGAACACATCTCCAGTTATGTCCTTTCTCCAGTTAACGTGAAACCAAGAAAACCAAAATACAAATAATTTATTTCATCACTGATCAAGCAGAACTCTTAAATGCATATTTTATTATAAGCACATAGGTACAATTGAGATTCTTAATGTTCTTAATGTTTATAAGAATTGTGCTGAATTTATGCAAACAAAAGTCTCTGAAATCAGTGGTAACTGCTTCAAGCAGACTGTGGAACTGTCCCTTTAATGTTTAGTTTTTTTTAAGTATTGTATATTTCATGTTATCTTTTCAGTACACTTTGAAACTGTGATCGGGTGATCCAAATGGGTATTTTTTGTATTTGTATTACAAGCTACTCACCTCGGACATTTATTCCTCTGTGGTGTTCTGCACAAGGAATGCATTTAAACGTTTGACAAGTGATGCACTGAAACAGCTTTAAAAAGAGAATGTAGTTTAGTTATGAATTCTCTGTCAGTACTTTTAAGCCATTTTTCAAAATCTGTCACAAGTCTAAATATGAATTTGATAGTACAAAATAATTTATTATGTTTGTTTCCAAAGTGTAATTGAGAACTGTCTAAATGGTGCCATTAACAAGGAAATTGAAATGAAATCCATTTGTTAGGATATAGAATACAAAAGTTTCCTTGGTTTTGTTTGTTTTTTTTTTCTTGAGAAGGTTTTGTGTTGCTCTTAAACTGGGAAAAAAGAGGGAGGAAATGGAGAAGGACATTTAAACATTTGAAAGAAGGTGAAAGTAACAAGTTAGATTTGGTCTATTTATCTCAGGTTTTAAAAGCATATTAGTGCATTACTTTCTGAAATGCTGGACTGCAGTTTAAAAAGTAGAACAATCCCCTGTTATCTGTATTTGTGTAATTGAGGAAGGCATAGAATATGAATTATGACATATCTCCTAAATACTGTGTTTCCTGTTTTGATTTTGCAGTGATGAACAGCAGAGGGATTATTTAATGGAGAGAAGAGATCTGGCTATTGATTTTATTTTTTCTTTAGTATTAATAGAAGTTTTGAAACAGGTAAGAAGTTCTTAAATTATTTATTAACTAATAAATTATGGAAATGACCAATACAACCTAATTTTAGGATTCTTCTTTCTATTTGCACCTTTAAGAGTCTAATAAAAACACGAGAGACATCCTGCATGCTTGTTTATTGCTGTCTTTCTTGCACCTGTAGGATACATAGTATTCTGTGCTCATACAGACTTTGCCTTGCCAAGTCTTTGGAGCTAAAGTGTTTCTCTTCAATGCTAAATAAACTTTAAATGGCTGGCTCATTTCAACTGGTTTGTTAGCTAGGTGCTATTTCAGCTGATACCATATTTATGTAGGGAGGATAGCCAGGAGTAATACAAGCACTAAGTGTAATATATGTGTGCTGGTTATGTTTTACTTTGTGTTTTCAGATTCCACTTCATCCTGTAATAGACAGCTTGGTACATGATGTTATTAACTTGGCTTTCAAGCACTTTAAATACAAAGAAGGGTAAGGCTCTTCTTCACACCAAAATTCTAAGAGAAAAATTATTTGCTGAATTTTTTAATTGTAGCATTTTAAGCAGGATGCTTTCTCAGCCAAGAATTCTTTCTTGTCTCATGCCTAGGTACCTTGGTCCTAACACTGGAAATATGCACATTGTTGCAGATTTATATGCAGAAGTAATAGGTGTTCTGGCTCAAGCAAAGTAAGTAAAATTGAATACCACGCATAATGGAAATCTGAGAAGTTTTACTTGCTTAGCGTATGAATATTCTGATTTTCTCATTTTCTTAAAAGATAGCGTAGGAATAAATCATTTCAGCTGACTGGCCCTCTGTTCGTCCAGGTGTTCTAGAGCATAGAACTCTAGGGAATCACAGGCATTCTGCATCTAGTCCAGTGATATTGAATAAATTCAACTAGACTACAATGGCATTATTTTTCTTATCTCAGCTGTGACGTCTGTGGAAGACCCAAAGGACTGAAGAGAGCTATTTTAATCAACCTTTTTTCTATATGCTATTTTTCTCTAGCTGGGCAAACCTAAAAGTGGCTATACTCCAACATAGCAACATTTTAAAGTTTCTCTGCAGTTATTTCAGTATAGAACTTAATGCAACTGCTTCTGAATCCTTCACCCTGCACTTCTTAGCACAGTAAAAACAGAAAATACTCTGTGGAGTCCAGTCTTAAATTTTGAATCTGGAAGCAGACAAATTCAGTAGCTGATGTACCCGATATAACGTCTCATCATACACTTACCACACAAACTAAGCAGAAGAGTAAAATTTACTGCCCCAATATAGATCCATGTCAGTGGTCGCTGTCTCCTGACTTCCTGGTGTTGCTGAGAGCAAGTCTGCTCTGTAAGACCAATCCAGTTAACCGAATTTATTCTTTTAGCTTGATGTAGGCAAACCAGTTTGAGTTTCTGGAAATCATATAACTTTGACAGACTTCAGCTAAGGCCTTACCTGGACTTCTAAACTGGCAGGGTCAAAGGCAAAAGGGGAAGTGACATCTGGATCCGAAGCTTCAAGCTGTCAAAGACAAGATATACCTGTTCTCCATAAATACTGTTTTTCTTCTCCAATTCTGAAGGGCCTTGCTAAAATGTTCTTACCACTGAAGGGCTTCTTCCTGCCAACCTGTTTTTTTCAGCTCTCCTGTCTTCCTTACCAGAGGCGATAACAACAACTTGTTACGTGCTACACCTGCCCATGAAAAGTACATTCTTTTCATTTTGTTTCAAAAAGGATAGGAGATCCTGTTGGATGATCTTCCTGTGTGTTATTTTGATGGACAGTGTCTCTCAAAAGACACCTCCAATGATAGGCTCATGAGGGGGATCAAAAATGGTCACAGACCACCTCATCCCAAATTGTTGGAGTTAATGCTTAAGTGTTACTGTAATGGTTATTAGAAAAAACCTGAAGGGAGGAATAGCCTAACTGAATATTTTCATGGTTATCATTTAAGCATTTTCTTCTGAAAACATTGAATGTACTTGCAAGAAAACTATCTTTCATCTTGGTTTTTTGAAAAACATGTGAGGGGGTTGTTCTAATGATATTGTTAGCTCTTATGCAAAAGAGGGGCGTGGTAAGAAAATAATTGGAAAGATGTGGTTATCCAAAGGGACTAAGATCAGGCTGTATGCTTCGTTTTCTTTTCTGAGTTTATCAGAAGTGAAAGAAAACCTAACAAAAAGAAATCTCTTCACATACTGACTGAAATGGTATTTTACAACTGAGGTTGAATCTTCTTTAGGTTTTTCCCCATTTATATACCTTACAATACACTTCAAATATGAATCTGTACTTTTTTGTAACTAACCAATGTGAATTCATAGATTTCCTGCTGTAAAGAAGAAATTCATGGCAGAGTTAAAAGAGTTACGGCATAAAGAACAAAGCCCATATGTAGTTCAAAGCATTATCAGTCTTATAATGGGAATGAAATTCTTTCGCATTAAGATGTATCCTGTGGAGGACTTTGAAGCTTCTCTTCAGTTTATGCAGGTAAAATTCCTAAGTATATAACTGTGGTTCCCAGACCTTTTAGAATGGGCTCCCCTTCATCTTTCCTGTAATACTGCAGGAGATTTTCCATGTCATTCCCACATAAATGTACGTGCAGCTACTTTCTGTTTGTTCTGAACCTCAGCACTCCAGTCTCCAGTCTCTGGATTATATCATTCCATACCAACTTTTCATCACCCTTATATCCCTAGTCCTTAGATCTCACCTTCCAACAAAAAGAGGTTTGGTTCTGTAGACCCCAGACCTTCCACCCTGCCAGCTGTTCCTTGCCCTGTGACCCTGCCTAGCTATGTCTCCCTAGCTGCTCACTGCCTCCAAAGTGAATCTTCCACCCTTGAAATAGTTTCCAGAAAGGAGAGGAACTTCTGATGGACAAAAACATAGAGGAAGAGACAAAGAACTGAGGCAAAAGCTGGACGGAATTTCCCTTGGATGTGTTGTCTCCTTCCACCACACCTTCACCCCACTTCCTGTAGGGTGCATTCTGTACCACCTGGTTTGAGAACCACTACTATATAGCATAGTTTGACTATCATGAATGCTTTAAATTAACAAAGTACACCATTTTGTAAAAGGAGAGATTTATTTAGCTTAACCTTTTTATTCTCGTTTTTTCTTGGGATCACCCTCATGGGTACATGGTTTGTAGCCAGTAAAAAATCAATGTTAGATGCCCACAAATAAGGATTTGCATTGGAATACAAATACACGTGTCTACAGACACACAGAGCCATTTCTCTAAGCCCTGAAGAGGAATCACATTCTATTTCAATTTTGCAATGTGTTTTTAACCATATTTAACAACATATTTAAAACATACTTAACAACACAGAAACAGCTAATTTTTCTTCTTACCTTAAGCTTCATTATATGAACATATCTTAGTATGTGTTGACTTAATGTAAGTTATCCAGAGCTGGCAAGATACCAAAGTAGTGTGTGTTCAGTGCACATGACTAATATGAGTGAGTGACTTTGTGGCACAGCTTTATGGCACAGCACTGCTGGGATCCAGTGTTCACTGGTTTTGAAATGAGTGGTAAAGTTCCTGTACAGTAGACTCAAAATTTAGATGCAAATGATCTCTACCTTGCTCATGACTACAGTATCTCAACACCAAATTAATTCTTATATATACTACAATGCATCGTAAGATGCACTGTGTGTGTAAGAAAACCAGTTTTGCTCAGTTTGGTGAAATACAGTTCAGTTCTACAGGCGATTTGTCTGTTAGCGTATCTACCTGCAGTGCCTCAGCTACAGGCTCTGTCACACCAGCTCTGCTCTAGTAGAGCTGGACACTTCCAAATGGTGAGCTAATCTCAGGAGCAAACTCCAGAAAAGCCAGTCTTCCACCACGGAGTGCAGAAGCAGTCCTGTCTTTGCACAGGGGCCTCAGCTGTGTAGCAGAAATGGCCGGAGTGACTGAAGCCATGTGGTGTAGAATCCTGATTGCAGCCAGGAAAAATTATGCATGGTCTAAAGTGTAAATTGCTCTTCACGCATGTGCAGAAATAAAGGTCAGTGGGGAACATCCTTGTAACGTCAGTGGCTGTTTGGGCCTTGGACCCAGAGAGGAAGAAGTAAATGGAGCAACATGATTTGTTATCCTCAGAGAAGTTGTACAGAAACACAAGAGTGGGTGGATGCTTACCTCCCCTCCCTCACTTCCTGAGCAGCACAGCTGTCCGGATAGTAGGTTGCTACATGTTTAGGACAAAAGTACATTTTAACTTTCTCTCTCAGTCCCTAGTTGCAGGCTGGAAATTGTGGTTTGCTCCACAGGTCTCTTCCCTCACATAGCACAGTTCTATATAGACCCTTAATCTGCAGTGGATCCTAGCAGTGAAATTTATCCAAAATATTTACAGCAGGATTGTTCCTTCCCTTGAGTATCTTACCAGAGAAAAATGGTCTCCTGGTTTTCTGGCCTCCCAGAGCATTGTGTAAAGCAGTCCATGTGGGCTGTTACTCCTGCTCCTGAAGGTACGCACAGGGAAGGAAGGAGGTCAGGCCCTAAGTCCAAATCCTTTTCCATGCCCAGAACAGCACCGGGCACAGCTGGAATCGGTGGAGAGTTTGTGGATTATCAGGGCTAGAGCAACAGATCCTTGATCTTGACTTATGTCCTGCTTTTGTGCTTGCTGCAAAAGTCAGATTTAGAAGTTAATAGACAAATGTTTTCTGTGGGATTTGCAAGATAAAAATAGTCACTGACACTTCATGTGCATTCAGCAAACATTTAGAGGTCTTTATTCCAGCTGATATGTAATTTATGTTTCTCATTTTGTTTTGTTTTAGGAATGTGCACATTATTTCCTTGAAGTTAAAGACAAAGATATCAAGCATGCACTGGCAGGACTGTTTGTTGAAATTCTTGTCCCTGTAGCTGCTGTGAGTTTATTTTTCAGGTTGTTTGCATAATTTCTTGAAAATAGATAAAACAGCTTGTGAAATAGTGTTTTATTAACATGAAATTTTCTTTCAGGCTGTTAAAAATGAAGTGAATGTCCCCTGTCTGAGGAACTTTGTTGAAAGCCTGTATGATACAACACTTGAACTTTCCTCACGAAAGAAGCACTCATTGGTCAGTAACCCTAAGAAACAGAGACTAAAACTCTTTGTCAGAAATATCTCTGAGCAAGACTCTTGGGAAATTCCCAGAACTGGTTGCAAAACTTTTTTCTGCATTAGGCTTTATAGCCAATCCATTTCTATTTGCAGGGAAGGTTATTGTGTTTCAGAAAAAAAACGTGTTTATTTTATTCAGAATATGATCAAAATCAGTCTGAATCAAGCAGATGTTTTCAGCTTCTGGGTCTGCGATTATTAAATGGTTAGGTTTTCTCATGCTTGTTATGTGTAAACATTAGGAGGAGAAGAGAAAGAATAGAGTTCACTTCTTGTCAAGCGAGAACAAATGAGGCATGTGGGAACAACTCTTCCACGGGGCTTAAATAATACATTGTAGGAACAAAAAATGTATAACACATGCCCTTTTAAATCCGTAACTTGGCTACTGTGCAGCTCCCTATTTCATTTTTTTCTTGGGAGATGAACAGTGGCACTGCTGTGTATTTTTGGAAGCATGAGTTGATCTGAATTAAATGAAGATTTGAGTCAGTTTGACGCTGGCCGCCTTAAGCAGTCTGTCTCTCCAACTGGGTCAGCACACGTCAGCACTGCAGCATTAGCTAATCCATTTTGAAGTCTTGGACCTTTTAAGTAAAGAAAGTTGTTCATCCTCCCTCACTCTATGGGAAGGTCAAAAAGACTTCCCTGTTCTCAGCACTCTCGGCAAATGCTGGTCACTAGCACTAGTGAATCTGCTGGGAAGGCTGCTGGCGTGTGCTTGAGCTCTCTGCCACCATTACACCAGTCCCAGGGGAGAGTCAGAGCATCCCCTGGGGCACAGTCCTGATCCAGTTTGAATTAGTGGGAGTCTTTGGATGGATTTCTGATTTCACTCTGCTAGTGTTTGTGTGGATCTATTCCACTCTGCCGAGTTAATAAAACATTGTCGAAACTGCAGCAGGATAAGAGCTTTGCTGTACAGTTTTTACACCAAATAGAACTTCCCCAAACTGGTGGCTGTACTTGCCAAAGTCAATACTACGTGCTTGAGAAAGGATTGCACAGCTGGGGCTTTGTGTTTGATTGCTTGTCTACACATACCACACTGGAGGCTACATAGTTAAAAGTGACAAAATAGAATAGATTCTTGTGAGGGTGTGATTAGAAATACAAACATTGCGAGGAGGAGGGGAAAGGCAAACAGTTGGCAGAAATAGCTGCAGTGCATATTTTCAGGCTTCCAGGAAGAAAGCACACTCTTTAGAGTCCGCAGAGGACTTTCCTTTCCAAGATCAGTGTTTTCTGAATCAGTACACTCACCGTACAGGCAGGATGGGGGCACTCATTTTGCTTCATTTTCTATCTAAAAGTGTCTCATCTGAGTAATCATTGAGGTTATCTTGATAGTGAATGGGGTGAATTAGGAAACTCCAGGAGATGATTTGTATATGCCCTCCTAGCGTTCTTCCTTAGGATGGGTTATAACAGTCTTGGGATGTTACTAAACTCTGTGATCCTGTCAAGTACTCAGCTATTATAGTCATAATGTTAATATAGTAAGAAAGTTTTCCGTGAGAAGACTTCGGTTATCCTCTCCCATATGTATTTTGGACACGAAGATTATAAAAATAAAAATTAATGTACATTTGCCATTTGCTCAAGAAACTACATCTAACCAAGCTATAGACAATTTAGGTTATATGTTACAGGAACAGAAGTTTTGAGAATTAAGTTTTGAGAATTTTGAGAATCACTGGTCTTTAAGATGAAGTTACTTTATTTTTGACTGATAACTATAAAGTCCTGATTAGGTATGTTAACGTGACAACTGAAACAGAAAAGTCATGCTGAAATAGAAAAGTCAGTTTGCATTTTAGCTTATTTTTTTTAGTGTAACATTTGCAAGATGAGTGTCAAAGTAAGTGTTGACAGAGACCAGGTTCCAGTATTTGAACTTCTATGTTCTGCGCCGCTTCTTTTTATTTTTCACTGCGCAAGATGTAAGCACCAGCAGATCCAGACATTGCCTGTATTTTAACACAGTTCTTTAGGGTGTTTGACGTGTCTCTCAGTAAATATAGTGACTGCAGATTTTGAGGAGTAATAGGCATCTGAGCATTCACAGGTCCCAATGATCTCTGTAGGTCCTGTTGTTATTATAATAAAGTTTAGTTATTTCCATGCTATCATTTCGCATAACTGACAGAAATTAGCCCTGTGAGTCTGTAGAATTGTGGCCCATCTTTGGATTTATTATACCACTATAAGAAGGCCTTTGCTTGGTTTTAGTTCATCCATAAAACATATCTGTAGCAGCTTTAGAGAAAGGTTCCTTTTAAATTGTACTACTCTAGCAATGTGTTTATGTTGGCTAGCATGTATTGCACAAAATGGAGGAGTTAGAGCTTTAAATTTACAGTAGCTCTATTAAGTTACTTTTATGTTGTGTAGACATGCAAATAATACGGTATCGATATCCATTTCCTGTTTAGGCTTTATACCCTTTGGTAACATGCCTGCTTTGTGTCAGTCAGAAGCAGTTCTTTTTAAACAGATGGCATATTTTCCTCAACAACTGCCTATCCAATCTCAAGGTTAGTATCTTCTGGTTTTAATATTGTATTAAAACTTCAGTATGCCCTATTGATCTGTTGCAAATCCATTTTAGGTAAACGTGCTGTATTATTTGTATTACCTGATTCCGTACATAATTTTATTCCTGACAGTACAAATTCTTTAGCTGTGCAGATTTTTTCAATAACAAAGTATTCTTGTGCCTAGTTTGAATTTCTGCTGTTTCTCTAACTCAAGCCAAGCCTGAATCAAACAGCTGTGAAACAGGCGAAATTGTTGATGAAAGTTATTGAGTAACATACCAAAACAGACCCCATATTAACTTGCATTTTTTCATAAAGGCATTCTCAAACAAAGCACTTGTGATTACTTTATCAGAATGGAACTAGTTGCAGAACACTGCCTGTTTCACTCAGTTAAGTTGCATTAAAAAACCCTAAGCTATTCTAAGTTATTTCCTCCACATATCCATTCTTATTCCTTTACCACTTGTTAGGTCTTTGAAGTTTAAGATTAACTGTCCGCTGCAGTCTGCTGTGGTTCCTGGCCAGCACATACTGTTCAATACACATATGCTAGTTAACGTTACTACTCCTCCATGTTTCTTTTGCTCGTGCAATAACTCATGTCGCATTCCACACTTAACGTGGATCCATTGAAAGGGTGGTCCTGTGCCTACCTGAAAAGGCCAATGTAAGAAGCACAGTGAAGTGGTTAGCTCAACTGAAGGGCCTCCAAACTGCTGCTGGATGAACCAGCGGTTAGGAGGCTTCTGCAAACAGCACAGGTAAAATATGCAGCCGCTTTCTCAGCTCAGAGGCAAACTATGGAGGGAATCTCTGTTCTCTAAAAGTTGAATTCCCAAGCTTGTCAACTAGGTATATATTATATCCTTTATTGCTGTTGCTTTCTTGCTGTACTTTGTCTTAATGAAACAATTTGTATTGACTCTCTTCATATGGAGCCTACTGTTGGAATAGCTCTTAAAAATATTCATAGTCTGTCTGAGCATTTCTTTCCAACTGTACCTGAATTACTTCTGCTGAAGATGTATTAGAACCTTATTTGCAAAAAGATTCAGAAAATATACATGTTGTTGTTGCAACTAATTTTATGGATTTTTATGAGGTTATACAGGCTTTAGAAAAGGCTGCTGCAGCTGTGAGATCTCTGAGGAGCCAGCTGGAAATACAGATTTTTCTGAAAATTAAGGAGATCCTGATAAATTATTTGAAACCACTAGAGAAAATATAAGTTGCTCCTACCTTACCAATGGAAAATCAAATTGGAATTCACTTTGCCACCTATAATTAATTGACATAAACTTCAATTCATAGGGCTCATTGAATGTGCCACCACATTAATCTATCTTTAGTTGGGAGAGAAGATAAGATAGCTGAATAAGTGGCTAATTTAAGAATGGGGTGGCCACTTCTTCTCAGTACAGAGGAAGAGATGCCCTGGCCATTGAAGCAATTGCTTCACCAGTCAGAGTGGCATCTCGAAGCCCAAACCAAACTCACGCAGCTGGAAGAGGTAGATCAACAAGAAGGAGAAATCCTTCTGTTAGAAGGAGAGTTGTGCGCACCAGGACATTATATGAGACTCCACGGTCTTGCGTGGGCTCCCATGAATGACATAATGGATCAAGTTTCTCAAGAACCTCCACCCCCATAGAACACAATTTCCTCCCCAAAACCATTAAGGTCAAGCATACGCTGGGAAAGAGAAAAGGTTTATATTCTAATCGTATTTCTGATTTTACTATAAACTGGCAAATCTGTGATCTTACGGAAACAAACTTTTCTCTGTAATTAATAAAGGAGACTCCTGCCGGGACATGGGAATATTTGACCCCAGCCGAAGTCTGGCAACAGGGCATTTCATACTATCCTATTGAAAGCAGTCTAGAAGTTAATAAGTATCCTGGGTTTGAAATGTAACATGTATCGTTAACTAAACTTTATTTACACAAAACTATTCAAGGCAGGAATTCTGTATAGGAGAGAGTCAAAGCACTGTGTTTTATTTAGACACAGAGTTTTTCAGTGGGAGCAACAGTTCCTTGTCTCCAAACTACATGGGACAAGGTGAAAGCTGCCGTACAATTTGAGCTGAGGGTGCAGAACTTACTTTGCCAAGAATGGGTCAAACAATGCCTATCTCAGGAATGAATCCATGGGTACAAACACAATATCCTTTTGGCCTGAATGGGCCAGACCTAATGCCATATTATTGGAAAACAGAAATGAAGGAATTAAAGAAAATGGGCCTCACTCCTGGTAGTCCGGTTGCTCCTCCGCCAATCACAGAAGAAGAGGCAGAGGCATTGAAAAAGAAATTTCTAGAAGAGCAAAAACAACGGACAAAAGCCAGCAGCGCTCATCAGTCAAGAAACAGAGCAGATCCTGGCAGAGCTCTGTCGCTGACTACTCCCGTGTTCAAAAGACCCACATCAACTTCAACAAATTCTTCGGCTCCAACATTGAATTAGGCACTGCCAGCAGTGGTAAAGGAACCACACCCAGTGCCAATACCTCCTGTTGGGAAAGTGAAAATGTCACATGTATTAGGCCAAATACTCCTTGTCCTAATAGGATTACTGGCTGGGTTTTTCTTGTTGATAAAAATCCTCAAAATACTAAAGAGGCTCACTTGGTGGTGGACTCCTCTCAGTTTTCCAAAGGGAGACACGCTGTGTGCTTTCCAAAGGACTGGGCACCCAACCACCATGCACTTGCATGGATCTTGCCCATGGACATTCCCATGATTTCCCTGGATGTTTCTCAGGCTTTTTATCATACTCCTCTCAATCCTGCTTCTGCTATACAGCTTGTTGTTTCTGACAGAAAACTGCTCTACTGTTTTCGGAAAGCTCCAATGATCCCAGTTTCAGTCCTTTTCTCGTCCATCTCTTCTCTACTGCCCTCGCAGCTGAACTATCTCATTGCTGGAATATTTGGGTTTTTGCTTATAGAGATTGCTTGCCACACAAGCTCTTGTTACCTTAACTCAGCCACAGCATCTGCTGTTTTCTTGAAAGCTTTGGGGTAAGAATAGACTTTGGTAAACACACTCCATCAGCTGTTGAAGAAATCAAATGCTTAGGACTGAAATTTGCAAGGAGTGGCATGATGATACCTGATGAAAAATGGATTGAAAGTAAACAGGTTATTAAACAAATTGATTGTAACAAATGTTATGATTTTAAAATCCTGCAAAGATTAATAGGCCACGTAAACTTTGTCATTCCTTTTAATACTTATTCTAATCATGTGCTACAACCATTGTATGCTGCTATAATAAACGAAAAGGATTTTCAGTTTTCTGTTCCATAGAAAGCTTTATTGTATAAAATGTGTTGTCAAGGAGTTGAATGGAAATTGCAACCCAAGGACAGAGTTCCTGTTCCTAAGTTTGAGGCAGATGCTATGTTGGAAGTTGGAGCCATGTCCCATATCATCGGCAGGTTGTCTTCTCTCCATTTTGCAGGACCTAGACCAATACTCATTGAAGAATTGTTGATGGCATTGGCTGCAGCTTCTTTAATCAAACCGTGGTCTTTGATCTGTGACTCAAGATTTGTCTGCAGACAAAAATTCAGCTCTTTGCTGTGGAGGTTTGCACTGTGGGCCAGGCAAATCTTATCTCGGGTCAAAGTGTACTGGACTCCTTCAAAGTTTAACTCAGCAGATGGCCCAGCACATGGGCAGCCGTCTGATTGGAGTGCATATACTTGCACCCTACTCAGAAAGCTCTTAAAACTGCCACAGAAACAGAAAACTGCATATGACCAAAGAAACCCAAAGACAATCTTGTACCAGTTCAAAAGTTTCCAAAAATAAACAGCAATCCAGACAGATAATCCAATTCAGTCCAGCTGATCCCAGATACCATGTTAATTAGGCCAGCCTAAGCATCCACAGATTTTTGTCCTTTCACTTTTGAATGTGTACAGTACATTTATTTATCTGCTGTGTTCTTCATACCGGGTCTTCACCACAGGGCAACAGCTTTTGAATTGATAGAATCAACTGAAGATGAGGTTTTCTTTTCAGAGTCAAATTGAAGTGGTTTTCAAATAGAGATTTTAAATTCTAACATGTATCTAATTTAACTAACTTGATACTTGGGGTTTTCAACAACTTATGTAATACCAGGAGAGGTAGGTCAGATACGTAAGCATCCTGCAGCTACAGGAATGGGGTACTGGGCAGCTGTGAGGCTGTATCTTTTTGTAGTGTCATTATGAAAACTCTGAACCTTGACATCCATTAAGTGCAGAACTTCCTTTCTAATTTGTGTCTGAAGTTTATTCTTATGTTATGTATTTCTCTAGAATAAGGACCCAAAAATGGCTCGAGTTGCACTGGAATCTCTGTACCGACTACTGTGGGTTTACATGATCAGAATTAAATGTGAAAGCAATACAGCTACCCAAAGGTAAGATGCTGTATTTGTAATGACAATGAGGCCTTGTAGAGTGGATGTTGCGAGTGAAGAGGTTTTGCAGTTCTCATTCATTCCTTTGAATTGAACCTATTCCTGTTGCGAAATAAAAAACTCAACTGTAGACAACAAAATATTCCCTTTTGTGGCACTGTCAGTTTTCCACCTATTAAAATTACTGTATAAAGTGTTTCTGCTTTTGAAAGAACTAAAAATCACTCTTTACCTGGTTAAAGTTAGAAATATTTTTGTAGTGGCATGTCATTGAGTGTTTTATTGTTGCTTGTAACGTAGTAATAAAATAAAATGATTACACTGAATTGTTAGTAAAGGATCGGCACAAAATACCCTATTACATTTTCATTTCAAAGGAAATACATTCTCGACTTTCTAAATGGAATAGGATTTCCAACTTACGTTTCATGGTAGGTGAAGGTCTGCAAGGTCCAGCAATGTCTAATGCTTTTTTCCTTCTTTTACAGTCGACTTATTACTATTGTTACAACACTTTTCCCGAAAGGGTCCCGTGGTGTTGTGCCAAGAGATATGCCCCTAAACATCTTTGTGAAGATAATACAGTTTATTGCACAGGTATGGGAGAACCATGCATGTGTCTTTCCAGTTAATGAATAACTACTTTTCCTAATAACAAATTAACAAATAAGTAAACTTCTTTTGTNTAATAACAAATTAACAAATAAGTAAACTTCTGTTGTCTGAATTTTTTGCAACCCCATTGTCAGTATCTTTCATCTAGGCGGTGATACGATTTTAAATTGGGCTGGGGCAGATTTCTTTTGAACAACAGGTCTTGATTAACTTAATTCCACTGAAAATGAATAAAAATGTTNTGTCTTTCCAGTTAATGAATAACTACTTTTCCTAATAACAAATTAACAAATAAGTAAACTTCTTTTGTCTGAATTTTTTGCAACCCCATTGTCAGTATCTTTCATCTAGGCAGTGATACGATTTTAAATTGGGCTGGGGCAGACTTCTTTTGAACAACAGGTTTTGATTAACTTAATTCCACTGAAAATGAATAAAAATGTTTTCACTTCAACTCAAATGTATTTTTTGTCAGTTTTTGGAATTGCCAACAAGTCAGAAAATGCATTTGTTGACAGACTCTGTCTGTCAATAAAGTTCAAAATAATAAGCCATATTTTGTCCTGGTACTGAATCATTCCTACTAAATAGGACAATGAGTTACACCGCTTTTAAAGCAGTAAGTCAGAGGAAAACCAGTTCAGCATGTAGTTGACACATTTAGTTTTCATCAGTTCAAAGGGGAATTGCTAAAATAAACTAACCTTCAGTGCTGAAAGTTTCGTCTCTTTTATTACTTAAATTCAGAAAACATTCCCGTTGAGCAAAGCACTTAAGCACGTACTTAAAGTCTCTGAATAGGAATGAATTAAACAGATGCTTAAAATCTTCCCTGAACTGTGCCATCTGTGAACAAGCTCCTTTTATATAAAATACTATGTTAGTACCATAATTGCTACAGTTTAAATGAAATAATTAAAAGCTTTATTTCCAAAATGGATCATTTCCTATTTAAATGCTACAAATTTTTGAGTTTGTCAACATACAGCAGTGTTGAGGGCTTAGATCTGATAATATGTTCTGCATACTTCTGAAAATCTGTTTTTTCCATATATTTAAATAAATCCTGAATAAACTGGTTTTCAACATTCTATTGACTTAAGGAAAATAAGTAGCAGAAGTGAGTAGCTTAATGATTTGCAATTTTTTTACTATTTTAGGAACGTTTAGATTTTGCAATGAAAGAAATTATATTTGACTTCCTTTGTGTTGGAAAACCAGCAAAAGCTTTCAGTCTCAACCCTGAGGTATGATTTGCATCTGCATTTTTTTTGAGTTAATATATATTGTGTAGTGTTACATTTGCTTTCTGGTTACATTCTAAGCATGCATTCACCTTTGTCCAGTTTTTGGGCTAAATATTGAACTTGATTTATTGGTAAAATACATCTGTGGACTTTAATCTGTGAAATGTCACACTGTTCATGCCTATCTCATGATTGCTCAGTGGAGATTATCAAATGTGATGTAGTGCAAATGTACAAAGCAAAAAGATAAATAAAACTATTGATCGCCGTATCTCCTTATCACTCTGCTGTTGTTCTATGCAATGCCCTAAACTACCTTAATATAAAAATAAATTTTCTGTAACAATGTCAATGTTTTTCAAAACAGTTTTACTGAAAAAGTGCACATGATGCAAGAAGAACTGAAGATGACAAAAAAGAAAAAACTAATAAAGTTTTATCACTCTGACTGGTAAACCTCCGCTAGCATTAGTGTCATGAGTCAGCTTCCCAGTGCTTTTGCAGATATCTGCAATCAGAAATTTGAAAAACTTAAAATAAAAATCAAAGTAAAAGTGGCAAAATAATGAAAAATTCTCTTGAAAATAGTGTATGTGCTTATAATTTTGAAAACATTTGCATTTGAAAATTAAGAATAAACACATGAAAAGTAAAAAGAAATTGTGATCATCTCATAAAATATGTCCATATTAATCTTTCAGTATTAAACAGTCATTCACTAAGATGTTAAAATAGAATGAGGTACCTTACAAAAATTATATTTGATAGAAGAAAATATTTGGAAAAGTAGATTAAACTTTTTACTGTCAAAAGCAGCAGAAGCAAAAGGCAAGCTTTACTTTGAGCACAGCTTTCACCCTTTCTTCGATGGAGTAAAGAAAAATGAAACAGAGTTCTTGAGCAGGCAGTCCCTGCCACGTTCTAGGTGAGAGTCACCTGCAGTATCGACTGAGGAAGGTCCTGCAAAGGACGTTGTGTATTAGCATTGCATGAAGCCGAGCTTATAGGGAATGGACATAGTCCTTACCTTCTTGATGAATCAACATCTGAAATTTTACTGTTTCTTAACAATGTAGGTCCAAAACCAATGAAATAATGGGGCTACTTTTTGATGTGCGTAGACTTTAGCATTCTAATAAAATACCCATAATCTATGTAAATGCACCTCTGGGAGACTGTAAGTAGGACAGCCTCTGAGTTTTTGGAATGTGTTCCTAGGAAGTTGAAACATTCTGGTCTTTCAGTCATTGCAATGCAAAGCCTGCAAGTTTTCCTCTGGTGAATTCCCTGAAGACACTCAGGTCACTTACCCTCATCTTTCTGGAGTTTTCACATTGCAGTTTCAGTGCTGAGCACCATTCCAGACTTTCCACACAGTATGGTCCACCCGGGGGCCTTTCAAGACCGTTATTAATCTTTTTTCATAATGACCACATAGGACATTTGTGTTTAACTGAAGGTCCAGTTAAGATGTATTACTAAACTCAAGGTCAAATCCGTGTGTTTTGTCCTGAAGATAAAGAGATAATGTGCTAATGAAAATACTTAGAAATAAAGTTTTGAGAGGGGAGAGGACTGGTCAGCGTGCAGATATGAATTCACAATTTATTTCATGGGCATTTTTTGTAAAATATATCGGACTAGTCAATGTAGTGGAGATATAGAAAAAATGCTGGCAAGTACATACTCAAAATTTCAAAGTGATTGAAGAATCTGAGTAGAATATGATTATTTGATTATGATACTCATTCATCTTCTGAACTTTACAGAGAATGAATATTGGTCTGAGAGCTTTCTTGGTAATTGCTGATAGCTTGCAGCAAAAAGATGGTGAACCTCCAATGCCAGTGACTGGAGCTGTCCTTCCCTCTGGAAACACTCTCAGAGTGAAGAAAACGTATTTGAGCAAAACTCTTACAGAGGAGGAAGCTAAAATGATAGGTCAGTAAGAGAATGGAAAATACAGAAACTTGGATGAGAATGAATGTGAAAATGTCTTCAATACCTGAGCAGAATAATGTACTATTTTTAAGTATTCCATTTATTTCTTTATTGTAAACATTTACTTTATTCTGCATTCTAATGAATATGTGGTTTAGTTTCACAAATATTGGGGGTTTTAATTACTTTCAGGAATAGTCCTCAGTGGTGCTACACAAGTGGTAGCAACCTTGTGTTCTGGGGGAGTTAAGTACACAGATAGTTAAGAATTAGCTTCTTTCAGTGCTGAATAGCTGTGTTTACTCATGGATATTCATCTTATTAGAAACAGTGCCTGTGTTCAGAAAATGTACCAGCTTTGAAAAACAGCAGATTCCTTTGATATCCTCATTTTAATTGCAGTTTCTCACCAGTGAGACTTTCAAAATGGCAGAAACTTAAATGTAAAATAAAAATGAACTGAAGTGCCTAAGTTAAAAGCACTGTTACCTTGGGTTTCCTTTGTAGTCCATATAGAGAAAGAACCCTGCACTGTAGGAAAAGAGCTTCTGTATCATGCCCTGAAGGTGCCTGGTTTTGCTGGCAAAAAAGAAAATTTGGCTACTCACCTTAGCACTTCATTAAGTCCCCAAAGTTACCTGAATGAAACAAAGTCTACATATTTCTAGACCGGTGACAAAGGCCTGTGCTGTACTGTTTCTAGATCGTTGTAGTAATATCAAGAAAATAAGTAATGTAAGACTCACCGCTGTCGAAATATACAACGGATATAGTATTTAGTGCCATGACTAGCTCAGTTCATTTCGGTTACTACTCATGCATTTGGTAATAAATGTTTGCACTATTGAATTCTTCTATTTTATTAGGAATTTCTTCACTATTTTATGACACAATATTCTAGTTTCCATGTATAACATGTCAGATTAAGCTAGGTAATTCCTATATTTTCTTTTGCCTTCTCCTCTGCCATTGAACTTTTGACCATATCAGATATGAAAATTGATGTAATTTTGAAATTCTAAGCTTACATTGTCTTTATCAAATAGGAAAAGAATTGACTAGAGAATAGATGATGAAAAATATATTGTTCAGTGTTAATATATAAAATTTCATTGAGAAACTTAAAATTTTAGCCTTTGATGAATATAGAAAAAAGTTAATTCAAGTTTTATTTTTAAAGTATTTGATGTCCATTGGCTGCTGTAAAGCTGTATGTCCAATACCATTTTTCACATAGAATGTCATGCCACTAATTTCCATACCAAATAAGTTTTAGGAAAGCTCATTCAGATTCCTTTTTTTTTTTCTTTGCCTGTAGTTTTTAAACCTTGCTACTGGATCAGAGCTTTTACTTTTGTAATGAAAAGTCACAAAATGTTTCATAACTTGGCAAACTGTGTGGCTTCTTTTGACTATATAGGGACATATTTTGACTACATTTTTTTAAATTTTTTCTCCAGGAAAAGTATGTGTGTGTATATATATATATCACTTGGGCTATTTTTACATACAATAACATTCTTTTTGGAGAGGGCAATATATTCCATCTCAGAATCAGGATATCATTACTCGTGGAATATGCTATCTCATGAGGAAAACATTTTTCTTAATTCATGTGGCACAGCATGCATAAGCAGCTTTCTTTTTCAAAACATATATATCTGTAAATATCCCAAGTTATACAAAAATGCCTATATTTGCAGGTATGTCATTATATTATTCTCAAGTAAGAAAAGCTGTGGACAACATACTCAGACATCTTGACAAGGAAGTGGGGCGGTGCATGATGCTAACCAACATACAGATGCTCAACAAAGAACCCGAAGACATGATTACGTGAGTGCTAAAGAACAGTAAATGCCATAAAATATTGAGATGTAATTTCAGAACTTTTTCTCTATTTCTGGCTATCATGAGTCATCAGAGAAACAGCAAGAAACAGGAACATTTAGCTTAACTAGTATATAGTTTGAAAAACTGTTTATGACGAGTTGATTGTAATTCTTTGCATGTTGGAGTGTTTGGAATTGGACTGATGCGCTTGATGTAGCCAAAATCACGTGTGAATCCTATGAATGTTTAGATGGTAGAAGTTGAAGGCCCAGAGTGGAAAACCTACACTCAGAACACTGTTTCAAGGTATATTTGCATCACTGAACTTCAAAATTAATGCAACAAATTCTGTAAATCCCTATCAATAATAAGCTTGCAAAATTCCCATTACTATTCATGCCTGTAATCAAAATAAAATCTTAATTAAAAACCCAAGTAATTTTGTGATAAGAGTCTTGGATTTAAGCAGTATCCCCCTGGAACAGAATCAAACCAGTAGATCTCAACCAGTGTTGAACAGCAGCATTTTACACTCTTATCCAAAATTATTAATGAGGAAAGTTCCCTGGAGAGAGTTCTAGTGAGGTGGACATCTAGTAGACTTTAGAGACACAGAAACATCATTTGACACATGCAGAGCACGGATTGTAGAGACTGTAAGGTGACCTTGCATATCTTTCCTGTTAGAGGGGTGGACATGGTAGTTATGCTAGAAGAGAAAAAACCCCAGGAAAAAAGTTTGAGGTGTAATGAAAAGGACACTGGTCTCTTTGAGATTTTTTTTTTTCATATACTTTCAAAAAAAAAAATAGACAACTTGCTAAAAATACCTTGAGTGGTAGATAGACTGCAATGACTGGCCAAATTCAACTACCTTTTACAGCTGATAGAATCTTTATGTTTTAATGTCATTCCTCTGCCCTTGTTGCTGTGACTGTGTAAATAAGATTGTAAGCTCTTTGAGCCTTCAGCATTGGCTTACTTTATTTATATTAAATGCCAATATTACTATCTGATAATATTTCATATTTTTCTTACAGTACTACCCAGTATACTGCTCAGTACTTACAGCCAGTTTTCATAACCATTTTGGGTGTCCAGGCTTTTGTGAGAGGGAAAGTGAATTTTGAAACTCACATTTTATTTCCAAAAGATAATTGCATAGTAAAACCTTGAGCACTTAGATAAAAGGTGTACTTAACCTCAGCTGTAAGTGTCCTTTCTATGGTTTCTCCACATCACCGAAGTGTTTATTTTTAGAGGCAGTAAACAAATAGACTTAAAAGAATTTAAAATTTC
>RSEF01000001.1:200658447-200704402 GCA_003993805.1 Himantopus leucocephalus | reverse complement strand
CCAGGACCAGGGCAACCAACCCTTACGTAGGCTTCATCTGCAACGAAGGACCCCCAGCTTAACCACGCGATCGCAGCACAGATTTTCATGCCCAAGTCCTTCTGTGCAGAGCGTACGATGCCTTGGGTTTTTTAAACCAAACACTGACCAAGAGTCTTCTTTCGTGGCAAAGTATGCATTGCTTTAATTCTATATTCCCTAGAACTAACGTAAACCAGTGCTGTAGAGTATTAGACTGCAACGTCACATAACAAACTGGGGTTTAATGATGTTTTGTTTCAGACCAGCAGTGAGCAGCAGCTCGCAAACGCACAGGGCTGCGTCCAGCTCCGGGGCCCCCAACATAAGAAGGACATGGACCTGTTGGAGCGAGTCCAGAGGAGGGCCACGAAGATGATCAGAGGGCTGGAGCACCTCTCCTATGAGGACAGGCTGAGAGAGTTGGGGTTGTTCAGCCTGGAGAAGAGAAGGCTCCGGGGAGACCTTATGGCAGCCTTCCAGTACCTAAAGTGGGCCTACAGGAAAGATGGGGAGGGAGTCTTTATCAGGGAGTGTAGTGATAGGACGAGGGATAATGGTTTTAAACTGAAAGAGGGTACATTTAGGCTTCTGCTGCACTTGCGACAAGCAGGAGAGGACGACTGAAATCATTTTGGGAGTTGCATGGCAGACAGACAAAGCGGGTAAATCTAGTGGAAAAAAAAGTTTGTTGGATTCATCAGCCAGATAAAGGTATGGACAATAAGGCAGGATACTCTGCTAGCATGTGTCTTTCCTTGAAGCACAAAAAATAAAAAGAAAAATAAATAATCAATTTCCAGGTTAATCACAATTTTCTGCAGGGAAGAGAACAGAGCTCTCCAAGTTTGTTTCTTTAGCATAAAAACATTTTAATGAATAAACCTGGACATTTTTGGGTAGTAGCGTATGTTACAAACCCACACTGAGACAGCCAGTCAGTATCATAAGCAAAAATGTTGCCTGTGGAGTGCTTACATTTGCAATATTATAAATAGGTAACTTATAAAAATTTGTGGTTGACATAGGGCTAAGTATTTGGTGAAAATATTTTTTATTTGCTTACCAAATATTTCAGTATTTGATTATGTAAGAGGACAATGCTGCTACCAGATGTTCTTGATGTTATTAATAATCTGTGCTGACAGCAGCTTGTGGTATCGGTGCTATCTGTGCTACGTGGTTCAGAGAGATTCCCCTCATCTTCCCACGTTGGTAGTTGGTACAGGCTAATCAGCAAATGACCGGCAGTGTCATTTTTGTCATCAATGATATAAAAATACATATAATCAAATCAACCCCCATTCAAGATGTTTCAATTCCAACCCAAACTATTCAACTACTTTACTTCTGTCATGAACCTCCACTGTGAAAATTAAGAAGCCTTCTAAAACATCAACTTATCCTTTCATAACTACCCCGACACAGCGCATGTCTGCCTCTGACTCCTCCTCCAGCCATCCACTCATGCACAGGTCAGGCACAGGACACCAGGTGACACAGACCCCTGGCCAGACCCAACGTGGATGATATTCCAGTGGTCCTGTGACGTCTGGATGGGAATAATTTAAGCCTCAGCATCTGGAACTTTTTCCTGGCTCGATGTGCCTATGGTGCAAATTATTCTGTTTCCATGTACCTCAGTTTACTTGTTTTAAAACTACAGATTAATCCATTTTCCACTTTCGAAAGAACAACTGATGGAAAATGACACAGATGTTAAGCTACCATTTTCCAGCTGGATCCAAAAGTCCTTCCTTCTTATCACAATCTACCTAGAATATCTCTCATAAACAAACGGGAGAAACTTTGCCAAGTTACCAAAGGGTTCAAAAATTCACAAGACAAGCATGAACACGACAGTGTACTTTCTAATACTCAGTAGTACACTTTGTCACACCAAATGAAAACATTAATGAAAAATTAACACTTCAATATATGGAGCTCTATTGCAACCTCCTGCTGCCGATTCTCTACTGAAAAGCAGAACTGTCACTTTTTCATAACTTGGTGAAATACTGTTTTGTTGCTCATACAGTGTTCTTCGTGATTAGACCCTTAACAGAGTCACCGTTGCTCTCCATGCTGAAGAGATGAGGAAAATAGGACTGAGATGACATGACTCACAACAGATCGTGACAGTAATCAAACAGAGAATAAAGTCCAGCTCTTCAGCATCCTAGACCACTGCTTTCACTTCACCAGGCAGGTTTTAGATTTCAGAGAAAAAAAAAATTATATTACTTCAATAACAAAATGCTGTCTTCTCTTTTCTTCATTCAGGCTTAAAAAAAACCCCAAAATCAAAGCAACCCTCAACCCTAATTTGAAGAAAAAAAATCAAGTAAGTTTGGTGATACTAAATGCACCTTAAAAATTGTAACAAACAATGTTCTTCAGGTGTTTGGTGAAATATAATACAAGGGTGAAACACACTCCCAAGCGTGACTGATTACCTTCTCCTTCATGCAGAATTTAAGATTGTCAGTCGTCACTGATGAAACACAGCATCCAGACAGCCAGTGCTAGTGTAGGTCATCATGTTCTCCTCTATCACCCCTTGAAACAGCTCCATTTCTGGAAGTGTTTCAGAAGAGTCTTGATTGTCTTGGCGATTTTTATTTAGCTCTTCAAGACTAACAGCATCATCTAAAAATAAACAAACTGCAGCCAAAGACACCTGAAATTATCTCACATAGTCTGTTATTTATATTATGTCGGGATACAGTATTTCTAGAACAAGCTTTTATTTCAACAGAGTGCTCCTCTTCTATTTCAGACATCAAATCCTATCAGCTTCCAGGGAACTACGATTGTGTATTTTTAATCTTATATTATGGAACTTGTGAAATTATACTAAACTAATATGGAAACCATGGAAAAAGACAACCAGCAACCTCATCCCATAACCTCCATGCTGCAGGAATTAATGCATGCAGAAGAGTTCGGAGCTTCCAATGGACCGTGATATCTCTTGCTGCTCAACTGTGTAACCTATTATTATGCTGACAATTTTTAGTGATCATTAACTTTAATTAAGTTGAAGATGCTCAACCTTTCAGAGAAGTAAAGTCTAAAGAAAGACTTCTTTAGGCTTCATGTCCTTCTGATCTGGAGTGGGTGAACTTGAGCTAAGTATTGGATTAATTCCATATGGGAAACTTTAAAAGGCAAAGAATTTCAGCACTTGCATGAGGGCATGTAAAGTGATGATTCACAGCAACCGCAGCTCTGCCATACTATGTACACAATCAACAGAGGCACAAGTTCATTTACCACATCCTAGTGCTTCTGCACGAAGAGGAGTGTTATCACTCATTCGTGCTGAAAACCTTCGACACGCTTCAGCATTAACTATTTGCTCTTCTGAACAAGTTTTTTATACAGTTTTCGTATCACGGAATACACTTACCAGCCAAGGCGTTTCCATTCTGCAATCCATTTGTTTTCTGTTTCTCCTAGAATAGATAATAATAGTCCAGAGAAAAGAAGAAAGCATGTGACAAGAGATTTTGTTATTTTGGGAAAGAACAAGGTCCATGCTCTATTTTATAACTACTATTTCATAGTATTTAAAGGTTTTTCCTAATTTCCACTACCAGACACTACAGTGCGCCTTAAATAAAAACAATACTCCACAAAGCAACAGCCACAGTAGGGAAAAAACATAATTTGTAAGTTAACACTTTCTAACTATACAAGGAGAATGAATTTGCTGTCAGTCACTCAGAATGACTTCTCTGCTACAACTCTTGGTAGCAGTAGCCATGAAGAAGCTACAGGTAGTGGATGATGAAATTTGCTTTGATGATAGGAGAAAACCCTAATAAGGAAAACAACTGGATGATGGTAAGTTGTACTTAATGAACATAGGCCAGATCAGGACACAAGTATCAAGGAAACGTTGGGGTTTTTTTTTTTTTTTTTCAACTTCAACTACTTTGTATACATTTCTGAAGCCGATCTTTCAAAACCTGAATCCTACCATGGCCACAAGCTGGCTCTCGAAATATTCAGAAGAGTACAAAAACCATCCATCTCCTCCTTGTGGGTATTAAAAAACAAAGCTAATTTACTAGCAAAGAGCATCATCTTGCTTATGAACTGAAGAATTCCTCTTTACACCTGGAATATTGGAAAGCCTTCCGAAATCCCCTAAAATTCGTACCTCCACAGAGGTCTTCCACAGTAAATAGATCATCTTTGAAATTTTCCAGTCAAGAGGAACTATATAATCATCTGGCAACAAGGATTCTGCAGAAGAAAATATTTTTTGCAGTTGAGTGTTCACATCTCTCCATAGCCAAAATATATCACTGAATTACAATTTTTGCACGCGTTATATATACGGACTTCAAAAAGAAAACCAGCAGATACTTAAATGAGCCAGCAGCAAAGTCAGAATTTAGGTTTTCTAGAATCTAAGGCCAGTGCACAGCAGGGGGAAGAGGGGGAAGGAGATGTGGTTTTGCTTTCTTTTTTTAGGCAAAGGCTTTCCTACCATACTTTCATTTCCCCCACATACTCCCCCCAAAACTAGGCACAAATAAGAAAAACAGAAAGCTTTCAGCCCATAAATTAAAAAAAAAAAAAAATGCAACTGAAGTAAAAAACTTTAAATTTTGAAGTGTTTAGTTACAGGCATTTGTGCAGTTACTAAAGTAAAGAAATTACTTTCTAAAATGTTTAACACTGTTTAAGAAGTTGAGAACATATTCTTTGTAGGAAAACAGTCTAAAATATATTCTATGCTTATATGAGAATCATACAAACAGGTCAGTCAACTGTTTCATTTATAAATAACCAGTGACATTTATTTGCCAAAAATTTTCCCTCCAAAATAATTTCAATAAAAATTCACTGCAGTTGCCAGTGTTGTAAAATACCAGAGTTCAAATGTGCACACAAGTAAGTAGTAGCCTATCAATATATAATAGGCCACAAAAAAAGCACAATAATGTTTGAAATTGTAGGAAAATGAGTCAAATGAGAATGTGGCAAGCCTTCTGCAGACAGCAAGCAAAATTTTGATGGAAAAAACCTCCCAACGAACAGCCATCACAAGCTGGCAGGGCTTCAGAGAGATATGGGGGTGGGTTTGTATTTCTTAAAGGTTATTTGCAAAGGAAACTCATCTAAACACCAGAGAATTTTACCTGCTGCTGACTCCCAGAAGAATGACATTTGGTTCACTAACCTATTGAGTGTTTCCGAATGCCTGTTTTTAATTTTTTTCCTGGAAGATCCCCGTTTTCAAGTCATGGCCAGCTCCCTCCAAGATGATGAAATTAAAGATCACCAATACAGAGACTCACCAAATTTGGAGGAGAAAAATGTTTTATATGTAATAGTCGGGGACACCGGCAGTACCTCCCTGCTCTGTTTCAGCTCTATATGGCAAGTTCTTTGGTGTGTGGTGCCAGATTTAGCTAAAGCAGCGCTGCAGGTCCTTTGGGGACCAAGACAAGTAACGCTGCCAGTGGTTTGCATCACTGTTCCGGCAGGTAGCATTGCCATCGACTTTCACAATAAAAACAAAGAATCCTGAGGTCGGTTTGGGCAGATAAACAGACAGAAGCTGCTCCTCAGTTGTCATCTTAAAATTTTCATACGAAACTGCATGCTGAACTTTAAATTCTACTGAAACAAACAGGTGTAAGGTCTATATGCTGAAAAAAAGGGTCTGTGTTTTTTAATCCTATTTGTTGGCCAAATCAAAGTTACTGTTTCTCCACTGACTAAATTTGGACCAAAGAAATTGTAGAACTTTATGCACAGGGAGTGTGGCTCTTTCTGCAGGTGCATACACAGCACCACGTCTTGGGGTGACTTCCAAAAAAAAGGTCTGTTGTTGTTGGGGCTACAGCTCTGTAGGGTTACGCTAGCCCGCAGTACATTTGGAAATCGTGGTTGCCACACACAACTCCTTTGAGGACTGACCACCACGCTTCTAACTGCTAACTTAAAGTGATTAAACCAACAGTACAAAAAAATATGACAATTGGAGCGCTGGAAGGCAAGTATAAAAGATTGTGACACTTCTTAATCATGCGTGATTAACAAGAAGGTATTCACTATCAGAAAATGCATCTTGTAAATTTGATACTCAATTTCAAATTAAATCAGATTCTGGGAAAGATTTTCAACAGTATCTCAGCCACATGGGGGTCTGTGAAAACTTTACTCAATAAAGAAACAGGAATGGTACTATATTAACCAGGTGGACTATTTAAAAAAAAAAACCATGCAAACTTTATGTAAGAGAACAATATTTTGTACCATGTTTTCATTTAGTTTTGTAATCAACACAGTAAAGTCTTACTTAGTAGGATGTATTAAAACGTCAACAAGAGCTTCATGCTTTGGATTTAAAGTTAGTAAGTCTTTGTTACTAAAGAGACTACAAACATGAGGCCAAACCCAACGGCACCTTTGACAGAGACTGAAGATGATCTTAGGTAAAAAAAANTTGATTAATTGGTACCTGCAATAAACCTGAGTATTTGATGACAGGGATTTTGGGTTTTGTTTGTGTGGTTTGGTTTTTGGGGGGTGTTGTGGTGTTTTGTTTGTTCATTTGTTTGGGGTTTTAGGGGGTTGTGGGTTTTGGTTTTTGGGTTTTTTTTACGTAGGAGTAGTGAGAAGAGTATTACCCAGTGGAAGACCTGGAGAACCAAAGAGCTGCACAAGTTGAAAAGCAAATCCTAATGACAAGGGAAGTCCCAGAAAACTACATTTCATATTCACATCTTGATTGTCTTCAACTTGTGAGGCCTCTGCTGGCTCAAGGTCATCTGCTTCGTGCGCGTTTTCACTGCAGCTTGCCAATATACTAGAATCTTCTGGATATTCAGAAACAACTTTAACAGAAGACAAAATATCTGGTTGGCTATTTGTAACCTCTGAAGAATCTTGTTCACTCTTGCCCTCTTTTTTATCAACTACCTGTTGCTGCTTAAGAGTTCTAGCTTGCTCCTCCTTCATCCTGGAAACTACACAAACCCTGCAGGAATGTTTTGGCATAGAAGATTGTCCCGAATGAATGTAAGAATTATCATTCAACAGAGCATCTGCATTCGGGGTGGGTAAGGAACAGGTTGCCTCGGTGCCACTGTAAAGCGCAGAATATTCCTGCAATGCACGGTCCTGTTCATGTTCCTCTCCAAGGTCCTTCCTTAGAAACCTCTTTTGCTCCACTTCCAAAACACTTTTTTTGGGAACATCATCTTTTACTGGGACTTCCTTCCCTCCCTCTGTACTACCAGCAAGCTGTCTTGGTAGATTAAACTTTGGTGCCAACTTGACAATTCTTCTGTATCTTTTCCTTTTTGATGTAATTGGTGCAGCATCATTTCTTGGAACATTTACTTCACTCAAACATCGCATGACAGTGGCCCTGGCTTCCACAAGAGAATCAAAGTGCACTTCACCAGCTGGAGATGCCGACAGACCATTGATTATTACATTGCCAGCCGCCTCACTTACTGTTACCTCACGGTTTTCCTTTACCAAACCTCCATTTGACCAACTGCAGTTTAGCTGTGTTGGACTGTTCGTGTGAGTCTGTTTAGGTTTCTTCATTTTTGGGGGTCTTTGTTCACCTACAAATTTATCCTCAGACCAAGAAGAGGGAGAAACCTGTGTATCAAAGCCCAGCTGAAATTCCTCAGTAGGTAAATTAACTGAAAAAAAAGCCCAGGCATTAGAGCTGTTCTCATCTGCTTTTAATACACCATTGTCCTCTGGGTTATTATCAGGCATGTTATCATGTACGTTTGAATTGTAACACTGAGAGATTTCTTTTTCTTCACCATTTAAACTTAACAGCTTAGCTTCCATGTCAGGTTCACATGTAATTTGATATGATCCGAGTTCGTTTTCTGTGTTTAACAGTGGTGTGTTATAATCTTCAGCGATGCCTTCTGTTTCCTGGATGGAATTTTTATCATTGGTTATTTTTAGGAAACTGCTTCTGCAAAGATTTCCTTTGTGCCTTTGATTTGTTTCTTCATCATCAAGCGTATTTTTGGTTAGGTTCTCAGTAGACAAAGGTTTTGCATCTATTAGAAGTGAACTGTGACTTTCTACAGGCAATTCATTTTTCAATGCGCTGTTCAACATCATTGAGACCTCAGACACAGCAATGGGAAACCTTTCTCTTGAAACCACTGCAGCTTCTTTTAGGCTTTCATCATCACCATTAGGCTGCTCTTCACAAACTGTTACTGGATCCTCTGGACCTTCACTGAACGTACACAGCGATTTGCTGTTTTCTTCTGCTGAATCATCCTCTTCGCTTTCTGATGTGTCCTGGTCATCTGGAATTGGATGATGAGCTGCTCCACCTAACTTTTTCTTCGTAATTTCCGTATGATTGCCTTTCATTTTTTTATTTCTTTTTCGCTTTTTCCTCTGCTTTGTTTTTGTCAACAGGTGCCCAGGGTTCTTCTTTAGAAGTGTCTCCCTATGTGAAAATAAAAAAAGTTAAACGTAAAAAAAAAAATAAAAATTCAGTATTAATGTATTTGTGGTGTTCAATTTGAAGAATAGGAACTTTATGTTAATATGATGACCAAACAGACCATCTGCTTTTTAAAATAGATAAAATCTCAAATAAAACCTTCTATTGATTAAACAAATGTATATCATACAATTCAGAACAACCTTGAACATTTAAAACCAATTTAAATAAACATAGCTGCCGTCTCATTAACTTAGCTGTACAAAAAGTATCACAAATCATTGCAAGACCAAACAACATGTTTCTGGATATCTTTCTAAATGATGTTTGAATAATAGATACAAAAGAGCTACTGCTATTCTGAAATTTCATTAAATGTCATGCTGAGCAGAAAGGTACTAAGTGGAGGATGTAGTGGGAAAATTTCATCCATTAAGATTAAATGGACTATACTTACATAAACTGGGCTCAAATTCAAAACATACTAACCAAAAATACGAGTAATGTAAAGGTTCAGTGACTACAGCAAGTCTGATATTTACTGCTCAGTATACTGTATGTGGATGCATACGTATTTGGAAAAAATATTTAATATTTTATTAGCAACAAAATAATACACTACAGAAAAATTAACACAGTTGTAGGCAGTTGTTTACAATTAATTTTGTAGCTCTTTTCAGAACATCTGATTTTTTTTGTCTGCATTTCTCATCAAATTCAACAGATAGCAGCCCTAACAGTAACTTCTCTGAAACCTTGATGTTAGCCTATCAGCCAGCTAACCCTGAAATAAACACTGTAAAAACAAACTAGNGTCTGATTTTTTTTTTGTCTGCATTTCTCATCAAATTCAACAGATAGGAGCCCTAACAGTGACTTCTCTGAAACCTTGATGTTAGCCCATCAGCCAGCTAACCCTGAAATAAACACTGTAAAAACAAACTAGTCCAGAAATCTAACTTCTCCCTATGCAACTCTTCACAGAGAGATGAGATTTTCAAAGCTAAGTTTGACTGATAAGTCTTTGTATCAAAGATCTGCTCCTTTTCTCTAATTCTTCATTTTTCTGTAACCCTTTGTTCCGGACGGTACTTCACACAACACACTAAAGCAAACAAAGCAGTAGCTAGAAGAATTATAGGGTAAAATTAGTTATTTTTTGAGCATTCATGCGTAACATAAGCTGTTTTAAGTGCTGTATTCTGAAATTAAGAGAGAAATAAAAATAAAAAAAAAATAGGGTGACTATGCACGTGGAGGGGAAGCCAGAGTCACTAGCAGACAACCTGGGACCTAAAGGTCACCTATGGAAACCTATCCTTACCCTTTATTCATTCTTAAATTTATTCATTGTTGGTCTTTATATAAATTGTTTCTAATTTGAACTCTACAAAGCAAATCCTGCTAATTCTTTGAGTGCGAAGCACCTTAGCAGCCTTCTCAGCCTCAGTAGAGCCACAAAGTCACTTGACTGGACCAGGACTCAGAAGTCTTGATGCCTTGATATTGCTGCAACAAGCACTATGGATTTCTGAAAAGATCTTGTTGGAAAGGCACACAAATTTTAGGACCCTATAATGGCAACCAGATGAGAAATCCTACTAAGAAATGGGATTTCCTTCAAATGTTGGCATTTAAGTCCACATGGTGCTTTCCTCCGAGTAATGAAAACTGACCTCCCCTTTCCCAAATCAGTGTATTTTCAATACTGCGCCCTATGGCTTAAGTGCAGATGCCTATACTGCAGGTGCTTGAAGTCAGCCAAGACAAATTTCACACCGAATTCTGCTCACAATACGTTCCCTACTCAGCAACATGCCTCCTTTCTCCCCGAAAAAGAGACCGTGGGATGCCAGACAAAGTTTTAGGATTGAATGGATCTTATTTGTCTATTGAATTAAATGATAAAAAAAGTGAAGCATCTGCAATGGTAGTTGAAGAGATTACTTTCTTACATATAACCCAGATTTGCAGAAATCAGAGATTATGCCTTAAATCCTGAAATTAACTTTCTTTTTGGTGATGAAATTTCATGATTTGAAAGTGTTTTGAGAAGAGGAAATTTTCTGAAATTTTCAGAAGGGACGTTTAGGACGAGAGGTAATGGGTTCAAGTTAAGCCAGGCGAGGTTTAGGTTGGATATTAGAAAAAATTTTTTCACTGAAAGGGTTATTCAACATTGGAATAGGCTGCCCAGGGAGGTGGTGGAGTCGCCATCCCTGGAGGTGTTTAAAAAAAGGGTAGACATGGTACTTGGGGATATGGTTTAGATGTGGTTTTGTCAGGTTAGGTTAATGGTTGGACTAGATGATCTGAAAGGTCCCTTCCAACCTTAACGATTCTAAGCATAAACCCCCTTAGCAGTGAAGAGGAAAATAACGTCCCATTGTTAATTGTTTTGAATAGAGCGGGGAATAAAACATCAGACCTGTGCATCAATTCCGAGAAGAATTCAGTATTGTACCTAAAAGGCCCCTGTGCTGCCGTAACAACTCTGCAGAAATGACAACCAAATTGCCAGTGTCAGCAGTGGCACAGGAAAGGAAGGGACTTCCCCAGTCTTGGCATTATTGTAGCTATACTCTTGCTTACTACTCACTTCCAGATGCTGCTGATGGAATCAAACTTCTCTAATACTGATTCAAGCATGTTTCTGGTGCCTAACTCCTGACACATCTGACACCGCTTTCAGGACAATGCTGACAGAGACTTCCTTAGGCTAGGACACCACACCAAAAGGTATTGTAGAACTTTGCAGAAATGAAGGGGGGGGGGAGTTTCCGAGGTCAGTACGTTTATTTCCTCTCCTCACCATTAATTCTGAATCAAGAAGGAAAACCACACCGGACAGGATTCACTTTAGAATGAAAGAACGGCAGAAATACATCCACCAGGTAATGGGAGGAGAAGAACCCGCAACCCAGAGAAACTAACAGCTATTACTGCACTGAAATTGTTGTATGTCAAAATAATAATGAACGCAAATGTTGGTCCAGATTGAAGATGTTGCATACCTGGATATGACCTTCAATAGCGACATTCAACAGTTCATATTAAATACAACAGCTATGTCATTTCTGTGCTTTGGAAACATGGAGTTTTTATAGTAGTTGAGTGAAGTTAGTTTTCTAAAGGTTTGGATTTCCTAAAGAAAGGACTAAAGCAAAAAGGAAAATGGTGAACTACTAAATACAGAATAATAAAATGTATTATTCTTCACTTTTCCAGGCAACTTCCGTTTTCCAACTGATTTTAAGAAAATACTACCCCCAAAGAAACACTCTAATGCACCATGATGGCATAGCTAAAAATTTCCTGCTTGGGGTATACCCAGTATCATGTTAAAGTTTTGCATCTAATAAAGCGAATTGTCTACTAGTTTTCTTTAGCTTTATCTCAGTTCCTCCTCTTTTAATACACCTACATGCCTTTTGAGGAGTTGTGCTTACTGTAAAACCATATGGCATACAAACACCAGGAAAATTCAAGAACCAGCATGGAGATAGACTTCTCGTCTTTACAGTGGGATTTGCTAGTGAGTTATTTTTAAACACATACAACATATGCAAAAGGGAAAAAAAAGGTGCCGTTTCAGTTGATACTTAAATTTTGCTATATATTATGCATTTAAAAAAATGGTTGGTAATAAACAGACCTAAAAAAAGGTAATAGTATTTTTGTTGAAATAGGAATTCCCTTTCTGTAAGAACACTTTGAAATTTCTCAGCCTACCGTTTAGGCAATACTAAAAGCTTTCTGCCATAACTCTGTTATCTGTGACTCCAAAGTTGTAACCTACTGCTCAAAATAGCTCTGTCCACCTTGGTTGAGAATCAGTGCTCAGACGACGCTCTTTATTGGAGAAACAAAGGCAAAGTAAATAATCTAAATGCAAAGTAAATAATCCAAAGAAGTTAGTCACATTTTACTGGAAAACGGCAAAACCAGAAAAGTTTGTAAAAAAACTTCAGCTCTAGCATACACCTAAGCTGATATCTGCTTGGTATCAAAAAATGCCTTTAGTCATTGCTGTAATGAAATATAGAGGAACTGATAAATTTAAAAGGCAATTCTATGTGACATTTAGCAATAAGGCACATGCTCTTTCAGAAATGTATCTTATCATTAATCTCCAAAGTCTCTCCAGTGGGTTTTCAACATCAAAATTATGGTACAGCTGCTTACATAAAATGGCATTTACTGGGACACACTTCACCTTCTCTACCTGGTAAGTCCAAGTGCATTGCTGAATTCCTTGGGACCTAACACTACTTTAGCAACAAACAGAAATTGAAGTTATAATTTTGGAATAACAAAAAAAGGCACGGTACCAGCCTTTTTGTTACATATCTTGCCTTTAATGCTCAAATGAGTGATAAAGATCCAGTTCCTCAAACCCAAATGGAATATTGGTGTTAGGTGATCAAGCAACTGGAAAAGAAACACATGCCAAATAACTTGTCAGCATTATTGGGCTTCCTGAAAGGTGAAATTCCATTAGGCAGCTGAGCATCCAACTTAGCACTTTATTGTTGATGAAGTCTTAGTCACCCTTTCCTACCTTGTCCCAGAGCTTGCCCTTGCACTTCCACTACCTGTCTTTCGCCGGCTCTACCACCTTGTGGGTGGGATTTCCCCGCCTGAGCCAGCATGAAAAGAAAGTACTTGCTTCTTTGTTGAGCTGATTTAACCCACCAAAGCAAGAAACAAAATCAGTGTCTAGAGAAGACAAAGGAAGTGGTTGGTGGGACTAAGGTGACTACTTTCAGCAGCAACACATTAGGTTGCCTCACAGCCTATCTTAAGGAAATTCACCATAAATGATCCACAAGAAATGTTTACACATCACAACAAATGTTTACACATTACAGTGTTGCAAATTAATGCTCCCCACCCCAAATCAGTAAAAATCCTACTAATTGGATTTGATCTGAAGTAACTCCGTATTTGTTATTGTCTCTCAACAGCATTGCCAGTGGTGAGATTTAAATACTCACCTTCATAAAATACACTGTTCTATCACAATGCTCAAAGAGCTACTTCAATCTTTAACATTTCTACAGGATTGCTGTATATACAGTTCCGTGCAACATATAATCAGCCATCAGACTGTGCCCTGCTATAGTCCCGGCACCGATCTAGAGTACCCAGAGAACAGCATACAATTGGTTTGGTCAAAGCATGCCTGTAGAAGCTGTTCATTTAACCAAATACATGGCAAAGAGCAACCACTTTACTTTTCAAAGGAGAAAACTGAACAACCAAATAAAAACCCCAACCAACCAAAAAAAACCACCAAAACCCCCAAGTTCCTGAGGTGATAGTAACAGCAATCCAGTTTCAAATGACGGTCCATTAACTCCGCAATATGTTTCAGGTGGGGTGATTTGACTGATCTTCGTCCTGCCTAGTTCATGAGTCATAAATGTCTTCTGATTGAAAGAGCCAATCTCCTATTTCGGCTCTTTAGTCATAGAATATGTCAATCAACATTAAAAAAATCAATCTTGAATATACTGATATATACGTACATACACACTGAATATCCTTGTGCCCAGTATCAAACATCTACTTCCTGAACAAGTGAAACAACTCAAAAGCCACTTTCAATCTCATTTAGGTGCCACAAATATCTCACCTTACACAATTCAAAATTCTAAGCAGAAAAGAAAAGAAAATAAAAATCAGCAATAGAGGTACTGATAGATGCTAAAAGAGAAGAGACACCATTTTTTGCTTGACTAGATTTCTCTGCACTATTAAGTATGGCTCAATGTTAAAAAGCAGGTTAAGAAGAAGGGGAAAAAAGGACAAAAATGCTACAAGTGATCTGAATCCATCTTAAGGTGATGCACTTACAACACAGACAAGAAACCGCAGCTTTATTATCAGCCTTCTCACCCATGAAGGCTCATAGAATCAACTTTCATTTAAGTTCCCTCTGTCAACATCGAGTCTTTTGAAGAGAACATGATGGACACAGATGCCAATGTTATGCACTGGAAGTACAGTATGAATCATCGTGTCAGTTCTATTACTTGGATGATACCAGCTCAAGCATGGAGACAACCTGATTGAAATTAATCCAGGCTAGACAAGAAATAACGCTGCTTTGAAAAGTAGTTTAGGGAAACAGGAACTCTAGTCAAATTTGCACCAGTTAATACAGTTTGATGTAACCTGCTGTGCAGCAGTGCTCCTTAAGTTTCTATTGATATAAAGACATTTCCATATGAGATTTTCAGGAACACTTTCAAAAATCTGTAGCGGGATAGAAAAATCCCACCTTCCCAGACAGCGATCAGTCTCAGTTTATCATTAACTACTCGACAAACTATAACACTACTGCATATGTGGAGATGAAACAATCAGTTCTCACTAAATCCTAAATCCTCCTCTCAGCAACACCGGCGGACACTTTACACACTGCGTCTTACAAAGCTGGTGGTCTCGGTTGAAAGCCATCAAGCACACTGATGAAGACTGCGACTGACCAAACAACATTATGGGCCGCAAACGCAAAGCCCGTTTGCCTAATGGCCAATTCACAGCTATTGAAAAACACACTCAAACTGTAATAATTCCCTTAAAAACCTCCACCGGTTTCTTTCAAAATGAAAAACAGAGTTGCTGTTACAGATACATTGCATAATGTATACATAATCTAACCAGTTCAAATAAATGACAGTATTGAATCTGAGCAGATCCTTGATTTTAGGAGATCTGCATTCAAAAAATTAAATTTTGTGAGCCACCTCACAATCCGTTTTTCAGTTGCCCTCTCTTACCACCGTATGCTTTCCAGGCATGTGCTTATGCAATTCCATTCGAGAAGCTCTACCCAGCAAAAGGCAGATTTACTGAGGCTTTCATGAGGTTGTGAAATAATGTCCTAAAATGTGGTCCACAAATAAGACAGACCAGATCCCAATTCCTAAAAAATATCCTCATTGTGTGTTTAGGCCACTATAGAGTCTACTTTTTAAATAAATCAATCAATCACTATTTTATGCAGAAAATAAAGAGAACTACATATTGTGATATACCATCACTGTACCTGAAGACATAGATGGCAGCCATCAAAACAGAATATAGAGACAAGCAAATACAACAAAAAGGTTTTAAAAGTCAAAATTAGATTTACTGGGTGAAGTGTTGGCCTTTCTTGCCAAGGCTCATTCACACCCAAAACAAATGTAAAACTAAGTGTGAGGTAAGACACAAGCAAAATCAAAGTCAGGAAAAATATGGGTGGGAGTGTAAGGAAGCAACAAAGGCGCAATGAGCAGAATGGAATATTTAGAAGTATGTAATAAGCTATCTTCTGTGAGGAACTTTCAATGAAAGATGACAGATTTTAGTGGTATTTAAAATAGCTTCAATCAACAAAACTGTGGCAAAGACATGTAATCAAATATCCACCACAGCACAGACCATTATTCTGGGAAGAAAAGCATGAGTTTCGAAAACACAAGATGATGCTGCAAACTTAATGAGGCTAAGAAAAAAAGGAATGAAGAAAAACATATTGTATGACAGAAAATATTACTTTCAGCAGAACAAAAAAAAAATATTCAAAGGAACAGCCTGGGAGGAGAAGGAATATATATACTCAGTTTTTAAATCAGCATTAGTTCGAACTAAGACATTAAAAAAATAGAGAATAAGGTGTCGCTCTCTACGCAGGTTTATAGTTCAGGGAAGAAAAGGGAAGGGGAAGATGGATCCAGAGTTATGAAAACAACCACAGTAACTGAACACACAGGACTGAGACAGATCAAATAGATGAGAAAGATGCAGTTCAAGAATAAGAGGGAAAAAAGTTACAAGAGGAAAACAGTAAAGAAAACAATATAACTAAATATTAAGTAACCAGCCTCTAACCTAGATTATAGCAACATTAAAATTCAAATACTCATAACTGCCGGCAATGTTGCTATTCAGAACATCTGCTCTGTGTACTGTGCTCATTTTATGCATCTCAAATGCATATGAAATATTGAGAGCTACAGAACATTCAATTATAATGTGCATTCTCTGGAAGGTGTTACACCCTTTTCAACAAATCTCAGTACTTTGTCATACTGGCATCCAACTTTTACCTACTATTTCTGTGTACTACTTTTTGGTATTAACTCATTCCCCTTTTAAACATCTTTCACCAAAGGGACTAAAGAAACATAAAGGACATGATGAATTACCCCTTAAAGATGATTACTTTTACAAAACAGCCCTGCATTAATCCTAGAGTGCTGGGGGTGAACAGATGTAGAAAACTGTCTTTCAATTCTGCAATGTAGTAAAGTGGCAATAGAAGTCTGTCTTCGGACAGAAAATAAAAAAATACTTTAGATAAATACTAATATATGCCAGTATTTTCTAAGTCTGGAAAAACAGTACAACTAACAAAAGACAAGTGGTCCTGGACACTGCCTGAGGGAGGAAAAAAAAGGGATCAGCTAAAAGTGTTGTCAGGAACTTGTGAGCAACTCTGCCAAGCACAGGTATGAAACAAAATAACTGGAATAAATGGTACAGTGAGTTTTGCTGCTACAGTTAAAAGCCATCTGAGAATAGGAAGAGAATCACGGACTGCTGTATTAACGCAAGCCTGCATCTGACACCCTGCAACCAGGCAGCAATTCTGTTCGTGATTGAAAAGTCTTCTCTGATAGGGAAGAGCTGACTCTTTTGATATTCTGGACATGTGCTCTCACTATAGCCATTACAATAGAATATTTTATGTCAGAAAGGGCCTCTGGACACGATACGGTCCAATCTCTGCTCAAATCAATAGCAACCAAGATCTTGTTGCTCAGTGCCTTGCCTGAGCAAGTTTTGAATACTCCAAGGATGGAGATTACACAACCTAGGATGTAACTGGAATTTCCCATGTTGCAACCTCTATCCATCGCTTCTCATCTAGGAGGAGCCTGGCTCCACCTTTATACTCTCCAATTAGGTAGGTGAAGACAGCATAAAGCTGTCTTGGCCATAGCCTTCTCTTCCTAAGGCTGAACAATCCGTTTCTTGCAGCTTCTTGTGTATCAGGTGCTACAGGTCTAGACCACCCTCTGCTCAACTCACTCCAATGTGTCAGATCTCACTTGTACCAGTGAGCTCAAAGCCTGACTTTCTCCACAAAGGCACCACAAACTAACCAGGCGAAAAACAAACTCATTTAATCTCTTTACAGCTCAATTCCCTACAGAGCAGTAGAAAGTTAAACCATAGGTAGCTATCTTTACTCACAATAAAACCTCTCCTCAAGACCTAGGACCAAAAAGGGCAGCATTAGGGACATGATCTAACTATTCACTATTAGAAACAAGAACTCAGTCCAGACTGCCAGAACAAAACAGAATGAAACACAACGCTCTAACTGTGCCTTCTACATACACATACACAGAATTCAATTTCTACTCCTATATACAATGCAATTTTGCTGCACAGCAAAACCACAGTATTCTAACAGCAGTTCTCATAAAGTGAAAATAGTTTTGAAATTTTATCAAGTATTGAATATTTAGCACACATACCGAACAGCTGCAAAGAACTGCAAATGAAGTTGAAATATGTATACCTCTCTTGGTTCAGGTAAAAGATCCGATATCTCTACTTTTGTTGTCAAGATCCCTGTAAAGCAGTGTATTTATCTTACAAGCAATACAGGAAAACTATTAGGAAAAATGCTAAAAGGGGGAAAAGTAATATAGTCAATCCACTCTTAAGTCAGGTTTATGAGCCTTCAGAAACTCTTCATGGTTAAGAGGAAGATGTGGGATAAACTGTTCAGTAACTTCTTACAGACTATTATAACCTGTAGTATAGGTTACCAAAACCTATGGCTGATGAGTAAAGGAAAAAAAAAATTAATTATTAGAAGTATCACAAATAAAATAACAGCCAAACGGCATTACAGGCCCATGACTCAGAATGATACAATAAACCCCTAAGAAATAAGCAACTGTTTATTCAGTCAGCAAAAGCAGCACTTCTTAGTTTGTTAGCAATTTAAGAAGAGATTAAATATCCACTAAAGAATTATTGCGTTTTTTGAATCAGTAGACAACATGCAAGCACATGTTCCAAAAGTTTTGCTTATAAAGTATTTTCCTGTTTCCATAAAATCCTACAATACTTACAGAGTATCAGGAAAATATTTTAAAAGGACAAGCAGGATGATCCACATGATTATACAGCAGTTACTCTGGTATCAGTTTGAGGCACCACAAGAGAAAAGCTGAATTCAGCCCAAAAAAGAAAAATATTTAACATCACTAAAAAGACTGAAAAAGACTGCAAGTACAGCTGAAAAAAAAAAAAACCAAAAAACCCTCCCTTCATGGATACAACAAGTTCTGACTTGGCAGAACGTGGTATTGTTACAACAGCACTATCTGCCGGTAAGGTACACATTAAATGGTCCAGGACTGCCTGCCTACCAGAGAAATGAAGAACTACCATTATCAGCTAAAAGGAAATGGCCAAGACCCATTCCAGACACAATACTTTAATGCTTTTATTATCCTTGACATTAACAGTCTACCTCAAGCTAAACCCACCAGTTACTGCTTCTCCATTACTACAGAAATAAATTAGATGAATTTGAGATAACCTGACCTTGACAAACCCTGTTATTTACTAGTTTATCTTCTAACTACTTAAAAGACCAGCTATGTTTGCATATTTTTCTGTGAACTCAAAATAAGCTGATTTACAGCTGATTTCAACCAATTATCCTATAAAACGAAAAAAAACCAAATAAATTGAAGTAGATTCTCACCTAGGAAATGATTACTAAAGAACTTTAATCTCTGCTCTTGCTTTTATGTTGAAAGGATGAGAACATAAAACATTGAAATGAGCAAGTGTCACCGTAGAAACACTGAAGTGAAGTATTTCCACATCTGACCTATATGAAACAGCTGATCACTCTTTCAAATTCAGTACTTAATTTCAATTTTATGAACTTCAACACTGTGTCTTCTTACTGCTCTTTACTGGGAATTGTAATATATGTCTCTGTTCTCTTGTATGGAAACCCCTTAAGTCTCAGCATATACCTAAGTCACCTCATCTTCGTGATGTACCAGCATAGAGGGAAAACATTTCTTCCAGAAAACTCACTTGCTAAGAGGAAGCAGCAGTTAGAACTACAGGTATCACACATGAATGTCAAAATAGAAAAGTAATTTTTTTTCCAATTCACTGAAAATGAATCCTACTGATCAGCTCAAAGAAGAAAATATCAACACAGTCTAAATTACATCAGGGAAGGCAGACACAAAACAATCAAATGTAAATGTTGTGGGTCCCATCCCAGCTAGACAAAGCCTGGTTTTCAGTTATCTATTAGCAGAGACACAAAGAAAAACTACCATCTCTGCAGAAGGTTTCAAGAGATAGATGACAAAAGACAAAATCTTGGCTTTCTTCTTAAAGACAAAAAGCTTAAACCCCCCCCCTGCAGCATGGCACNGACATGACTACAAGAACAGAAGACAGAATTCCTCACAGGAGATCATTTAACATCACATGTTAAAAAATAAAAAAGTGTTACCATTAGGTTGTCCTGGTTTAATCCCAGCCATCAACTAAGCCCCACACAGCCACTCGCTCACTTCCCCCAGTTGGGATGGGGGAGAGAATCAGAAGGGTAAAAGTGAGAAACTCATAGGTTGAGGTAAAGCCAGTTTAATAGGTAAAGCAAAAGCCATGCACGCAAGCAAAGCAAAACCAGGAATTTGTTCACTACTTCCCATGGGCAGCCAGGTGTGCAGCCATCTCCAGGAAAGCAGGGCTCCATCACGCGTAACAGTTACTTGGGAAGAAAACCACCGTAACTCTGAACATTCCCTTTCCTTCTTCTTCCCCCAGGTTTATATACTGAGCACGACGTGATATGGTATGGAATATCCCTTTGGTCAGCTGGGGTCAGCTGTCCTGGCTGTGTCCCCTCCCAACTTTGGGGCGGTGTGAGGAGCAGAAAAGGCCTTGACTCTGTGTAAGCACTGCTCAGCAATAAGGAAAACATCCCTGTGCTGCTTTCAGCACAAATCCCAAACATAGCCCCAGACAAGCTCCTATGAAGAAAATTAACTCTATCCCAGCCAAAACCAGCACATAGGCCTTCTAGGGTTTGGTTTTGTAGGTTTTGGGGTGGGTTTCTTTTTGGTTTTGGTTTTTCGTCTGTTTTTTTTTCTTCTCTAAACAAGAAAAATAAGAACACTAAATCATCTGTGAAAGACAAGGCTTATGAAAACTTTTGATAATTCAGGAAGTAAACTAATCAAACAAGAAACAGCAGTTTAGATGAAGCAGTAAAACTAGAACTATTTTTTCTATAGCAATATGTAATCCTATATAGCTGATGCTAACTGGTCAGCTATATGAACCAAATTATATATGTTCTGCAAACTAATTTTCACTTAAGTTTTATGCTTAGAAGAGTAGGATGTTAAAACTACAGCTTATCTTAACTATTCTGTTTAGATTTACTTACCAAACATCTCACTGAAGTATGCAGCAGATACTTAGAATATGCATTTGTAACATTAAGGTTCTATGCATTAGTTACATTAAAAAAATTTTCTGACATTTATTTCATGAAATATGATGAACTAGCAATTTACTAAAAATCTAAAACAACAGCAAACCTTCATTCTAGGTACGTTATCATCATCAACAGGTGTACTGCATAAAAACTATGCCAGACAGTAAAAATTTTTAGATCCCCAGTCCAACGGAACAGCAAGTTCTTACATTTCTAGTACCTACTTTTTGACAAAATAAGTAATTTTCCTCATTTGTGAGGGAGCAGGAGAAATTCAATACCTGCAACATGTATTTCACATCACCTTTTTATTATTTTTACATACAAATATTGTAGTGTAAAAGCAACTTCTGTCCAAGAAATATCTATGACCATGACTGTCATATCTTCAAAAAATATGAATATACCATGAAACAAAAACGTGTTACACAGACAGTAACTCCGTTGTGTTTTCACCTACCATGTCATTGTACTTACCTTGGAATACAGCTTTATGGATTAAGCAGTTTACAAGAAATGTTTGATATAGTGCCAAGTTGCAAAGCATTCCTTTCCTGTTATGCGCCCTTTGCAAACTGCAAGTCTATTATCGATCAACATGCTTGGCATATCAAAAATATTCACCATCCATCTATAATTTATTAAAAAGGTAACACCCCAAAATGCTGCACCATTTTAAAATAGGATGAATTCCCATCTATTTAAATATGAATTTCAGTTATAGAAATTAAAAATCAATTAAATATTGCTAAAAAAAAATCTGTTTCCTTTAAAAACTGAAGACATAAGGTACCAAAAGACATTGTAACACCAATTTTCAATAATCAGCTCTTTTTTGACATACCTTAGCACGCTGTATGAATATTACATAAAGCCTCAATACATTTTATCACTTTATTATGGCTTAAAGTAATATAGAGTAAATAAAATGAGTCTTTCTAAAACCTTTTTATCTTCCTCCCACTTGAAATACACTTTCATGTTTAAATATAAAAACTTTGGGATAATTAAAGTGTTACTGACCATTTACAATGACTTCCATGATTCTTTTGAGACACAGAGAACCATGAAAACTACAATAGAGTAACATAATTGGTACGGATAATAGACAATGAAGGAAGACAATTAATATAGTCAGAGAGCTTCTTTTTATATATATATACACACACACACATAATTCAATATATTAACAATCCATGCACTACTGAAACACTTTAAATTATTTTTCAAACGATTAAAATTACTGAAATGTGAAACTGCACACTTTAACTTTTATAATTAATAGAATCTCTTATGAAAATGTTATTGTAGCTTAAATTGTAGAAATTAGATCTTCACAATAGGCGTAGAAAACCACAGAAAAATACTTCATTATATACCTGGAGTTTCAACTTTCATGGTATTCCGAATTTAAAGATGAAGTATTTTTTAGGGCCTATTCAAAAATTGTCTATATGTAAAAAACCCCATTATGTTGGCTTAGGAATTTTCAAAATTCTGATGGCTATTAACCAAATTAGTAATAGAAAACCATGAAAATTCTTCTAGCTATGTACTCATGTTCTTGACAAAACTTCCTATTCAAGATTTAGTCATTCAGTGTATAAGGAAATAAAATGTAGTTAGACTTGAAGATAGGTTATTTCAGCTAGCAAGTTAGTAATAATGTTCACTTGTATAAAATCCTAAAAACTTGAAAATAATAAAAACCGTTCTATTGAACTACTAAAACAACACCGAAGACAAATGTTTTATTAATACAGCAAGCTGTTAGAAAGCAAGCAAAGTGAAAACTTACAAATTCATCATTTTTTAAGAGAAAAAAGGCAGTAAATTAGTCAATCTCCATGCTGGCTCATTCTTTGATATGTGCTAAACAGATTACACTGGCTGTGCCAAAATTACGAATGCAACATGGTTTTACAGAATTATGTCCGCTATTTATATTGAATTGATGCATCCCAGATGTGGACTGGGACTTGACAGCCTAACGCTTTAATACTTCATTTTTATTGTAAGTGAAAGAAATTGACTTAGAAAGACATAGGTGTGAAATTTTGGGGTGTTAGTGATAAAATTTAGGGGGTTTTAGTTAGCACAAAAAAAGTTGGTGTGCAGCCACCGTCATAGTTTATATACCACCACTGGGAACAAATAAATAAAAAAAATAACTCAGGTTACACAGTTTAAGGCTGGTGAATTCTGTATTGGCAGAATGTTGCTTCAGCTGCCAGTTGAGCTTCTGGGACAAAAAGCCCCAAAACTCAGAAAACACAATCAAAACCAGAAAATACATGCCAAAATTTTGCCAATTGGCAATACATGCTGAACAGAACAAAAGGACAATCCAGGGCACAACTGTTTTCAAAAAAAACTCATAAAAGATAAGGAGACTAAATGGCAATCAGTAAAATTGGTTATTACATAAATAACCTCTTCTTGGACTGTAATTATCTTTTAAGAGATAACTAATAGGACCTCTTTAAAAAAACTGCTCAACAGTTACTTGATATATGACACCACCATTGTCTTAGGTTTATGAAGGAAGACTCTGCTATATGTCATACTATATTAAATATTTTACTAAAATCCAAGTTCTTACAACTGTAATAAATATAGTTTTAAAAAACATTTAATGTACAATTTTATTTACATGCAAGTCTGTTAAAGAACAACCTCCAGAAGAAAATGGTCTTGAAATAGGCCTATTTAAAACAGAGAAGATCCACTACTTTATTGGAGGTGATGATGTGTTTTAGAAGGGTAAGTAACAGATTTTTATTTACTGACTGCAACTGTGTTATCGGCTACTGGAAATACTGAAAGAATTCCATGAGTCTGTATTGCCTCCCCACCTATGTCTTCGCTGCAGAGGTGGCCTTTGTGTGTTTTTGTGGGGAGGTACCACTGAATTCATGACAATAGGTATGGATATTTGATATTCATATCGTTCCAACATCTGAGCAATCTTCTCACGAGTGACCCCATGTTTATTCCTCCTATAAAAATAAAAATTTAAATAAATTGTCTGGTATGTTTATATGTTTACAGTCTTTAAGAAAAAGAAAAAAAACACCTCTAATTGCACAATTTTTCTTCTTTCTTTTCATATTTGAAATTTCACTTTTATTACACCTTTCCATATTTGAAATTTCACTTTTATTACACCTTTTCATATTTGACATTTCACTTTTATTACTCTGTATTCTCATTCTCTCAGTATTCAACTTGTATTAAGGTTTATTTTAACAATTCACTGCTGTATATATTAAATAACAGAAAACAATAGTCTTTCTTCTTTATACAGAAATCTGATGTTATTCACCACAAGACTATGTACCTAGATAATCCTAGAATGACTTTGCTTTCTATTTATTCATCAGATTTTACGTAGTATGCTAGCTAATGAGTAGACGGATGAAAATATTATAGACTTCTACTTATGAAAGCAACCTTCAAACTAGCATTAAAGAAAACCCTATAGGGTTTCAAGACTTAATGACAATATCTTCTCATCGATAAATCTCTATATTAAATAAGAAGCAATTTTAGTTTTGAACCAGAACGGCATGCTCATGATACCTTTATCTACTAGCTCTCACTGATACTTGCTGTAAGTTTAGAAATGTACCAAAATACATACAGGGGAAGAGAGAACAAAAGCATCGTCCTATTCCTGCAACGTTTAGTGAACAGCTACTTTCATTGAGAACTTGGCCTATTAAGAACCTGAGACATTAGACATTACATTAGAATGTATCTATCTCCTTAGTATCTAAGGAATAGGATCTTAAAATCCATGTTAGAAAATTTCAATCTCTGCCAAAAAGAAAACCATGAGACTCATGCACAAACTGAATGTCAGAGAATTGCCAGCACTATAACAGAACTGAATCTAAAAGAACAGACGTTAGATATAAAATGTTTTGATATGGTAGACAAGAATTTATCATAACCCAATACATTATTATCACCAAGAAACCTCGTCCAAGCTGAATTATTTCCAAGTCATACTAGTAGGGAATATATGCCTGTATCTTTGTGCTTTCGGCCAGGGACAGAAGAGGCATGGGCCTCCTTACCAACTTGCTCAGTTCTATAGAGGAGAAATCAATACTGGGAACAAACAGGCTCTACTGGAAAGAGGACACAAATATTTTTAAAGACTGATTTCCTTTCCTCCCACCCCTGGAGTTTGTGCATATTATTACAACAAAGAAGTACATATGAAGTTGATGAAGGTTCAAAGCATACTGCAGGTAGCACATTAGTTTCACATTCAGAATGGAAGAAGAATTGGCCATCTCAGAAGCATTTAGAATTATGCTGGCTCCTTAAGGTGTAATTTATCAGCTTTCCTTCTGGGAAGAAAAGGCTTAAGTAGAATATTTCCCTTATAGACACTCTTCCCTGAGACAACGTCAGATACTAGAGTGATCATCACAAGCAGCTCAGTGTTTAAATGCTACTAACTTCCATATTGTGCTAAAGAAGTCCAGGATCAGCATCATGTTGAACTTATCAGTTAACAAGTCTTAACAGTTTTGATTTTATCGATGAATATGAACAAGGTTAATGGTACAGAAAAAAGCCAGTCCTCTAGAAATATGGGGATTCTATAAAGCACTTGACTCTCATAACGGAAAAAAAACTAAGAAGAGGAAGTGTAAGTCCTTTTATGCCAAATGGTGGAAGCACAAACTTATTAAATATTTTCTGTATCTTAGTACTCCTAGAAAAAGATTACAGCTCAAGTGCTCTGGGCACTCATCCACAACTGAATGGTATAATCACTTCATAAATGAGCAAGTACTTTTTCTCAAAGAAAAAGGCAGGATAATAAAATCACCAACAGCAAAATCGCATCAAGCATAGAAATTAATTTAAAAAAAAGGAAACAAATCTCCTGTATAGTGTCATTTTATACTGGGATCTCCTATTCAGGCATGTTTTAACTCACCCCCTGGCTGCTTGGCTATGCTGAAAGAGCATAAAGCCATCTATACTTAACCAATACAGATGTACCAGCAAAAGCTCCTAACAGATAGTTATGCTCTGGAAGCTGGTTTTGCTTGGAGGAACACAAAATCTATTGATAAAAGCAAAGTTCAGTGACTATTAAATGCTTCTACACTGGAAGAATCTTAAATACCAGTATACTGGCAAAGTAATCCTGCAGACATTACCACTTAAAAGAATCAGCACAAGTTTGATGAAGTCAGTACCAAATTGCAGTTTTATGATCATACTAAAGGAAAAAGGATTATATTAAACGTGTCTGCATTTCACTTCTGTGTGAAGTTACACAGCAGGTAACTTTTTAAAATTAAAACAACATCCATCCCAAAATACAGATGATACACAGGATACCTGTTATTCCCCAAAAGATTAAATCAAATGTACAATTTTTTTTTAAAAAAAAAGTTCTGGTTCCCTACTGACCAGCTACTCAGAAAGCATAAAAATGTGACAGAGGGTAATTTTTTCATCCAACACCGATTAAACACTTAAAAAAGAAGAAAACCCTCTCTTCTGCCAGTGATTTTGCCACTTTTGTTCTCTCACCTGCAGTTTTCAAGATTTCCTAAAGTACAAAAACCTTTATATAAAGCTCTAAATGCTATGCAAGAAGTATTGACCACTACCATAAAGCATATGCCTGTGGAGTCAAGATGTTTTCACAAAAGTTACGTACACAAAACTAAACTAAAACAAAATCACTCATGAGTGAGTCTGAAGATAATTTGCACCTCACAGGACCACTGGAACAAAAAGATACTGACACCTATTTCACACTAAAACATCTGTCACGTTCTTGACATTAAGAATTCACCCAATGTTGACCTAAGAGAGCCTTTTCACAGATTTCTCAAACACACTAAGTGGTGGCAGAAACAACCCTATAAAAACAGCATCTAGAAATCCACCTGACTTCTAGAATATCTGCATATTTTATCACTTGATAGAAGTTACTAACAATCTAGATAGCACCACTAAAAACAAATAAATGAGGAGCATGTATCCAAAATACAAGGAAAGGCTTTTGCTAATTAAAGTAGGACCTAGTGTATTTTTCATTCCAACTACTAGAAACAAAGAGTCTTAAGTGACAGTACGTAGGAGGGAATTAGAATGTATGACTCCAGAGAACTAATAAAATTACCCGAATTTATTATCACCATAGTATTTGCCCAGGTTCTGCAAAAAATGCTGAGCTCAAAATTTGTAAGGGGAATCCCAAAACTGCAATAACATCTCTATCATTACCTATTTCCCAAACACACAGATATGGAAAAAACAAATCCCCTTAAAAATTGAGTCCTCTTCCCAAGCAATTGAAAAACAAAATGAAACCTCACATCACCACCTTTCCTAAACTCTCAAAAAATGAAGTTTCCAGACAATAGCCTCTGTTCAAATATTTAAAGCAACTGGAGCTGCTAAAGCATTTCTAGGAAGCTCCTAAGAACTGGCAGCAGCACTTCACAGTTCAAGGGTTTTCCTTTGGTTTTGGGAAAGATTTAAACTTAACTCCTACAATTAATGACTGGACAATAAAATTCAATGGCAACAACACTTCACGTTTGTTTATCCTGTTACCTGTTAAGACCCTGCGAAAATAAGAATTTTCCTGGAAAATAAGTCTGTCTCACGTAATGGAAATCTCACACTGAACATCTTAGAAATGTCTGATTACAAAGACAGCTTCCTAACATGGCTGTGCTGCACCCCAAACTAGAAAAAGTTATTAGAATTCACCCTAAAGAGAAAGGACTCCATCTCTAAATGTAAGTTAGTGGTAGCTTAGGAGCAAAAGGTGAAAACTTTAAAAGGTTTATAAACACAATAAAGTCCAAGTCAGTAATGTAAGTATTATACACACATACTTCATGCATTGTAGGGGCTACTTTACAAAGCTAAAACAACTATAAGCCAAGTCAGTTGGAAGCATATAAAATTACAATCAGCAAGAGATCTCTTTGATCAACCATGAAAATATTACATTACATTTCAAACAATGAAATATTCCTAAGTTGTTTTGATACCTCATAGATTCCTAAAGCAGATACATCTGAGACAAGCGAAATTAACCAGGAATAATAGGCACTCTCACAACCCAGAAGTCCAATGACATATGTCCAACAGTAGTCTAAGTCAGATCCTTGAACACTGGGGACAATTTCACAAAATCTTGCAATAGAATAATCTAAAATATGAGCTTTCTTTTTAACCTTTACTGATTAGTAAAGGACTGATGTTCTTTGACGCTGAGACATGTATAAAACTAGACAAACCAAAGCACTTATATTGACATGCTCCTTGCAAAATGTGTAATTTCTTTTTGTCTTCTACTTGTTTCTTGCAGTCAGCGTTTTGCAGCAATAAATTTCTCAGAATAGTTATTCATTATAATAACAGCGATTCTTACAGGCGTCAATTATTTTTCTACTCATGCCCAAAAAAATTTTAGTATGGACTTCTGGGGCCAACAAGACAGGGCCTCTATTTATTTGTCTGTTTGTTTATCCATAACACTTCCATTTAAAGGTATATCTCAAAATGCCTATTTAAATAAAAATCATTTTATACTAGTAATTAAGTATTTAAAGAAATAAGATACTGAATAAAATATAACATACTACATATTTATGTGTGCATATTTATCTATCTACCTCTATATGTAACATACAATGATTTCCGTAATATAAACCTTACTTTTCTAATTCTTCAGGATCAAACTTCCACCAAGTATCAGGCTCATGGAACTCCACTTTGTATCCCTTTTCTAGAGCCTGCAGCAAGCAAAGAAAAATGTGTGATACGTGTATCATTATTACATAAAATGTAACAAAAAGTTTAGAGACCACTATAACAGATATAGTTAACTCTGGTGGTAGCATGCTGAATTTCATTTACCCCCAACCCATCTGAGCTTTCATTCCAGGCTAAGCAGATTAGATTAAGTCAATTCTTAAACTGGTCTGAACTATTGCCATACCGATTTCTGTCGTATCAATAAGCAGTCTGTCTTTAGAAACTTGAGTAAGGAAAATGTTTCTGGACAAAACAAACCAATTTATCACATGTGAAGGCAAGTTTGCACAGTTGTAACAAACGATATAATCACACAGCAAAACCTACCACTTCCACATATGGCTTCATTTCCCAGGCTTGAGTATTAGTGTTGTCTATTATAACTGGAGATTTTCCCTGCTCCATTGCTTGCTTTGCTGCAACAAAAAATAGTGCAAGTTAATAAACAACTATGTAGCTCAAATAAAATGGTAAATGTAAATAAACTGTTTCGGATGGTTTTTGCACTAATCTAGTCTGACTGAAACACAGTGTTCTAAGAAAAGGAATAAAAGCGCTGAAAGGTAGAGACGGGAATGGAAAGAAGTAGAAGCAAGAATGTAAGAAAAACTAAGTGAAGGGCATAAAAAGAACAGATGGTGGTGAATTGATGCAAAGTGTAGAAGTTATCGCAACACAACAGAACTGCTCACAGTCTGTGGCCTGCTCAGTATAGAGATCCTGGCATGAAACCATATCCTGGTTCCAGCTTTACCAGCCCTGCCGGATAAGACATGGTGCTTTCATAACTGAGACCTGTTGTTAGGTATTACAGTTCTCCAACAAAATGCTATGAAATAGGTGATCTTCAGAGAAAGGCATCACATATCTGAAATATTTCTGAGATCCATTAAAAAAAAAATTAAAAATTACAACCATGCTGTCTCTGCTTGAATAGCATTCCAACTCACTGGTCAATTTCTACCAAGTTCAAAAGAGGGCAGAAGCTTCAGGAATAATAAGCTGCTTCAAATTCTACAAAACAGCAACTGGTAAGGCAGCACATCCAAATTAGCATCTTTATTGATGGAAAGGCAGACAGAGCACAGCCATGATGCGATTTGTTTGGCAGGACACTTATGTAGTAGCATGCTTTTAACTTTGGACCAGCAAGAGTATACCACTCCTTACCCAGCAGAAGCATCCTAGAGATTACGACACAGAACTGAGATTTGCTGGAGGCATTTAGGGAACAAAACATGCAAATCTGTTGGCCACCTGACATTCATGACCTCCACAGCACAGAAAACACTTTAACGTTACCTTAATGCCTAAAATGCTATTTCTTCATAAGCCCAAGACTGCTGTAGTCTTGATAAATTAATTAAGCATCTATCTTATGCCTAAACCTAACTTTGATCTCGAGATCGGGTATTATTCTAAATCCCTTAAACAATTAGCCCAGAAAACATTCTCAGAAGATTCCTAACTCACATTACTAGCATTTGTCCCTGACAACATTGCACAACCACTTTTTTTGAGCACATCTAGAGAGCATGATTATGACATTCAGCTTCTACATAATGCTACAGAGGAGACTTACCCAAGGAAGTGAAGAATTCAAGTTCTATACCCTTATCAGCTTGATATCCACCACCATTCTACAAACCGGGACAGCCGTTAGGCTATTTTACCAGAAGTTCAGAAGGAACTCCTGCAGAGAGGGTACTTGAGTATCCCACTTTTGGGACAAATGGGCTACCTTAATTTTCATTGTTTTAACTTATTTCGAAAGCAATACCTCTGCCATTCTTTGCAGAAAAGGTCACAACTTTTACATCTTTAGAAAATAACTACTTTGTGCGTGAATCAGTAAATGAGGTTCTTTTTGCAGCCTGAAACTAAGCCAGATGGAGAAGCAGATTTCCAACTTATGATTATCAGATTCATGAAAAAAACCTCCTCACCTCTGCCTACAACTACTCTAAAGCATCTTACAATTGAAAGTAAGACCTTTATAAAATCTATTCCTCAGCTTCTTTGTGCCTCAGTTCATTAGTAAACACATAACAATAATTCCTTATCTATTTTACAGAAGCATTGTGCATTACCACACTGTCCTTAAATACACATTTGTGCACTGTTTCTTCCCATATACTCCTGCCTCTTTCAGCATATGTGATAGACTTGCTCTCTAGTTGAATTGTATCAGATCATCAGCATGACTCAAGCATTCCTCTTTTTTTTTTTTCTTAAGTAATTGTGAGATAAATGACGAGTAAGTCAGGACGACTGCAGAGGGAGAAGGATCCTCTTTTGGTGAATGCTCTTGAACATCATCCCACCTCTTTCCAAGTGGCCACTACTTTGCATGATCTTCATTTTCTGGCTGCCCAATTTCAAAAGTTACAGGTATCATTTACCGAAGTGATATGAACTCATCTGAATATGAAGACAGTGAAAATTTATTCTGAATATATGAAGTTTAATTACTACTACGTACCCTGAAGAAAATATCTAAATTGCTAAGTTTGGCACCCAAAATAGGAAGATGTTTTTAGCAACTGCCTTAGCTTGCCAATGAAAAACTCAGAATATAATACCACTTGTGCTCACAGGAAAGTTACAATGATGAACTAGATGGAAGAACTGAAATATCTGAAGCTCAAAATACTAAAATACTAAAATAACACCCGTATAAAAAAGCTTCCAGGAGAATTAATAAAGTTGCAGTAAACAAAGTTAAAGTTCTCTGAAGTTCTCATTTCATGTATTTCAAGGATCCATGCTCAAACAAAACCAAGAGCTTCTGAAGAACTTCAAGTCATAGAGCTCTATCTAGTCAAAGCAGGAGGTAAGAACTGAGGACAACTTCAATCCAAAGCTATTCTGGCACGTGTTTCACAGTGGTGATGTTCTACACAACATGGCGTGGTTGTTCTTCTTGCTATCAAAATCACTGAATTATCACTAAATTATATACTGTTCTGGTTATCAAAACCACTGTGTAACTAAGTGATACAGAACTTGAAAGATCTTAGGGTCTAGTTAGAAACAGTCAGAAGCCATTAACAGGTGAGAATTGTTTGGTGGTCTTACAATTACCAAGTGTTGAGCCCTCTCTCATTCATAATCTACTACCTTATCAACTCTTCTGCTCCTAGTGGGGACTTAATCCAAAGTATTTATTATTGCTGCACTCCAGCCTCAAAAGTGCTCTTTATAACTGATATGCTAATGATTGCTCTAAAAAATTCCTTCACTGTTCAGACAGAAATGTTCCCCAATGTATCATAAATTTTGCGTTAGGGTGAGGAGGGGAGGAAAGGGGATAATATTTCTTTTTCCTTGCCCTCTGTATCTTTCGATGCAAAGAAGTCGTCCTCTAGACAGGAAGGAAGCTTCTGCTTGAGACACTGCAGCGCAGAAAGTAATCTGCATGCACAAGCAATGGAGCTGCTCAGTTTGTCCACTCCTTGGAGCAGATAATGAGATTCTTAGAAAACTGCTACAGAAAGAGCAAGAATCTGTCTGCTACCCTTCTTACCCCAGGTATCTACTTCCTTACCAACTGAACCCAACCTTTGGACGCTGCTAGGTATAAAGAAAGATGACTTATTAAAGCTGTTAATCTACACAAGTGAACTAAAATCTCCCTCAGAAAAACTCTTCCATAAATTTTGGATGAACCTCAGATCAGGAAAGATACTGGAAAAAACAGGACACTCTGCTGTTGCCAGCATTAAAGAGGTTTAACTCTGCCATCAAGATACTAGTACCAAATGTAACAAAACAGCAAGTCATAGCACAAAGAAGAGAGATTTTCTATTTTTAATTCTGAACCTTCCAGAAGGTCAAAATTTAATGTGTGGGTATATGTTAATTAATTAAATTAATGGAAAAATAAACATTAATTAAAATATAAAGAATACATTAAATATATACTTCTATACACCCTATACTAAAATATATACACTCCTTTTCATATAGACTATTAACATAGATTCATGTTATGCTGTACTTCTATTTTCTAAATGTAAGCATAATTAATAGGATTCCTCTTATGCATTCAAACCTCTCTTCTGGTTCCAGTCATGGGCATCACCAAGCTGAGCAGCATTATACGTATATCCATCTTGTTGACGAAAATAATCATCAGTGCTGAATACAATGCCATCACGACTTTGACCAAGCAGAATACTGTTAAAACAAAGGGAAACACAAAAATACTTTAACCCTTATTTTTCAGATAGAAAGAAAGACACAGAAAAAAGAATGTAGCTAAAATAAATTTAACTGTGCACTATTTCTGAACTTCTTGCAAACTTCAAACAGGTTTATAGAAGTACACTTATATGTATTACCAATAATTCTAATACAAATTAAAGCAACATATTTTCCCCTTTCTGCTATTTCTGCATTTGTTGTTTCTTCTCCTCCACCCCCAAGAGTTGCTTGTACCCATCTAAATTATGGGTATATTGCAGTAACTTCTAGTACCTCATAATAATTTAATGCATTGACTAGCATTTTCCATATCAATTCTCATTTCAAACTATCTCCAGAAACCAATCTGATCATGAGGAATCTGGATGCAGAAATGAACTGGATGTTTACATCCTTTTTCAGCACCTTAAACTCCCAACGTGCCCTCTTCTGACTTTTGCCCGTGCTGCTTGCACATACAACATGGGTCAAACAGGAACAGCAAAAGAAAACTACTAGTGTTTACAGCAATTTCCCTATGTTCAGGAAAAAGTAAATGATTACAAACTTCCAAGATTGTCCTACTAATGAAGGTCAGGATTACAGAAGAGCATCCATATTGCTTCAGGATCCTATACTCTTCTACTCCAGTTCTATGTCTTCTCCCCCAATCCTGGTGACAGTCTTACTTGCCTCTGTTTTCTCATCAACTCTGGCACTCACTGGATTTATAAGTCATTGGAATTCATACTCAGAAGAAAGCAATCCTTTTCGCTTTTTTTTTTTTTTGGGTTACTTTTCTGAAGCTTTAGCAGTTGAGCCTATTTGAGAAAAGGCACCAAAAGGTGATACAATAAAAGTGACTATCAATGGAGACCTCCCCTGGTTGAGCAGCAGTAAGCTGCTATATAGGTTACCATGTCTTGAAGAACTGTAGTTTCAGTGTAATAGATGACAAGAAATTTAAGACAGGATTTTTTCATGTCTCAGTTTTTATCAGGGAATTATATTAGTTTTCCCTATCATTCTTTCTTTAGTGCAAACAGGGTGACAGGAAAGTCACATGTTTCACGTCGAATCAGGAGAAAAACAATCACTTCTCAAATCACTTAAACCACTTGATTAGAGTGTTTTAGCTTGGTTTCCTAAGGCAATACCATTCCATGGTGACTTCTGGACACACACACCAATTTCAACAAAATCTGACAGAATATTCTCTCAAAAATACTATGAATTTTTATGGGGGGGAAACAAACAGACAAACCAAAGCAAAGCAAATTTGTAAACAAATGGATAAAATGCAGAGATTTGCGATGCAAATTTCACATTTACCCAGTCTTTTATGCCCCTAATTTCCAAGCAACATAGATATTTTAATGGCTAGAAGATTACTTCATTTGCTGGTCAGAGTAACCTGCATTACATTCTGCTTCTTTCACAGCTAACATTAGCGATTACGGGAGAAATTTTAGTACACTTCAGCAAACAATAAAAGACACTCTGGGGAAGCCAACAAGGGTAAAAAGGGGAACTCAGAAGGATGCAGTTGCAATGTTCACTGTTAACATATTTATTTTTACTCTATGTTGTAATATTTTTATTTTCGTTACAGAAGTCATTGTAATGGGTGATGCAGGAATACTAGAAAAACCCATTAAGCATTTCTAGAATTCTGTGTTTGTGCTGTCATGAAATGCCACAGTCAAAGCTTCTAGAAGCATCATAAATCTCACTTTTGTATTTAACTAAAATTAATCCTAAATGTTGTCCAGGCATGCCAACAAATACCTGTGAGTCAGAGAAACTGATTATAGCAAAGTTACAGGGAATCATTAACTGCAGGTTGATCAATAACATCAGAATCTCTGTTCAGTTAAATACACATTAATCCATCCCAATGAGCAGCCCCCATTCTTGCCAAATGTAAAGTTTATTTTCAGAAAGTCTTTGGAAATTGGGATTTAAAGGAAAACCTTGTAAAACTGAGACAACAGTACAATCCTGTTTAAAGTCTGATCTACTGAGTTAGTGTGATTACAAAACCTCCTTGTCTGTTTTTGTTTTCTATAGCATATTTAAATAGAAAACAGCCAGTTAGTGCCACAGAGCATTTATAGCCCATTGCAACACTCAGATATTACTGTCCTATGGAAATTTAGGCAACTGTTCTAGCTCAGAAATAGGCAATGTACCCAAAGGCTACAACCAAACTGCACTAGCAATATGTGGGATGCAGTACTGCTGAGGTGGCAGGAACAGAAAAGAACTGGCCAAATCCCAAACAATGTAGGGGAACAAATGTATATTAGTTCAAAGTTACCAAGCATAACTAAGTATCTGCAGGAAGAGCTACTTAAGTTTAATTCCTACACAAGTAATTTGCTATGTTTTGCTGCCTGTCATCAACAACAGACCTGTTATGGATCATAGTTTAAAGACTGGGTGGGACATTTATTGTCCCACAACTATGTTGTTGGTTATTTTTGCTTTTAAAATACTGTTTTTATCCGTCTTGCTCTTTCTCCCTTTTCCAGNAGATACCTGTAACAACAAAATTCAGATTACTGAGGACCAGAAGAAACTAGTAATGATGCAACTACCAAGTAACACGATCAAAGCTGCGTACAAGCTGTTTTTATCCGTCTTGCTCTTTCTCCCTTTTCCAGAGTATTAAGGTTACCTCAGGATAAATAGCAATGCTATTTCAGAAAGCAGAGCACAATAAACCAAAAGTACAGCCACTTTTCTTGGACATTGTTCAATAATTACTTTTGTTACAGCCTATGTCTTTTAACAGGATATGTATTACACTGGTTTAGGAAAACACAGAAGGATTTAAAGCCTATTTTTGCTCTAAGTATATAAAATGGCAGAAAGAAAGCATACACCACAAGTAACAGCATTTTTTCATATCTATTCCTCTCATATAAAATATTTAACAGGAATTTATATTCATTACGTTACTTGGCCATGACTTCACACATGGCCCAATTTTCTTATTTACAGTATGCTACATTAGCCAATAAATAATGTTAGAAAAACTGGATCCACCTTCCACACTCACTTTGTGTACTGCATGTATATACACATATCTCAAAGGCTAAGGACCATCTGCCTGAATAAAAGAGATAGCAAATAACAACTGGGATTCTTCTACCAGATGCATAGACAGACACACCCCTACAGCTCCTGGGAGCCTGACCATCAGGTTTCTGTAGGAATATATATGAACTGATGAATCAACACTAATGGGGCATTCATTTTTATTTTTATTTCTAGGAACTGACTCTGTTTGCTCAGTGGTCTGGAGAATAATTCACTTACTCAAATTCTTCTGTTGCATCTTCCAAACATCCTTAGTTGTAGCAATAAAGAAACACGATGACAAGGGTTCGGGAATCTTGCAAACCCATCAACAAAGTTTATTCTTGAAATATTTTGTTATTATTCCTTGAAGAGCAGGATACACAATTTATTTATGAAACTATGTAAGTGATATAACAGTTTTAATATATTAAACTATGTTTGCAAGAATAATCCTAAAACTACAGAATTTGGGAAGGCAAAGTGACTACCAAAGAGGCAAGAGTAACAGAACCCTTACCCTATACAGACGCTATCACAAAGTAACAAGTTTATGAACTGAAAATTCAATTATTACAGCAATGACCATAGCCTGTTTCTAAATTGTGAAACTGAACTATAAAACATGATATTTTAAAAGCCTGACAACTACCTCTTTCAGAATTCACAGTATTTAAACTTGTAAAATTTAAAACACAAACATACTTGTCAATGTCATATGGAATAATTCACGTACTTCTAACACGTATTTGGAAATAAAATTTATTCCAGGCTCATGAACTAGGAAACAGAAACAACAAAAAGCACAGGTATGCAAAGAAAGCATCACTACTATCTAAACCCACAAAGAGATGACAGTCCACTTTTGACAGATGGAGAAAGAAAAAAAGATAAACACATTTCTAATAAGAGAGTCAAATTACAGATCAGTCAGCATCAACATGTGCACATGCCTGAAACAAGTAGCAGTATTATCCAACTGCTGTCATCCAGCTTTTTCACCCTAAACCTTCCCTGCAACTGAACACCTAACCTTTGAACATAGTAGGACAGTGAAATTAAAGCAGCTATAAAAATTAAAGCAGCTCACCTAGTTTTTCCAGAGATGCTATCTGATCTAAGAGAAAATATAAGCTGGACATACAAAACTCATCTTGAAACCAAAATGCTCACTTTAACTAGTCAGCAAACCAATACATATTTTTTCCACTGCACGCGCATTCTCGCACACACACACACAAATCGCACCTTAATTTTTCTTCAAAACTGAAATGGTCCCCCAACCTGCATCCTGGTTAGCCTAATTTGATAGATTATTTTATTATGAAGAAGGTATCTTAGAATCTAATAATTCACCTATTTAAAATACCTAACATATCAGAGATGAGGAAAAAAACAGACAACAACTAAATATAATTTTAAAATCTGCAGTATTACTAAGCTATGTAAATGATACTTTAAAAGCATTGCTTGTAACACTGTTTAAAGTAGTACCGAATTAGAAACAACAGCACATAGCTGTTTCTACATGCAGCTATAAATGCTAACTCTTTAACTCTTCCATTCAGAACACTGACCTCTCAGGAAGAAGGGCCCCAGATAAAGACAATGGTCTTTATATATTTCTGACGATGGACTTAATTCAAAATGTACTTCTTAAATGATACCAATATTTGTTTTTTCAACCTCATTAAGCTCCTTTTCATGCAAATTCATATTCTGTTATTTATGGAAATTTTGTTATTTATGGAAAATTGCAACTTCTGCCAAGTTCAGTAGCAAAATATCCTAATAATCCAAGTCTGTTTTCTTGTAACTTTTCCCAGCATTATAAGATCACATTATCACCTACTTCTAATTGTAGCAGACTTCCGTTACTTGGGCTAAAGATATCATTGCTGGGTATCTGTCTGGCCAAACTGTTTCAGAAAATTTCTAACTAAATGGCCAATCACTTCCAAAAACAAGGAAGAAATACAGTATTTTTATATCATTTTTTGTTCTCCCAAGCTTTTCTCTGAGAAGCTTTAGACTGAGGAAGTGAAATCTGGCAAAGTGCATGCATTTTTTTTTCCTGCAAAATTTTTTTGTAAATCTGTCCAAGCTGTAGGACTTCAAAATATCACGTGCACAGAAAATAATAGCAAAAAGTACTCATTTTTGTTCAAAGTAGAGCAGAAAATGCAAAGATTCTCACTGCAAGAAGCCCATTCCCAGACAGACCGTTCTTGCAGTGGCAGGAAATTGATTCAGTACCAATACTGCATCGTAAGAAAACATTTCTCCCAACACAATCTTAAAAATGGCAAGAGAAGGAACAGAATTGGCATAAAACAGGAAAGACGTGAGAAGCATAGTGGTACAAACACAGGAACAAGCAACTTGGTAGCAGCAGCAGAACTAGGAAATAGCGACGAGGCAAAGAGGGAAGTAGCAGGAAGAAACTGGTACAATGAAACTGGGAATGAGATAATACCACCGACTGAAACAGAGACAAGATGAATTTGGGAGGAAAGTGGGGGGAGAAAGAACTCAGAAATCCGCTCAGACGTGGAGCTAGTAAGCACAGACCAAAAGCCATGGTTGGACAGGAATGGGAAAACAAAACTGGAAACAGATAAAGAGACTGGGACTCGAATGAGCCTTGGGAGGCTAGGATTATCTAGGTCAGGTGAACGCACAAAATAAATCAAGAGGAGGGGAGCTCCCCAATGACCAGGAAACTGCTAATGTTATGCTCATATTTAAGGCAAGTAAAGAAAAAGACCCAAGGAACTGAAGGCTGCTCAACCTCACCTAACCTCAGTTCCTGGAAAGACAATGGAGTGCATCCTCTTGGAATCTATTTCCAAACATGTGAAGGAAATGAAGGTAATGGGGAAGAGTCAATGCGGGTTTTGCAACAGACAAATCATTCTTTACTGACCAGAATGCACTCTCTGAGGAAACAATTGCCTTTGTGGATGAAGGCAGTGATAAATGTAGCATACTTTGAAATTATCAAGGCTTCTGACATCATCTCCCAGTTAGTAACAAGCAGAGTACTTTTTTACTAGGAGGGTAGTACTGCACCAGAAAAGTTTGGAGACTGTGGAATCTCTGTACTCTTTCAAGATCAGGCTAGACAAAGACACAGCTGATGTGATCCAACAATGGTGACAAACCTGCTCCAAGCAGAACAACGGACTAGTTGACCTCCAGAAGCCTCTTCCAAAAAACATGCGATTCCAAGCAGTTGGGATAGAAGAGTCAAAACAAAACAGACTTCAGTGGAAGATTCAGGACAGATATGGGTCAAGTTTGGGAGCAGGAAGAAAAGTGCCTGTACTTACAAACCCTCACTATGCACAAAATGCAGATAGAAATTCAAGATTCCTGCGTCTCCCTACTGCTCTGCTGTCATTTCATACTTGGGAAACCCACTTGGCAAGGTGCATCTCATTCCCTTCTAGTGCTGATCCACACAGATGATGTCAATTTTCTGCTTTTCCTACACAGTCATTTTGCTAGCACAAGTTGTAGAGGTTTGTCTGCAGGTGCTAAAGATGCCAAGCCTGCAAAGACACCTGTGAATACTAATATGACATCAGAAGACTGTATTTGCTGTCCTAGTCTACACTGCAGAAGTCTATGATGTTACACACACAAAGACAATCAACTTTATTAAGAACAAGACTTAATTAATAATACTTATATTTTCCTCATAAGCAGACATTAATTCTGGGTTCCCTCACCACCACCACCAGGTACCTGAGACATGATTTCATGGGAATTAACTGCAACCAAGCTTTGAACATATGAAACTGCATATAACTGAATACACCGAAAAACAAGTCTCACATAGTTCAAATTCTGCACCCAAATTTGGTGACTATTCTTGACCTTGATCTCATAGTATCCACTTTCCCATCTGTTAAATGAAATTAGTAATTGATCTCACTAGCAAGAGATGAAAAAAGCAAGAATATGTGTTCATAAAACCTGGACAATATCTAGAATTTTTCAGATAATATGAATAAAATATTTGGAGAAAGATTCAAAGGCAATTCAGCACACAAACCATGGAAAACAAAATATTCTTTTCTATTAGATACCTTCACATTAAATATTGTCCAATTCCCACACTGAGCGAGGCAACATCTTTTTCCACAGGGTTATTGAGTTTTTTTTTTAAAAATATTATATTTCATATTTTAATTTATTTAATTTTCATATATTAAAGAAATTGTTGTCGTAATACCTACATAGGCTCATGTAGCTTCAGAAATGCAGGTTTGCAAAACAGAGTGCTCAGTAACTAGAAAATGTTAAAGTTATACAAATATGTAAGCTATAAATTTCTAATAGGTATTTTTCTGTGATATGGAGATCATGGTCTCAGGGAAAAAAACTAAACAGCAAGGCTACTCCTTTATACATTAAACAATGAAGAACATGATTACTGTATCTACTTAATAGACTCAGCATACAACAGAAGATAACCACAGAAGTGATGTACAGTTTATGGATGAAGCTCAATCAGTAAGTACTGATACAGTAACTTTTTTTTTTTGTATGCAAGAGAAACCCTATTTTCACTTACTACAGATAGTGTCTGTGCTCTATGTCAACTTCTGAGCTTTTTAAACTAGGCCAAAAAAGAAGTGAAAATCCAAGTTGGAGGTAGTACCTGCTTTTAACCCTGTCAGACTTCAACAAGTATATTTTTAAGGGAAAATAATACTTTTCTTGTGTGTTGTTCACAAATAAACAGTGAAGTTGACAGACCATAGTATGAAAAAAGGCAAATAAGATTATGCTCAGTTTCATCAACACACTGAAAACAAAAATTAAGTATTTTCAGAGTAGCAAAATTCTTCTATTGGTCTTTGAAGATTTTTGCATGGGCACAAAAAAGTACTTCTGGTTCAGTCAAATTAATGCTGTTAGATTAGACCAAATTTTTTTTTTAAATGATGAAACAAGAATTAAAAAAGAGGCAGACCATCACATACTAGTACACCTGAAAGTTTCAGAATAAAAGATTATGCAATTTAATGGATACAGAACATTTTAAATTTAACACAAAACAGCTCCTGTTCACCAAAACTCTAAAGAAAAACCAAGCAAATGTTTTTAATATTTACTGTCATTTGTCTTCATTAACTAAAAATTGCTGCATTTTAATAGCCTAATTTACAATACCACAGTTTGTTGACTGCTAACAGATTTTTTTTTTAAATTCTTAAAAATTTTCATTTGAATAAGCTGCTCAAGCTTCAAGTCTTTACTTACCGAGAAAGTGTTGATTTCCCTGAACCAGGTAGGCCTCTTAAGATTAGGAGCAATTTCTGTGAACAACTGAATCTTTCTTCAGGTAACTGCAAGGAAGAAAAGCTGTGCATTCCTTCTGTATTGTCAGCTTTTGGATCCTTCCAACACTCTTCTCTGGTTTCACAGAAACCATTATTTTGGAGTCCGTTCTGGTCATTATTTCCATTTCTGAAGACCTGAGTAGCATGGAAATCTCTATGACCAGCATAGTTGGTACTCTGATCGAGCAATGGACCATGACTGTTGATGTCAGTATTTCCATGGTAACCATGATAATTTTTGTAAGCAAGTTCACCATTGTGAGATGGGAGAGCATTTGTTTTTTGTGGTGGGGAATTAAGTATCTGAAAACACGATTGGTGGTTGAATCTAGGAGCAAGAGGTCCCTGAGGTGCTATGAAGGACTCTGTTGACTGCCAAGCAGGTCTGAACTCAGGCACTGAGTAGTTCCAATATTTAGGATCTATTTGTCCAGTAAAGGTATTTTCAGTTTTCCAGCCACTTGTTTCCACAACAAATGGCTTCTCATTGCTTGTTTTCTCACTGTTCTGTTCCCCAAAGAAACACTGTCCATTCTCATAAAATGGTTGTGGGCTGCCCAACAATACACGTTGATAATCCTCTTGTGAGGTTTGACTACAGTTATACGGAGAATATCGTTCCTGAGAAGCTTCAGTTTCTTTTTCCTGAAAATCAGTATCTAAATTTTCATTTTCCAGCTGGTGAATTTCTTTATAGAACTGGTCCAGTTCATCATCTATTTCTGGTACAGCAGAAGAAAAAGTCTGCAACTTCTTTGCTTCCTTTCTTTTAGCTCTGTTTTCATGCAATTCTTTCTGATCTTCCCCACTGCTTCTACATTCATCACAACTCCCAGATTTGTCCTGTTTGTTACTTCCAGAAGGCTTGTAAATCGGTCCGATAAATTCTTTGCTTGTAAAAAACTCTTCATCTGATGCATTTCTACTTACTGAGAATGACGTACTGCTAGTTCTAATATTTTCTTCACTAGCATTATTTGTAATAAAAGGGTCTTTCTTTTCTTCAACTTTAGTGTCATTTATTGATGCAAACGGAGGATTTACATTCTGAGCAGTTTCTGAATCAATTGGCTGACTGAGCAATAGATTATTTTCAGGGAGCATTTCATTCAGTGTTCCCAAGACACCAGTAGGTATTTTCTCTTGCTTCTGCATTTCATGTTGCCTTTGGTTATCTGAGGCATATACTGGTATCAAATCATTTGATGTTCTCTCAGTGTCCACTTCCTCTTGAATACCTTCGTTATCATCATCAGAGAATTTCTGGGAAGCCCCTTCTGTTGACTTCATTTTTTTAGAACATGGTTCAATTGTGATTTCATCCTGACACTCCAAGAGCTTTACTCTACTTTCAGCATGAAGCATCTTCGAAAAAAATTAAAACATTATCAGCATGTATATTTTTAAAGTTAAGTATACAGCAGAAGTTTTTCAGGCCTATGTTATAGGCCTGGGTTGCCCAGTGAAGTTGTGGAGGCCCCATCCCTGGAAGCGTTCAAGACCAGGCTGGATGGGGCTTTGAGCAACCTGGTCTAGCGGGAGGTGTCTTTAAAGCCCCTTCCAACCTAAACCATTCTATGATTCATGCTCAGACCTTCCATGGTCACAACTAAAATGTACTCAACCAGCACAGAAGCAGACATCACTTACTGGAAGTCTTGTTTAAACAAAATTGCCACATTATTGCACATCTTTAGCAAAGAAATACATTAATGCTATACCAGTCTAGCAGTCACATTTTATGATACATCTTAAATAATTTACGCACCACGTTTTTTAAATGTGAATATTTGAAAAATGAATCACATCAACAACCTCTGTTCTCTGTTGACCTATGTTATCCTGCCAAGTGTTATAAAACTCTTTTATAGCATAAGCTTGTACTAATTTCCAAGGCACAAACTGATGCCTGACGTCACTACCAATATGACCAACAAAAATGCAAATACTTCAATCACAAGGATTATTTTCTGTGATATGAACTGAACTCAACTAATTCATTTAACACCAATCAAACAGATGCTGGATGGCATTTATAATTTGGTATTAGCCAAATAAGTTTTTGGTTTTGGGACAACTAAAGACCTTTACTAGGGACCAAGCACATTTTCTAAAAATAAACACAAAAAAAGCAATCCCTGCCTCAAACAGATTGCAATCTAAGAATGAGCCAATAGGTTCCAGAAAGATTCGGAGAGATGAGAGCAATTAAAAACAAAGCAAGACAGCACTGACCACTGTGACATGCAGTCATGCCATTATCCATCTATTAGGTAGAATTACTTGGATTTTCCTTTTTATGGCTGAAGTCTAAATAGAATGCAATAAAAAGCAATAGTCATTTTATTATAAAACAAGTGCCAAGTAGTTCATTCAGCAAATCCCCCCCCCCCAAACAAATGCAGTACCAAACGAGAAAGATTTTTTCCTACTAGAGGGTTTATTCTACTGCTTTCTGTGAACATTTCAAGTTTCTAGGAGTAAATATTAATAAAATGTCACAGGTACCTCATTCTGGACAAGAAATACAGGTTTTTTTCTTCCTCTGAAAAAGATCTGTAGGTAGTATCAAAGGAAGATTTGTAAGTAACCTTTCTCATCTCACATTCACTTGCAAAACTGACAAAAAAAGGTGTTACTCTGGGTACTTTCTCACCTACTATCCAAAGGAAGAGAATTCTGCCATCTCCAGTCTCCAAATGTCTAAACCAGTATTTTACTGTTTGCATTTGACTTTACTACTTGGAAGACAGCACTAATGTCAAAAGAGGGAAAAATACGGCCATGCAACTATCCCTCTTCCTCAGAACTGGTGGAACAATGTTGCAGGTACTACAGTCTCTCCTCCTCTCAAGATATACGTGCTTTATGTATACCTTCAGCTTCTCAATTCCTCTTTCTTGTAACTTAGAAAGCCAGAATGATGTCATATGAATTGGGGATTCTATCCCCCATCCATCCAAAAATATTACTCTACCTCCACTCAAAACCAGGGTTGGAATAAAAAAGCTGCTTTATTAACTTCTATGTCCTCATCTTTGGTGGTGTTTAAGCAGAGTCCGTATTCTGACGTGGAATGAAAACAGTGAGCACGTGAACACTTGCTGCACAACTATCTAACGATGGGATATTCCTGTCTGGGACAGTCACAGAGCAGCATCCTCCTTCTTGCTAATCTTTAACAGCCTTGCTCTGACTATCCTCTGGGACAGTGAAGTTACACGCGAAAGCATCTCCACCTGCATTCTTGGGGAGGACAGAGCAAGTATGTACTGAGAAAGTGCAACCTATGTGACAGTCTTGCCTCTGGAACGGGATACGCATAGGTCTGTCATATTTCTGTAAAGAACTAGCGGTAAGCATTGAACTTGAGCAGGCATACATGATTCACCAGGCTGGCACTTGCAGCACTAAATTACCACTTCAACTAACCTGCCAAAAATCCAGAAGACTACTCAACCAAGCAACTCAAGACCTTACGCTCCACCTGTACAATAAATTTCCAAATGGAAAAAGAAGGCATATGCGGCAGAACTTACAGATGGGGGAAACGGACTGGTTTTGCCTGCGCGACCACCTCTTTCTGGGTTCTGAGGTGACAAAGCACGTAGGCCAGCGTCCCCCACACAGGGGCAGGCCGCACGGCAGAGCCGGGGGCAGCAGGCGCTGCTCCTCCCGCACCGGGCTGGCGGCGGTGGGGCCGCCGCCGGGAGCGGGGTGCTGAGGCGAAGGCGCGGCTGCCGGCAGCCGCCAGCCCCGACTCCCGGGAGGTGTGTCAGCCGCTCCCTCCCCACGGCCCAGGGTAAGGCACCCCCCTCCCCGCCCCGCATACACTTCCCTCAGCCCGGCGCGGATGTCCCCACCAGCGCAGCAGCCGGCTCCCGTGAGCCAGCACCGCCGCCCGGCCGCGCCGGCCCGAGCACCGGGCCACGGTGCCCCGCTTTGCCACACGTCGGTGGTGGCGGCGCGGAGAAGCGCCTCTCCGGCCCCGCTGGACAGAAGCCACAGCCACATGCGGACGAAGAGACCAACCTCAAGGCAGAGGCGCCCGCCCGTCTCCCGCCGCCACGGCGAGCAGCGCACTCCCGGCCAGCGGGGGGGGGAGGGGGAGGGGAGCGCTGGCAACTCCTCGCTCTCAAAATGGCGCCGCCTCCCGCTGCCCCTTCACCCCCGGCTGTTTTGGGACTTGTAGTTCCGCCAGGCCGGACCCCGGACTACAACTCCCAGCATCCCCCTCGGGTGGTGGTGGTGGTGGGGGGCGGCCGTCACTGAGCGCGCGGCCGTTGGGCGCGCGAAGGAGAGTTTGCGGATATGCCGTGAGCAGGCGTGCGCGGGCTGGGGCCAATGGGGTCGGGCCGGGTCGGGCGTTGAGGGGCGGTTTTCCCTCCACACAGCCTGCTCCCCCCTCCCCGGGGGATAAATGACGTAAGCCAAGGCGGGGGAGGGCGTTTTTGGGCTACTTTATTTTTTTTTTTGGGGGGG
>RSEF01000001.1:200646985-200658437 GCA_003993805.1 Himantopus leucocephalus | reverse complement strand
GAAACATTGGCAGGAGAAGCTGATAGGGTAGGTAAAAGTAGTGTCCAAGGGGTTGAACGCTGTAATGGTGAAAATATTTACAAAGAAGCATTAACAGATCATGGTGTTTCTTTCTTTGCACAGGAGTCTTCTTTGTTTGCACAGGAGTCTGAATTTTATAACTTCTTTTTTTTTTCATATGTTTATAAATTTGCTTAGAACTCTACCATGTACCAGGTAGAACTGTACCATGTACCTCTACTATATGTGACCCAAATCACACTTCCTGTAACATACAAAACTCATCTATGATTTTGATAGAAACGTCTCATAGAAGTACAAATAGAGTAGTGTAGTACAAAAAGAGTGTAGTACTGTTATTGCATGGGTAACAAATTATGAAAAATTATCTATTCTTGTGTTCCTTGACATTTATGCTGTTACCTTAGTATTAGTTGATGAAATGTTGGCTTTAACTGCTCTAAGAGAAGAGTGAAAGGAAAATTTTCCGCTTTATATAATCAGATTTTGATTCACTTTTCCAAAGGTCTTGTAAGTCTGAGTTATTTGAACATTACAGATAGCATCACAATTGGTATGCATAAGGGAAGTGAGTAACGTTGTATGAAAGAAATTCATTTTGACATTGTGTAACTTGAATGTTTGAACTTGCAAATGGAGCATTTTCTCAGAGTAGTTTTTGCATTTGATTTCCGTAATGAAAAAGGGAAGATGGCAACTGTGCACTTTGGAGGATCATCCTGATTCCTACATGGTTTACCATTATAGTTGATGCTTTAGATCCATGGCAGAGATCACTGGTACTTGCACTAAAGTGAGCCGTTGCTCCAACAGTCTGCTTTCTTCTGCATGGGCCCGATTTCTTACAGCGAAACCACGCTAAAACTAAACTGCTGTCAGAAAAGGTGCTTCTGCTACTCTCGTCCCATACACAGGGGTGCCTAGCTGCTGTCCTGCCTCCTCTCTCCCAGTAGCTTTTGTTCTTGTTTGACCCTGGACAGAACCAGTGCTCCTGCATTACTGGTTGGCCCAGGCTGCTCAGTGCCAGGGAAGCAGTGGGAACAATAATTGGGGAGGGTGCAGGGACTGGTACCCCTTCTCTCAGCAGCATTCAGCCGTTGGATCAGTTTAACTGTATCGCCTCACCGTAATGGTTACCAACTAAGATCACCGTACCCGCCATGGTGCTCTACCCAGTGCCTCCTTGCTATTGTTGTTACACTCCAGCGTTTCTACCCACTGAGACTTCCAGTCTCTTCCTTGCCTCTACTGTTCCTTTCCAATATGATCTTGCTTCTTGCCTGGTTCCCATTATTCCTTTACGTTCCGTAGTCCTGTATCACTTCCTGCTACAAATGCTCTTCTTTTTTTCCCTTCCCTCCCTTTCCATTTGATTCAGGGTGTTTTCTTCCTTCTGGTTTTTATCACTTTCATCTTTCCTGCAAAAGACCGATGTGCTGCCTCTATCTTCTCCTGCAAGTCTGGAACACCGCATCACAGTGGCATCCGTTTGCTGAGGGAAAACTGCAGAGAATACATACATTCTCTGCAGAGAGAGAGAGGTACACTGGGTATACTGTAATGGCAGCAGGAAGAGGAATATTCTTCAGATTTCTCAAATTGCCAGTTCCTAATTAAAGAAAGGGGAAGCACTGGGTATTTTTAATAAAAACATTATACTATTCTGTAAGGGAAAATTTCCCTTAAATTTGCTTCTAGAAACATTTTAGATGAAACTTCCCAGAATAACTCAGCATGAGGAAGGTAGCTGGTGTGAAAAATACTAACCCACAAAATTAAATGTTGGCAAAACAATAAATGCCTGCATTCTGCCTTTTAATAGAAAAGATTAGGCAAATTTAAGATAGACAGAATGATGAGACTCCATGTGTAATAACAAGGAAAAAAAATCAAGAGAAATACCCAGCGGGCACCACTTGATACTGGCTTTTGCAATTAAGGGTTAATATGGAATGATAGCTTAATCATTTAGATCTTGTGCCTTGATCTTGTTATCAGACTTGACATAGCAGAGTACTCTTTCTTCTCACTGTTCTTCTTCTAATAACACTTTAATAAGACATGCATTTGAGCTCAAGAGGACTAGTTACTTTCTTATATTTAATCATGCCTCTTTCTAAAGGATAATCACCGAGGGTCTTAGTTTGTCTTACCACTATGTACTTCACTAAATCTTGTTAGAAAAAGTGAGGCTTCAAGATGATTTAGGAAATACAGGAAATACTCTTGCATAATTCTTTGCATTCAAGTCAAACTATATTGAGAGAAAAAATCTGGTGAACATGAAGAGAACTGGTTTACTGAACCAACTAGGAATACTGTTTGCCAAATGTTTTGTATGGCAAAGAGGTATACTGATATGTAAGTGTCAGATCACAGTTTCAATCATAAAAATTTGGTAACAGTTTCTGGCTTGTTAATTTCCACAAATAAAGGTTTTTTTCATTTTCAAATTTAAAGTTGAGAATTAACTTAAGAATTCTATATTATAGTTTTGATAAAGTCCTATCTTTTGACCAAAAATATCACTACTTGCCTGCTGGTTATAGGAGATAGGAGTATTTTTTGATATATGTAACAGATTCTAGTAAGTGATATTTAAGACATAGAGAGACAAGTTTTTCTTTTGATTATAAGATAAGTACTTTTTCCTTTAAATATTGTTATTTGATTCCCTTCCACTATGGGATGAACCCTTTTGGAAATAAAAATAGTGGGGAGAAAATAAAAGGAACACCTCATTAGTTTATTTTGGAGGTTCCTGAAATCTTTCGTTTAATGTTTTTTGTTGAAATCTCCATGATATGTATCATCTGCTCTGTAAGTTAGGTTTCAAGCACTATAGCAAAGCAGAACTAAAAGAACTGTGAGATTTGACCTTTGTTTTAAGGTAGAGTGCTTTAGAAAATACAGCAACTGCTGGTCTACGGCAAAGCTGAGCTTATAGGTTGTGAAATATTAGGGGAAAGCAGATCAAGAAAACACGATTCTGAACAATTTATGCGTTTAAAAGTAGAGCATGGGAAATTTCGGAGAACAGAGACTCAAGGTGAAGGTCCAGGCACTTCTTAGTCTGCAAGAATATCTAAATAGCAGCTCAAATTTACATAAAAATGGAGGAGACTGAATATAATGCCTTTAGTAGGCTTAAATTCGATGGGACATTAAAATAAGTAGCTTTAAATAGAGGGTAGACAGTGGAATAGTAAAAGGCAAAAGTGTGAGTAGAAGAAAAAGAGCATCGGATAGAGCAACTGAAAAATACCCAGCATTTTACACAGCAGAATATGTTTTAAGTATTTAATGCTTAATATACTAATTGCTGTTTAGATGAGAGGAAAAGAGGTGATGAAATACTACAGAAGTTTAGCACAACATGCTTAGTTATGGCAATGTTAACATCTCCACTGTTTTGTAGATTACTTGTTACTTTTAACTATGCAGTTGTTACCTGAAATTACTTTTATTTGACTACTTGAAGTTTAACAACTGAGCCGCTCACCTTTCAGATACAACTTACAGTAAAAATTTCTGAAATATTTTTCCCATTTTGTCATACTAACAGAATTGCTTAAGAATATTTAGGTTATGTACTCTCCCTCTCTCATCTCCTATCCTACATCTCAATTAAGGATGGAAGGCATTTAAATCAATTAAAGGTAACTTAGAGGAGAAACTAATTTAATTCACTGACAAACTGAGCTAATCGCCAGGGAAAGAAAGACTGATGATACAGACTCCCAAAATACTAATTCTCTACTGTCATACCTGCCAGGAAGGCACTAAGGAAAGAACAATTTTTTTTTTCCTGTCTACTGTGGCTTTTTAGATGCTGGCTGCCATAGCTTGTATTAGTGTTAAGCTGTAGGCATAAACTGCGCAAAGAGCTGGAGTGGTCGGTGGTCAGCAAGAAGATTCCATGACATTTAACAACAAAACAGCTGTTAAGCCACACTAGAGTGAAACAACAACAACAAACTGGTATTAGAAGCCTTAAAGGTTTGTGTATTAATGCTCTCTAACTTATTCCTATCAGGCGGCAAGACTGTTAGATTTGTTTAGCTAAAGCATAAAAGATGCACTGGTTGGTAGTAAAATAAAGCACCATCACTTCCTGACTGCAGTAAAGAGACAGATTCTGTTTCAGGTCATTAACAATCTAAATGAGGTTTTTCACTCCTGTGGCTACTGTAACATGAAACATTTTATTGTTCTCTTCCCATACACGTCTCCAAAGGCAGTGACCTCTTTAAGATCCTATCTGAAGGAGGGAGGTCAGAGAGAAAGATACATCTACAGCTGACTTGAGGTGCCATGTTTTGGGAGAGGGTAATAGTTTTGGTTTTAATAGAAAGACTTTCTTTAGTAGGTCATACAGGTCCCAGTGTAGCTTCATGTAACTATTACATGAAGACAGCAGATGAGTAGGTGGAGTGAAAGGCTTCCTGCAGTCTTCACCCTGAAAAGTAATATAATATCATCTCTAGTATTTTTTTTTTAAATATCATATAGTACTTAATGACTCTTGACTTTTTATTAGAAAACAACCACACGACAGGCACAGATAGGTATTTTTGGTAGTCGAACTTGTTAGCACTAAGAGTAAAGCGGTACTTATTAAACTTCAGAATGAATATTGCACATGTATTAAAGCTAGTAGCTTCTGAGCATCACTTATTCAGCTGTTTGATCTTTGTTTACAAGGAGACAGTATTGGAAACAGCACTCACAGAGACAGTAAGAGTCTAAAAATTCCAGTCATCTTAAGTCACTGTTTCCATGTCGCTTCCTTGCAGTTTACTTAAGAGACGTATGAGATACTAAAATTAGTTGCAAAGTTAACTCATGTTCATAATAATGTCAGCCATTTAGCTGAAGAGCCAACACTAATAAATGAACTATTTTTTTCTTCCTCTGAGACAAATCACTACACCTGCAAGTTGAAGGTGTGTATGGGCACCAACTTTCCCTCCCATATGGCAAAACCACTTTCACTGTGAAGGGCTCAGTATATAAATGACATGTATTTCATCTGCATTGCTTTTCTAGTAAAATATTTTTGATGCAATTGTTCAAGAGTCATAAGAGAAACAAGGGAAAGGTGGTTATACCTATGCTGGAAACAAAAGGATGTTTTTCACAAACTTGCTACATTAAGAAAGGGAATTTAGATAAGTGGGGTGAAAAAAAAATGCTCCCTTCTGTTTCTTAAACTTTTCCAATTTTTACTTTTCTGTTCTGCCTTGATTTCCCCAAACCATTTATAAAAGGAAACAAAAGCTACTTTAGGATTCAGTTAAGTGGTTTTGATTTCTCTTGGGTAACTCAGGTAGTGTTAGAAATGTAACTTGTCGTTTGCATTCAAATAAAAACCCCATCAACTGGCTTTCATTCAAATTATTTGTTATTTGTGCTGGCTCTACATCAGACTGGTGATGACTGTATGGAGAGATTTGCTCAACACTTACCCTGAAGTCACCTGATGTTAATGGCTGTGTAGTCCCCCTCTTCTTCCTTGCGGTAGTTCACCCTCCTGTGAGCTGCCTGAGCTTGCTAGCCAGGACAGAGTTTTATAATATGGTTAAGCTAAAGTATTTGCTTCTCCTGGGGGGAAAAAACAAAAAAAAAACCAAACAAAAAAAAGATGTTGCTCTCTCCAGTCTCTTCCTTCCCTTGTTCTGTCTGGGACTATAGGATTTTGTCAGGCAATTTTAATATTTCACTGTAGCACATCAGTAGGGATTGCTGAGGTCTGCAGCACTGAGTCATTCTAGGACCCAGCTTCCTTCCAACCTTCCTTCATCCCACAGTGGGAGGCTGGAGTGGTTTGAAAGTCTGTGTCACTTCTTACCTGTCAGCTTTCTTCCTGAGCTCCCTGTCTGTTCAGTCCCATGAGGTGTATCTTAGAGCTCTTATTTAAATAAAGGTATGACTTCTTGTCATGGATTAACCCCAGCTGGCAGCCAGGACCATGCAGCTGCTTGCTCACTCCCCCTGGTTGGGATGGGGGAGAGAATCAGAAGAATAAAAGTGAGAAACTCTTGGGTTGAGATAAAGACAGTTTAACAGGTAAAGCAGAAGCCGTGCACACAAGCNCCCAAGTAAGGAAAACAAAAACAATCACTCCAAACATCCTCCCCCTTCCTTCTTCTTCCCCCAGGTTTATATACGGAGCATGATGTCACATGGTATGAGATTTTCCTTTGATCAGTGTGGGTCAGCTGTCCCACCTGTGTCCCCTCCCCACTTTTTGTGCACTCCCAGCCTACTTGCTGGCAGGGTGGTGTGAGGAGCAGAAGAGGCCTTGACTGTTCAGCAACAACCAAAACCATCAGTGCACTATCAACACCATTTCTCATCCCAAATCCAAAACATAGCACTGTACCAGCCGTTAGCAAGAAAATTAACCCCATCTCAGCTGAAACCATGATACCGGTAAAGTTAGGATGTTTGTCTGTTCTGTTTTGAAGTATCCTGAAAGTTGGTATGTCTTCATATACTTCTTTGGTACAAGTTCATGAGTGGAAAAAATGGAGAGACTTAAAGGCAAAACATAGATTCATACATGAAAATGCCTCAGGGTTACTGTAATGAGGAAGAACACTGAGTAAAAATGTTTAGTGAATCTTCTGGTGGTGGTGGTACCTTGACAGTTGTTCCTACTCTAATTCACACTGAAAGGCCAATACCATAAAAGAGTAAGATCACTGAGCACATCGATAAACCTAATGTCTTGGGAAAGCACCAACATAGTTTCTGTGAAGGGAGATACTGACGTGGTCACAGACTTCCAGCAGGTTTGTGAGTCAGGAAGCATGTGGAAAAAAGCAAACCAGGGAACATACTTTGATTTTCAAACAGCATTTGTGAAGGTTCCTCACCAAAAGCTACTAAAGTTACCATGGAATTGGAGTAAATGTTCTATTTTGAGTTGGAAATCTGGTTGGAGGATGGAAGCAGGGAGTACATTTTAATGGTTGCTTTTCAGGGTGGAGAAAAGTCAGCAATGCTGACATTTTCTCCAGAAATGTTTGGGTTTACTGTTGTTTTACTCAGTATCTTTGTCAATGACCTGGAAAAGGTGGTGCACGCTTGGATGGTGTTAAACTCTCTCAGGTAATCAAATGCTGTGTTGGTGGAAAGAACTCCAGAAGACCTCACAAAACTGTATGGGTAGGAAGATGGCAGATAGGCTTTGAAGTAGATCAGTGTAAGGTAAAGCATGGAATTACCTGTCGGTCCTGGAATTTTATTTTCACAAAGTCTTGAAGTCACTGTTGTCAGCTCTCTGAAATCTTTGGCTCAAACTGCAGCAGCAGCCAAAAAACGCCCCACTAAACAACAGAGATATAAGGCATCATCAGGAAGAGTACTGAGAGCAAGGCAGGGGGCAGTTTGCTGCTCTGTGGGAAACCTTGATGCATTCCTACCTTGAGTACAGTGTACGGTTCTGGCCTGCAAGGACACAACAAATTTAAAGAAGGTATTGAGAAAAGTGACTAAAATGATCTGAGGAGAGAGATTGGCAGTCTTACAAGGTAGGGACTAAAAGGTTTTGGATTCTCATTGTGAGAAGAGGCTGAGCGGCATGTGATCAGATTTTACAAATCAGGAAGGCCGTGTTTTAAGGTGAATGCAGAAATAGGGTTCTTGGCACCATGGGCTTCCATAATCTGCTGCCTAAGGAGGCTAGGAAAGACACAGTGTCAGCAGGTTCAAAAAGGGATTTGAACAAATTAGTGGACAACAGGTCCATAAATGGATTCTAAAGGGAATAGACAGGTGTATACCATGCATGTACAAACCAGACATGCAGCGTCCCTGTTACACCAACTGTAAATGCTGGGAGCATACAATGGACGNATAATCTGCTGCCTAAGTAGGCTAGGAAAGACACAGTGTCAGCAGGTTCAAAAAGGGATTCGACAAATTAGTGGACAACAGGTCCATAAATGGATTCTATAGGGAATAGACAGGTGTGTACCATGCATGTTCAAACCAGACATGCAGCATCCCTGTTACACCAACTGTAAATGCTGGGAGCATACAATGGACGACAGAAAGTTGTCTTTCTAAATATTATCTCCTTTGCTATTATTGTATGCAGAGGAGTACTACTACCTCAAATTTTGCATTTAAGTTCCCTGCATTTGGGGAAATTGCAGGGACCAGCAAGCTGGAAAGGCAAGGCATGGGTCTCACTCTGGGAAAACTATGTCACTGGTGGTAGTGCCGCTACTGGTCACCAAGTATGGGGCTAGATGGACTACCGGTTTGGCTCAGAAGGACATTTTCACTGTTGAGAAGGTTCTGCATATTTCTAAGGTACAAAGCTGCCCTTGTCACTGTAGTCTGCTATTTCCACGCAATGTTTTTACAGACAGAAAGCTGTGAGAAGAATACTGCTGTGTAGGATGTTCTTTGACTGGGATGCTCATCGTTGTCGCTTGAACACTGAGATGTGAGCCTGTCTTCAACGCGCACGCTCTGTATAAAAGATCTGGTCCTTGGAGTTCTGTGGCACTGGCTTTCTCTGTGTGTCATACTGTAAACAAAATATTTATTTTGTGCGAATACTTCAAATCTTTCTTAAGTATGCGCTTTCTGTAAGTAACATACATTTGTCCTTACTTTTGCCTGCGCTTTCAGGAGGTGGCAAATCTAGTAAAAACGAGTCTGCTCACAGTCATCAGTGCCCTGTGAGATGTGACATTTCTTGTGGGAGAGACCGCGTCCGCCCACATCACGGCCAGCGCTTGCACAGGTTTGCACGGCGCAGCTCTTTTCTTTTGGGACAGCATCCAAAAGGGACCGGGCACTCGTTCCTCCCTCCTGCAGGTAGAATATCGCTCCTTAACACTTTCCAAATCATTTTCTGAGGAAACTCCTGCGCAGCACGTCGAGCCAAGCCACCGAACGAGCGTGTAAAGGAGCTCCGACGGGGCTTTGCCGGTGAGTCGATGGGTTTCCCCGGCGCTGAGGCGCGGCAGCTCCATGCTGCCTCCTGCCGCCCGCGGCGCCCGGGCCGGCCTCGGCCTCCGGCGCCTCCTCGCGGCGCGGCCGCCCAACGGCCGCCACCAACCGCCGCAGGCCGCTTCCCAACCTGCCTTGGCGGGAACCGGCCGCGGGGTAACGGCCGGGGCCCGGCGGGGGTGAAGGTTAGCGGGCCTCCCCCCCCGACCGGCGGGAGGAGCGGTGTCGGACGGGCTCCCTCCTGAGGGCCGCGCACGCCACTGCGGCGGGGAGGCGGCAGCCGAGCGCCCGTCACGGAACGCGGCGCCTCCCGCCAGCGCCGCGCCGGCGGTTTCCGCGCCTGGACGGTGGCGAAACCGAGGGGGGCGGGGGGAAGAAGGGAGGGGTGAAGAATTACCGCCAAACTGTCGATTTCGGCAATGTTAGAGTCTCAGTGCAGGCGCGAAGTGAAGGGCAGGGCGTCACGGGGGGGAGGGCCTCCCTCACACAGCGCCTGGGGCCGCTTCTCCAAGCCTCCCCCCTCCCCCCCCCTCAAACCGCTCCAGGCGCCCTGACAGGAGCTGGCGGTGTTGTGACCCGCTGCTGTAACCTGCTCCCTCGGCCAAAGGGAGCAAAACTTTTGCGTACGAAGTGTGTCAGCACAGTAGTTACTGTCACAGTTACGCACCCGGTTTGGCAATTTCAATAGCTGTGCGAACGCGGAACCCTCCTGCTGGTGTGTGAGCATCCCCGCACAGGCGTGCAAGGGCTCCGCAGGAAAAAGACGGGTTCCCCAACCTCGGGTGTTATATACGGGTAAGCCCAGAGGGATGGCGACGGGGGCACTGAGGGGACATTGTTCAACCCGCATCCAAAAATTACATCCTTGACAGGTGCAGGGTCCTTCCCAATCATCGGCTAATACAAGTGCAGGATCCTTCCCAACAATCAGCAATATAAAATCGTCAGATAAAGCATTCCTCTCTTTTCTGCCCGTCCAGTGGTACTTTTGTTTTCAGGACAAACACAATTGACACAGAAACGTAGACAAGGGGAGTTTTGGGGCCTGAAAAGTGGATTTTCTGTAATAGCCCTGGCGATTAATCCTGGTAGGACCGATGTAGTCTTCATTAGAAGTTGAGGATATTAGTTTAAAACTTGAATGAAAATAAAGCAAGCTGGTTACAATGTGTTAGCAACTTCAGAAAGCGTGAGGGGACTTACTTGAAGATTTAAAATACAAGTCACAACTTCTTGGCTAACGTGCGATTTCAGTGAGTTTCTCACACCAGACACAGCCCGGAGTGTATTTCAGCAGATCTGCTGAGTACGATTTAGGTTTTTTTAAAATCATAACGCCCTAAACACTTCCATGTTCTCCTGATGTGTCATTCATAAATGCAGCATTTTATCTGTAGCAGTGAGACGAAATTACGTCACTTTTCTGTTTGCATTTTCCCGTAAGGGCCCCCCCGAAACTCTGTTGCGCTCAGTGAAGCAAAACCAAAGGTTCTGCTGAGCGATTTCTGCTACTTTTTCTGCTCTTTCCCTGCCGTTAAGTAACTTTATTCCTTACTGTTTTACAATATCCCCTTAATAATTCGTGTTGTTTGGGTGAAACACCTATTTCACTAATTTACACCGAGCACATCAGCAGACGATCGGCGGCGGTTCGCCTGCCCGCCCCTCGCTCGACCCGGGCCCTGTGCTTTACCCCCCGTTCGCCGTCTCCGGTTCTGCCGGTGCTGCGGTTCCCGCGGCCGGGGCTGACCGAAGCGGCGTTGCTCTGCCAGCCTGGAAATCGCCCCGCCGCCTTCCCAGACCGACTTCGTCGCTTTTTGGCGGGGGTTCGTACGGTGCCGTGCAGCTACCGGCGGTCTGCCGGGGCGGGCGGGCAGGCTCAGTCCCCGGCTGGAAACCGAGGGCTGGACCGGGCCCCCGGTTGTTAAGCACACACCGCCCCCCGCCCCATCGCCTGGCAGCGGTGCTCTGCGGCGGCTCGGGGAGCCGGGGCGCGGCGGGCCGCCGTGACGGGGGAGCGCTGGCCGCGGGCCCGCTGACCGGCGGCTCCGGCCGGTGGCCGCGCCGTGGCGGCCGCGCGGGGCCGGCAGGGGGCGCTGCTGCCCCGCTCTGGCCCCGCTCGCTTCCCCCGGCGGTTCCATTGGAGCAGCCGGAGACAAGTTGGCGCCATTTTGAAGCCGACAGGGGGACCGGGGCGAGCTGCGGAAGGGGAGGGGGTTAGAGGCGATTGGCTGCGGCTACGGCGGCAGCTCCTCTCCGAGCCCGGAGCAGCGGCAGCGCGGAGCGGACCCGCCTGGGACCAGCGAGGAGAGGCGGCTGCGGCGGGGTAAGGAGCCCGGCACCTCGGCCGCGGTTACCCCCACCTCGTCCCCGCTCCATTTTCCCTTTTCTGGGGCGGGGGGCGCCCGCTCGGGCCGAGCTCCGCCGCCAGCGCTCGAGGAGGAGGACGGGGGGAGGA
>RSEF01000001.1:200616857-200630504 GCA_003993805.1 Himantopus leucocephalus | reverse complement strand
AGAGGTCCCTTCCAACCCTGACCATTCTGTGATTCTGTGAGCTCCTGGGCACTGAGTAGCCCCATCATGTGGCTACTCACTCCCTTTTGCCAGTCAGGTGCCACTGACCCACCATGACTGTTGAAGTATGATGAAAGCATTTCATGCCTTTTCCAACAATGCAATGAGAGCAGTCCTTGGAAAACACAGTTTAAAACATAAAAAAAAGTTAAAAATTTTAAAATTAACACAGTCTTTTTCTCCCTAGTTAGAACTGATATGCAAATGGAGACCATATACTTGTTGTCACAGTCTCCCTCCGTCTGGAAACAAACGATGTTTCTTTCCTTTAGGGCCCCATTATTTTCTCCAAGGAATTTATTGAACCTCATTTAAATTTAAGTAATACAATAGATATTTGCTGACTACGATAAATAGAAAATTCAAAATATGCATTAAGTCTTAAAAATAAAAAACCTCATTATTTCACAACAAATCACAAGATATCCTTCAATCAGACAAGTAAAAGTAGTATAAGGAAGACATACAGCTGTCAGGTAGCAGGGAAGAAGATAGGATTAAAAAAATGTACTTCCAAAACCAATTAATGCTTTTTGTGTGATCTATCAAGAAGGTTTATCATGGTGAGCACTGGGACTTATAGACAGGGAAGGTTAATGAGGATGAAGGTTAGATGAATGTAAATAACTACAGGTGAAATGGACACGAAACACCATGAATTTACAGTATCAGAGTCAAGCTGCACCCATCTGATAGCTTTCTGTGATAACTGATGATCTAGAAAAAAAGAAAATACTATAAACCTAATCAATCTGTATTTTCAGTAGGACACTTGGAATGGTGGCACATGGAGAATGACTGTTTAAGTTCAGGAGGAAGGGAATTTTCAGCAGTAGCTAGGAAATTGCTAAAGCAAGTATCAGTTGCACTGAAAATAGAAGCATTAGGCTCAAGGGCAGTTCCTAGCTGAACTTTTTAATGTATTTTAACTCCCGTGCTTTGGCATAGTTTAGGATTGCACTGATTAGAGCATGAGCTAAACTTCAGGAAACATTGCCAGTGCAAAGGATAATCAGGATAACAAACAGATGAACAGAAAGAATCATAAATTTTTTTCCATAAGATGAGAACTTGCTGATCACAGCATGACCATCGTATGCCAATATAATCCAGCTGTGACAAAGACATATTTGTTTCTCGTCTGTATCAGGTCATGTTTCCAGCAGAGATGAGGAATTACCTTACTAGAACATGGCTTATTTACCTGAGCGAGAACACTGGGAGAGGATATGCTATAAATAGATCAGTGGTAGAAACAGTTGAAGGAAAATAACTGTCTAAGCCCAGGGAAAGTTTTGATGCAAGAACCAAAGTGTTCTGAACATGAATAAAAATGAAACTTAATGAAAACTTAATGACTGAACAGGAATAAATTTAACCTGAAAATCAGAAAAAAAAAAGGAAACCATATGTGAAGTGTGATTCTGTAATAGTCTTCCAGAGAGAGCAGTATGAACAGAATACCTAGCCAATGTTAAAGTGAACCTAGATCAAGTTATAAATAGGATTGTGGCATATATATGCCCATAGCTGCAGGGGGTTGAATCTCATGCCCTTGAGGCTCTTAATTTTATAATCCATTTTACCTAATCCCTGGCAGACAGTAAACACAGGATCATAAAGATGGTAATGACTTTTCAGTAAAGTATTTTCTGCATTTCTGTGAAAATTCTCTGAAGTCAGAATTCTTCTTTCACAGCAATATGACTCATCACAGTCTTCTGGAATATTGTATCATTTAACAAAGCATTTCCAGTGCGTTGCTCAGAATGTTTCATACTTTTATGTGAAATCCTGTGTTGGGTCCACAGTGAAAACAGTTGATTAGTCATCATCCTGCAGGAACTTAGGTAGATTCACAATTAGCAGGACTAACTCCTGCTTTACAGTAGGTCAGGCTTGTGGAAGGACTCTGCTTTTATTCCCATTTTTCTCCTGCAGCACAGTCATCCCTGAAAGGAGGGATTATGGAGGCAGCACTCTCAGAATAGCAATAAACTTCTATATAAAGTAATATATATATCTATTAAGTATATTTAATTAAACTGTGCTAAACTATGTACTTTAAATTAGAAAGGACCAATTAAAGACTTAACGGGTGTGGTTCATCTCACTTTAGATGCTTGCATTGTACATGCTTCCATCCAGACTAGTTAGGTTATGCTCCCTGTGTGCTCGGTGGAGAGACTTTTTAAGCATGATAATTCTGACCAATTTTACCTATCTACATTAGGGCATGGTAAATTGCATCTAGAATTTCCTGTTTCTCTCTATGGAGTATAAAAGAAACCTGGAGCAAACAGTTCAATCCTTTTTACACACGGGATCATGAACTTCGGAAATTTATTGCCATAGCAGGTTCTGGAAGCAGGGTGTACCAGCAGACTCAAAAAGGAAGTAGGCAAATACGTGAACAGTGGGTCCATAAGCAGATACTAAACAAAACAGGCAGGAATGTACCCCCTAATATCTCCAGCAGAACAGCGTGGATGTCCAGGAAGCAGGAGGCTCAATCTCAGAAACTGACTGGGCTCATTTGTGCTCTTAAAACAGCACATGTCCTGCTGTTGCTATCAGAGATGGTACTGGGCTGGATGGACTGTTGATCTGACCCAGCAGAGCATCCCTTTTGTCCTTATCTTCTGTCCCTGTATTACCAAATGTGCCGAGTGGCTCATTTGGTAATAAACATCTAATGCATCTAATGCACTTGACTATAAGTCGTATCCTAATACTCTGGAATTATTTTATGTATCAAAATATGTACATGAGATCCCTACTGTTTCTTCAGTAATTCCTTCCAACGTCTTTGCTTTCTTGCATCTCACTAGCATGAGGAAAGTGGGTTTTGATTGCTATAGGTGGAGCCTTACTTTTTTTCCAAGTCCTCATTTCTACAGAGAGTTTTTTCTTCCCAATATGACAGTAAGAACTTGCATATGTGTCTCATGCAGAGTATCTTAGCTCTTCTATAAAAGCATTCAGTATAAAAGAGCTTCCAGTGAAAAAAATGAGTTAATGCGATGCAATCTCTACTTCCTTCCCTCCTGCCTTCCTGCCTTTCTTCCTCCCTCCCCGCCCTCCTCCCTTCATCTCAGCAAAATGCCTGTCTCTTCAAGCCTTTCACACCCTGATTCAGGCCAACAATTGGCTTTTCATTGGTGTTTAGGCAACTAGTCAACTAGTTAATTATTGAACTGCCAGCTGCTCTGCTTCCTGTAGCATCATTGATTGTACACCGATTCCATGTAAGCTGCGTAATCTGTGAATTTCTTAACAGCTAAAGCGTTATCCTGATTTAATGTATCCTGTCTTAATTTTTTCAATGTCCTTTGTACTACATACTCGTTGAAGGTTGTGTTGGCGTAGCTGTGGCTAATGAAAACCCTTTCTCTAGGATGAAACGGCTGGGCAGCTCTCTCACTACCTTATGCACCCTATGGGATCTCTCAAAATTAAAGATTATTTTCCTGTTTGATTTTGATAAAAAATGCAAAGCTTTTCATGCTTTTGTAGCATTAGGATGTTTAAGGATGCATCTACAATAGCATTGCAGTACAAATCAGGAGTGTGTGTGCAACGTGAATGTCTTAATTGCCTCCATTTGCTGTACTATGGTTTGTAGCCTGAAGTGGTTTTGGAGTACTCAGCTGGATTGTTTTTGGATGAAGGTAACCTGGAAACTGCTCTGCGGGAGCACACCTTCTGTAATCCAGCTGCTAATCGGCTTCTGGTCCATGGGTTATTGTAGATATTGGGTCCTCAGCTCTACTGTTTACTAAAGTAGATGTAGGCACTATGGCTGGAAATTAACTAACTACATATTGTAATTACATTAGGCTCAGGGGTACACTTAATCTCCTTTTCCATCTAACAAGCCCAGAATAGATGTAAGGCATCTGGATGCTTACATGAGCTTGTACAGGTCTAAAAATTAAAGACCTTATTTTTAAAAAAACCCAAGTCACTGGATTTATTGCTCTTCCTGTCCTCCTGTATTTAAGCCTGAGATGTCTCTGATCAGTCTGTTGCTTAGGAGTGGGGCTGTAACAAATACTCAGCTAGTTTACAAAAACCTCTATGGCTCTGGAAGCGTTTTGATGGATGTCTTAATGGAAATCTGTTAAAAGTTTTTGCTATACTTCTATAGCTCTTTGGTCAATTACTTAGAAATGAGGCATCTCTCCAAACACTTTACTTCGAACTGCCCTCCTTTAAAACAAGCAATATTTAAATGGTAGGTATCTGTCTCAATGTTAGATATTGACCTAATTATCATAATTCTATGTGGCCTCCTCACAATTGCTAGTGTACCTACCCTCATAGTAACTGTGAAGCAGAGCAGCATTACTTACTGGCATATATACAGCTGGACATAGGAGGATGATATGATGCCATATGTGAACTTGCATTTCTGTTGTAATAGTACATTTTGGTCTTAAAACTGGGATTTCTCCCAGAATAAGTTTTCTTTAAATTATTGAAAACATTATTGTACTTTGATATTGGATATTTACATATTACAGTGTACTGGCAGAATTTCCAAAGACATGGTTATACAGAAACAAATGCCAGTCCCAGACAAATTGCTTAAAAAGTGTATCTGAAGCTGTGACTTAACTGCTTTGTTAAGATTTTAATTTGTCCTTATGTTTCTGTATGTATATTTAAAATGGCCACGGAAAAAAAAAAAAAAGTTTTTAGCCATATCTGGAATCAGTAGGAAAAAGAAAAAAAGTGGTTATATAGGCATTTAATTTTTTATATTCATAGTCCAATGATGACTCTCATTTGTGTATACAAATGTCTGGATATCACTGGCTTTATATTTTGTTCTAGAGCAATTTCAAGTTTCGTATTGCACTTTGAAATAGGAGATAAATAGAAGATAAATTCCGTTTCCCCTTGTGCCGGTTCGTTCAACTCGGACAGTATTTTTTTAAAGACTTCATTCTGCAGCAGTGTTACTCAATGTGAAAATAATCTTTTGTAGGTTTCTTATGTAAAGAAAGCCCAATATCAAAGTTACTGTCTTTTCTGGAGAAACTATTTTGTCTCCAAAAGAGAATACAAACAGAGAACTGGCAAAGAGCTGGTTAAGGAAACCTGAAGCATGCTAAGCTGTTTTAAAGAATCACATGCTGGGTCTCCAGAAGTGCTCATTACCCTGCCAGAGTAAAGTCTAAACCTAACTGTGCTAAGTATGTTTAAAATTGTGCAATTGACACAATATTTATGAATAGCTCAGTCTGTTAATATGATGTTAATTCTAGTCAGAAAAAGTATAGTACTATGGTGGTGAGAGCACAGAAGCTGAAACAAGGATTGCTGAAAGAAGAGTAGTTAATTAGCATTTACAACTGTATGTACTAACCAACGCATGCCCTTTTCTATGTGGCTTAGACTAAACAATTACCCTGACAACACTCTTCCTTTTCTTTTGCTGTGTTCTATTTTTCTAAAATCTTCTTTTTATTTCTCTAAGGACTGGATAAAAGCTGCTTTAGGTCTTTTACTGTGATTTCTTTTCTTGATTGCTAAGGCTGAGATTGCAGTACATTGATGTAGTAAACCCCCCTTTTCTATATTGCATCATATAAAAATACAGGATATACTTTCAAAAAGGAAACAACTGTAGCTGGTATTTTTATATCAACTTAATTACCATTTAGCTTCTTAGCAACAGCATTAAAACATTTATTCAATATTATGTCAGCCAAAGTAGTTGGATTCCTTGTATACAAACAGTTGAAACTCATTAATTTCTACAGATAATCGACAGTATGAAGATTGTGTTTATAAAGTAAGAATTAGATATTTCATTTTAAATGCTTTTTGTTTGTTGCAGTTTTCTGTTCTACAAGATTCCAACTTTTAGCTCAAATGGTGCTTTTTACTATGTTTTCAGACTACAAGAATAAAGCAGGAAAACTTTTATTTGTATGCTTTTGAGTTAACACTCATCTCTGTAGTAGAGCAATTTTATATCTACCATTAAACATGCATTTAGAAACAGACATAAAGGGACTTGCTCATACCTCTAAAGCGTATTTTCATGGTTTCAGCATGCTTTGGATGAGGTTCTAAATGTCTTTCCCAAATCAAAGGAGATATAAATTTATCCAGTTTAATCTGTGACTGCAGTATAGCCAAAAGCTCGTAGAAAAAACTGGATAAATACACATAAATCATCCTTGCCCCTGAAGAAATGGAAAGACTCAAAATTTTTTTCCGGATAAAATTGGACACCCCATTTTGTCCCTCCGTCTCTTCACTGAAGTCATCACTATTATTTGAGTGTTTAAAAATATGGTACCCCAGCAGTTTCTCTCCCCACAATGAATCTCGTTTCCCCCATCTTTCCTTGCACTGGAATTTCTCTCTCCTTTTCTGGGTTCTGATTTGAACAGCTGCATTTTATCTTCTTGGTGGCTGCTGAGGAGGGTGGTGATTCCTCAAAATCAAGGTGTCTGACCAAAGTCTGCCTCCTGCAGTGACAGTATCCCCACTGATGAGATGTGCCTTTGCTGAGTAACTGGTTTTAATTCCTCCTACAGTTTCCTAGATTTTTCTTTCATAGCCTAACATCATGGAAGCAATAACATTAAGGAAGAATTACGGCTAGTAATAACCATTGTATTAATTAAAATGTGGCAGTTCGCCATATGGTTCCCTGTGCTGTTGCAAAGATGGGCAGACAACTGAGGCATCAAGACCTTGGTTGAGTCATTATGAGTTATGAGTCATTCAGTTCTACTTGCCTTGTCCATCTTCATGGTCCTGTGATCCACTGTGTCAGCCTTTCAGGGGTTGTTGCTGATGTAGGGCTTCTGGAGTGAAAAAGTCTAGCTTAGGTCCTCTTGGTTTCCCTGAATCTTTCCGGAAGTTTGATACAGTCTTACATACTCTTCCACAGTATGTGTCCTTCTCACAGTCATAACTTCATGCAATCACAAGGCTACCTCTTTAGAAGCCGCTAGGGCAAAAAAAGTTGCACACATAGACAAGCATGTACCATTTGAGAAGCCTGGAGTATCCTGCCTTGCCTCCAGCTGCCAGTCCAAAAAAGACAGGTTTCTCACAGGTCTTGTGTTGTGTCTACCCGTGCAGATGTCTTGATAGTCTGGAACTTTCAAATGGTACTAAATGCCTGTGTTGAAGCAACTGAATCTTAGGTCATTAGTGGACATTAACACTTATGACATCGAATGCTATGTGTCAGGATCTGGAGCTACTTTCTTCTCCTTAGGGGTGGAATTCAGTTGCTTGAGCATAGATACCTGCTCTCTTTCATGTTGTGGAATGCCCATGACATTTGCACTGGCTCACAGGTTTGACACAAGATTCACAGATGACCCATACTCTTCTGTAGTAGCAGGTCTAGGTTAGGCAGGATCTCTCAGACCTAAGTTGGCATTAGTGTTGGCATTCATTTGCCTAGAAGTAGGCCTGTAATACCATTTGGATAGAACCATACCACCATAGAGCTGGTTTTAAGCAACAGGGGAGAAAAAAACAAGTCAGGCAATAGTTCCCTCCTCCCCTGATCATTGAGCAGAATAAGTGATGACTGCTGAGTCAAGATAAAGTTCCTATGCATCCTGTAGCTTGGTACTAGCAATAGCAATACTGTATTTACTGGGCTTTTTCAGTGGTGTGCAAACTGTGAGCTATTACTCCTGAATCTAACAATGATGTTGTAAATTCTCCTACGATTTCTATGGATCAGGACCAAGCGGTGGTTCTTCTTGGAGCTGTTAGCTCCTTCTTGCCTGATACAGCCTCCTGATAAGCTGTGTAGGTCTGAGGGTAGTCCACAGTTCTTTCTTCTAGGGTATAGCTATTCCTCAACTTGCTCAGCACTTAATACTCTTCTATTTGGTACACATTATGAAGTATAAAAGTATAAGTAGGATTACAGCTACAGGATGTGGAGCCAAGTTCAAAATTCCTACAGCTGAAGGGGACCACACAAGAGGGATTCCCATCAAGAATGACACCCTGCCTTCTCTGTTGCAGTAGTTTGTGACTAATTTGTTTGCTATTGCGGCACACTGTAATCATTGCTTTTGTGGCTTGTTTTACAACCAACTAGACTTCATGTTACTGTTGAATGCTTTATTATTTGCAACAATCACGCAAAAGCTACTCCAAAAGTTAACGTGTTGAAGTTAATTTAGTGTACTTTCAGTGATTTTTGCAACTTGAGCATTACTTGTAAAGGTGTATAATTGAAATCACATCCTTCAGTCATTTCTATTGTATGTGCACAAAACAGAACATTTCAGGCAGGTTATACACAATGAGATAGTTTGTAGTGATTGCTTTATATTGGGTATGCATGCAGACACAGCTGGGTCTCATAAACAGTTGCAGACTGATTAGAAAAAGAAGGAAGAATTCCATATTCACATCTGGTCAATTTGTAATCTAAACAGTTGTCTGAAGATTGAAAACTGGTACCTTCACATATGTATTGCTTATCCTGATCAGATGTTTTTTTCATTCATCTAGAGGGCTGACTGGAACTTTCCATCATGTTCCGTAGCCCATTGTCACTGATGCACAGTTCTAATCTCAGAATGATTAATAGTGAAGATTGTAGCAGAGTAAACTCAGGTTATCATGTTGTGAGTGACTGAGCTAGATTTGGGCATGAACAACCCAAAAGTTTGTTTTTAAAAAAAAATCTTTGTAGCGATCACCTCAAGTAAGTCCCCTTCATTCTGAGTTGCATTTGTCTATATTATAGCACAGAGCTCTGATACAGTAATTTTGTTTTGACCTTGCTTACTGATGCTCAGCTTTGCCCTGTGTACACATGAGTTTTGTTGCGTGCCATTGTCTGTCTGACAGCCTGAAGTTTTTGCAGTCATTAAACAATGTTGGTTACTTCATCTCATTATTTTTGTTTGATCCCGATTCATTTGGGGCTGCTATGGTGTCTGATCTATGACAGCTTGTAATATATTGGTTGCATATGAATTAACTGAATTTATAATTCCTGTGCCAGCTATGTAGGACCAAACACCTCCTTATTACTCATTGGTACCCTCCACTGGTGGAGATGTCTTCAAATTCCTTCTTTGCTGTTGCTGCCCAGTGGTTCTTGTTTCTCACACAGGAACTCATGATGGGAAAAGCTATCCACCAGTGCATTCATCCAGAAATACCTTCTGAAGGCGTTTAGTGGTTAGCACCCAGTCAAACCACTACTGCTGTGGTGTTCTCATACCTCTGATTGGCATTACCTTGTAGTGATGTACCTGAGCACTGCAGCAGTTACTGTTTTGTTGTGAGATTGATAAAGGACCTGTCAATTTATATTTGCAACCATGGAGCTGGTGTCTTTGGGTGCTGAAAAGAGAGGGGGTCTAGTTTATATAGTAGAAACGTTTACTATAATACACATTAAATAATTCTGTACCCATTGTTTAATGTCTTCTCCCAGAGGGTGCTACTTTATGTTGTTCTAGCCTCTTCAAAGTGACTTTTCCTGTGAACAAATTGGATGAGAGCTCCATGGTATGCTCTGGGGACCACCTATTGTTGTAGTTGATTCTTCTGCTAAGCCCACACTATCAGTACTCTTAAATATACTGAGCTTGGTAATTATGCCTTTCACCCACTCTGTAATTTCTGGATCACCATGTTAAGCCTCCCAGGAGCATCACATGCTCCTTTTCATACACAGTGAACTGACTGACATTCCTTGTTTTTATGATAACCTGGCCTCTACTGCTCCTGGAGGGGTAACAAAGTTCAAATAAAGTGGCCATGCTGGAACAGCATCCCCGGCGTGGCTACCTATGCCAGCCTTTTTTTGAATGCTGAAAAGGTCAGATTTTGTCTTGGTCTCCACTCCCGTTGCTGCACCTTCTTTAACAACTTGGTTAAAGGCTTAATCATATCTGCAAACATGGATATAAAATCCTGGGGAAAAATAAACAAAACCAGAAGAGATCTGAGCTCATGCAGACTTTTAGAGCAAGGAGCTTCCTATTAATTTTGCTTGCTGTTGTTAAGGTGATTAGTCTACTGCTAAATACTTTATTCTTTCCTGTATCACTTGACCTGTTCATCGCTTCATTTAGAATTGTAGTCCCAAAGTTATTGCATACTTAATTAACTCTTTAAGCCCTTTCTGAGTCTGGATGTGGGTTAATACCTCATCTGTTCATGAAATTACATGGATTTGATCAGCCTCCGATAATTTTTCACATGTTTGGATACTGACAATATTGCATAAAGCTGGAGTATAGTGAAGTCCTTGAGTAATGGGTGCATATAACAGGGTAGTGCTGCCCCGTAAACATAGGGAGAAATTCTTCCCAGCCTTGCCCTGATAACAAGATCACCAAGACAGCATATGCTAAATCTGTTGTGCCAGACTCTGGCATTTTTGCTACAACAGGTGTGGTTTATGGTTTAACAGAATTCATTGCTCAAAAATCAACCCTTAGCTAGTAAATTCTGCTGTCTGCTTTTATGATAAGCCAGATTGGAGCATCCAAAATGCCTGATCTTTATGCAATTATTTGTTGCTCCAATAAGCTTTTCTCTGTTGTCTGGGGATATTTTTACTGCTTCTGTGGCTGATGGTCAGGACTCATAAACACTTTGGCATGAATACTCCTGCAGTCTAATTTCTTTTGGGACCATAGCTGGGGAAAAGCCTCTACCCATTCATCTCTAGGTGAACTTCTGAGGCTTTTAGGGCAGTACATTAATGTACCTCAGGAATAATTTCTGACTGCCAGTCTGTCAGCCTTTCCCAAGTCTACAAACATGGATTTTCCAAATCCAGTATCAGCTGGTGTTCTTGTAATAATGGTACGACAGGGATTTCTTGCTGTCCGTCTCCTCGGAAACTCTCAGCATGTACTGGAACACCAGCACATCTCCAGGAGCAGATACATACTTCATTTGGGTCAGTTGCTGAAAACGTCCCTGCTCATTGCAGGGGGGTTGGACTAGATGACCTTTAAAGGTCCCTTCCAACCCAAACCATTCTATGATTCTATGTTGATTCTGTGAATTTATTTTTAATCTGCTGGTGTACTCAGGATAAGATTCAGGGTTAATCATTAACACCAGAGCATAAGGCTTCTACTCTGGGTGCTTTAAATGCAAGGATCGTGGTAATGAGTAACCTCAGTTCTTTATTCTATAATTTTCACCCAAAATTATAGGTTGTCTTCAACATCTTTCCAAGCTGGGTTTTTGGTTTAGCTAGTTACGTTTGGCCCAGCAAGCTGAAATCTTTTGTCGCTTTCTTGTCCATTGGGCGCACATATTGATGACGGGCTTTAGTCTTATCTGTGTTTAATTCTGTCTTTTGCTAAGAAAATTTTTCTTTCTAACACACTATTTTAATTTTAGGTCATTGGTCCTTTTTGTTTGTTTAGCTTCTGCTACCTGGCCTGAGTCTTTCCAAAGCTCTTCGTGTGCTTCCACTAAACCTTCAGAAATACATTCTTTCTCCCTGTGAAACACCTGGGTTAGCAAACATAGTTCCACAGTATGTAGAACAAGCATTTCCGAGTGCTATATTGAGGGAGTAAAGATGCATAGATGGGTGTTTGCCTTACCTGTGTGCATCTACCAGAAAACCAGGTGACTGACATTAGTAACCTCTTCCAGAATTTTTACCCTTAAAGGTATTTGAAATGTTTGCCTTTTATATATTTATTTAGTTCTTTTCATTCTGTATTTAACCAAAAATAGTTTCTTTTTTTTAAACTGATGTCATTAAAGACTGTATATGTTACTGTGGTAGTTCTCCTCACTATGACATTTGAGAGCAACAGGCTTATCTATCTTCTCTTTCGGTTTCTGCCTTAGCACAGGGGAGAGTTGGGAGTTCGGTGGATTTTGGTTTCTGAAGCTCTGTTCTGTAGTTTGAGCGCTTCCTGCAGGCAGTCCTCTACTCCTCCCTCTGTTGTTTGGTTTCCCTCTCCATCCCGTTTGTACAAACCTTCATGAAACCAAAGGTTTGGAGCCATAATGGATGCCTTCTTGCCAGTACTATTACAAGTACTGTCTTTTCCAATTTTTAGCATCGGTTTAATCTCAGTGCCCTGACTGGGCATTATTTTATCAGTTTTATATATTCTACATACGTATTTGATATATTAGTTTTATATGAGTTTTATGAGAGTTTTATATGTTTAACTTTTTTGTTCACTACTGTTTCCAGCACCATGTTACTTTCTCTCCAAGCAGAGTGGGACTTAAAATCCATTAACATTCCTTTTCAGTTGCCACAAACTTTACTGCTGTTCCCATTAAGGGTTCCGCCAAAGGCGTGGTCCTTTTTTCATCCTCTTCGTTCTGCACATTTGTCTGATGATTATCAGCTCTTGCACAGTGGTGTTATTGTCTTTGTTTGTGCTGTTTACTACACCCTGTGCAATTCTGTGTGCTTGTGCTTGTGGATTACAACTATGTTTTCCGTGACCTTTTTCCCCTTGTATCTTTTTTGCGGTATTTTGTGTACTTGAGTATGTCAACAGGATTGGAGCCTGGGCTGTCCTCGAAGAGGTTCATGCTCTGGTAGAGAGCTTTGCAGGTCAGTCTCAGTTCTGGAGCTTTTATATGTTTATATATCTCCAGCACGCCCAAACCAATTTTGATAGCAATGATTATATCTTGGTCTTCCCCTAAATACTGCCTGAGCATTGTGTCCCAGATTCCAATCAGTAGAGTCTTTTATCAGGGACTATTTTAGCTCCCTTCAGTACTGCAAGATTGTCTCTCAGCTTTAAATCACTCAAACTGCTCTCTCTGTACTTTTATCTTCTTTTTGTACTCTGTTTAAGAATCTCTCATATCTTTAATATTCACATGGGTCACAACATTCCTTGAACTATTTTTGTGCAGTTCCGTAATTAATCTTTTCTGTCAGAGGTAACAGAAAATGATTAAACACATCAAGTGTCTCAGAAGCACTTGTTGTCAGAAATAAAGCTATTTTTATCTTGTCTCCCATTGCTTCTCAAAGTCAAATGCCGCTTAATTCTTTAACAGCTGACCTTTATTTTTTCAGAGACTGTTGCATCTCAGGAGACTTCTAACTGCTTTCCCAGCCCACTCGTCTCTTGGTGCTTTAGTTTATTTGGACAGGATATCGACTCCAGTGGCCGTGTCAGACTGCCTGCGTGGGGAGCGGAGGGGAACGGGTATTTCTCACCTCACTCACGTCTGGGCATTAAAAATGGCTTGGGTGATTTCTGGCCTAGAAGCTTTCTCCTCTGCCATGCATGTGAATTGCTCAGATGCAGGTGATGACCAGGCATTGCACAGTCCAGCCACCTGGCTGCCACGCCACAGGGTACCTGCCGAGTGAGTGGCCTTTCAAGGCAGGGTCAGTCTGAGGGAGCCTTAACTCAGGGCTTGTGCCATGTAGTCTAGGCTTTCTGTACTTGAAGTACAGAAAGGCACAGGAGAGGTTTCCTACAGCAGTCACCTGACACTATGAGATCAAAGGGGTTTTGGTTTCCTTCTGTCACATAGCGGTCACTTTGTGTTTCTCAGCTGCGATAACACAGAATCATAGAATGGTTTAGGTTGGAAGGAACCTTGAAG
>RSEF01000001.1:200600536-200615857 GCA_003993805.1 Himantopus leucocephalus | reverse complement strand
GGTTGCCCAGAGAGGTGGTAGATACCCCATCCCTGGAAACATTGAAGGTCAGGGTGGATGGGGCTCTGAGAAACCTGATCTAGTTGAAGATAACCCTGCTCATTGCAGGGGGGTCTAACCAGGTGACCTTTAAGGCTCCCTTCCAACCCAAACCATTCTATGATCTACTCTCTTCCCACCCAACCCTAAAAAAATGTGCAGGGACCTTCAGCTGTGAAGGGGTGCAGGCGAGGGTCTTTCTTCTCAGACCAGCCTCTGCACAGGGCTGTTGCTTAGCACAGAGGTATTTGGGCTGAAGTTGAAATGAGGTAATGGAAGGATGAGGCAATCTGCCAGTCAGGGCTTGATCTTGATTTACAGGATATGTCACGTAAAACTCTTCAACAAGCAGGTCTGATGCCTTAAAAAAAAAAAAAAAAAAGGGNGAAATAAGCTCCAGCTCGAGTTTGCTGTAATGTGTTGCCTGCGGCAATGGAAACGCCATCGTGAGGCCCGGGTGGCTCTGAGCCGGGGGTCACAGCTACCAAAGGCACGGCTTGTCAGGTTTGCACAGCACCAGCAACGCCAAGCGCTGCGCCACCCCGCCGCAGGCACGACCGAGCCCGCAGACCTCGAAACCGCCGGATTTCGGGGCGTTTTGTTTTGCAGGAAAAGTAAAGAAGCACAGGCTCTCAGGCCCGGCCGGCCGCCGTGCCGGACAGCGTGTGAGGGCCCGGGCGCCGGAGGGAGGCGCCCCCTGACGAGGCACCGCCCCGCGGGGTCGGGTCGGTGGCGCCTGCGGGGCGTCCCAGGCTGGGCTGGTCGCGCCGCCCTCCCGCTCTCTCGCCCTCCCTCTGTCGGTACCTTCCCTCCCTCACAGAGCGGCAGGTTGGGGCGTGAGGCGGCGCGGAGCGGAGCGCTCCGGTGCGGTGTGGCTGGCTGCGGAGGGGTGAGGCGGGGCGCCCCCGAAATGGCGGCCGCCCGGAGAGGAAAGGCGGGCGGGTCGCCCCGCGGCCGTTGGGAAGCGGCACGGCGGGGAAGCGGCACGGCGGGGAAGCGGGGTGGGGGCGGCGTGGGGAGGCCGGGAGGACGGCGGGTGCTGCCTGTAGCAGCCCCTGACAGCCCGGCCTGGGCGAGACGGGGCAAAGCGCCGACCGTGGGCCCGTTTATGGCAGCCGGAGTCTGGCGCTCCCCTCACCCGCCGCTCCCTCCCGAGCGGGGCCGGCGGGCCGTGAGGTGGTCCGGCCGTACCTGGCCGCCGTGACCGAAAGGCAGCCCTATCGCAGCACTGCTTTGCTGCCCCATCAGCGCCCATTGGCACTGTACGACTTCACAGGGGCTTGGCTTTTGCAGGGGAGGGGCTGGGAGTGGTGGTGGTGGTGTGTTCAGAAGCTTTGCACAGTTTGTGCATTAGGAAAGGTGTTATGAATGTTGCCATAATCTTGTGAAACGGTATTTTATCTTCCCCTGCCTTTTGTTCAGTTAAGTCTCCCCGTTGTACAAATAAGATTTGGCCTTTATTTTGGGCTTGTAGGACCCTTGGAGGAGGAGGAGAGCAGGCCCTTGTTTACCACAAGTTTCCAGGCGATGTTCCGTTTCTTTAATTTTCTGGAAGCTGAATCAGATGGAAAGCTGATGGTGATGGGTTATTGTTCCACTGCGGTGTTCCTTGCTGTGAGGAATTTTTCCCAGTAGCCTTTGCTCTGTGTCATCTCATGAAGAACATAAACTGCTGGAAATTTAAAAAAAACCTTGGCTTCCTGAGGGCTTTTGTAATCAACCTGTTGCAGTATCCTGTTGAGTTTTAGCAATGACATATCTTTATTATAGGCTCCTCTGTAGCATCCCTTAAATTATGCTGCTTCACTTCCTTTGTTCTCCTACAGCACTTCCTGGCTTGCGCTGAGGGTTCACGTGGTGTCTGCTAGAACAAGGGTTAATTAAAATGGCATCACCATCAGAGGTAATGCCCAGTGGTGGCCATTTTGTTGAAACAGTCTTGAAACAAGTCCCTTTTGCCAAAATGTGTTTTCTTTGCCATCTTCGAGGCCATTGCCTAGGTTCTTAGGGAAGCTTTTGGTGTGATGGGTTTTCTACTACCTGGTATTGTTGAGGCTGAAGCGTCTCTTAGCATGTCATCAGGCAGACAAAGGTACATCCCAGTCCTGGATGGGACTCTCACCATTACCAAAGATGGCTGCCTGTGATGGAGAGAGCGGAGCATCTGTCTCTTCTGCGCTGTTGCTGAGCTCAAGGGAAACTAGAAAAGTCGATGCAAAAGTTTCAGTGTATTTAGATTCTCTGAAGGAGGTTGTGTGCCAAGGATGGGCAGTCCCTGATTTGCAAATTGTTGGAAGCTGGGCAGTGTTTCGGGCAGAATCACTTACGCTTTACCTGAGGCATCTGATGACGGGGGGTCCCTGTCAAAGACACAACACTGGCTTGCATATGTGGGTCTTGACTCTGGTTTGCTACAGCTGCTTTTAGGTGACAGTACTTTGAGTCAGATATCATTGCTGAAAGCTTGGGTTGTGAGTTGGAGGAGTTAGCAGCTTTTGAGCTCCTCCATGTAACTATCCTGAAATCTTGTCCTTGCTCTGTAGTTTCCTGATGATGTCTTTGAGTTCCTGACCTGGATGTCTTTCTGTCCCATGTATGACATCTCATTTCACTCTGGAGTCTGAGGTGGTTAGTCTATCCTGCGGTACATTTTGTGGGAGCTTTACAGTCAAATTTTCTTTCTCCTGTCTCAAGGCAGATGTGTTAAAGGAGGGTTTGTTCTTAGTGCAGAGAGCAGAGCACTGAGTAAGAGGAACTTTGACAGCCCACTTGGGGTTGTGGCTCTCCTTCTCTTGGATCAAATATAGAAGTCATCTTCTGAGTTATCAGGGAATACCAACCCAATAAGATTTTTCTCTGATGCTTTAGCTTCCCAGCCCCCTTGTGCAGAAGGGAAGTGTTATGCCAGTTTGGAAGTGGGCAGGACTCTGAGGCTTCTCTTCAAGTACACTAAGGCATGCACAGCTGAAATCTTGGGTCTGCAAAGGGTATTTTCAGCGTAGCCTCCGAAAGTTTGTGTCGATGGGTGTGAGAGATTCTTCAGCAAGGGGGTGTAACAAAGCTGCTTGTATTCCCCTGTCAAGCAAAAATGCTAGGTGGGAGTGGCTGATGGAGTGCTATCTATCCTTTAGGAAGTTTCCAGCTGGCCTATTATATTATTCCCGGCTAATAAAAGTTGTAGCGCAACTCTAGCTTTCCCATTGCACATACACAGACCAGACAACAATTCCCTTGCTCTTGAGATAGCCCTGAAGGCTTTGACTGGTGAGCTGTGTCTCCTATAGTTGGGTCATCCCCCAGGTAAGTTCATGGGTTGCTTCTACAAAGTTTGGTTTCTGCTCTAAGGAGTACATTGGAGTACTTGTTGTGCCTAGGAGGAAAATACGTTTTTACATGTATTTGTACATGTAACATCTCTATTGCCTGTATGACAGATACATACTATACCTCTATGTGACAAACTATCCTGTCTGACACTTCTAGGTGATTTGATCACTTATAAAGCAGTTATGCTGTCCCTCTGTTTTTCTTGTGCCTTCTGTTTAAGACAGAACCTTAGAAAGATAAAAGGTGGATGGACTGACTCTGAAAAACAAAAAGGGGGAGCTTTGCTTTTTCATGTCCTAGTCTACTACTACTATCCCCAGTGGCCTCGTCAGTCTTGCTCTTAAAGCCTCCTGAGAAGATGCTCTCCTACCTCTATTCTCTGCTCCTGGGCTTGACACTGAGTTATCTCCAGCTCCCCCTCAGCGTGTGCACCGACAGCTGAAGTCATGGAAAGCCTGAGGGAGGGTGACTCCTGGAAATTACAGCTCATCTGAGCTTCCCTGGGCTGTGAGGAACAGAATTGTTAGTCTCTCTGGTTGATTAAAAACCTTCAAGATCCTGAAGGTGAAGACCAGGTCTCCTTCCATCTCACTTGCTCATCCTTCCTTTCAGACCCTGAACATGAAACCCCTGAACATTTGCCACTGCAAAGCCAAAATGAAATGAGCAGTGTCAGTGTTTGTAAAATCGCCCTCTTTTCCCAAAATCGCACATGCACTTTGGCAGAGCTTTCCCCCAGGACGGTGACCATCTTCCCAATCTGTGAGAAATCTGCTTTTCCCTGCCACCCCGTGCCTGAAGCCAGGGTGTGGAGGGAGAAATGAGGAACTGCAGGGTGGAGATGAGATGTTTTGTCAGTTCTGTGGAGAGCACCTCGTGCCATCCCTCCCCATAGCACAAAAACCATTTGCTGCCAGGCCCTCTGGGCAAGGATCAGCACTGTAATAGCAGCACTGTGGATGGGCATTTATCTTGCCAGTGCTCTGCTCTGTCCCGCCTGCTAGACTCCTCTGCTTGTGATCTCAACAGCCTGGCATCCCGGGGAATGAATTCTGTTAGTCCTGCATCCTGGCTGCTGCACAGTAATAAAACTCTCAGCAGCATGAGCAGGAGGATAATTACTATTTTGCACTCCTGGTATTGCATGGCAGAATAAGGGGTGCGTTTTGGGGTCTGGGCCACGTTCCCGTATGGCTGTCTCAGTTATAACCTTAGTTCTTCTTGCTGGTTGGGTGATTATGGTTCTCCAGTCCGAGCTGGAAATGTGGTATACATCTCGGTAGGTGCATTTCAGGCAGTAGTGAAATCAGCTTGTTACGGGACTAAAGGTGTAGCTGGCTCTTAGAAGGGTGTAAGCATAAGTAGCTGCCATGACACATGCCAGCTGGGGTGTTCAGGAAGTTATTGACACTGATATTTGTGTGTTACATATATACATTTATGTGTATTTCATGTGTAGTTCTGATGTCAGCAGTGCTGGACGTTAGTGGAGGCAGGATACTGGTTTAGTGGGATAAGCAAGGACATCAGGAATTACATTCTGTGAGGTTAACAGTGGGGCCCTTGACAGCTGTTTAAATTCATTTTGGTGTTGACTCCCAGCCGCTGCCTGCAGGGTACAGGCAACCAAATGCAGTTTTAATTGTGCAGTGAGTTGCACAGTGTGTATTGCCTACATCCATGTAGGCTGCCATGGAGTCACTTTTTCTACTTGCTGAGCATGTGTGTAAGAGGTGAGTGCATCCGAGTGAGGGAGCACGGAGGATGTGGGATGTGGCACGGCCTCTGAAGAGAGGTGGAAATGAGACATGTGGGAGGTGTGAGAGGGGATGTTGCTCAGACCCGTGGGTTATTCCTGACAGCGGTAATGAGGCTTCGTAGGGAAAAACCAAGCCAGTAAAACGTTTGGCATTGACCATTGTTTCTTATCTATTGCTGGTAGCAGGTCTGAATGCAAAAGGAGCAAAGTTCACTTTTCTAACTGAGGTTCTCTTTCCTTGTATAGGAAAGAAAACAGAGCAGCGGGGAGCTGGTTTTAAACAGAACCGTGGGGATCTGGGGCAGTGGAAAGAGTTGTGAGGTTCTAAGTGCCTGTGCATCAGTGGAGTTTGTTCCAGTAACTGCAAAGTGGAAGGTGCACACTCCTAAGAAGCTGTGGAGTTGGGCTGAAATCTGCAGCATGTTTGCCAGGTGTCTTTGCCATTGTAGGGGAGGGACAGGTTGAGAGGAACAAACACCACCTGGAGATGCCATGGGAGAAAGATCTGGCTGTGCTGTATAAATGGGTAAGGTGAAAGTATGTCCGATACCTTGCCCTGGAACACCTCTGCCCCTACGGGGGAGAAGTAGACAGGAGAAAGACCAAGCAGATAATTACTATTTTGCACTCCTGATATGGCATGGCAGAATGAGAGGAGTGTTTTGGGGTCTGGGCCACATTCTGATACGGCCGTCTTAGTCCATGTTTCTAACCTTAGTTCTTCTTGCTGGTTGGGTGCTTATGGTTCTCCAGTCTGAGCTGGAATAGTCATGTATGGCTCAGTACGTGCATTTCAGGCAGTAGTGAAATCAGCTTGATATGGGACTGAAAGTGTAGCCAGCTGCTATAGAAGGATGTAGATGCCCCATCCCTGGAAACATTGAAGGTCAGGTTGGACGGGGCTCTGAGCAACCTGCTGTAGTTGAAGATGTCCCTGCTTATTGCAGGGTGTGTGTGGACTAGGTGATCTTTAAAGGTTCCTTCCAACCCAAACCATTCTATGATTCTGTGATATAAGCATGAGTAGCTGCTAGTGGAGGCAGGATACTGGTCTGGTGGGAGAAGGAGGGGCAGTCAGGAATTACGCTCTGTGGAGGTTAATGGAGGGTCCGTTGTCAGCTCTTTCAATACAAGTGCGTGACTTAACAGCGTAGCTGGAGTATGAACAACAGATTCTTTGGCTCCTTCGCTAATGAAATTCAGTTAAAACTGGGAGCGAGAGCAGTTTGAGGTAGGAATTTCTGGGGGAGTTTGTGTTTTGTGTGAAGTGGATCATGTTTTGAGCCTCACTGACCTGTTATCAGCAACAGCCGTGATGCCTGCATGGTTGTGTTTTCAGGCAGTGCTCTGATCTTCAAGTGACTACCACACTGCAACAATACAGAAAATAAGAGGGAAGGATGGTTTTGATCAAATCTATACACTAACAGAGCCAGCTGGCAGATGCCAGCCACGCTGGCATTTCTGGCATGCCAGCCAGTGAGCGGGACTTCTGGAGTGCCGGACAAGGCAGACGTGAGTCATGACTTGTGAATGTCAGTATTTCTTCCTAGATTTGGTGGAATCCAGAAGGGAGGAATTGATGTCCCATATCTCCCCCACCCATTGCCCTGGAAACAGAAGTTATTTGTTATTTTTCTCCATGGTCACTGTAAGCTGCACACAGAGCTCCCAGGGAGGTGGTGGGGAGCTGCGTGTGCAGTCGCAGCAGTGTATGGCGGGCATAGAAGCCGAGCACAAGGACACATGCATGGCAGGCACCGCCTTGGAGCAGCCAGCTCTCGAGCAAGAACGGGTCTCAGGTGTGTGTTGAGCGCTGTGCTTAAGGAATGTGCATATGGGAAAGTGTTGGGCTTCATGCTTGTGGGTTCAGCTGTTGTAGCATAGAAGGGATGAGTCCAGTCCTTTGTGGAAGTACAACTTGCTGAGGAGTTGAGCTGCCAGCGAGCTGGAAGCTGTAGTTAGGTGTAGATCTGCCCTTGCTATATGGAGTAGCCCTCTTCCATCTTTGTGGGAGACTTGGCTTAGGTGAGAGGTCTGTCAGAGGTGAGATGAGAGATTTGATGTGGTCTCCAATTTACCTTGTCCAGTTGAGGGTTTTTGGTGGGACAAATTTCCTGTTATTAGGAAGACCTCTTTCTCTACTTGGGGAGGAAGAGCTGTCAGGCTGGTTTCTGTGCCTTTGAGTCCCAGTTTTCTGGTTTTAACTCCTCCTGGGCTCTGGAGAGCATAACAAAAGCCTGCGCTGACCATTGCTTGCTTCCCAGGGCTTACCTCCGGTGTGTGCAATGTGCAGGAAAAAAGGGAATTTAAACCACTGTGCTTACACCAGGGAAAAATTCTGTTTGCTGACTTCCCTGGGCCATTTGCCCTCAGAGTTGGACACACACGGGGGAAGCATGGATCCTGACTCACAGCTGTGGTGTAAGAAGCCTGGAGGGAGGGAAAAGCAGGCACAGTTGCAGAGGAAAAACTCTGCTTTCACTGGTATCACAAACTTTACTTTGGCTGCATACATCTCCTTGTGGAAGAAAACACCCTTTTAGAAACAAACTGTTGTTTGCTACTCATCAAGATTTTTAGCAAGTTTTTAGGAAAAAAAGAAGGGAGGGGGAAGCCAACTTAGGTGAGAGCAGTGAGAGTATCCAAATTAAATTATTGTAGTTATATCAGTGTACCTCTTATCAACAGTATATTTACAGGTGTATAAGCGAGAAGCTGGTTTCCCTGTTTATAATGGTCATAACTGTTGCAGATCAGCAATAACCTCCCCATTTTTGACATTGATAACCATGTTTGGCCAGCCCCAGGTCCCCTCTCTCTTCATCACCCTGACCTAATAGTCTTTTGTTTTCCTGTGTCTATGCATACAGTAGTGGTTATCGAGTCAGATGCTGCTGCTGGTGTATGCGCGTACACCACTGACGTGAGGATTTTCTAAGTGGCAGGAAGGTGGCCCTGATGCCAGAGCGGTCAGTGCTAAAACACCCCTTCATCTGTGGTCAGTATTAGAAGGATTATTTTCTAGCCAGAAGTGCCCTGGTTACTTCCAGCATGAATTTTAGAGTTTTATCTAAATTCTTCAAAAGCAAGAAGTGACATTTGTTTTCTGGGTTCCTCTACCCCTTGATATTCCAGAGGGACCTCATTTTCGCAGTACTGACCGAAACTCAGATCACAGTGAAGCTAGTTACTCAGTTTCTTCAGAAACTTTTGGCTGTGTTGTTCCTGGATTTTTCTCTGGGTGTTTTTTGCTTTTAATGGTTAAGGACTTACTGACCGTCACCTACAAGTGAACCATGCTGAGAACTCCTTTACCCCTTTTGCTCACTAATGGCATGGGATGCACTGAGAGATGGATAATGAGTCTGCCTAATGCTGGATGTTTGCCATGTTCCCGTGTCTTACATGCAGTGGAAAATGCTCTGCTGCTTTCTGCTGAGCTCAAAGAAGTAGTCTGGATGGTGAGTATGTGCCAGTAACATTTGGAGAGGCTCCCAAGGGAGCAAAGTATGTGGTTTTTCCCATCTCTTGAAGTCTTCTTGAGTCTTCCTGGTATTTGAGGATTGATTCAGGATGTCCCAGAGTTGTAGAATGGACTACTTTTAGCCTCTAAAATTTTAACCTTTAAAATAGCAGGAGATCAGATGAGATGATATGGTCCCTCTTGACTTGAAAATCAGCCTCCAAGGTGAGAGGGTTGGGGGAGAGGATTAAGTTTCACACTCCTTTTAGGCTTTCCTTTAATGAAGCTTGTTCATATAGTGCTAGGGTAACCTGAGGGTGGGTGGGTGGAGAAATCCTCTGCAGGATTTCTCTGCTTCATTTGAAGTCCAGCCAGTTTGTGCTGGCATCTGTTCGAGGAACCCTTTTCCAGTTACGTATTCCTCCAAGCTCTAAAAGAAGTGGATGATATACTGAGACAGACTTGCCAAAGTTTCTGTACTGATTATAGCTCTGAACCCTTCATGGAGAGCTGCCCTTTGCTTGTGTGTTGATTTGAAGCAGTGGAGAGGACCGGAGCAAGCCCAGCTCCTGCTGCCTCTGCGGGCAGGTCTGTATGTAGACTGGTGGAGCAAGGCATTTCACGGATGTGGTTGATGGCTTTGGGCTGGGGGATTTCTTTGGAGCTGTTGGCATGTGCTCTAGGGTCAGGGATGTCTTTTTTTTTTTTTCTTTTCCCATGCCCCCAGCCTTGGCAAAGGGCCAGCAAGTAATTGCCTTGAGGACAGCCCTTGCCTCCCAGTTATTTATTCACATGCTGGTGCCTCCCTGTCAAGTTTGCAGGCTGGTCTAAAAACAGCTGCATAAATGGTTTTGGTGGAGTCATTAAAACCTGCTACACAAGAGCAGGGCAGAAGGGGGAGGAATGTTTTATTTTTGGCTGGGGGTTGTTTAATTTCTACTGGAAGAATGGTCCTTTTCAAGGCAGCCTGAAGCAGCGTGGATTGAGCATTGTTTCCAGCACTGCTCCTATAGCAACAGGAGAGCCGGCTCCTATGGACTGGACTTACAGCTTTGGAAAATGAAATGTCATTTAATTTGCCCTTGACTGTACTTGATACTTGATCTCACTCTAGTAAAATTGTTTTTAGCTCTGGAGAGGAATATAACTCCTCAAAGCATTTAATGATCACTCCAAAACACCCCCGGAGACATGGATGCCGGGGATATATAAGGACTGATGGTCAGAAGAGACTTCTTGGCTATTCCTGGGACTGCTGTTAGTGAGGTGGCTAATTCCAGGTGCGAGACTGTTCTCACGTGAGTTGGCTGTCCTGGGTAGGAAGGGAAGCTCCTGAAGATTTCACTGATATCTCTCTAGCTGCCATGCTGAGGTAAGAGCTGCTGTTGCCCTATTCTGTGGCCGTATGATGTTCTCTTTTCTATCGGCGTGCTGGGGCGCTGCAGAGTGCGTTGCCCCATTCCTAGGACTGCAGGTACTAGCTTCATCGCTGACATGCTGAGAGGGTTTTTTTCTGGCATGGCTGGCACCAGTCCTGAGCTAATCAGCAACATGGCTGAAGTGATAAGACCGTTAACCTTAGTTTCCACTGTCAGCTGCTTTTCAAATATGATCTTCGTGGAGTTGAAACTGAGGCGAGCTGCCTGGGAGAAACCTGTGGGCTGACTCCAGAGACTTCTGCTTTACTTGTTTACACCGCAGAAGGTGCAAGCAGGAACAGCCTACTCAAACCAAAACAAGTTTTGTACAAAAGCTAAAGCTGGTGCCAGCTTTTTGTGGACTTCTTGCTTTGTGCTGTCTGCAGTCAGGTGTTTTGGGCGCAGGCAGGGCAGTGCTAACAAGTAGCTTGAAAACTTTGCGGTTTACAGCTTTGTGTCCTGCAATGGTCTTCCAGAGGACAGAACAGCTCGGCGAATGGAGGATGGATGTTGAGATGAGAGGAAAGTGAATCCACCTCTTCTGCTGGGAAAGTCACTTGATCTCTCAGTGTTCCTATTATATCACGCTACCTTTTTTCTTTGTTGGGTTGCTTTGAGGAGGCAACAGTTCTTTCAGGCAGTGAAATTATAGAACATTGTGTCATTGAGAGGCTAGAAATGCACCGTGTGGTGACACACAAGCTGCCTATCCTCTCTCCTAAAATCTGCTGCATGTATTTTTGACAGTGGGATTTGAAGTCCCACGATTCATTCATGAGGTCAGTGAGGTGAAGATGATTGCCTGCCATGGCATATGCACCTGATACTGTGGGTAGGTAGAAAATCTGCTGGGTTTTGGCTAGTCACCTTTTCACTGCAGAGATTTGTAGGGAGCGAAATTGAAAGTACCTCTGCAATGAGACTGCAGCCAAATTTTGGGTGACTGTGCACTAGCTACAACACAGCACGTGTTCTTAGGTCAGTCTTTGCCCTGAGCTCAAATCACTGTGTAAAAACCTAGCTGTTTGTGGAGAGTGAACAAATGGTTATCATGGCTACATTATTTGGAGATTACTTTGAATTCATGTATAGAATTGCCTGAATAGGCTTTGTAGGAGCTGGGAGGATTTTTATCCTCCCAGGATTTTTAGTCCTTGTTGGCTTGGCCCGAGTACTGGCATGGCCACAGGACAGAGAGGTTTGGTGAGCACTCCCTGAAAGCACTGAGGACCCAGTGGCTTCGCTTCTGAGAGCTGAGATGAAAATGAACGTGATGAATAGGAAGGGATCAGGCAGCTGAGCTGAAAACGAATAGGAAAGCATCAGGCAGAAAGCTGATTCTGCACAAACTGTTTTGTTTAGAGATGTGGTTTAATGCTACTGGTAAGTTCCTCAGTGCAGGCAAAGCCCTGCTTTAAAAGCAAACAAAACAAAAGCCCCTGCAAACCTCACAATGCCTGTGAACAGAACTGGGAAAACAGAATTAAAATGCTTCACTGCAGGCTGCAGTGAAGGGTTTGTCTTGTGTGTTGGCTAACCCTGACCTATCGTTCCTCGTCATGGCAAACCCTCATTGCTGTGAGCTCTCTGCAAACACATGCCAGACACTGATTTCTGGCACTTCGAGTGAGAGAAGAGAGACAGTTATTGTTCCTCTCCTCAGTTCAATGACTAGTGAAGTGGTTCCTGTGTATAAATAGCGTAAAGTGCTTCGGGATCCTTCAGGATAAAGGAGGCCTTATGAGATACAAGAGGATGTTGTTTGAGGCAGAAGGAGTTCCTGTTTGTTGCACAGTATGTGCTGGTCTCTGGCCTGCCTTGCAACTCCCAATGGGGACTGGGTGCTTGCAGGGGCTGTTTGCTTCCCTGTTTATCCACTTTTGGGAACAGTGGACAGGGGCTTTCTGCTCTCAGGATGTGGCTGGCTGCGTGTGTTTTGTTAGGATCAGAAAGCCCTATGAAGGGTTTTTTGTTTGCTTTGTAGTGGAACAGTGCTAGAGCACGGACACGTGCAGTCCTGGGCACATTCGATCACTTTCTCTCTCAGGCTTTCTTTTTCTTAATGGTTGTGAAATTGGTCCCCTTTTATCCTCAAGGATCCTGAAGCCAGCCATCACCTCACCCTCATAAAACACTTAATTTGCAGGTACGTGTGTGGTGCTAAACATGTAAATCCTTGCTGAGTTTGAAATTTATGCTCATTGTTATTTCTGTTTCAGTAAGTCCCTCCCCTGGGGAGTAAACAGTCTTGAAAAAATGAGTGAAGGGCTAAGTGCTTGTCTCCTGAGAGACAGCTCTTGCCTTGAAGAGCAGGCAGCTCCTCAGGTGTATTAGGCACACAGTTCCTCACTGGATACCTGGCTCTCATCAAAATTAACAGGACTTAAGGGTCTACATCTCTCTTGAGGGGTCTATTCAAAACGCAGCAACTCGAGCCAGGGTAGAAGAAAGGGATGTGGCAAGCATCCCAAGGGGTGGCAGCAGGACTCTGATGTGCCTGTGGAGGTGATGCCTAGACCCAGAGGGTGTTGAGGTGAGATCCTCCCAAAGTCCCAGCTGGGGTCTTGCTTATGCTCTCAAGTTCTTCTGAAAGGTGCTCTCCCAGTCAAGAGAGTCAAGTCTCCCAAACCTTCGGCAGGGTTTGCCGAAGATGGCTAAGAGGCCTTACTTCTTGTTGAATGTAAGTGGCTTTCTAAGTTGTCTCCACCTCTCCCAGAACCACTGCGCACATTCCTGGTAGGAGCAAGTGCTGTGGCTGGAAAACATTGCTTTGTATTCCTCACTGCCCAGCAGCCCCTAAAAGGCTGGGGGATGGGGTGGGGTCCTTTTGTGCTAGGTGCTGTACAGTCAAGGAAGATGAATCCATGTCCTCAGGAGCATGTAATCAGTTTAGACAACAAGCAGAAGTACATAAAGCCAGTTTCCAAGCTGTGGTCTGGGGAATGTCATTCAGCAGTGCCAGATGAGTTCAGCTTCCATGTGAAGGGTCAGGGAGGAGGGGTTTGGGCCAAAATCTGTTCTGCGTGCCTGCCCACCCCATCGCCCAAATACGAATGACAGTTCCTGAGAAGGAGCGTCTTTGCCTCACTGGATGTCTGGCTCATGTTTTGCCTTCTCTCCAGCCCTAGAGGCACAAGTACTTTGACTTTCCAGCACGTTCCAACATGCTGAAATGGAAAACAAAACACTCAGCTTTGCATCTTGGGTCGGCTTTTTCTCCTGAAAGGGCAGGAGTGTGGGAGCAGCATGAAGCAGATGGTAGGGCACAAGGGCTGCTTGAGGAGAGTTTAGGCCCAGCCTTGGGACTGAGGATGCTTCAGAGCTATTACTTGCTTTGCAGGTGACTGCACTGCGTGTGCCTTCCCTCCTCTCTCCAGCTCCTCAGAAAGCTCCCTCGTGTGATCTTTAATTAATGATCCCAGGACTTTGTTTGCCCTGCCTCTCAATCGCTCAAGTGCTGGGATTTCTGCTGTTTCTCTCAAGAGAAGTTTTCGTGGTCTAGAAGCTACATAGTAATGTGAATGAACAAGTTTCTAGCTCTTACCAGATCATTCCTTTTCATAGGGAATGGAAGCAGGGGTAATCCAAGCTGATTATAAATGAAGGTGTGTCATCCAGACTGCTAGGTAAACACCTGCAGGAACCTCCCCTTGAAGATAATAGGAAATTAAAATGGTGTTAAATTTGATCCACTAATAAAAACTAACTTTTCTGTCTTCCCAGGTGTTTGCAAACACACCATTATCCCACCTAGGCAAGTCAGGAAGTATTACTGCTTCCAAATCCTGGTATGGGCAATAGATAAGAGTTTAAGCCTTAGGCTGTGAAGTGAGTTAGTGTCAAGGTGTAGATCAAAGGATTGTTAGTTAATTCAGTATCCAAACAGGCAGGTTAGGGAGGAAGAATTGCTGTTCTCTTCTGCTCTTCATCTTGCTGCCTGGAATGCCAATGGAAACAGATTGCTGGGAGAATTGAACCTGCCTGCTGTGGGATGAGTGTGAGGTGGCTGAGGATGTGGCAGTACAAATGATTGCAAAAAGTTTGGGACCCTCTATCTTAAAAAAGCAGAGGACAGAGGGGATGCTAAAGGCCATTTTCAAGAACAACAGGTTTATGCAGCTTAGCTGCCTCCAAATAAATGACAAGCCATGGGACAACATGCCAGGGTCAGAGGGATGGGGTGCTAGCTAGGGCCCTCAGCCTGTTGGTCTGTGACATGCTGGGTACACTGCAGCACACTTGAAGTCTTACACAGAGGAGCCAGGGGCTCCTGAGGTAATAGGAGCCAACAGTGAAACACCACTGAAATACCTCAAAGGAATTAAGGTGTGTTCCTCTATAAAGGTGACAGCCAACAGCCCAGCTCAAGTGCCTTGCAGCAATGCATGCAGAATGGTTAACAAACAGGAGGAGTTGGAAGCCACTGTGCTACAGCTACAACGTAGTTGCCATTGCTAAAACTTGGTGGGATGAATCCCATGAGTGGAACACTGCTATTGATGACTACAAGTTGGACAGAAGGGACAGGCGAGGAAGGAGGGGCAGAGGCATTGCCCTCTATGTCAAGAAATGGATAGATTGTGAAGAGCTGTCTCTGAAGAGTAGCCATGAGCAGGTTGAAAGCTTATGGGTAAGAATGAGAGACCCAGGCAACAAAGGGAACTTTGTGGCTGGTGTTTACTACAGGCTGCCCAATCAAGGGGAGCCTATTGATGAAGCCTCCTTACTCCACGTACAGGAGGCATCACACTTGCAGGCTCTCGTCCTACTGAGGGATTTCAGCCACCCCGACACCTGCTGGAAAAGTAGCATGGCGAAGTGCAGGCATTCCAGGAGAGCCCTGGAGTGCATTGAGGATAACTTATTAAGCCAGATAATAGACAGCCCTACCAGAGGGGATGTAATACTGGACCTGTTGGTCACCAACACAAGTGAACTAATCAGTGACGTCAAGACTGGAGGCAGCCTGGGCTGCAGTGACCATGCACTGGTGGAGTTCGCTGTCCTGAGGGATATGGGTCAGGTGAAGAGTAAAGTCAGGACCCTGAATTTGAGGAAAGCAAACTTCCAGCTCTTCAAGGATTTAGTCAATAGGACCTCCGGGGAAACTTTCCTCTGGGACAAGGGAGTAGAACAGAGCTGGCAGATCTTTAAGGATGCTTTCCTTAGACCACAAGAGCTCTTGATCCCCAGGTGTAGGAAATCAGGAAAGGAAGGCAAGTGACCAACATGGGAAACTGCCCAGTTGTGTAGGGATGGGGTCAGGAACGCCAAGGCGCAGCTGGACCTGAACTTGGCAAGGGACGCAAAGA